>OX443563.1:27160120-28394286 GCA_949372485.1 Cheilosia soror
ACTTTTTAAAGTTTTACTCTAGGTGCTACCAGCTCTGAGATATTGAAAAATTATCAAAACTAAAAGATGAAAAAAATTGAAATTTTTTGATAAATGCTGACATCAACTTGGCACCACTGCCACAGTTTTCTAGCTAGAGCAATCGTTTATACCTTAAACGAAGCGCCTATTTTTCTTCTTTCCAGAACTTTTTAAAGTGTCACTCTAAGTGCTACCAGCTCTGAGATATTGAAAAATTATCAAAACTAAAAGATGAAAAAATTTGAAATTTTTTGATAAATGCTGACATCAACTTGCCACCACTGCCACAGTTTTCTAGCTAGAGAAAAATTGAAATTTTTTGATAAATGCTGACATCAACTTGGCACCACTGCCACAGTTTTCTAGCTAGAGCAATAGTTTATACCTCAAACGAAGCGCCTATTTTTCTTCTTTCCAGAACTTTCTAAAGTGTCACTCTAGGTGCTACCAGCTCTGAGATATTGAAAAATTATCAAAACTAAAAGATGAAAAAAATTGAAATTTTTTGATAAATGCTGACATCAACTTGGCACCACTGCCACAGTTTTCTAGCTAGAGCAATCATATATACCTTAAACGAAGCGCCTATTTTTCTTCTTTCCAGAACTTTTTAAAGTTTTACTCTAGGTGCTACCAGCTCTGAGATATTGAAAAATTATCAAAACTAAAAGATGAAAAAAATTGAAATTTTTTGATAAATGCTGACATCAACTTGGCACCACTGCCACAGTTTTCTAGCTAGAGCAATCGTTTATACCTTAAACGAAGCGCCTATTTTTCTTCTTTCCAGAACTTTTTAAAGTGTCACTCTAAGTGCTACCAGCTCTGAGATATTGAAAAATTATCAAAACTAAAAGATGAAAAAATTTGAAATTTTTTGATAAATGCTGACATCAACTTGCCACCACTGCCACAGTTTTCTAGCTAGAGAAAAATTGAAATTTTTTGATAAATGCTGACATCAACTTGGCACCACTGCCACAGTTTTCTAGCTAGAGCAATAGTTTATACCTCAAACGAAGCGCCTATTTTTCTTCTTTCCAGAACTTTCTAAAGTGTCACTCTAGGTGCTACCAGCTCTGAGATATTGAAAAATTATCAAAACTAAAAGATGAAAAAAATTGAAATTTTTTGATAAATGCTGACATCAACTTGGCACCACTGCCACAGTTTTCTAGCTAGAGCAATCGTTTATACCTTAAACGAAGCGCCTATTTTTCTTCTTTCCAGAACTTTTTAAAGTGTCACTCTAGGTACTACCAGCTCTGAGATATTGAAAAATTATCAAAACTAAAAGATGAAAAAAATTGAAATTTTTTGATAAATGCTGACATCAACTTGGCACCACTGCCACAGTTTTCTAGCTAGAGCAATAGTTTATACCTCAAACGAAGCGCCTATTTTTCTTCTTTCCAGAACTTTTTAAAGTGTCGCTCTAGGTGTTACCAGCTCTGAGATATTGAAAAATTATCAAAACTAAAAGATGAAAAAAATTGAAATTTTTTGATAAATGCTGACATCAACTTGGCACCACTGCCACAGTTTTCTAGCTAGAGCAATCATATATACCTTAAACGAAGCGCCTATTTTTCTTCTTTCCAGAACTTTTTAAAGTTTTACTCTAGGTGCTACCAGCTCTGAGATATTGAAAAATTATCAAAACTAAAAGATGAAAAAAATTGAAATTTTTTGATAAATGCTGACATCAACTTGGCACCACTGCCACAGTTTTCTAGCTAGAGCAATCGTTTATACCTTAAACGAAGCGCCTATTTTTCTTCTTTCCAGAACTTTTTAAAGTGTCACTCTAGGTGCTACCAGCTCTGAGATATTGAAAAATTATCAAAACTAAAAGATGAAAAAATTTGAAATTTTTTGATAAATGCTGACATCAACTTGCCACCACTGCCACAGTTTTCTAGCTAGAGCAATCATTTATACCTTAAACGAAGCGCCTATTTTTCTTCTTTCCAGAACTTTTTAAAGTGTCACTCTAGGTGCTACCAGCTCTGAGATATTGAAAAATTATCAAAACTAAAAGATGAAAAAATTTGAAATTTTTTGATAAATGCTGACATCAACTTGGCACCACTGCCACAGTTTTCTAGTTAGAGCAATCGTTTATACCTCAAACGAAGCGCCTATTTTTCTTCTTTCCAGAACTTTTTAAAGTGTCACTCTAGGTGCTACCAGCTCTGAGATATTGAAAAATTATCAAAACTAAAAGATGAAAAAATTTGAAATTTTTTGATAAATGCTGACATCAACTTGGCACCACTGCCACAGTTTTCTAGCTAGAGCAATCGTTTATACCTTAAACGAAGCGCCTATTTTTCTTCTTTCCAGAACTTTTTAAAGTGTCACTCTAGGTGCTACCAGCTCTGAGATATTGAAAAATTATCAAAACTAAAAGATGAAAAAATTTGAAATTTTTTGATAAATGCTGACATCAACTTGCCACCACTGCCACAGTTTTCTAGCTAGAGCAATCATTTATACCTCAAACGAAGCGCCTATTTTTCTTCTTTCCAGAACTTTTTAAAGTGTCACTCTAGGTGCTACCAGCTCTGAGATATTGAAAAATTATCAAAACTAAAAGATGAAAAAAATTGAAATTTTTTGATAAATGCTGACATCAACTTGCCACCACTGCCACAGTTTTCTAGCTAGAGCAATCATTTATACCTCAAACGAAGCGCCTATTTTTCTTCTTTCCAGAACTTTCTAAAGTGTCACTCTAGGTGCTACCAGCTCTGAGATATTGAAAAATTATCAAAACTAAAAGATGAAAAAAATTGAAATTTTTTGATAAATGCTGACATCAACTTGGCACCACTGCCACAGTTTTCTAGCTAAAGCAATAGTTTATACCTCAAACGAAGCGCCTATTTTTCTTCTTTCTAGAACTTTTTAAAGTGTCACTCTAGGTGCTACCAGCTCTGAGATATTGAAAAATTATCAAAACTAAAAGATGAAAAAAATTGAAATTTTTTGATAAATGCTGACATCAACTTGGCACCACTGCCACAGTTTTCTAGTTAGAGCAATCGTTTATACCTCAAACGAAGCGCCTATTTTTCTTCTTTCCAGAACTTTTTAAAGTGTCACTCTAGGTGCTACCAGCTCTGAGATATTGAAAAATTATCAAAACTAAAAGATGAAAAAAATTGAAATTTTTTGATAAATGCTGACATCAACTTGGCACCACTGCCACAGTTTTCTAGTTAGAGCAATCGTTTATACCTTAAACGAAGCGCCTATTTTTCTTCTTTCCAGAACTTTTTAAAGTGTCACTCTAGGTGCTACCAGCTCTGAGATATTGAAAAATTATCAAAACTAAAAGATGAAAAAATTTGAAATTTTTTGATAAATGCTGACATCAACTTGGCACCACTGCCACAGTTTTCTAGTTAGAGCAATCGTTTATACCTCAAACGAAGCGCCTATTTTTCTTCTTTCCAGAACTTTTTAAAGTGTCACTCTAGGTGCTACCAGCTCTGAGATATTGAAAAATTATCAAAACTAAAAGATGAAAAAATTTGAAATTTTTTGATAAATGCTGACATCAACTTGGCACCACTGCCACAGTTTTCTAGCTAGAGCAATCGTTTATACCTCAAACGAAGCGCCTATTTTTCTTCTTTCCAGAACTTTTTAAAGTGTCACTCTAGGTGCTACCAGCTCTGAGATATTGAAAAATTATCAAAACTAAAAGATGAAAAAAATTTAAATTTTTTGATAAATGCTGACATCAACTTGGCACCACTGCCACAGTTTTCTAGCTAGAGCAATCGTTTATACCTTAAACGAAGCGCCTATTTTTCTTCTTTCCAGAACTTTTTAAAGTGTCACTCTAGGTGCTACCAGCTCTGAGATATTGAAAAATTATCAAAACTAAAAGATGAAAAAAATTTAAATTTTTTGATAAATGCTGACATCAACTTGGCACCACTGCCACAGTTTTCTAGCTAGAGCAATAGTTTATACCTCAAACGAAGCGCCTATTTTTCTTCTTTCCAGAACTTTTTAAAGTGTCACTCTAGGTGTTACCAGCTCTGAGATATTGAAAAATTATCAAAACTAAAAGATGAAAAAAATTGAAATTTTTTGATAAATGCTGACATCAACTTGGCACCACTGCCACAGTTTTCTAGCTAGAGCAATAGTTTATACCTCAAACGAAGCGCCTATTTTTCTTCTTTCTAGAACTTTTTAAAGTGTCACTCTAGGTGCTACCAGCTCTGAGATATTGAAAAATTATCAAAACTAAAAGATGAAAAAATTTGAAATTTTTTGATAAATGCTGACATCAACTTGCCACCACTGCCACAGTTTTCTAGCTAGAGCAATCATTTATACCTCAAACGAAGCGCCTATTTTTCTTCTTTCCAGAACTTTCTAAAGTGTCACTCTAGGTGCTACCAGCTCTGAGATATTGAAAAATTATCAAAACTAAAAGATGAAAAAAATTGAAATTTTTTGATAAATGCTGACATCAACTTGGCACCACTGCCACAGTTTTCTAGCTAGAGCAATCGTTTATACCTTAAACGAAGCGCCTATTTTTCTTCTTTCCAGAACTTTTTAAAGTGTCACTCTAGGTGCTACCAGCTCTGAGATATTGAAAAATTATCAAAACTAAAAGATGAAAAAAATTGAAATTTTTTGATAAATGCTGACATCAACTTGCCACCACTGCCACAGTTTTCTAGCTAGAGCAATCATTTATACCTCAAACGAAGCGCCTATTTTTCTTCTTTCCAGAACTTTCTAAAGTGTCACTCTAGGTGCTACCAGCTCTGAGATATTGAAAAATTATCAAAACTAAAAGATGAAAAAAATTGAAATTTTTTGATAAATGCTGACATCAACTTGGCACCACTGTCACAGTTTTCTAGCTAGAGCAATCATTTATACCTCAAACGAAGCGCCTATTTTTCTTCTTTCCAGAACTTTTTAAGGTGTCACTCTAGGTGCTACCAGCTCTGAGACATTGAAAAATTATCAAAACTAAAAGATGAAAAAAATTGAAATTTTTTGATAAATGCTGACATCAACTTGGCACCACTGCCACAGTTTTCTAGCTAGAGCAATAGTTTATACCTCAAACGAAGCGCCTATTTTTCTTCTTTCTAGAACTTTTTAAAGTGTCACTCTAGGTGCTACCAGCTCTGAGATATTGAAAAATTATCAAAACTAAAAGATGAAAAAAATTGAAATTTTTTGATAAATGCTGACATCAACTTGGCACCACTGCCACAGTTTTCTAGCTAGAGCAATCGTTTATACCTTAAACGAAGCGCCTATTTTTCTTCTTTCCAGAACTTTTTAAAGTGTCACTCTAGGTGCTACCAGCTCTGAGATATTGAAAAATTATCAAAACTAAAAGATGAAAAAAATTGAAATTTTTTGATAAATGCTGACATCAACTTGGCACCACTGCCACAGTTTTCTAGCTAGAGCAATCGTTCATACCTTAAACGAAGCACCTATTTTTCTTCTTTCCAGAACTTTTTAAAGTGTCACTCTAGGTGCTACCAGCTCTGAGATATTGAAAAATTATCAAAACTAAAAGATGAAAAAAATTGAAATTTTTTGATAAATGCTGACATCAACTTGGCACCACTGCCACAGTTTTCTAGCTAGAGCAATCGTTTATACCTTAAACGAAGCGCCTATTTTTCTTCTTTCCAGAACTTTTTAAAGTGTCACTCTAGGTGCTACCAGCTCTGAGATATTGAAAAATTATCAAAACTAAAAGATGAAAAAATTTGAAATTTTTTGATAAATGCTGACATCAACTTGGCACCACTGCCACAGTTTTCTAGCTAGAGCAATCGTTTATACCTCAAACGAAGCGCCTATTTTTCTTCTTTCCAGAACTTTTTAAAGTGTCACTCTAGGTGCTACCAGCTCTGAGATATTGAAAAATTATCAAAACTAAAAGATGAAAAAAATTGAAATTTTTTGATAAATGCTGACATCAACTTGGCACCACTGCCACAGTTTTCTAGCTAGAGCAATCATTTATACCAAAACGAAGCGCCTATTTTTCTTCTTTCCAGAACTTTTTAAAGTGTCACTCTAGGTGCTACCAGCTCTGAGATATTGAAAAATTATCAAAAGTAAAAGATGAAAAAAATTGAAATTTTTTGATAAATGCTGACATCAACTTGGCACCACTGCCACAGTTTTCTAGCTAGAGCAATAGTTTATACCTCAAACGAAGCGCCTATTTTTCTTCTTTCCAGAACTTTTTAAAGTGTCACTCTAGGTGCTACCAGCTCTGAGATATTGAAAAATTATCAAAACTAAAAGATGAAAAAATTTGAAATTTTTTGATAAATGCTGACATCAACTTGGCACCACTGCCACAGTTTTCTAGCTAGAGCAATCGTTTATACCTTAAACGAAGCGCCTATTTTTCTTCTTTCCAGAACTTTTTAAAGTGTCACTCTAGGTGCTACCAGCTCTGAGATATTGAAAAATTATCAAAACTAAAAGATGAAAAAATTTGAAATTTTTTGATAAATGCTGACATCAACTTGGCACCACTGCCACAGTTTTCTAGCTAGAGCAATCGTTTATACCTCAAACGAAGCGCCTATTTTTCTTCTTTCCAGAACTTTTTAAAGTGTCACTCTAGGTGCTACCAGCTCTGAAATATTGAAAAATTATCAAAACTAAAAGATGAAAAAAATTGAAATTTTTTGATAAATGCTGACATCAACTTGGCACCACTGCCACAGTTTTGTAGCTAGAGCAATCATTTATACCTTAAACGAAGCGCCTATTTTTCTTCTTTCCAGAACTTTTTAAAGTGTCACTCTAGGTGCTACCAGCTCTGAGATATTGAAAAATTATCAAAACTAAAAGATGAAAAAATTTGAAATTTTTTGATAAATGCTGACATCAACTTGGCACCACTGCCACAGTTTTCTAGCTAGAGCAATCGTTTATACCTCAAACGAAGCGCCTATTTTTCTTCTTTCCAGAACTTTTTAAAGTGTCACTCTAGGTGCTACCAGCTCTGAGATATTGAAAAATTATCAAAACTAAAAGATGAAAAAAATTGAAATTTTTTGATAAATGCTGACATCAACTTGGCACCACTGCCACAGTTTTGTAGCTAGAGCAATCATTTATACCTTAAACGAAGCGCCTATTTTTCTTCTTTCCAGAACTTTTTAAAGTGTCACTCTAGGTGCTACCAGCTCTGAGATATTGAAAAATTATCAAAACTAAAAGATGAAAAAATTTGAAATTTTTTGATAAATGCTGACATCAACTTGGCACCACTGCCACAGTTTTCTAGCTAGAGCAATCGTTTATACCTCAAACGAAGCGCCTATTTTTCTTCTTTCCAGAACTTTTTAAAGTGTCACTCTAGGTGCTACCAGCTCTGAGATATTGAAAAATTATCAAAACTAAAAGATGAAAAAAATTGAAATTTTTTGATAAATGCTGACATCAACTTGGCACCACTGCCACAGTTTTGTAGCTAGAGCAATCATTTATACCTTAAACGAAGCGCCTATTTTTCTTCTTTCCAGAACTTTTTAAAGTGTCACTCTAGGTGCTACCAGCTCTGAGATATTGAAAAATTATCAAAACTAAAAGATGAAAAAATTTGAAATTTTTTGATAAATGCTGACATCAACTTGGCACCACTGCCACAGTTTTCTAGCTAGAGCAATAGTTTATACCTCAAACGAAGCGCCTATTTTTCTTCTTTCTAGAAATTTTTAAAGTGTCACTCTAGGTGCTACCAGCTCTGAGATATTGAAAAATTATCAAAACTAAAAGATGAAAAAAATTGAAATTTTTTGATAAATGCTGCCATCAACTTGGCACCACTGCCACAGTTTTCTAGCTAGAGCAATTATTTATACCTTAAACGAAGCGCGTATTTTTCTTCTTTTGAGAACTTTTTAAAGTGTCACTCTAGGTGCTACCAGCTCTGAGATATTGAAAAATAATCAAAACTAAAATATAAAAAAAAATTGAAATTTTTCGATAACTGCTGACATCAACTTGGCACCACTGCCACAGTTTTCGAGCTAGAGCAATCGTTTATACGTTAAACGAAGCGCGTATTTTTCTTCTTTCTAGAACTTTTTAAAGTGTCACTCTAGGTGCTACCAGCTCTGAGATATTGAAAAATTATCAAAACTAAAAGATGAAAAAAATTGAAATTTTTTGATAAATGCTGACATCAACTTGGCACCACTGCCACAGTTTTCGAGCTAGAGCAATCATTTATACCTTAAACGAAGCGCCTATTTTTCTTCTTTCCAGAACTTTTTAAAGTGTCACTCTAGGTGCTACCAGCTCTGAGATATTGAAAAATTATCAAAACTAAAAGGTGAAAAAAATTGAAATTTTTTGATAAATGCTGACATCAACTTGGCACCACTGCCACAGTTTTCTGGCTAGAGCAATCGTTTATACCTTAAACGAAGCGCCTATTTTTCTTCTTTCCAGAACTTTTTAAAGTGTCACTCTAGGTGCTACCAGCTCTGAGATATTGAAAAATTATCAAAACTAAAAGATGAAAAAATTTGAAATTTTTTGATAAATGCTGACATCAACTTGGCACCACTGCCACAGTTTTCTAGCTAGAGCAATGGTTTATACCTCAAACGAAGCGCCTATTTTTCTTCTTTCCAGAACTTTTTAAAGTGTCACTCTAGGTGCTACCAGCTCTGAGATATTGAAAAATTATCAAAACTAAAAGATGAAAAAAATTGAAATTTTTTGATAAATGCTGACATCAACTTGGCACCACTGCCACAGTTTTCTAGCTAGAGCAATAGTTTATACCTCAAACGAAGCGCCTATTTTTCTTCTTTCTAGAAATTTTTAAAGTGTCACTCTAGGTGCTACCAGCTCTGAGATATTGAAAAATTATCAAAACTAAAAGATGAAAAAAATTTAAATTTTTTGATAAATGCTGACATCAACTTGGCACCACTGCCACAGTTTTCTAGCTAGAGCAATTATTTATACCTTAAACGAAGCGCGTATTTTTTTTCTTTTGAGAACTTTTTAAAGTGTCACTCTAGGTGCTACCAGCTCTGAGATATTGAAAAATTATCAAAACTAAAATATAAAAAAAAATTGAAATTTTTCGATAACTGCTGACATCAACTTGGCACCACTGCCACAGTTTTCGAGCTAGAGCAATCGTTTATACGTTAAACGAAGCGCGTATTTTTCTTCTTTCTAGAACTTTTTAAAGTGTCACTCTAGGTGCTACCAGCTCTGAGATATTGAAAAATTATCAAAACTAAAAGATGAAAAAAATTTAAATTTTTTGATAAATGCTGACATCAACTTGGCACCACTGCCACAGTTTTCGAGCTAGAGCAATCATTTATACCTTAAACGAAGCGCCTATTTTTCTTCTTTTGAGAACTTTTTAAAGTGTCACTCTAGGTGCTACCAGCTCTGAGATATTGAAAAATTATCAAAACTAAAAGGTGAAAAAAATTGAAATTTTTTGATAAATGCTGACATCAACTTGGCACCACTGCCACAGTTTTCTAGCTAGAGCAATCGTTTATACCTTAAACGAAGCGCCTATTTTTCTTCTTTCCAGAACTTTTTAAAGTGTCACTCTAGGTGCTACCAGCTCTGAGATATTGAAAAATTATCAAAACTAAAAGATGAAAAAAATTGAAATTTTTTGATAAATGCTGACATCAACTTGGCACCACTGCCACAGTTTTCTAGCTAGAGCAATCATTTATACCTTAAACGAAGCGCCTATTTTTCTTCTTTCCAGAACTTTTTAAAGTGTCACTCTAGGTGCTACCAGCTCTGAGATATTGAAAAATTATCAAAACTAAAAGATGAAAAAATTTGAAATTTTTTGATAAATGCTGACATCAACTTGGCACCACTGCCACAGTTTTCTAGCTAGAGCAATCGTTCATACCTTAAACGAAGCGCCTATTTTTCTTCTTTAAAGAACTTTTTAAAGTGTCACTCTAGGTGCTACCAGCTCTGAGATATTGAAAAATTATCAAAACTAAAAGATGAAAAAAATTGAAATTTTTTGATAAATGCTGACATCAACTTGGCACCACTGTCACAGTTTTCTAGCTAGAGCAATCATTTATACCTTAAACGAAGCGCCTATTTTTCTTCTTTCCAGAACTTTTTAAAGTTTTACTTTAGGTGCTACCAGCTCTGAGATATTGAAAAATTATCAAAACGAAGCGCCTATTTTTCTTCTTTCCAGAACTTTCTAAAGTGTCACTCTAGGTGCTACCAGCTCTGAGATATTGAAAAATTATCAAAACTAAAAGATGAAAAAAATTGAAATTTTTTGATAAATGCTGACATCAACTTGGCACCACTGCCACAGTTTTCTAGCTAGAGCAATCATTTATACCAAAACGAAGCGCCTATTTTTCTTCTTTCCAGAACTTTTTAAAGTGTCACTCTAGGTGCTACCAGCTCTGAGATATTGAAAAATTATCAAAACTAAAAGATGAAAAAAATTGAAATTTTTTGATAAATGCTGACATCAACTTGGCACCACTGCCACAGTTTTCTAGCTAAAGCAATAGTTTATACCTCAAACGAAGCGCCTATTTTTCTTCTTTCCAGAACTTTTTAAAGTGTCACTCTAGGTGCTACCAGCTCTGAGATATTGAAAAATTATCAAAACTAAAAGATGAAAAAAATTGAAATTTTTTGATAAATGCTGACATCAACTTGGCACCACTGCCACAGTTTTCTAGCTAGAGCAATTATTTATACCAAAACGAAGCGCCTATTTTTCTTCTTTCCAGAACTTTTTAAAGTGTCACTCTAGGTGCTACCAGCTCTGAGATATTGAAAAATTATCAAAACTAAAAGATGAAAAAAATTGAAATTTTTTGATAAATGCTGACATCAACTTGGCACCACTGCCACAGTTTTCTAGCTAAAGCAATAGTTTATACCTCAAACGAAGCGCCTATTTTTCTTCTTTCCAGAACTTTTTAAAGTGTCACTCTAGGTGCTACCAGCTCTGAGATATTGAAAAATTATCAAAACTAAAAGATGAAAAAAATTGAAATTTTTTGATAAATGCTGACATCAACTTGGCACCACTGCCACAGTTTTCTAGCTAGAGCAATCATTTATACCTTAAACGAAGCGCCTATTTTTCTTCTTTCCAGAACTTTTTAAAGTGTCACTCTAGGTGCTACCAGCTCTGAGATATTGAAAAATTATCAAAACTAAAAGATGAAAAAAATTGAAATTTTTTGATAAATGCTGACATCAACTTGGCACCACTGCCACAGTTTTCTAGCTAAAGCAATAGTTTATACCTCAAACGAAGCGCCTATTTTTCTTCTTTCCAGAACTTTTTAAAGTGTCACTCTAGGTGCTACCAGCTCTGAGATATTGAAAAATTATCAAAACTAAAAGATGAAAAAAATTGAAATTTTTTGATAAATGCTGACATCAACTTGGCACCACTGCCACAGTTTTCTAGCTAGAGCAATTATTTATACCAAAACGAAGCGCCTATTTTTCTTCTTTCCAGAACTTTTTAAAGTGTCACTCTAGGTGCTACCAGCTCTGAGATATTGAAAAATTATCAAAACTAAAAGATGAAAAAAATTGAAATTTTTTGATAAATGCTGACATCAACTTGGCACCACTGCCACAGTTTTCTAGCTAGAGCAATTATTTATACCAAAACGAAGCGCCTATTTTTCTTCTTTCCAGAACTTTTTAAAGTGTCACTCTAGGTGCTACCAGCTCTGAGATATTGAAAAATTATCAAAACTAAAAGATGAAAAAAATTGAAATTTTTTGATAAATGCTGACATCAACTTGGCACCACTGCCACAGTTTTCTAGCTAAAGCAATAGTTTATACCTCAAACGAAGCGCCTATTTTTCTTCTTTCCAGAACTTTTTAAAGTTTTACTTTAGGTGCTACCAGCTCTGAGATATTGAAAAATTATCAAAACGAAGCGCCTATTTTTCTTCTTTCCAGAACTTTCTAAAGTGTCACTCTAGGTGCTACCAGCTCTGAGATATTGAAAAATTATCAAAACTAAAAGATGAAAAAAATTGAAATTTTTTGATAAATGCTGACATCAACTTGGCACCACTGCCACAGTTTTCTAGCTAGAGCAATCATTTATACCAAAACGAAGCGCCTATTTTTCTTCTTTCCAGAACTTTTTAAAGTGTCACTCTAGGTGCTACCAGCTCTGAGATATTGAAAAATTATCAAAACTAAAAGATGAAAAAAATTGAAATTTTTTGATAAATGCTGACATCAACTTGGCACCACTGCCACAGTTTTCTAGCTAAAGCAATAGTTTATACCTCAAACGAAGCGCCTATTTTTCTTCTTTCCAGAACTTTTTAAAGTGTCACTCTAGGTGCTACCAGCTCTGAGATATTGAAAAATTATCAAAACTAAAAGATGAAAAAAATTGAAATTTTTTGATAAATGCTGACATCAACTTGGCACCACTGCCACAGTTTTCTAGCTAGAGCAATCATTTATACCTTAAACGAAGCGCCTATTTTTCTTCTTTCCAGAACTTTTTAAAGTGTCACTCTAGGTGCTACCAGCTCTGAGATATTGAAAAATTATCAAAACTAAAAGATGAAAAAATTTGAAATTTTTTGATAAATGCTGACATCAACTTGGCACCACTGCCACAGTTTTCTAGCTAGAGCAATCGTTCATACCTTAAACGAAGCGCCTATTTTTCTTCTTTAAAGAACTTTTTAAAGTGTCACTCTAGGTGCTACCAGCTCTGAGATATTGAAAAATTATCAAAACTAAAAGATGAAAAAAATTGAAATTTTTTGATAAATGCTGACATCAACTTGGCACCACTGTCACAGTTTTCTAGCTAGAGCAATCATTTATACCTTAAACGAAGCGCCTATTTTTCTTCTTTCCAGAACTTTTTAAAGTTTTACTTTAGGTGCTACCAGCTCTGAGATATTGAAAAATTATCAAAACGAAGCGCCTATTTTTCTTCTTTCCAGAACTTTCTAAAGTGTCACTCTAGGTGCTACCAGCTCTGAGATATTGAAAAATTATCAAAACTAAAAGATGAAAAAAATTGAAATTTTTTGATAAATGCTGACATCAACTTGGCACCACTGCCACAGTTTTCTAGCTAGAGCAATCATTTATACCAAAACGAAGCGCCTATTTTTCTTCTTTCCAGAACTTTTTAAAGTGTCACTCTAGGTGCTACCAGCTCTGAGATATTGAAAAATTATCAAAACTAAAAGATGAAAAAAATTGAAATTTTTTGATAAATGCTGACATCAACTTGGCACCACTGCCACAGTTTTCTAGCTAAAGCAATAGTTTATACCTCAAACGAAGCGCCTATTTTTCTTCTTTCCAGAACTTTTTAAAGTGTCACTCTAGGTGCTACCAGCTCTGAGATATTGAAAAATTATCAAAACTAAAAGATGAAAAAAATTGAAATTTTTTGATAAATGCTGACATCAACTTGGCACCACTGCCACAGTTTTCTAGCTAGAGCAATTATTTATACCAAAACGAAGCGCCTATTTTTCTTCTTTCCAGAACTTTTTAAAGTGTCACTCTAGGTGCTACCAGCTCTGAGATATTGAAAAATTATCAAAACTAAAAGATGAAAAAAATTGAAATTTTTTGATAAATGCTGACATCAACTTGGCACCACTGCCACAGTTTTCTAGCTAGAGCAATAGTTTATACCTCAAACGAAGCGCCTATTTTTCTTCTTTCTAGAAATTTTTAAAGTGTCACTCTAGGTGCTACCAGCTCTGAGATATTGAAAAATTATCAAAACTAAAAGATGAAAAAAATTGAAATTTTTTGATAAATGCTGACATCAACTTGGCACCACTGCCACAGTTTTCTAGCTAGAGCAATCATTTATACCAAAACGAAGCGCCTATTTTTCTTCTTTCCAGAACTTTTTAAAGTGTCACTCTAGGTGCTACCAGCTCTGAGATATTGAAAAATTATCAAAACTAAAAGATGAAAAAAATTGAAATTTTTTGATAAATGCTGACATCAACTTGGCACCACTGCCACAGTTTTCTAGCTAGAGCAATCGTTTATACCTTAAACGAAGCGCCTATTTTTCTTCTTTCCAGAACTTTTTAAAGTGTCACTCTAGGTGCTACCAGCTCTGAGATATTGAAAAATTATCAAAACTAAAAGATGAAAAAAATTGAAATTTTTTGATAAATGCTGACATCAACTTGGCACCACTGCCACAGTTTTCTAGCTAGAGCAATCATTTATACCTTAAACGAAGCGCCTATTTTTCTTCTTTCCAGAACTTTTTAAAGTGTCACTCTAGGTGCTACCAGCTCTGAGATATTGAAAAATTATCAAAACTAAAAGATGAAAAAAATTGAAATTTTTTGATAAATGCTGACATCAACTTGGCACCACTGCCACAGTTTTCTAGCTAGAGCAATCGTTCATACCTTAAACGAAGCGCCTATTTTTCTTCTTTCTAGAAATTTTTAAAGTGTCACTCTAGGTGCTACCAGCTCTGAGATATTGAAAAATTATCAAAACTAAAAGATGAAAAAAATTGAAATTTTTTGATAAATGCTGACATCAACTTGGCACCACTGCTCTATTGCTAGAGCAATAGTTTATACCTCAAACGAAGCGCCTATTTTTCTTCTTTCTAGAAATTTTTAAAGTGTCACTCTAGGTGCTACCAGCTCTGAGATATTGAAAAATTATCAAAACTAAAAGATGAAAAAAATTTAAATTTTTTGATAAATGCTGACATCAACTTGGCACCACTGCCACAGTTTTCTAGCTAGAGCAATTATTTATACCAAAACGAAGCGCCTATTTTTCTTCTTTCCAGAACTTTTTAAAGTGTCACTCTAGGTGCTACCAGCTCTGAGATATTGAAAAATTATCAAAACTAAAAGATGAAAAAAATTGAAATTTTTTGATAAATGCTGACATCAACTTGGCACCACTGCCACAGTTTTCTAGCTAGAGCAATTATTTATACCTTAAACGAAGCGCGTATTTTTCTTGTTTTGAGAACTTTTTAAAGTGTCACTCTAGGTGCTACCAGCTCTGAGATATTGAAAAATAATCAAAACTAAAATATAAAAAAAAATTGAAATTTTTCGATAACTGCTGACATCAACTTGGCACCACTGCCACAGTTTTCGAGCTAGAGCAATCGTTTATACGTTAAACGAAGCGCGTATTTTTCTTCTTTCTAGAACTTTTTAAAGTGTCACTCTAGGTGCTACCAGCTCTGAGATATTGAAAAATTATCAAAACTAAAAGGTGAAAAAAATTGAAATTTTTTGATAAATGCTGACATCAACTTGGCACCACTGCCACAGTTTTCTAGCTAGAGCAATCGTTTATACCTTAAACGAAGCGCCTATTTTTCTTCTTTCCAGAACTTTTTAAAGTGTCACTCTAGGTGCTACCAGCTCTGAGATATTGAAAAATTATCAAAACTAAAAGATGAAAAAAATTGAAATTTTTTGATAAATGCTGACATCAACTTGGCACCACTGCCACAGTTTTCTAGCTAGAGCAATCATTTATACCTTAAACGAAGCGCCTATTTTTCTTCTTTCCAGAACTTTTTAAAGTGTCACTCTAGGTGCTACCAGCTCTGAGATATTGAAAAATTATCAAAACTAAAAGATGAAAAAATTTGAAATTTTTTGATAAATGCTGACATCAACTTGGCACCACTGCCACAGTTTTCTAGCTAGAGCAATCGTTCATACCTTAAACGAAGCGCCTATTTTTCTTCTTTAAAGAACTTTTTAAAGTGTCACTCTAGGTGCTACCAGCTCTGAGATATTGAAAAATTATCAAAACTAAAAGATGAAAAAAATTGAAATTTTTTGATAAATGCTGACATCAACTTGGCACCACTGCCAGTTCACAAAACTGTTCATGATACTCATGGCCTTTGACGAAATTCCAGTATCAGGATGAACTTGTTTCAACACTTTGTAAATGTAGATTGCGTAGCTCTCCTTCCTCTTGCGCTTCTTCTTCTTATCGGTTTTGGTGATATTCTTCTGTGCCTTTCCGGCTTTCTTTGCTGCTTTTCCACTTGCTTTAGGCGGCATTTTATTACACTTTAATTTTCACCACTTCACTGTTCGCTGACAAAACGAGAACTGTTAAAAGTTCCGATTTTACCCTCCCTTTTATTTCCCAATTGGACGATGTATTCATCGGTACTCACACACAAAAACATTCACATGGTATACATGAAATTCAAGTATATATAGAAGCACACTACTTGGCGTTTCTCATAATATTGTGAAAAGTGATTCAGTGAGGGTTTGTTCCGTATTAAAAATAAAAACAGTGAAAAATGTCTGGTCGTGGTAAAGGTGGCAAAGTGAAGGGAAAGGCAAAGTCCCGCTCAAATCGTGCTGGGCTACAGTTTCCAGTTGGACGTATTCATCGTCTGCTCCGAAAGGGCAACTATGCCGAACGTGTTGGCGCTGGTGCACCAGTATATCTAGCAGCTGTTATGGAATATTTGGCTGCTGAAGTTCTTGAATTGGCGGGAAATGCTGCTCGTGACAACAAGAAGACCAGAATTATTCCTCGTCATTTGCAACTGGCCATCCGTAATGACGAAGAATTAAATAAATTACTTTCTGGTGTTGCCATTGCTCAAGGAGGAGTACTTCCAAACATCCAAGCCGTTTTGTTGCCCAAGAAGACAGAAAAAAGCGCCTAAAATGCATTGACACCACCATCTACATGAAAAATAACAAACAAACCGTCCTTTTAAGGACGACAAAATATTTAAATTAAGACTATTTAATGTTTTCAATTTTTCTTCCTAAAATAAAAGCATATCGAATCAACATAACAATTTCCAATTCCAATATGACGCAGAAAACCCACAATTCTTGGAAAAAAAAAAACTATTTCATATCACCCCTCCAAGTTCCTTCGTCACATACATAGCAATAAAATCATAAGCAAAAAAGAAACAAAATTCTCAGAAAAAGGCAAATGAAGTAGATAGGTAGAAAATGTTCACACACTGCCGCACCTTTTCTTTTGGTTAAAATGATACCAATCACAAAAGTGGCGGAAAATGCTATTTTTGTCGCCATTTCACAAGCCGTCTTTTTTTCCTTCTCAGAATTTTATTTGAAAAAAAAAAAAATTTAACTTCCACATTTATTCAGCAAACACAAATTAAAAATCGATTTAAAATCACTTTAGAGATTTATTTTGTGGTCCTGAAAAGGACCGATTGTTTGAGAAAATTATTATTTTCACATTATTTAACCGCCGAAACCATAAAGAGTGCGTCCTTGTCTCTTCAATGCATATACTACATCCATGGCAGTAACTGTCTTACGCTTAGCATGTTCAGTATATGTTACAGCATCACGAATAACATTTTCTAGGAACACTTTTAAAACACCACGTGTTTCTTCGTAAATTAAACCAGAAATACGTTTAACACCACCACGACGAGCCAAGCGGCGAATTGCTGGTTTGGTAATTCCTTGGATATTGACCCCTATTCCCGTTGGCGTTTGTCGTAAACTACTCGTATTTCACTTTGTTTTTTAGTCGATTTTTGTAATATTTTTTAAACAAATGAATTGAAATAATGGTGAACACATAGAAAACAAAACAAAAGTTAAAACAAAAGTTAAAACAAAAATCTGCACATCGTTTTACAACGACACGAAACATGAGTCGTATACGACAAACGCCAACGGGAATAGGGGTGATTATCACGCAACACTTTACGATGACGCTTAGCGCCACCCTTTCCTAAGCCTTTTCCTCCTTTACCACGACCAGTCATTTTTTAAATTTTTTGTATGAACACTGAACTGAACTAAAGTCACTATCAAATCAAACTGTACGTTTCCGCAAGAACAACACGAATATTTATACTTCGTCTTTGCACTAGGTAGAGAAAACCAATTGGAAAAGAAACAAGAGAACAGGGACAAGCGTCGTATACTATTTTATAAGATGAATTACGAAATTCCAATAGCATTTTATTGTGACTTTTTTCTGAATTTCGTGAATAGTGTTCTTTGAGAAAGTGAAGTGATGGCTCGTACTAAGCAAACTGCTCGTAAATCTACTGGTGGAAAAGCACCAAGGAAACAATTGGCAACCAAGGCAGCTCGCAAAAGTGCTCCAGCAACCGGAGGTGTAAAGAAACCACATCGTTATCGTCCTGGAACTGTTGCTCTTCGTGAAATTCGTCGTTATCAAAAGAGTACTGAATTGTTGATTCGCAAATTGCCTTTCCAACGTTTAGTTCGTGAGATTGCTCAGGATTTCAAAACTGATTTGCGTTTCCAGAGTTCAGCAGTGATGGCTCTTCAAGAAGCCAGTGAAGCATATTTGGTTGGTCTTTTTGAAGATACAAATTTGTGTGCCATTCATGCCAAGCGTGTCACAATTATGCCAAAAGACATCCAATTGGCCAGACGTATCCGTGGTGAACGTGCTTAAATAAGTACATTAAAAACAATTGCTCATCGGTCCTTTTCAGGACCACAAAAAAATCTCAAAGGGATCTTTTATAATTTCAATTACATTTTATGTAATATACAATACCTATGTATTATTATGTATGCTTTTTTAGAACGCTTTTTCTTTGATAAAAAAAATATGAAATGAGAACACAGCTGCTGAACAAAACTATTTTTCGCAAGTAAAAAGCAATGGAATATCAAATATGTACAGTAGGTAGGTACATAATTATTATGTTATGCTTCGACATGCTCATGATTGTGTTTGTTTAAATATTGGAAGGATAAGTACAAAAAATAGGAATTCTTAATACGATAAGAAAAGTATGAAATTGAGTATGTTAATTTCTTTAGAATATAGCGCATTTTATTATCAATACAGTTGAATGTCATACAAGGTCCTGTATTAAATGTCCGATGGCTTCGTTTGGTTTAATGAAAAATTTATTACCTTCTCCATTAAAATAATTTCAAAGTCATCTTTTCAAATTTCTTTCATCATTTTTAATTTTTATTTATAAAAATATAGCTATGTCGATATTATGACTGACTTGGGTAGAAATTATGAAAAAAGAAGAAAATAAAATTATAGAAAAACAAATCTTCGTCTCGCTATATGCGAGTACCTACGGCTACTAGGTTTACTTCTGAGAATTGTTTCATACGTATCTACTTTTATGTAAATTAAAGTTCAGATATTTTAAATATTATTTAAATAATTGATTATTTAAAACCTATGATACTAATACAATTAAATATTGTATTTTCAAAAGAAATTAAATAAATATACTCGTTTGAATAGAAATAAAAATCGTCCAGAGAAAGTAAATCCAGCGTTTCATTACCGAACTTTGTTTAATTTTATTTATGCTAAGAACAGTAATATTAGTTGGTCCTTTAACATTTATATCATTATGTAAACTATATATTTTATGATAAATATTTATTTATCCCTTAAACTAATAGTTTTGTTTAAATAAATACGATTTTAGGCGCGTAGACTGAAAGAAATGCCTTCAACAAAGAGTTTAATATCTCTCTCCTGCTTTCGACGATCGGTAAATTTAAATAAAACTATTTAAAACAAGTACTAGTATATTATTGAAGTATCTTCTAATGATAATAATTTGATATATTTATTTGAAACATATAAAATAATAATTTTTTTCAAAGAACTCATGGATACAAGGTAGTAAAAGCGCTCAAATAAATTAAAATTTTGTGTACCTTCCCTCTCATTGATTCTCATGGAGTTAGGCCGTGTAGGTTGGTTTTTAAAACGCATCATCAATACAAGTATTTTCTAGTGTTTTCGTGATTTTAAAAGTTAAAATTAAATAATCAAAATGGCTGATGCTGTCGTTGCTTCTCCTGCTGTAGTTTCAGCTGAAAAGAAACCGAAAAAGGCTGCTGCAAGCGGTTCAAGGAAACCAAAAACCGCTCCAACTCATCCTCCTACACAGCAAATGGTGGATGCTGCCATTAAAACCCTAAAGGAACGTGGTGGTTCATCGCTTTTGGCTATTAAAAAATACATCGCGGCTACATACAAGGTTGATGTACAAAAACTTGCTCCTTTCATCAAAAAATATTTAAAAAGTGCTGTGGTCAGTGGTAAATTAGTGCAAACCAAGGGAAAGGGTGCAGCTGGTTCATTCAAATTGTCTGCTTCAGCAAACAAAGAACCAAAAGCCAAATCTGCTGAGAAGAAAAAATCGCCTGTAAAGCCGAAAACTGCTGCAGCTGGTGAGAAAAAAGTGAAGAAGGCGTCGACAGGTGAGAAGAAAGTGAAAAAAACTGCCGCCGCTTCTAAGAAGACAGCCGAGAAGAAAAAAGTGGAAAAGTCAAAGGTAAAGGCTATCAAGAAAACAACATCAGTTAAGGCAAAACCAACAAAGCCAAAAGCTGCTGCCCCAAAAGCAAAAGTACCGAAGGCAAAAACTGCTGTTGCTAAACCAAAAAAAGTTGTTGCAGCAAAGAAGGCAAAAAAATAATTTCTTTGCACAATTCCGCAACAAGAAATTTAAAAACAAATCACAGTCCTTTTCAGGGCTACAAAATAATTCATTAATGAGATAAGGCAATGGTTTTTAAATTTTGTAGTTTGTGTTGGTAAAAAAAATATGATTATATCTCTCTCCAAGGTAATGGTACATTGGTACATATTGTACATATTACATTTACATACATAGAAAAAAACACACGAATCGTATTTTGCTAAATTCATTGTTAAATAGAATTTTGTTTCTTTAAAATTCAGCCCAGGTTTGACAAAATACATTACATATATGGCGACAGCGCAATTAGGAATTGAAATACCTAAGGTGTAATTCCTATTTTGTTTATTTTTTTTTTCATTTTCAGATTTCCATGAAATTCTCTAAAATATTTATTTTTTTTTTCAGAAAATTGAATTTCCAATTGTTTTTTTTTCACAAGATAGCGATCCCAATACACAAATATTTTCACAGAAATTTCAAGTCAGCAAAATTGCTTATCACAGAAAAATATAATTTCCATAAGTAAAAAAAAATGTTGGAAAAATAATTTCATCAATAGCATAATATGTAGTAAAATTGTGCTTCATTGTAGAATCTCTTAAACGAACATTTTGAGGCCCTGAAAAGGGCCGTTGTATTTTGTATAATAATGAAAAATCCAATTACTTTGAGCTGGTATATTTGGTGACTGCTTTAGTTCCTTCACTAACAGCGTGCTTAGCGAGCTCACCAGGCAACAACAAACGGACTGCAGTTTGGATTTCCCTGCTAGTGATTGTCGAACGCTTGTTGTAATGAGCCAAACGAGATGCTTCAGCAGCGATTCTCTCAAAAATATCATTCACAAAACTGTTCATGATACTCATGGCCTTTGACGAAATTCCAGTATCAGGATGAACTTGTTTCAACACTTTGTAAATGTAGATTGCGTAGCTCTCCTTCCTCTTGCGCTTCTTCTTCTTATCGGTTTTGGTGATATTCTTCTGTGCCTTTCCGGCTTTCTTTGCTGCTTTTCCACTTGCTTTAGGCGGCATTTTATTACACTTTAATTTTCACCACTTCACTGTTCGCTGACAAAACGAGAACTGTTAAAAGTTCCGATTTTACCCTCCCTTTTATTTCCCAATTGGACGATGTATTCATCGGTACTCACACACAAAAACATTCACATGGTATACATGAAATTCAAGTATATATAGAAGCACACTACTTGGCGTTTCTCATAGTGTTGTGCTAAAGAGCTATTTTTAATGAGCAGCGATCGCAGAGAGCAGCATACAAAAATAGCTGCTCTCAATAGCAGCTATTTAATCACTCTTTAGATAGCAGTTAACGTCAAAAAATATACATTATATTGTGTACACTTTTTAAACCCCACTTATTGGTTTAAAGATATATGTATTTAAAATTTTAGTAAAACTTAATCAAAGGCATTAAGTTTAATAATAAAATATTTTATTTCATTTGCGTTTAAGTACATTTGACGATAATCTTAATTAATTCTCTTATAGATAATATAAAAATGAACTTTAATAAATAAATATAGGTAATACATTTAAAAAAAAAACGACAAACATGACAAATAAAATTTGTAAATTTAGCTTTAGCCAGTAGGTAAATAGCAAAGAATCATAAATTAATATAAAGAAAAATAAAACGTTTAAACAAAGTAATACAAAAGAAAAGTATAAAAAAAAATTGAACTCATAAATAGTTTATAAAAAAAATAAATAAATGTTGGGATGGCGCTTATTATGGTAATGCATAATATTTTAATTTCGTTTGGGAGTTTCGACCGGAATTCAAGTAGATATTATTAAAGGGCCCGCCTAATGGATATAAAAAATAAAAGTTATAAGAAAATGAAGCCATAAATAAATAACAAAATATATATTATAAATATAATACATACCTATAAATTTTGATTCAAAAAAAGTATTTTATTTACTTTTGTTGGTGATAAATTAGCACGACGTTCTGTAACGATCATACCCGCCTTTGAAAAGAGTCGTTCGCATGGTACGCTTGTTGCAACCATGCAACACCTCAATTGGACAAGCTGGCTCAGGTTCGGGTATGTGTCCTTGTTTTTTTTCCACCATATGAGGGGATCTCCATTCCTGTTCAAATTTTTATCGCTGAGGTACCGTTGTAGTTCTAACATCGCCGATGTTGAAGAATTTGCTACGGGTTGCATTGTATTAACTCTGCTATCAAATTCTGCCCAATACGAAAATTCTTCCGTTTCTGGGTCTTGAGAAACTTCTTGTTGAACTTGGTGTGAAATGGATTTTATATTATGGGCTATCCAGTTAGTGATATCTTTTTGAACAGCAGCAAGGGCATTTTTGTTATTAAACACGTGCTGTTTGAACCGGGGATCCAAGAATGAATTGGAAGCTATTAACGTACTCGACTCAACGTTTCCGAACCTTGTTTTCAAATTTTCCAGTAATTTGTCGGCCATTTTTCTTATATTTTGGGTCTTTCCTTCATTAACCGTTTTTTGGGTTAGGTTGATTAATCCTACGGAAACAGGTATAATTTTACTGGCTGTGAAAAAATTTTCTCCGCTCATTTCCCTGGTGGCTTTTTCAAGAGGCCGAAGTAATACACATATTTCTTCCGCTATGCACCATTCTTGCTGCGTTAACATAACTATTTGAGGAGCATTCAAATTTGCAAACGTTATTCTTAAAGCTTCTTTTAAAGCTACAAAGCGCTCCACCATAAAAAATGTAGAATTCCAGCGAGTCTTGACGTCGTTAATGACGGAGAGTTGCTGTTGTTTGCCCAACATTACTTGGCTTTGTAAAAGTTTTTCATTAGCTTGCGGGCTTCTTTTAATGTGAGATACAATATGCTTGATCTTTTTTAATGTCAAACTTACTTCGTTGACATTTGTATCTTCTCGATGCTCGTTGAAATCTTCGTCAGAAATTAAATTATTTATTGGATGGATATCGGACATTTCATCTATGGCATTTGTATTTAAACAATTTTGGACGCATAAGTTTAAAGTGTGTGCAAAGCAACCATAGTGCTTTTTTGTCAGTTCGGTTTTCACAGCCTTGGACATGTTGCTTGCGTTATCTGTCACTATTATTAACACTTTGTCCATAAGTTTCCATCCAACCAACACTTTCTTCAGTGCATTTGCAATTGCAATTGCACTGTGCGCCCCTTCGTACTTTGCGCATTCCAAAACGATGTGATGGATCTCGAACTCGTCATCAATGAAGTGAGCAGTAACTCCAAGATAGCTATGGTTTTTGATAGAAGTCCAATGATCGGTGGTTATGCATACACTCTTTACTGCATTAATTTTTCTCAAAATTTCTTCACGACAATCATTGTACATACTGTCTAACATAGAGTTAGAGATGTACTTTCTGTCGGGTAATTGATAATTTGGGGAGCACGTTTTTACAAAATGTGTGAACCCCTTATCCTTGACTATAGAAAAAGGCTGATAGTCGTAAATAAACATACCCATTAGAGCTTTATCATACCTTTCTTTCTGCGTAAGTGTCATTTTTTTTGGGATAAAAGCCTCAATGCTTTGCTGTCTTGAATTCTGCAGTAGAGTTTCTTTAGTAGTACTCATTGTAGGCCTTGGTGTTGGTGAACCTCTCTCTTCAATCGTGGAGCTATTATGTTCACTAGTTTGGATTTCCATATCCTGCTGGTGCGGGTTTACTATGGAAGAAGTAAGTGAGAGATTTATACTGCTACATGGATCTTCTCCCGATGAGCGCAGAGTATAAGTTGGATGTTTCACGATGAGATGACGTTTCAAATTTGTTATTGATGTTTTATATGACAAATTCGTCTTGCATATATTACAGCTCGCCATCTTGTCAGGTTTTTGCACAAAATGCAACCAAAGATCGCTTGATTTCTTTCGTGACATGCTGTGAATAAAATGCTTTATGTAGTAAAAACAAAAATGATCTAATCACTCAGACTCACTTACATTGCAGTAATTATATAAAACAGAAGTGTTAAATTGTTTGTTGCTCAAAAGGATTTTTTTCTTCACTTCAATTAATTATTAGATCTTTATTAACTATACCCACTATTTTAATTTTTACTTGTTAAACTTTTTGAAATGGGAAACACTTGAGCGAATTGAAAAATTATCGCGGGTCAACCGTCAACGTTCAAAATTCAAATCAAATAGAATGCATCTTGACAATTCAATATCCGTTGTCAACTTCTGCAACAACAACATTATGGACGTAATTAGCAGATCCTTTGTCAGACAAATTACAAATTGTTTTTTTAAGCGAAGGAGTGAAGTACCTTACCTGCACATTGTACGTGTGTCGGTCGTATATACCTACTCTTAACCCTATCCCTTGCTGGGTTTATCCCGCATCCGGACTTCCGTCGCCAGTAATGATGTACATAGTTAATTAGAATTACATATATGATTTTACGACCCTTTCATTTATCATCACCATTCATAATTTTGCGCAGATATTTTTAGTGCTGGTATTTCCGCGATGCATTTTAACTGGGTCATAAATAAAAAAAGGTGTCTTTCAATATTTCCACCGACCGACCAACGTCAAATAAAAACACATATTTGTTGTGTGTACTAAAATATGAAAAATATATACCTGACAATGAAATCGAGTAAATCGATTCATAAATCGTAATATACATTTTTCCTCATTTTCTACATCCCTACCCTACATTGCAAGAAACAGCCAACGGAGCATATCATAATCATATACCTACAATACACATTACACAGTCACAGCGATTGAGAAAGCAGTGATTGCTGAGCAGTGATTGTTGAGCAGTGATTGCTGAGCAGCGATTTCTGAGCAGTGATTACGGAGCAGTGATCTCTGAGCAGTGATTACTGAGCAGTGATCTCTGAGCAGTGATTACTGAGCAGTGATCTCTGAGCAGTGATTACTGAGCAGTGATCTCTGAGCAGTGATTACTGAGCAGTGAGCATTTATAGTGTTCATAGGTTCTCACTGCTCATCTGCTCAGTTGAATGCTATTAGCTTCTTTGAACATAGGGGTTGAAAAAGCAGTGAGCGGATAAGAGAGCATGTTAATGTCTCAACTCAACTCAATTCTCAATCACTGTGTGTGTATCTGTTCTGTATGTCCACTCCGCTGTTACAGTGGCTGTGACTGCGACTCTCGATACTCGATCTCGAGCACAGTTTTTGTTGCTTACTTTTTTTTTTGTGTGTCCTCTTTGGCTTGGACTTAACATATAAATAATGTACATATGTGTGGGAAATGGAATGCATATTTGTGAGATATATTATATCTATCTAAGCCTACAGGTTTTATGAGTTGAATTTTTATCTTTCTTGTGTGTTTTCTGTGTTGTATATGTGTCTGTTGTCTGATTGGATTCATCTATAGATTTTTTGTAGGTTGATCACTGAGCTGAGCACTGAGCAGTGATTAGTGAGCAGGTATATTGAAGAGCAATAGCAACTGCTATCTGCTCATTGAAATAGCAGAGTGATTAGTAGCAGCGATCGCAATAGCAGTCTCACCACTAGTTTCTCATAATATTGTGAAAAGTGATTCAGTGAGGGTTTGTTCCGTATTAAAAATAAAAACAGTGAAAAATGTCTGGTCGTGGTAAAGGTGGCAAAGTGAAGGGAAAGGCAAAGTCCCGCTCAAATCGTGCTGGGCTACAGTTTCCAGTTGGACGTATTCATCGTCTGCTCCGAAAGGGCAACTATGCCGAACGTGTTGGCGCTGGTGCACCAGTATATCTAGCAGCTGTTATGGAATATTTGGCTGCTGAAGTTCTTGAATTGGCGGGAAATGCTGCTCGTGACAACAAGAAGACCAGAATTATTCCTCGTCATTTGCAACTGGCCATCCGTAATGACGAAGAATTAAATAAATTACTTTCTGGTGTTACCATTGCTCAAGGAGGAGTACTTCCAAACATCCAAGCCGTTTTGTTGCCCAAGAAGACAGAAAAAAGCGCCTAAAATGCATTGACACCACCATCTACATGAAAAATAACAAACAAACCGTCCTTTTAAGGACGACAAAATATTTAAATTAAGACTATTTAATGTTTTCAATTTTTCTTCCTAAAATAAAAGCATATCGAATCAACATAACAATTTCCAATTCCAATATGACGCAGAAAACCCACAATTCTTGGAAAAAAAAAAACTATTTCATATCACCCCTCCAAGTTCCTTCGTCACATACATAGCAATAAAATCATAAGCAAAAAAGAAACAAAATTCTCAGAAAAAGGCAAATGAAGTAGATAGGTAGAAAATGTTCACACACTGCCGCACCTTTTCTTTTGGTTAAAATGATACCAATCACAAAAGTGGCGGAAAATGCTATTTTTGTCGCCATTTCACAAGCCGTCTTTTTTTCCTTCTCAGAATTTTATTTGAAAAAAAAAAAAATTTAACTTCCACATTTATTCAGCAAACACAAATTAAAAATCGATTTAAAATCACTTTAGAGATTTATTTTGTGGTCCTGAAAAGGACCGATTGTTTGAGAAAATTATTATTTTCACATTATTTAACCGCCGAAACCATAAAGAGTGCGTCCTTGTCTCTTCAATGCATATACTACATCCATGGCAGTAACTGTCTTACGCTTAGCATGTTCAGTATATGTTACAGCATCACGAATAACATTTTCTAGGAACACTTTTAAAACACCACGTGTTTCTTCGTAAATTAAACCAGAAATACGTTTAACACCACCACGACGAGCCAAGCGGCGAATTGCTGGTTTGGTAATTCCTTGGATATTGACCCCTATTCCCGTTGGCGTTTGTCGTAAACTACTCGTATTTCACTTTGTTTTTTAGTCGATTTTTGTAATATTTTTTAAACAAATGAATTGAAATAATGGTGAACACATAGAAAACAAAACAAAAGTTAAAACAAAAGTTAAAACAAAAATCTGCACATCGTTTTACAACGACACGAAACATGAGTCGTATACGACAAACGCCAACGGGAATAGGGGTGATTATCACGCAACACTTTACGATGACGCTTAGCGCCACCCTTTCCTAAGCCTTTTCCTCCTTTACCACGACCAGTCATTTTTTAAATTTTTTGTATGAACACTGAACTGAACTAAAGTCACTATCAAATCAAACTGTACGTTTCCGCAAGAACAACACGAATATTTATACTTCGTCTTTGCACTAGGTAGAGAAAACCAATTGGAAAAGAAACAAGAGAACAGGGACAAGCGTCGTATACTATTTTATAAGATGAATTACGAAATTCCAATAGCATTTTATTGTGACTTTTTTCTGAATTTCGTGAATAGTGTTCTTTCAGAAAGTGAAGTGATGGCTCGTACTAAGCAAACTGCTCGTAAATCTACTGGTGGAAAAGCACCAAGGAAACAATTGGCAACCAAGGCAGCTCGCAAAAGTGCTCCAGCAACCGGAGGTGTAAAGAAACCACATCGTTATCGTCCTGGAACTGTTGCTCTTCGTGAAATTCGTCGTTATCAAAAGAGTACTGAATTGTTGATTCGCAAATTGCCTTTCCAACGTTTAGTTCGTGAGATTGCTCAGGATTTCAAAACTGATTTGCGTTTCCAGAGTTCAGCAGTGATGGCTCTTCAAGAAGCCAGTGAAGCATATTTGGTTGGTCTTTTTGAAGATACAAATTTGTGTGCCATTCATGCCAAGCGTGTCACAATTATGCCAAAAGACATCCAATTGGCCAGACGTATCCGTGGTGAACGTGCTTAAATAAGTACATTAAAAACAATTGCTCATCGGTCCTTTTCAGGACCACAAAAAAATCTCAAAGGGATCTTTTATAATTTCAATTACATTTTATGTAATATACAATACCTATGTATTATTATGTATGCTTTTTTAGAACGCTTTTTCTTTGATAAAAAAAATATGAAATGAGAACACAGCTGCTGAACAAAACTATTTTTCGCAAGTAAAAAGCAATGGAATATCAAATATGTACAGTAGGTAGGTACATAATTATTATGTTATGCTTCGACATGCTCATGATTGTGTTTGTTTAAATATTGGAAGGATAAGTACAAAAAATAGGAATTCTTAATACGATAAGAAAAGTATGAAATTGAGTATGTTAATTTCTTTAGAATATAGCGCATTTTATTATCAATACAGTTGAATGTCATACAAGGTCCTGTATTAAATGTCCGATGGCTTCGTTTGGTTTAATGAAAAATGTATTACCTTCTCCATTAAAATAATTTCAAAGTCATCTTTTCAAATTTCTTTCATCATTTTTAATTTTTATTTATAAAAATATAGCTATGTCGATATTATGACTGACTTGGGTAGAAATTATGAAAAAAGAAGAAAATAAAATTATAGAAAAACAAATCTTCGTCTCGCTATATGCGAGTACCTACGGCTACTAGGTTTACTTCTGAGAATTGTTTCATACGTATCTACTTTTATGTAAATTAAAGTTCAGATATTTTAAATATTATTTAAATAATTGATTATTTAAAACCTATGATACTAATACAATTAAATATTGTATTTTCAAAAGAAATTAAATAAATATACTCGTTTGAATAGAAATAAAAATCGTCCAGAGAAAGTAAATCCAGCGTTTCATTACCGAACTTTGTTTAATTTTATTTATGCTAAGAACAGTAATATTAGTTGGTCCTTTAACATTTATATCATTATGTAAACTATATATTTTATGATAAATATTTATTTATCCCTTAAACTAATAGTTTTGTTTAAATAAATACGATTTTAGGCGCGTAGACTGAAAGAAATGCCTTCAACAAAGAGTTTAATATCTCTCTCCTGCTTTCGACGATCGGTAAATTTAAATAAAACTATTTAAAACAAGTACTAGTATATTATTGAAGTATCTTCTAATGATAATAATTTGATATATTTATTTGAAACATATAAAATAATAATTTTTTTCAAAGAACTCATGGATACAAGGTAGTAAAAGCGCTCAAATAAATTAAAATTTTGTGTACCTTCCCTCTCATTGATTCTCATGGAGTTAGGCCGTGTAGGTTGGTTTTTAAAACGCATCATCAATACAAGTATTTTCTAGTGTTTTCGTGATTTTAAAAGTTAAAATTAAATAATCAAAATGGCTGATGCTGTCGTTGCTTCTCCTGCTGTAGTTTCAGCTGAAAAGAAACCGAAAAAGGCTGCTGCAAGCGGTTCAAGGAAACCAAAAACCGCTCCAACTCATCCTCCTACACAGCAAATGGTGGATGCTGCCATTAAAACCCTAAAGGAACGTGGTGGTTCATCGCTTTTGGCTATTAAAAAATACATCGCGGCTACATACAAGGTTGATGTACAAAAACTTGCTCCTTTCATCAAAAAATATTTAAAAAGTGCTGTGGTCAGTGGTAAATTAGTGCAAACCAAGGGAAAGGGTGCAGCTGGTTCATTCAAATTGTCTGCTTCAGCAAACAAAGAACCAAAAGCCAAATCTGCTGAGAAGAAAAAATCGCCTGTAAAGCCGAAAACTGCTGCAGCTGGTGAGAAAAAAGTGAAGAAGGCGTCGACAGGTGAGAAGAAAGTGAAAAAAACTGCCGCCGCTTCTAAGAAGACAGCCGAGAAGAAAAAAGTGGAAAAGTCAAAGGTAAAGGCTATCAAGAAAACAACATCAGTTAAGGCAAAACCAACAAAGCCAAAAGCTGCTGCCCCAAAAGCAAAAGTACCGAAGGCAAAAACTGCTGTTGCTAAACCAAAAAAAGTTGTTGCAGCAAAGAAGGCAAAAAAATAATTTCTTTGCACAATTCCGCAACAAGAAATTTAAAAACAAATCACAGTCCTTTTCAGGGCTACAAAATAATTCATTAATGAGATAAGGCAATGGTTTTTAAATTTTGTAGTTTGTGTTGGTAAAAAAAATATGATTATATCTCTCTCCAAGGTAATGGTACATTGGTACATATTGTACATATTACATTTACATACATAGAAAAAAACACACGAATCGTATTTTGCTAAATTCATTGTTAAATAGAATTTTGTTTCTTTAAAATTCAGCCCAGGTTTGACAAAATACATTACATATATGGCGACAGCGCAATTAGGAATTGAAATACCTAAGGTGTAATTCCTATTTTGTTTTTTTTTTTTTTTTTTCATTTTCAGATTTCCATGAAATTCTCTAAAATATTTATTTTTTTTTTTCAGAAAATTGAATTTCCAATTGTTTTTTTTTCACAAGATAGCGATCCCAATACACAAATATTTTCACAGAAATTTCAAGTCAGCAAAATTGCTTATCACAGAAAAATATAATTTCCATAAGTAAAAAAAAATGTTGGAAAAATAATTTCATCAATAGCATAATATGTAGTACATATATAAAATTGTGCTTCATTGTAGAATCTCTTAAACGAACATTTTGAGGCCCTGAAAAGGGCCGTTGTATTTTGTATAATAATGAAAAATCCAATTACTTTGAGCTGGTATATTTGGTGACTGCTTTAGTTCCTTCACTAACAGCGTGCTTAGCGAGCTCACCAGGCAACAACAAACGGACTGCAGTTTGGATTTCCCTGCTAGTGATTGTCGAACGCTTGTTGTAATGAGCCAAACGAGATGCTTCAGCAGCGATTCTCTCAAAAATATCATTCACAAAACTGTTCATGATACTCATGGCCTTTGACGAAATTCCAGTATCAGGATGAACTTGTTTCAACACTTTGTAAATGTAGATTGCGTAGCTCTCCTTCCTCTTGCGCTTCTTCTTCTTATCGGTTTTGGTGATATTCTTCTGTGCCTTTCCGGCTTTCTTTGCTGCTTTTCCACTTGCTTTAGGCGGCATTTTATTACACTTTAATTTTCACCACTTCACTGTTCGCTGACAAAACGAGAACTGTTAAAAGTTCCGATTTTACCCTCCCTTTTATTTCCCAATTGGACGATGTATTCATCGGTACTCACACACAAAAACATTCACATGGTATACATGAAATTCAAGTATATATAGAAGCACACTACTTGGCGTTTCTCATAATATTGTGAAAAGTGATTCAGTGAGGGTTTGTTCCGTATTAAAAATAAAAACAGTGAAAAATGTCTGGTCGTGGTAAAGGTGGCAAAGTGAAGGGAAAGGCAAAGTCCCGCTCAAATCGTGCTGGGCTACAGTTTCCAGTTGGACGTATTCATCGTCTGCTCCGAAAGGGCAACTATGCCGAACGTGTTGGCGCTGGTGCACCAGTATATCTAGCAGCTGTTATGGAATATTTGGCTGCTGAAGTTCTTGAATTGGCGGGAAATGCTGCTCGTGACAACAAGAAGACCAGAATTATTCCTCGTCATTTGCAACTGGCCATCCGTAATGACGAAGAATTAAATAAATTACTTTCTGGTGTTACCATTGCTCAAGGAGGAGTACTTCCAAACATCCAAGCCGTTTTGTTGCCCAAGAAGACAGAAAAAAGCGCCTAAAATGCATTGACACCACCATCTACATGAAAAATAACAAACAAACCGTCCTTTTAAGGACGACAAAATATTTAAATTAAGACTATTTAATGTTTTCAATTTTTCTTCCTAAAATAAAAGCATATCGAATCAACATAACAATTTCCAATTCCAATATGACGCAGAAAACCCACAATTCTTGGAAAAAAAAAACTATTTCATATCACCCCTCCAAGTTCCTTCGTCACATACATAGCAATAAAATCATAAGCAAAAAAGAAACAAAATTCTCAGAAAAAGGCAAATGAAGTAGATAGGTAGAAAATGTTCACACACTGCCGCACCTTTTCTTTTGGTTAAAATGATACCAATCACAAAAGTGGCGGAAAATGCTATTTTTGTCGCCATTTCACAAGCCGTCTTTTTTTCCTTCTCAGAATTTTATTTGAAAAAAAAAAAAATTTAACTTCCACATTTATTCAGCAAACACAAATTAAAAATCGATTTAAAATCACTTTAGAGATTTATTTTGTGGTCCTGAAAAGGACCGATTGTTTGAGAAAATTATTATTTTCACATTATTTAACCGCCGAAACCATAAAGAGTGCGTCCTTGTCTCTTCAATGCATATACTACATCCATGGCAGTAACTGTCTTACGCTTAGCATGTTCAGTATATGTTACAGCATCACGAATAACATTTTCTAGGAACACTTTTAAAACACCACGTGTTTCTTCGTAAATTAAACCAGAAATACGTTTAACACCACCACGACGAGCCAAGCGGCGAATTGCTGGTTTGGTAATTCCTTGGATATTATCACGCAACACTTTACGATGACGCTTAGCGCCACCCTTTCCTAAGCCTTTTCCTCCTTTACCACGACCAGTCATTTTTTAAATTTTTTGTATGAACACTGAACTGAACTAAAGTCACTATCAAATCAAACTGTACGTTTCCGCATTTACATTACATTAATTTTTTTATTGAACTTTTATATATACAATTTGACTTAAGGCTAGTTTACAAGTGCTGATGAATAATTAATATTTTGTGTGTTGGCTCAACAACAGGGGCCCAACGGTTTACAATGATTTTTTTTTTAAATAATTAGATTTACATAAATAAATTGTAATTGTTTTCTCAGATTCATACTCGTAGTATGCATCGTTGTCAGGGTTGACCTCAGGGTGTTCAAATCCGGGTGTCGATGTCCTTGTGGTGGTAGAGAGGGTTGTTCATCTTGGTATTATCCTCGATGGTGGGATGTCTCGGTCAAATCGTAGAAGGGTATAGTTGCCCTGTCGGTGTCTCTTGGGAATAGGTCCTCGTTTAGTAGAGCCAATACATGGAGGTAGCGATGCTCTGAGATGTGTTGGGTTTCCGCAATCCTTCGGACTAGAGGGTTTGGATGGTTGGATGCATTCCCGAGTATTCTCTGGAAAAGTGTGACCATGTACTTTTCCAGGGGGGTGATGCTGGCTTCTTCGTAGAGTCTTGAACTTCTGACGTTTTTCTTTCGAATTGGATCATAGTGTAGTCCTGTGCAGATCCTTAAGAGTTTTCTCTCAAAAATGGCCAGCTTCTTCATGTACGTCTTGGAAATAGTGTACCAAATGGGAAAACCGTATGTTACTACCGGTCTTATAAGCTGTTTGTAGAGCAGCAGTTTGGTTTTTTTACTCAGTCCGTTCTGCTTCTTCATCAGCGGGTAGACTCGATGAAACGCGAATGCAGCCTTCCTGAGAACAGTGTTCAGGTGTGGGTTGAATTTGAATCGCTCGTTAAAGTTGACTCCAAGATATTTAATGTCGTTTGTGGTTGACAGCGCTGATCCATCAGGTAGTCTCAGCGTTACATTACGACAATTGGTGGCTGATCTACCTCTACTTCTTCCTCTAATTGGTCTTCTGATGCAGATTAGTTCTGATTTGGCAGTGTTGATTCGTATGCCCCATTTTTGGTAGTATTCGAAAAGTTTGCTGACATGGACTTCAACTCTTCGTGCTGCTATGGCGGGGGACATTGAGCTGCTATATGTGGCGGAGTCGTCGGCGAACAGGCAGCTATTGGTTGTGTTCTCGAGCCGAGGCTGGTCGGATGTGAAGATGTTGAAAAGTAGTGGAACCAATTTTGACCCTTGGGCTACACCGGCTCGGATGCTTTTTGTTTGGGAATGGCTGTCTTCTATTTGTACAAAAAAGGACCTGGAGTGAAGAAAGCTAAAAATTATTTTAATAAGTGGTGTACGTTTCCGCAAGAACAACACGAATATTTATACTTCGTCTTTGCACTAGGTAGAGAAAACCAATTGGAAAAGAAACAAGAGAACAGGGACAAGCGTCGTATACTATTTTATAAGATAAATTACGAAATTCCAATAGCATTTTATTGTGACTTTTTTCTGAATTTCGTGAATAGTGTTCTTTCAGAAAGTGAAGTGATGGCTCGTACTAAGCAAACTGCTCGTAAATCTACTGGTGGAAAAGCACCAAGGAAACAATTGGCAACCAAGGCAGCTCGCAAAAGTGCTCCAGCAACCGGAGGTGTAAAGAAACCACATCGTTATCGTCCTGGAACTGTTGCTCTTCGTGAAATTCGTCGTTATCAAAAGAGTACTGAATTGTTGATTCGCAAATTGCCTTTCCAACGTTTAGTTCGTGAGATTGCTCAGGATTTCAAAACTGATTTGCGTTTCCAGAGTTCAGCAGTGATGGCTCTTCAAGAAGCCAGTGAAGCATATTTGGTTGGTCTTTTTGAAGATACAAATTTGTGTGCCATACATGCCAAGCGTGTCACAATTATGCCAAAAGACATCCAATTGGCCAGACGTATCCGTGGTGAACGTGCTTAAATAAGTACATTAAAAACAATTGCTCATCGGTCCTTTTCAGGACCACAAAAAAATCTCAAAGGGATCTTTTATAATTTCAATTACATTTTATGTAATATACAATACCTATGTATTATTATGTATGCTTTTTTAGAACGCTTTTTCTTTGATAAAAAAAATATGAAATGAGAACACAGCTGCTGAACAAAACTATTTTTCGCAAGTAAAAAGCAATGGAATATTAAATATGTACAGTAGGTAGGTACATAATTATTATGTTATGCTTCGACATGCTCATGATTGTGTTTGTTTAAATATTGGAAGGATAAGTACAAAAAATAGGAATTCTTAATACGATAAGAAAAGTATGAAATTGAGTATGTTAATTTCTTTAGAATATAGCGCATTTTATTATCAATACAGTTGAATGTCATACAAGGTCCTGTATTAAATGTCCGATGGCTTCGTTTGGTTTAATGAAAAATGTATTACCTTCTCCATTAAAATAATTTCAAAGTCATCTTTTCAAATTTCTTTCATCATTTTTAATTTTTATTTATAAAAATATAGCTATGTCGATATTATGACTGACTTGGGTAGAAATTATGAAAAAAGAAGAAAATAAAATTATAGAAAAACAAATCTTCGTCTCGCTATATGCGAGTACCTACGGCTACTAGGTTTACTTCTGAGAATTGTTTCATACGTATCTACTTTTATGTAAATTAAAGTTCAGATATTTTAAATATTATTTAAATAATTGATTATTTAAAACCTATGATACTAATACAATTAAATATTGTATTTTCAAAAGAAATTAAATAAATATACTCGTTTGAATAGAAATAAAAATCGTCCAGAGAAAGTAAATCCAGCGTTTCATTACCGAACTTTGTTTAATTTTATTTATGCTAAGAACAGTAATATTAGTTGGTCCTTTAACATTTATATCATTATGTAAATTATATATTTTATGATAAATATTTATTTATCCCTTAAACTAATAGTTTTGTTTAAATAAATACGATTTTAGGCGCGTAGACTGAAAGAAATGCCTTCAACAAAGAGTTTAATATCTCTCTCCTGCTTTCGACGATCGGTAAATTTAAATAAAACTATTTAAAACAAGTACTAGTATATTATTGAAGTATCTTCTAATGATAATAATTTGATATATTTATTTGAAACATATAAAATAATAATTTTTTTCAAAGAACTCATGGATACAAGGTAGTAAAAGCGCTCAAATAAATTAAAATTTTGTGTACCTTCCCTCTCATTGATTCTCATGGAGTTAGGCCGTGTAGGTTGGTTTTTAAAACGCATCATCAATACAAGTATTTTCTAGTGTTTTCGTGATTTTAAAAGTTAAAATTAAATAATCAAAATGGCTGATGCTGTCGTTGCTTCTCCTGCTGTAGTTTCAGCTGAAAAGAAACCGAAAAAGGCTGCTGCAAGCGGTTCAAGGAAACCAAAAACCGCTCCAACTCATCCTCCTACACAGCAAATGGTGGATGCTGCCATTAAAACCCTAAAGGAACGTGGTGGTTCATCGCTTTTGGCTATTAAAAAATACATCGCGGCTACATACAAGGTTGATGTACAAAAACTTGCTCCTTTCATCAAAAAATATTTAAAAAGTGCTGTGGTCAGTGGTAAATTAGTGCAAACCAAGGGAAAGGGTGCAGCTGGTTCATTCAAATTGTCTGCTTCAGCAAACAAAGAACCAAAAGCCAAATCTGCTGAGAAGAAAAAATCGTCTGTAAAGCCGAAAACTGCTGCAGCTGGTGAGAAAAAAGTGAAGAAGGCGTCGACAGGTGAGAAGAAAGTGAAAAAAACTGCCGCCGCTTCTAAGAAGACAGCCGAGAAGAAAAAAGTGGAAAAGTCAAAGGTAAAGGCTATCAAGAAAACAACATCAGTTAAGGCAAAACCAACAAAGCCAAAAGCTGCTGCCCCAAAAGCAAAAGTACCGAAGGCAAAAACTGCTGTTGCTAAACCAAAAAAAGTTGTTGCAGCAAAGAAGGCAAAAAAATAATTTCTTTGCACAATTCCGCAACAAGAAATTTAAAAACAAATCACAGTCCTTTTCAGGGCTACAAAATAATTCATTAATGAGATAAGGCAATGGTTTTTAAGTTTTGTAGTTTGTGTTGGTAAAAAAAATATGATTATATCTCTCTCCAAGGTAATGGTACATTGGTACATATTGTACATATTACATTTACATACATAGAAAAAAACACACGAATCGTATTTTGCTAAATTCATTGTTAAATAGAATTTTGTTTCTTTAAAATTCAGCCCAGGTTTGACAAAATACATTACATATATGGCGACAGCGCAATTAGGAATTGAAATACCTAAGGTGTAATTCCTATTTTGTTTTTTTTTTTTTTTTTTCATTTTCAGATTTCCATGAAATTCTCTAAAATATTTATTTTTTTTTTTCAGAAAATTGAATTTCCAATTGTTTTTTTTTCACAAGATAGCGATCCCAATACACAAATATTTTCACAGAAATTTCTTTGCTTATCACAGAAAAATATAATTTCCATAAGTAAAAAAAAATGTTGGAAAAATAATTTCATCAATAGCATAATATGTAGTACATATATAAAATTGTGCTTCATTGTAGAATCTCTTAAACGAACATTTTGAGGCCCTGAAAAGGGCCGTTGTATTTTGTATAATAATGAAAAATCCAATTACTTTGAGCTGGTATATTTGGTGACTGCTTTAGTTCCTTCACTAACAGCGTGCTTAGCGAGCTCACCAGGCAACAACAAACGGACTGCAGTTTGGATTTCCCTGCTAGTGATTGTCGAACGCTTGTTGTAATGAGCCAAACGAGATGCTTCAGCAGCGATTCTCTCAAAAATATCATTCACAAAACTGTTCATGATACTCATGGCCTTTGACGAAATTCCAGTATCAGGATGAACTTGTTTCAACACTTTGTAAATGTAGATTGCGTAGCTCTCCTTCCTCTTGCGCTTCTTCTTCTTATCGGTTTTGGTGATATTCTTCTGTGCCTTTCCGGCTTTCTTTGCTGCTTTTCCACTTGCTTTAGGCGGCATTTTATTACACTTTAATTTTCACCACTTCACTGTTCGCTGACAAAACGAGAACTGTTAAAAGTTCCGATTTTACCCTCCCTTTTATTTCCCAATTGGACGATGTATTCATCGGTACTCACACACAAAAACATTCACATGGTATACATGAAATTCAAGTATATATAGAAGCACACTACTTGGCGTTTCTCATAATATTGTGAAAAGTGATTCAGTGAGGGTTTGTTCCGTATTAAAAATAAAAACAGTGAAAAATGTCTGGTCGTGGTAAAGGTGGCAAAGTGAAGGGAAAGGCAAAGTCCCGCTCAAATCGTGCTGGGCTACAGTTTCCAGTTGGACGTATTCATCGTCTGCTCCGAAAGGGCAACTATGCCGAACGTGTTGGCGCTGGTGCACCAGTATATCTAGCAGCTGTTATGGAATATTTGGCTGCTGAAGTTCTTGAATTGGCGGGAAATGCTGCTCGTGACAACAAGAAGACCAGAATTATTCCTCGTCATTTGCAACTGGCCATCCGTAATGACGAAGAATTAAATAAATTACTTTCTGGTGTTACCATTGCTCAAGGAGGAGTACTTCCAAACATCCAAGCCGTTTTGTTGCCCAAGAAGACAGAAAAAAGCGCCTAAAATGCATTGACACCACCATCTACATGAAAAATAACAAACAAACCGTCCTTTTAAGGACGACAAAATATTTAAATTAAGACTATTTAATGTTTTCAATTTTTCTTCCTAAAATAAAAGCATATCGAATCAACATAACAATTTCCAATTCCAATATGACGCAGAAAACCCACAATTCTTGGAAAAAAAAAACTATTTCATATCACCCCTCCAAGTTCCTTCGTCACATACATAGCAATAAAATCATAAGCAAAAAAGAAACAAAATTCTCAGAAAAAGGCAAATGAAGTAGATAGGTAGAAAATGTTCACACACTGCCGCACCTTTTCTTTTGGTTAAAATGATACCAATCGCAAAAGTGGCGGGAAAATGCTATTTTTGCCGCCATTTCACAAGCCGTCTTTTTTTCCTTCTCAGAATTTTATTTGAAAAGAAAAAAAAATTAACTTCCACATTTATTCAGCAAACACAAATTAAAAATCGATTTAAAATCACTTTAGAGATTTATTTTGTGGTCCTGAAAAGGACCGATTGTTTGAGAAAATTATTATTTTCACATTATTTAACCGCCGAAACCATAAAGAGTGCGTCCTTGTCTCTTCAATGCATATACTACATCCATGGCAGTAACTGTCTTACGCTTAGCATGTTCAGTATATGTTACAGCATCACGAATAACATTTTCTAGGAACACTTTTAAAACACCACGTGTTTCTTCGTAAATTAAACCAGAAATACGTTTAACACCACCACGACGAGCCAAGCGGCGAATTGCTGGTTTGGTAATTCCTTGGATATTATCACGCAACACTTTACGATGACGCTTAGCGCCACCCTTTCCTAAGCCTTTTCCTCCTTTACCACGACCAGTCATTTTTTAAATTTTTTGTATGAACACTGAACTGAACTAAAGTCACTATCAAATCAAACTGTACGTTTCCGCAAGAACAACACGAATATTTATACTTCTTCTTTGCACTAGGTAGAGAAAACCAATTGGAAAAGAAACAAGAGAACAGGGACAAGCGTCGTATACTATTTTATAAGATGAATTACGAAATTCCAATAGCATTTTATTGTGACTTTTTTCTGAATTTCGTGAATAGTGTTCTTTGAGAAAGTGAAGTGATGGCTCGTACTAAGCAAACTGCTCGTAAATCTACTGGTGGAAAAGCACCAAGGAAACAATTGGCAACCAAGGCAGCTCGCAAAAGTGCTCCAGCAACCGGAGGTGTAAAGAAACCACATCGTTATCGTCCTGGAACTGTTGCTCTTCGTGAAATTCGTCGTTATCAAAAGAGTACTGAATTGTTGATTCGCAAATTGCCTTTCCAACGTTTAGTTCGTGAGATTGCTCAGGATTTCAAAACTGATTTGCGTTTCCAGAGTTCAGCAGTGATGGCTCTTCAAGAAGCCAGTGAAGCATATTTGGTTGGTCTTTTTGAAGATACAAATTTGTGTGCCATTCATGCCAAGCGCGTCACAATTATGCCAAAAGACATCCAATTGGCCAGACGTATCCGTGGTGAACGTGCTTAAATAAGTACATTAAAAACAATTGCTCATCGGTCCTTTTCAGGACCACAAAAAAATCTCAAAGGGATCTTTTATAATTTCAATTACATTTTATGTAATATACAATACCTATGTATTATTATGTATGCTTTTTTAGAACGCTTTTTCTTTGATAAAAAAAATATGAAATGAGAACACAGCTGCTGAACAAAACTATTTTTCGCAAGTAAAAAGCAATGGAATATCAAATATGTACAGTAGGTAGGTACATAATTATTATGTTATGCTTCGACATGCTCATGATTGTGTTTGTTTAAATATTGGAAGGATAAGTACAAAAAATAGGAATTCTTAATACGATAAGAAAAGTATGAAATTGAGTATGTTAATTTCTTTAGAATATAGCGCATTTTATTATCAATACAGTTGAATGTCATACAAGGTCCTGTATTAAATGTCCGATGGCTTCGTTTGGTTTAATGAAAAATGTATTACCTTCTCCATTAAAATAATTTCAAAGTCATCTTTTCAAATTTCTTTCATCATTTTTAATTTTTATTTATAAAAATATAGCTATGTCGATATTATGACTGACTTGGGTAGAAATTATGAAAAAAGAAGAAAATAAAATTATAGAAAAACAAATCTTCGTCTCGCTATATGCGAGTACCTACGGCTACTAGGTTTACTTCTGAGAATTGTTTCATACGTATCTACTTTTATGTAAATTAAAGTTCAGATATTTTAAATATTATTTAAATAATTGATTATTTAAAACCTATGATACTAATACAATTAAATATTGTATTTTCAAAAGAAATTAAATAAATATACTCGTTTGAATAGAAATAAAAATCGTCCAGAGAAAGTAAATCCAGCGTTTCATTACCGAACTTTGTTTAATTTTATTTATGCTAAGAACAGTAATATTAGTTGGTCCTTTAACATTTATATCATTATGTAAACTATATATTTTATGATAAATATTTATTTATCCCTTAAACTAATAGTTTTGTTTAAATAAATACGATTTTAGGCGCGTAGACTGAAAGAAATGCCTTCAACAAAGAGTTTAATATCTCTCTCCTGCTTTCGACGATCGGTAAATTTAAATAAAACTATTTAAAACAAGTACTAGTATATTATTGAAGTATCTTCTAATGATAATAATTTGATATATTTATTTGAAACATATAAAATAATAATTTTTTTCAAAGAACTCATGGATACAAGGTAGTAAAAGCGCTCAAATAAATTAAAATTTTGTGTACCTTCCCTCTCATTGATTCTCATGGAGTTAGGCCGTGTAGGTTGGTTTTTAAAACGCATCATCAATACAAGTATTTTCTAGTGTTTTCGTGATTTTAAAAAAATGGCTGATGCTGTCGTTGCTTCTCCTGCTGTAGTTTCAGCTGAAAAGAAACCGAAAAAGGCTGCTGCAAGCGGTTCAAGGAAACCAAAAACCGCTCCAACTCATCCTCCTACACAGCAAATGGTGGATGCTGCCATTAAAACCCTAAAGGAACGTGGTGGTTCATCGCTTTTGGCTATTAAAAAATACATCGCGGCTACATACAAGGTTGATGTACAAAAACTTGCTCCTTTCATCAAAAAATATTTAAAAAGTGCTGTGGTCAGTGGTAAATTAGTGCAAACCAAGGGAAAGGGTGCAGCTGGTTCATTCAAATTGTCTGCTTCAGCAAACAAAGAACCAAAAGCCAAATCTGCTGAGAAGAAAAAATCGCCTGTAAAGCCGAAAACTGCTGCAGCTGGTGAGAAAAAAGTGAAGAAGGCGTCGACAGGTGAGAAGAAAGTGAAAAAAACTGCCGCCGCTTCTAAGAAGACAGCCGAGAAGAAAAAAGTGGAAAAGTCAAAGGTAAAGGCTATCAAGAAAACAACATCAGTTAAGGCAAAACCAACAAAGCCAAAAGCTGCTGCCCCAAAAGCAAAAGTACCGAAGGCAAAAACTGCTGTTGCTAAACCAAAAAAAGTTGTTGCAGCAAAGAAGGCAAAAAAATAATTTCTTTGCACAATTCCGCAACAAGAAATTTAAAAACAAATCACAGTCCTTTTCAGGGCTACAAAATAATTCATTAATGAGATAAGGCAATGGTTTTTAAGTTTTGTAGTTTGTGTTGGTAAAAAAAATATGATTATCTGCTAGGTTCCACATTTCACTTTCACTCGAAATGAAATCGGAAATTAATTTTTGGGTTTTACATTTAACTGTATTCGATTGCGATTTCAAAATTATCGGAATTGAGACAAAGTGAAATTGTGATTTCGAAAAAATTTCAGAGTTTCGGAATCGCTCGAAATGCAGAACACTGAAAACGAACTCACTCGATTTGGAATTTCGATTTCACTCGATTTCTGGAACCTAGCTGAATATCTCTCTCCAAGGTAATGGTACATTGGTACATATTGTACATATTACATTTACATACATAGAAAAAAACACACGAATCGTATTTTGCTAAATTCATTGTTAAATAGAATTTTGTTTCTTTAAAATTCAGCCCAGGTTTGACAAAATACATTACATATATGGCGACAGCGCAATTAGGAATTGAAATACCTAAGGTGTAATTCCTATTTTGTTTTTTTTTTTTTTTTTCATTTTCAGATTTCCATGAAATTCTCTAAAATATTTATTTTTTTTTTTTCAGAAAATTGAATTTCCAATTGTTTTTTTTTCACAAGATAGCGATCCCAATACACAAATATTTTCACAGAAATTTCAAGTCAGCAAAATTGCTTATCACAGAAAAATATAATTTCCATAAGTAAAAAAAAATGTTGGAAAAATAATTTCATCAATAGCATAATATGTAGTACATATATAAAATTGTGCTTCATTGTAGAATCTCTTAAACGAACATTTTGAGGCCCTGAAAAGGGCCGTTGTATTTTGTATAATAATGAAAAATCCAATTACTTTGAGCTGGTATATTTGGTGACTGCTTTAGTTCCTTCACTAACAGCGTGCTTAGCGAGCTCACCAGGCAACAACAAACGGACTGCAGTTTGGATTTCCCTGCTAGTGATTGTCGAACGCTTGTTGTAATGAGCCAAACGAGATGCTTCAGCAGCGATTCTCTCAAAAATATCATTCACAAAACTGTTCATGATACTCATGGCCTTTGACGAAATTCCAGTATCAGGATGAACTTGTTTCAACACTTTGTAAATGTAGATTGCGTAGCTCTCCTTCCTCTTGCGCTTCTTCTTCTTATCGGTTTTGGTGATATTCTTCTGTGCCTTTCCGGCTTTCTTTGCTGCTTTTCCACTTGCTTTAGGCGGCATTTTATTACACTTTAATTTTCACCACTTCACTGTTCGCTGACAAAACGAGAACTGTTAAAAGTTCCGATTTTACCCTCCCTTTTATTTCCCAATTGGACGATGTATTCATCGGTACTCACACACAAAAACATTCACATGGTATACATGAAATTCAAGTATATATAGAAGCACACTACTTGGCGTTTCTCATAATATTGTGAAAAGTGATTCAGTGAGGGTTTGTTCCGTATTAAAAATAAAAACAGTGAAAAATGTCTGGTCGTGGTAAAGGTGGCAAAGTGAAGGGAAAGGCAAAGTCCCGCTCAAATCGTGCTGGGCTACAGTTTCCAGTTGGACGTATTCATCGTCTGCTCCGAAAGGGCAACTATGCCGAACGTGTTGGCGCTGGTGCACCAGTATATCTAGCAGCTGTTATGGAATATTTGGCTGCTGAAGTTCTTGAATTGGCGGGAAATGCTGCTCGTGACAACAAGAAGACCAGAATTATTCCTCGTCATTTGCAACTGGCCATCCGTAATGACGAAGAATTAAATAAATTACTTTCTGGTGTTACCATTGCTCAAGGAGGAGTACTTCCAAACATCCAAGCCGTTTTGTTGCCCAAGAAGACAGAAAAAAGCGCCTAAAATGCATTGACACCACCATCTACATGAAAAATAACAAACAAACCGTCCTTTTAAGGACGACAAAATATTTAAATTAAGACTATTTAATGTTTTCAATTTTTCTTCCTAAAATAAAAGCATATCGAATCAACATAACAATTTCCAATTCCAATATGACGCAGAAAACCCACAATTCTTGGAAAAAAAAAACTATTTCATATCACCCCTCCAAGTTCCTTCGTCACATACATAGCAATAAAATCATAAGCAAAAAAGAAACAAAATTCTCAGAAAAAGGCAAATGAAGTAGATAGGTAGAAAATGTTCACACACTGCCGCACCTTTTCTTTTGGTTAAAATGATACCAATCGCAAAAGTGGCGGGAAAATGCTATTTTTGCCGCCATTTCACAAGCCGTCTTTTTTTCCTTCTCAGAATTTTATTTGAAAAGAAAAAAAAATTAACTTCCACATTTATTCAGCAAACACAAATTAAAAATCGATTTAAAATCACTTTAGAGATTTATTTTGTGGTCCTGAAAAGGACCGATTGTTTGAGAAAATTATTATTTTCACATTATTTAACCGCCGAAACCATAAAGAGTGCGTCCTTGTCTCTTCAATGCATATACTACATCCATGGCAGTAACTGTCTTACGCTTAGCATGTTCAGTATATGTTACAGCATCACGAATAACATTTTCTAGGAACACTTTTAAAACACCACGTGTTTCTTCGTAAATTAAACCAGAAATACGTTTAACACCACCACGACGAGCCAAGCGGCGAATTGCTGGTTTGGTAATTCCTTGGATATTATCACGCAACACTTTACGATGACGCTTAGCGCCACCCTTTCCTAAGCCTTTTCCTCCTTTACCACGACCAGTCATTTTTTAAATTTTTTGTATGAACACTGAACTGAACTAAAGTCACTATCAAATCAAACTGTACGTTTCCGCAAGAACAACACGAATATTTATACTTCTTCTTTGCACTAGGTAGAGAAAACCAATTGGAAAAGAAACAAGAGAACAGGGACAAGCGTCGTATACTATTTTATAAGATGAATTACGAAATTCCAATAGCATTTTATTCATTCTCTCGCCAGACACAGCAGTGAACGGTTGTGCGCGGAAAATTTTAAAATAATAAAAAGCCATTTTGCGTACCTGATCATACTGACAAAGTAAAAGTTTTCTTCAAAATATTACCTGTCAGTGCGATTAAGTGACCCAATAAAAAAGGGATCATAAATACCGCAAACAAAGGAAAATGCCAGGTAGACCACTGACACCTGAGTCAGCCCTCGCTGCCCTTGAATCACTTTTAAAGAGAATTAAGGACGACTTGGGACCTACCTATGGAGCAAGAGTGCGACAAATGCTAGAGCAATTCTCGGAAGAAGTTCCGAGAACTGTAGAAGAAGAAGAAGAGCCAGAGGACGAAGCCGATGTTTTCATGGATTCTGAGGAAAGCCAAGGATCTACCACTGAAACATCAGAAGACGAAGAGGACATCAACTCACCACCAGACAACGGCGAAATAAATCTTGCCAGCAACACCGAGGATGATGTCTCCGACAATTCAAGCCGTAGTTCATCGCCCCTTCCTGGACAAAAGCGGGCCAGAAAGTCAACCAACTCATCGACCAAGAAGTCGAAAAGGGATCAGCAGGTTAAAGAGATATCCGCTGTAGCACCAGTATCAGAAGTCCAGCAACCGACACCAGTACCGGCACCGTCAATACACCAAACGACAACAATTACACCAGCAAGTAATCTGATATCATCAACACCACAAGCACAAACATCAACAGTGGCGCAGAAGAAGAAAAATGGAATGCCACCAATCATCTGCTTTTCCGGTAACATCGCCGAAATCAGCAGATATGCCAAAGGACAAAAAATAGACTATACCCTCAAGAATGTCAACACAACGAAGACGGTCATAAATGCTGCTAATCGGGAAGGTTTTGATGCCATCAAGAACTTCCTCAAGACAAGGAAAATACAGCACCACTCATTTACACCACGAGAAGACCGACGGACGTTATTGATGCTCAAAGGGATCCACTTCTCTTACAGCACTGGTGAAATTGAGGAGGAGCTCAAAGCCGAAGGAGTACCTGTTATAAAGGTATCGGTCTTCAAATCGTCGAAAGCAAAAGGCAAGGCGTTTAACTGCTTCGTTGTAGAAGTCAACAAAGCGTTTGACGTCACCGAAGTCTGTAGGAAGACACTCCTGCTAAATCAACGGGTGCACTGGGAACGCCTCAAGAACAACGACATTGTGCAGTGCAAGAATTGTCAGCGATTCGGACACGTCGCCACTAATTGCGGCATGGCATACGTTTGTGTCAAATGCAAGCTCAATCACCAACCAGGAGAATGCAAGCGAAAGGAGTCATCGGACACCGAAGTCTATTGCGCAAACTGCAAATCCACAGGTCATCCAGCGAGCTACAAGGGATGTCCGCAGTACAAACTTAAGCTGGCTGAAAAAGAGAAGCAGGTCACACTGAAGAAAGCGCAAAAGGAATTCGCAGCAAAATCTGCTTGCACATTGACAAAACCAGCCGTCAGTTTCGCCTCAATAGCCAGGATGGGCTTAACCCAAGTTCAACCACTGCCGAACCAACCAAAAACACCATCTAAGCAACCACAACCACCAACTATGAAGAAGCAACATCCTATTCGGAAGAACCAACCCAAGACCGGAAATGTGAACCTCGGGGAAGAAGTCCATCGAGTATTTGGTGCCGATCTATCCGCCATCATGAAGAAGGCTCGTAATGCCGTCCCTCCCAATTACTCCAGCATGAGTGAAGAGAATAAATCCGTGGCATTGGCCACTTTTATTTTCCAACTATGCAGCACATAAGGAAACTGCGTGTAATTGCATATAACGTTAATTCGTTATATAGCCTCAACAAAAGAACGGCTTTCCACCTCTTCATGAAGTCCAACAACCCAGATATTGCACTTATAAGTGAAACGATGCTGACCAGCCGGAACAAGATGGATCTTAAAGACTACCATTTCTTCAAGACTGATAAAGTGGAAGGCAAACGAGGAACAGGCATTTTCGTAAAAAAGACCATCAACAAGGAAAGGATCACACAATTCCCCATTCGTGGACTTACCTCATTCGAAGCTACTGGAATAGTCATCCGAACGAATCCATCCGAAACTCTGGCGGTCATCAGCATTTACAACAAGTGCAACGCTAACACTCCGAATATCCAACACGATCTGCAAATCTTGAGCGGACTCCTAACCCAACACACATTCGGGATGATCGGCGGAGACTTCAACGCAAGGCACCAAATGTGGGGCGATACAGTTGATAGCACCGAAGGCGTAGCAATTGTCAACTGGATGGAAGACAATTATGACAACCACTCCCTCGTTGTTGTATCCCAACCAAGACCGACCTTCCCCAGAACCCCATCTTTCCTGGACTTCTTCATGGTGACCTCTAACCTGGTAAACATCCTCCCAGAGATACAGAACTACGAGTGCAAAACTCTTACCAGCGACTCTGACCATGAAGCAGTGCAGCTGATTATTAGGCTTCATCAACCGATCTTTACGAACGAGCAACCAGGAGGTGACTACATAAACTTCAAGGAATTGGATATAGAGCTATTTCATAGAGAAGTCGAAAATAATATCACCCTACCCCCAGCGACAAGAAATCTCTCCAATGATGAGATAGACACAGCCGTTGAAGACCTTCAGAGTGCAGTAAACCGAGCACTCGATATGCAAAAGAGGCCTAAGACGTCGAAGGACAGATACAGCCATCTTCCAGTCTACATCCAGAACCTATACCACCACAGACAACGCTTAAGGAAACGACTCCAAAGAATACGCAACCGGGAATGGAACACGGTCAACAGTGACTATCAGACCGTTCTGAGTGAACTAAACTGCACTAACATCATGTTCAAGAATGCAGTACAGCACTACAATGATGTTCAGATGCAAAAGAGGTTGCAAGACATTAAGCCCGGCCCCGATACCTTTAAAAAAATTAACCGAATCATCGGAAAAGGTCTAAAAATGCCAGATACACTAGGCACCAATCCTGGAACCGCCACCACCCTTGATGAGAAGGCAGAAGCGTTAGCTATATTCTTCGAAGGCAACTTCAACCCATCGCCTCCTAACGATCCTGTATTCCTCTCAGAAGTCCATGCAACAGTCAGAAGCATCGAAGAATCGACGACAGCAACTACTGCGTTCACTGACACAAATCTAGCCGACAACCCCGTGGATGATGACACCTTATCAACACCAGAGGAAATCGCTGAAATAATTCAGAACAGTCACTCTAAGAAGTCAACTGGACCGGACAAAATATCCAACTTCGTCCTGAAAAAGCTGCCGCAGTCAATAATGATCCTGCTAGCTATAGTGATGAACAACTGCATCAACAACTGCTACTTTCCTAGGAAATGGAAGACCGCTAAAATAATAGCCATTCCGAAGAAAGGCGACCCCAACAACGTCAGAGGATATAGGCCTATATCGCTACTTTGTAGTGTGAGCAAAATACTCGAGGAACTCATCCTGCGGAGAGTGAAAGATGTGTGTAACCAACTCAACATCATACCGGACATACAATTTGGATTTCGGGAAAAACATTCTACGTTGCACCCATTAATGAAGTTCCACCATGATGTCACGAAGGCTCTCAACAACCACCAAGTCACAGTCGCATGCTTTCTAGATGTGGAGAAGGCATTCGATTCGGTGTGGATTCAAGGACTTATTCATAAACTTAAACAGCTAAGTTTTCCTTTACCACTTATTAAAATAATTTTTAGCTTTCTTCACTCCAGGTCCTTTTTTGTACAAATAGAAGACAGCCATTCCCAAACAAAAAGCATCCGAGCCGGTGTAGCCCAAGGGTCAAAATTGGGTCCACTACTTTTCAACATCTTCACATCCGACCAGCCTCGGCTCGAGAACACAACCAATAGCTGCCTGTTCGCCGACGACTCCGCCACATATAGCAGCTCAATGTCCCCCGCCATAGCAGCACGAAGAGTTGAAGTCCATGTCAGCAAACTTTTCGAATACTACCAAAAATGGGGCATACGAATCAACACTGCCAAATCAGAACTAATCTGCATCAGAAGACCAATTAGAGGAAGAAGTAGAGGTAGATCAGCCACCAATTGTCGTAATGTAACGCTGAGACTACCTGATGGATCAGCGCTGTCAACCACAAACGACATTAAATATCTTGGAGTCAACTTTAACGAGCGATTCAAATTCAACCCACACCTGAACACTGTTCTCAGGAAGGCTGCATTCGCGTTTCATCGAGTCTACCCGCTGATGAAGAAGCAGAACGGACTGAGTAAAAAAACCAAACTGCTGCTCTACAAACAGCTTATAAGACCGGTAGTAACATACGGTTTTCCCATTTGGTACACTATTTCCAAGACGTACATGAAGAAGCTGGCCATTTTTGAGAGAAAACTCTTAAGGATCTGCACAGGACTACACTATGATCCAATTCGAAAGAAAAACGTCAGAAGTTCAAGACTCTACGAAGAAGCCAGGATCACCCCCCTGGAAAAGTACATGGTCACACTTTTCCAGAGAATACTCGGGAATGCATCCAACCATCCAAACCCTCTAGTCCGAAGGATTGCGGAGACCCAACACATCCCAGAGCATCGCTACCTCCATGTATTGGCTCTACTAAACGAGGACCTATTCCCAAGAGACACCGACAGGGCAAATATACCCTTCTACGATTTGACCGAGACATCCCACCATCGAGGATAATACCAAGATGAACAACCCTCTCTACCACCACAAGGACATCGACACCCGGATTTGAACACCCTGAGGTCAACCCTGACAACGATGCATACTACGAGTATGAATCTGAGAAAACAATTACAATTTATTTATGTAAATCTAATTATTTAAAAAAAATCATTGTAAACCGTTGGGCCCCTGTTGTTGAGCCAACACAAAAAATATTAATTATTCATCAGCACTTGTAAACTAGCCTTAAGTCAAATTGTATATATAAAAGTTCAATAAAAAATTAATGTAATAAATGTAATGCAATAGCATTTTATTGTGACTTTTTTCTGAATTTCGTGAATAGTGTTCTTTGAGAAAGTGAAGTGATGGCTCGTACTAAGCAAACTGCTCGTAAATCTACTGGTGGAAAAGCACCAAGGAAACAATTGGCAACCAAGGCAGCTCGCAAAAGTGCTCCAGCAACCGGAGGTGTAAAGAAACCACATCGTTATCGTCCTGGAACTGTTGCTCTTCGTGAAATTCGTCGTTATCAAAAGAGTACTGAATTGTTGATTCGCAAATTGCCTTTCCAACGTTTAGTTCGTGAGATTGCTCAGGATTTCAAAACTGATTTGCGTTTCCAGAGTTCAGCAGTGATGGCTCTTCAAGAAGCCAGTGAAGCATATTTGGTTGGTCTTTTTGAAGATACAAACTTGTGTGCCATTCATGCCAAGCGCGTCACAATTATGCCAAAAGACATCCAATTGGCCAGACGTATCCGTGGTGAACGTGCTTAAATAAGTACATTAAAAACAATTGCTCATCGGTCCTTTTCAGGACCACAAAAAAATCTCAAAGGGATCTTTTATAATTTCAATTACATTTTATGTAATATACAATACCTATGTATTATTATGTATGCTTTTTTAGAACGCTTTTTCTTTGATAAAAAAAATATGAAATGAGAACACAGCTGCTGAACAAAACTATTTTTCGCAAGTAAAAAGCAATGGAATATCAAATATGTACAGTAGGTAGGTACATAATTATTATGTTATGCTTCGACATGCTCATGATTGTGTTTGTTTAAATATTGGAAGGATAAGTACAAAAAATAGGAATTCTTAATACGATAAGAAAAGTATGAAATTGAGTATGTTAATTTCTTTAGAATATAGCGCATTTTATTATCAATACAGTTGAATGTCATACAAGGTCCTGTATTAAATGTCCGATGGCTTCGTTTGGTTTAATGAAAAATGTATTACCTTCTCCATTAAAATAATTTCAAAGTCATCTTTTCAAATTTCTTTCATCATTTTTAATTTTTATTTATAAAAATATAGCTATGTCGATATTATGACTGACTTGGGTAGAAATTATGAAAAAAGAAGAAAATAAAATTATAGAAAAACAAATCTTCGTCTCGCTATATGCGAGTACCTACGGCTACTAGGTTTACTTCTGAGAATTGTTTCATACGTATCTACTTTTATGTAAATTAAAGTTCAGATATTTTAAATATTATTTAAATAATTGATTATTTAAAACCTATGATACTAATACAATTAAATATTGTATTTTCAAAAGAAATTAAATAAATATACTCGTTTGAATAGAAATAAAAATCGTCCAGAGAAAGTAAATCCAGCGTTTCATTACCGAACTTTGTTTAATTTTATTTATGCTAAGAACAGTAATATTAGTTGGTCCTTTAACATTTATATCATTATGTAAACTATATATTTTATGATAAATATTTATTTATCCCTTAAACTAATAGTTTTGTTTAAATAAATACGATTTTAGGCGCGTAGACTGAAAGAAATGCCTTCAACAAAGAGTTTAATATCTCTCTCCTGCTTTCGACGATCGGTAAATTTAAATAAAACTATTTAAAACAAGTACTAGTATATTATTGAAGTATCTTCTAATGATAATAATTTGATATATTTATTTGAAACATATAAAATAATAATTTTTTTCAAAGAACTCATGGATACAAGGTAGTAAAAGCGCTCAAATAAATTAAAATTTTGTGTACCTTCCCTCTCATTGATTCTCATGGAGTTAGGCCGTGTAGGTTGGTTTTTAAAACGCATCATCAATACAAGTATTTTCTAGTGTTTTCGTGATTTTAAAAAAATGGCTGATGCTGTCGTTGCTTCTCCTGCTGTAGTTTCAGCTGAAAAGAAACCGAAAAAGGCTGCTGCAAGCGGTTCAAGGAAACCAAAAACCGCTCCAACTCATCCTCCTACACAGCAAATGGTGGATGCTGCCATTAAAACCCTAAAGGAACGTGGTGGTTCATCGCTTTTGGCTATTAAAAAATACATCGCGGCTACATACAAGGTTGATGTACAAAAACTTGCTCCTTTCATCAAAAAATATTTAAAAAGTGCTGTGGTCAGTGGTAAATTAGTGCAAACCAAGGGAAAGGGTGCAGCTGGTTCATTCAAATTGTCTGCTTCAGCAAACAAAGAACCAAAAGCCAAATCTGCTGAGAAGAAAAAATCGCCTGTAAAGCCGAAAACTGCTGCAGCTGGTGAGAAAAAAGTGAAGAAGGCGTCGACAGGTGAGAAGAAAGTGAAAAAAACTGCCGCCGCTTCTAAGAAGACAGCCGAGAAGAAAAAAGTGGAAAAGTCAAAGGTAAAGGCTATCAAGAAAACAACATCAGTTAAGGCAAAACCAACAAAGCCAAAAGCTGCTGCCCCAAAAGCAAAAGTACCGAAGGCAAAAACTGCTGTTGCTAAACCAAAAAAAGTTGTTGCAGCAAAGAAGGCAAAAAAATAATTTCTTTGCACAATTCCGCAACAAGAAATTTAAAAACAAATCACAGTCCTTTTCAGGGCTACAAAATAATTCATTAATGAGATAAGGCAATGGTTTTTAAGTTTTGTAGTTTGTGTTGGTAAAAAAAATATGATTATATCTCTCTCCAAGGTAATGGTACATTGGTACATATTGTACATATTACATTTACATACATAGAAAAAAACACACGAATCGTATTTTGCTAAATTCATTGTTAAATAGAATTTTGTTTCTTTAAAATTCAGCCCAGGTTTGACAAAATACATTACATATATGGCGACAGCGCAATTAGGAATTGAAATACCTAAGGTGTAATTCCTATTTTGTTTTTTTTTTTTTTTTTCATTTTCAGATTTCCATGAAATTCTCTAAAATATTTATTTTTTTTTTTTCAGAAAATTGAATTTCCAATTGTTTTTTTTTCACAAGATAGCGATCCCAATACACAAATATTTTCACAGAAATTTCAAGTCAGCAAAATTGCTTATCACAGAAAAATATAATTTCCATAAGTAAAAAAAAATGTTGGAAAAATAATTTCATCAATAGCATAATATGTAGTACATATATAAAATTGTGCTTCATTGTAGAATCTCTTAAACGAACATTTTGAGGCCCTGAAAAGGGCCGTTGTATTTTGTATAATAATGAAAAATCCAATTACTTTGAGCTGGTATATTTGGTGACTGCTTTAGTTCCTTCACTAACAGCGTGCTTAGCGAGCTCACCAGGCAACAACAAACGGACTGCAGTTTGGATTTCCCTGCTAGTGATTGTCGAACGCTTGTTGTAATGAGCCAAACGAGATGCTTCAGCAGCGATTCTCTCAAAAATATCATTCACAAAACTGTTCATGATACTCATGGCCTTTGACGAAATTCCAGTATCAGGATGAACTTGTTTCAACACTTTGTAAATGTAGATTGCGTAGCTCTCCTTCCTCTTGCGCTTCTTCTTCTTATCGGTTTTGGTGATATTCTTCTGTGCCTTTCCGGCTTTCTTTGCTGCTTTTCCACTTGCTTTAGGCGGCATTTTATTACACTTTAATTTTCACCACTTCACTGTTCGCTGACAAAACGAGAACTGTTAAAAGTTCCGATTTTACCCTCCCTTTTATTTCCCAATTGGACGATGTATTCATCGGTACTCACACACAAAAACATTCACATGGTATACATGAAATTCAAGTATATATAGAAGCACACTACTTGGCGTTTCTCATAATATTGTGAAAAGTGATTCAGTGAGGGTTTGTTCCGTATTAAAAATAAAAACAGTGAAAAATGTCTGGTCGTGGTAAAGGTGGCAAAGTGAAGGGAAAGGCAAAGTCCCGCTCAAATCGTGCTGGGCTACAGTTTCCAGTTGGACGTATTCATCGTCTGCTCCGAAAGGGCAACTATGCCGAACGTGTTGGCGCTGGTGCACCAGTATATCTAGCAGCTGTTATGGAATATTTGGCTGCTGAAGTTCTTGAATTGGCGGGAAATGCTGCTCGTGACAACAAGAAGACCAGAATTATTCCTCGTCATTTGCAACTGGCCATCCGTAATGACGAAGAATTAAATAAATTACTTTCTGGTGTTACCATTGCTCAAGGAGGAGTACTTCCAAACATCCAAGCCGTTTTGTTGCCCAAGAAGACAGAAAAAAGCGCCTAAAATGCATTGACACCACCATCTACATGAAAAATAACAAACAAACCGTCCTTTTAAGGACGACAAAATATTTAAATTAAGACTATTTAATGTTTTCAATTTTTCTTCCTAAAATAAAAGCATATCGAATCAACATAACAATTTCCAATTCCAATATGACGCAGAAAACCCACAATTCTTGGAAAAAAAAAACTATTTCATATCACCCCTCCAAGTTCCTTCGTCACATACATAGCAATAAAATCATAAGCAAAAAAGAAACAAAATTCTCAGAAAAAGGCAAATGAAGTAGATAGGTAGAAAATGTTCACACACTGCCGCACCTTTTCTTTTGGTTAAAATGATACCAATCGCAAAAGTGGCGGGAAAATGCTATTTTTGCCGCCATTTCACAAGCCGTCTTTTTTTCCTTCTCAGAATTTTATTTGAAAAGAAAAAAAAATTAACTTCCACATTTATTCAGCAAACACAAATTAAAAATCGATTTAAAATCACTTTAGAGATTTATTTTGTGGTCCTGAAAAGGACCGATTGTTTGAGAAAATTATTATTTTCACATTATTTAACCGCCGAAACCATAAAGAGTGCGTCCTTGTCTCTTCAATGCATATACTACATCCATGGCAGTAACTGTCTTACGCTTAGCATGTTCAGTATATGTTACAGCATCACGAATAACATTTTCTAGGAACACTTTTAAAACACCACGTGTTTCTTCGTAAATTAAACCAGAAATACGTTTAACACCACCACGACGAGCCAAGCGGCGAATTGCTGGTTTGGTAATTCCTTGGATATTATCACGCAACACTTTACGATGACGCTTAGCGCCACCCTTTCCTAAGCCTTTTCCTCCTTTACCACGACCAGTCATTTTTTAAATTTTTTGTATGAACACTGAACTGAACTAAAGTCACTATCAAATCAAACTGTACGTTTCCGCAAGAACAACACGAATATTTATACTTCTTCTTTGCACTAGGTAGAGAAAACCAATTGGAAAAGAAACAAGAGAACAGGGACAAGCGTCGTATACTATTTTATAAGATGAATTACGAAATTCCAATAGCATTTTATTGTGACTTTTTTCTGAATTTCGTGAATAGTGTTCTTTGAGAAAGTGAAGTGATGGCTCGTACTAAGCAAACTGCTCGTAAATCTACTGGTGGAAAAGCACCAAGGAAACAATTGGCAACCAAGGCAGCTCGCAAAAGTGCTCCAGCAACCGGAGGTGTAAAGAAACCACATCGTTATCGTCCTGGAACTGTTGCTCTTCGTGAAATTCGTCGTTATCAAAAGAGTACTGAATTGTTGATTCGCAAATTGCCTTTCCAACGTTTAGTTCGTGAGATTGCTCAGGATTTCAAAACTGATTTGCGTTTCCAGAGTTCAGCAGTGATGGCTCTTCAAGAAGCCAGTGAAGCATATTTGGTTGGTCTTTTTGAAGATACAAATTTGTGTGCCATTCATGCCAAGCGCGTCACAATTATGCCAAAAGACATCCAATTGGCCAGACGTATCCGTGGTGAACGTGCTTAAATAAGTACATTAAAAACAATTGCTCATCGGTCCTTTTCAGGACCACAAAAAAATCTCAAAGGGATCTTTTATAATTTCAATTACATTTTATGTAATATACAATACCTATGTATTATTATGTATGCTTTTTTAGAACGCTTTTTCTTTGATAAAAAAAATATGAAATGAGAACACAGCTGCTGAACAAAACTATTTTTCGCAAGTAAAAAGCAATGGAATATCAAATATGTACAGTAGGTAGGTACATAATTATTATGTTATGCTTCGACATGCTCATGATTGTGTTTGTTTAAATATTGGAAGGATAAGTACAAAAAATAGGAATTCTTAATACGATAAGAAAAGTATGAAATTGAGTATGTTAATTTCTTTAGAATATAGCGCATTTTATTATCAATACAGTTGAATGTCATACAAGGTCCTGTATTAAATGTCCGATGGCTTCGTTTGGTTTAATGAAAAATGTATTACCTTCTCCATTAAAATAATTTCAAAGTCATCTTTTCAAATTTCTTTCATCATTTTTAATTTTTATTTATAAAAATATAGCTATGTCGATATTATGACTGACTTGGGTAGAAATTATGAAAAAAGAAGAAAATAAAATTATAGAAAAACAAATCTTCGTCTCGCTATATGCGAGTACCTACGGCTACTAGGTTTACTTCTGAGAATTGTTTCATACGTATCTACTTTTATGTAAATTAAAGTTCAGATATTTTAAATATTATTTAAATAATTGATTATTTAAAACCTATGATACTAATACAATTAAATATTGTATTTTCAAAAGAAATTAAATAAATATACTCGTTTGAATAGAAATAAAAATCGTCCAGAGAAAGTAAATCCAGCGTTTCATTACCGAACTTTGTTTAATTTTATTTATGCTAAGAACAGTAATATTAGTTGGTCCTTTAACATTTATATCATTATGTAAATTATATATTTTATGATAAATATTTATTTATCCCTTAAACTAATAGTTTTGTTTAAATAAATACGATTTTAGGCGCGTAGACTGAAAGAAATGCCTTCAACAAAGAGTTTAATATCTCTCTCCTGCTTTCGACGATCGGTAAATTTAAATAAAACTATTTAAAACAAGTACTAGTATATTATTGAAGTATCTTCTAATGATAATAATTTGATATATTTATTTGAAACATATAAAATAATAATTTTTTTCAAAGAACTCATGGATACAAGGTAGTAAAAGCGCTCAAATAAATTAAAATTTTGTGTACCTTCCCTCTCATTGATTCTCATGGAGTTAGGCCGTGTAGGTTGGTTTTTAAAACGCATCATCAATACAAGTATTTTCTAGTGTTTTCGTGATTTTAAAAAAATGGCTGATGCTGTCGTTGCTTCTCCTGCTGTAGTTTCAGCTGAAAAGAAACCGAAAAAGGCTGCTGCAAGCGGTTCAAGGAAACCAAAAACCGCTCCAACTCATCCTCCTACACAGCAAATGGTGGATGCTGCCATTAAAACCCTAAAGGAACGTGGTGGTTCATCGCTTTTGGCTATTAAAAAATACATCGCGGCTACATACAAGGTTGATGTACAAAAACTTGCTCCTTTCATCAAAAAATATTTAAAAAGTGCTGTGGTCAGTGGTAAATTAGTGCAAACCAAGGGAAAGGGTGCAGCTGGTTCATTCAAATTGTCTGCTTCAGCAAACAAAGAACCAAAAGCCAAATCTGCTGAGAAGAAAAAATCGCCTGTAAAGCCGAAAACTGCTGCAGCTGGTGAGAAAAAAGTGAAGAAGGCGTCGACAGGTGAGAAGAAAGTGAAAAAAACTGCCGCCGCTTCTAAGAAGACAGCCGAGAAGAAAAAAGTGGAAAAGTCAAAGGTAAAGGCTATCAAGAAAACAACATCAGTTAAGGCAAAACCAACAAAGCCAAAAGCTGCTGCCCCAAAAGCAAAAGTACCGAAGGCAAAAACTGCTGTTGCTAAACCAAAAAAAGTTGTTGCAGCAAAGAAGGCAAAAAAATAATTTCTTTGCACAATTCCGCAACAAGAAATTTAAAAACAAATCACAGTCCTTTTCAGGGCTACAAAATAATTCATTAATGAGATAAGGCAATGGTTTTTAAGTTTTGTAGTTTGTGTTGGTAAAAAAAATATGATTATATCTCTCTCCAAGGTAATGGTACATTGGTACATATTGTACATATTACATTTACATACATAGAAAAAAACACACGAATCGTATTTTGCTAAATTCATTGTTAAATAGAATTTTGTTTCTTTAAAATTCAGCCCAGGTTTGACAAAATACATTACATATATGGCGACAGCGCAATTAGGAATTGAAATACCTAAGGTGTAATTCCTATTTTGTTTTTTTTTTTTTTTTTCATTTTCAGATTTCCATGAAATTCTCTAAAATATTTATTTTTTTTTTTTTCAGAAAATTGAATTTCCAATTGTTTTTTTTTCACAAGATAGCGATCCCAATACACAAATATTTTCACAGAAATTTCAAGTCAGCAAAATTGCTTATCACAGAAAAATATAATTTCCATAAGTAAAAAAAAATGTTGGAAAAATAATTTCATCAATAGCATAATATGTAGTACATATATAAAATTGTGCTTCATTGTAGAATCTCTTAAACGAACATTTTGAGGCCCTGAAAAGGGCCGTTGTATTTTGTATAATAATGAAAAAACCAATTACTTTGAGCTGGTATATTTGGTGACTGCTTTAGTTCCTTCACTAACAGCGTGCTTAGCGAGCTCACCAGGCAACAACAAACGGACTGCAGTTTGGATTTCCCTGCTAGTGATTGTCGAACGCTTGTTGTAATGAGCCAAACGAGATGCTTCAGCAGCGATTCTCTCAAAAATATCATTCACAAAACTGTTCATGATACTCATGGCCTTTGACGAAATTCCAGTATCAGGATGAACTTGTTTCAACACTTTGTAAATGTAGATTGCGTAGCTCTCCTTCCTCTTGCGCTTCTTCTTCTTATCGGTTTTGGTGATATTCTTCTGTGCCTTTCCGGCTTTCTTTGCTGCTTTTCCACTTGCTTTAGGCGGCATTTTATTACACTTTAATTTTCACCACTTCACTGTTCGCTGACAAAACGAGAACTGTTAAAAGTTCCGATTTTACCCTCCCTTTTATTTCCCAATTGGACGATGTATTCATCGGTACTCACACACAAAAACATTCACATGGTATACATGAAATTCAAGTATATATAGAAGCACACTACTTGGCGTTTCTCATGCTCTTGATGCTCAAAGGGATCCACTTCTCTTACAGCACTGGTGAAATTGAGGAGGAGCTCAAAGCCGAAGGAGTACCTGTTATAAAGGTTTCGGTCTTCAAATCGTCGAAAGCAAAAGGCAAGGCGTTTAACTGCTTCGTTGTAGAAGTCAACAAAGCATTTGACGTCACCGAAGTCTGTAGGAAGACACTCCTGCTAAATCAACGGGTGCACTGGGAACGCCTCAAGAACAACGACATTGTGCAGTGCAAGAATTGTCAGCGATTCGGACACGTCGCCACTAATTGCGGCATGGCATACGTTTGTGTCAAATGCAAGCTCAATCACCAACCAGGAGAATGCAAGCGAAAGGAGTCATCGGACACCGAAGTCTATTGCGCAAACTGCAAATCCACAGGTCATCCAGCGAGCTACAAGGGATGTCCGCAGTACAAACTTAAGCTGGCTGAAAAAGAGAAGCAGGTCACACTGAAGAAAGCGCAAAAGGAATTCGCAGCAAAATCTGCTTGCACATTGACAAAACCAGCCGTCAGTTTCGCCTCAATAGCCAGGATGGGCTTAACCCAAGTTCAACCACTGCTGAACCAACCAAAAACACCATCTAAGCTACCACAACCACCAACTATGAAGAAGCAACATCCTATTCGGAAGAACCAACCCAAGACCGGAGATGTGAACCTCGGGGAAGAAGTCCATCGAGTATTTGGTGCCGATCTATCCGCCATCATGAAGAAGGCTCGTAATGCCGTCCCTCCCAATTACTCCAGCATGAGTGAAGAGAATAAATCCGTGGCATTGGCCACTTTTATTTTCCAACTATGCAGTACATAAGGAAACTGCGTGTAATTGCATATAACGTTAATTCGTTATATAGCCTCAACAAAAGAACGGCTTTCCACCTCTTCATGAAGTCCAACAACCCAGATATTGCACTTATAAGTGAAACGATGCTGACCAGCCGGAACAAGATGGATCTTAAAGACTACCATTTCTTCAAGACTGATAAAGTGGAAGGCAAACGAGGAACAGCCATTTTCGTAAAAAAGACCATCAACAAGGAAAGGATCACACAATTCCCCATTCGTGGACTTACCTCATTCGAAGCTACTGGAATAGTCATCCGAATGAATCCATCCGAAACTCTGGCGGTCATCAGCATTTACAACAAGTGCAACGCTAACACTCCGAATATCCAACACGATCTGCAAATCTTGAGCGGACTCCTAACCCAACACACATTCGGGATGATCGGCGGAGACTTCAACGCAAGGCACCAAATGTGGGGAGATACGGTTGATAGCTCCGAAGGCGTAGCAATTGTCAACTGGATGGAAGACAATTATGACAACCACTCCCTCGTTGTTGTATCCCAACCAAGACCGACCTTCCCCAGAACCCCATCTTTCCTGGACTTCTTCATGGTGACCTCTAACCTGGTAAACATCCTCCCAGAGATACAGAACTACGAGTGCAAAACTCTTACCAGCGACTCTGACCATGAAGCAGTGCAGCTGATTATTAGGCTTCATCAACCGATCTTTACGAACGAGCAACCAGGAGGTGACTACATAAACTTCAAGGAATTGGATATAGAGCTATTTCATAGAGAAGTCGAAAATAATATCACCCTACCCCCAGCGACAAGAAATCTCTCCAATGATGAGATTGACACAGCCGTTGAAGACCTTCAGAGTGCAGTAAACCGAGCACTCGATATGCAAAAGAGGCCTAAGACGTCGAAGGACAGATACAGCCACCTTCCAGTCTACATCCAGAACCTTTACCACCACAGACAACGCTTAAGGAAACGACTCCAAAGAATACGCAACCGGGAATGGAACACGGTCAACAGTGACTACCAGACCGTTCTGAGTGAACTAAACTGCACTAACATCATGTTCAAGAATGCAGTACAGCACTACAACGATGTTCAGATGCAAAAGAGGTTGCAAGACATTAAGCCCGGCCCCGATACCTTTAAAAAAATTAACCGAATCATCGGAAAAGGTCTAAAAATGCCAGATACACTAGGCACCAATCCTGGAACCGCCACCACCCTTGATGAGAAGGCAGAAGCGTTAGCTATATTCTTCGAAGGCAACTTCAACCCATCGCCTCCTAACGATCCTGTATTCCTCTCAGAAGTCCATGCAACAGTCAGAAGCATCGAAGAATCGACGACAGCAACTACTGCGTTCACTGACACAAATCTAGCCGACAACCCCGTGGATGATGACACCTTATCAACACCAGAGGAAATCGCTGAAATAATTCAGAACAGTCACTCTAAGAAGTCAACTGGACCGGACAAAATATCCAACTTCGTCCTGAAAAAGCTGCCGCAGTCAATAATGATCCTGCTAGCTATAGTGATGAACAACTGCATCAACAACTGCTACTTTCCTAGGAAATGGAAGACCGCTAAAATAATAGCCATTCCGAAGAAAGGCGACCCCAACAACGTCAGAGGATATAGGCCTATATCGCTACTTTGTAGTGTGAGCAAAATACTCGAGGAACTCATCCTGCGGAGAGTGAAAGATGTGTGTAACCAACTCAACATCATACCGGACATACAATTTGGATTTCGGGAAAAACATTCTACGTTGCACCCATTAATGAAGTTCCACCATGATGTCACGAAGGCTCTCAACAACCACCAAGTCACAGTCGCATGCTTTCTAGATGTGGAGAAGGCATTCGATTCGGTGTGGATTCAAGGACTTATTCATAAACTTAAACAGCTAAGTTTTCCTTTACCACTTATTAAAATAATTTTTAGCTTTCTTCACTCCAGGTCCTTTTTTGTACAAATAGAAGACAGCCATTCCCAAACAAAAAGCATCCGAGCCGGTGTAGCCCAAGGGTCAAAATTGGGTCCACTACTTTTCAACATCTTCACATCCGACCAGCCTCGGCTCGAGAACACAACCAATAGCTGCCTGTTCGCCGACGACTCCGCCACATATAGCAGCTCAATGTCCCCCGCCATAGCAGCACGAAGAGTTGAAGTCCATGTCAGCAAACTTTTCGAATACTACCAAAAATGGGGCATACGAATCAACACTGCCAAATCAGAACTAATCTGCATCAGAAGACCAATTAGAGGAAGAAGTAGAGGTAGATCAGCCACCAATTGTCGTAATGTAACACTGAGACTACCTGATGGATCAGCGCTGTCAACCACAAACGACATTAAATATCTTGGAGTCAACTTTAACGAGCGATTCAAATTCAACCCACACCTGAACACTGTTCTCAGGAAGGCTGCATTCGCGTTTCATCGAGTCTACCCGCTGATGAAGAAGCAGAACGGACTGAGTAAAAAAACCAAACTGCTGCTCTACAAACAGCTTATAAGACCGGTAGTAACATACGGTTTTCCCATTTGGTACACTATTTCCAAGACGTACATGAAGAAGCTGGCCATTTTTGAGAGAAAACTCTTAAGGATCTGCACAGGACTACACTATGATCCAATTCGAAAGAAAAACGTCAGAAGTTCAAGACTCTACGAAGAAGCCAGCATCACCCCCCTGGAAAAGTACATGGTCACACTTTTCCAGAGAATACTCGGAAATGCATCCAACCATCCAAACCCTCTAGTCCGAAGGATTGCGGAAACCCAACACATCTCAGAGCATCGCTACCTCCATGTATTGGCTCTACTAAATGAGGACCTATTCCCAAGAGACACCGACAGGGCAACTATACCCTTCTACGATTTGACCGAGACATCCCACCATCGAGGATAATACCAAGATGAACAACCCTCTCTACCACCACAAGGACATCGACACCCGGATTTGAACACCCTGAGGTCAACCCTGACAACGATGCATACTACGAGTATGAATCTGAGAAAACAATTACAATTTATTTATGTAAATCTAATTATTTAAAAAAAAAAATCATTGTAAACCGTTGGGCCCCTGTTGTTGAGCCAACACACAAAATATTAATTATTCATCAGCACTTGTAAACTAGCCTTAAGTCAAATTGTATATATAAAAGTTCAATAAAAAAATTAATGTAATGTAATGCGGCGTTTCTCATAATATTGTGAAAAGTGATTCAGTGAGGGTTTGTTCCGTATTAAAAATAAAAACAGTGAAAAATGTCTGGTCGTGGTAAAGGTGGCAAAGTGAAGGGAAAGGCAAAGTCCCGCTCAAATCGTGCTGGGCTACAGTTTCCAGTTGGACGTATTCATCGTCTGCTCCGAAAGGGCAACTATGCCGAACGTGTTGGCGCTGGTGCACCAGTATATCTAGCAGCTGTTATGGAATATTTGGCTGCTGAAGTTCTTGAATTGGCGGGAAATGCTGCTCGTGACAACAAGAAGACCAGAATTATTCCTCGTCATTTGCAACTGGCCATCCGTAATGACGAAGAATTAAATAAATTACTTTCTGGTGTTACCATTGCTCAAGGAGGAGTACTTCCAAACATCCAAGCCGTTTTGTTGCCCAAGAAGACAGAAAAAAGCGCCTAAAATGCATTGACACCACCATCTACATGAAAAATAACAAACAAACCGTCCTTTTAAGGACGACAAAATATTTAAATTAAGACTATTTAATGTTTTCAATTTTTCTTCCTAAAATAAAAGCATATCGAATCAACATAACAATTTCCAATTCCAATATGACGCAGAAAACCCACAATTCTTGGAAAAAAAAAACTATTTCATATCACCCCTCCAAGTTCCTTCGTCACATACATAGCAATAAAATCATAAGCAAAAAAGAAACAAAATTCTCAGAAAAAGGCAAATGAAGTAGATAGGTAGAAAATGTTCACACACTGCCGCACCTTTTCTTTTGGTTAAAATGATACCAATCGCAAAAGTGGCGGGAAAATGCTATTTTTGCCGCCATTTCACAAGCCGTCTTTTTTTCCTTCTCAGAATTTTATTTGAAAAGAAAAAAAAATTAACTTCCACATTTATTCAGCAAACACAAATTAAAAATCGATTTAAAATCACTTTAGAGATTTATTTTGTGGTCCTGAAAAGGACCGATTGTTTGAGAAAATTATTATTTTCACATTATTTAACCGCCGAAACCATAAAGAGTGCGTCCTTGTCTCTTCAATGCATATACTACATCCATGGCAGTAACTGTCTTACGCTTAGCATGTTCAGTATATGTTACAGCATCACGAATAACATTTTCTAGGAACACTTTTAAAACACCACGTGTTTCTTCGTAAATTAAACCAGAAATACGTTTAACACCACCACGACGAGCCAAGCGGCGAATTGCTGGTTTGGTAATTCCTTGGATATTATCACGCAACACTTTACGATGACGCTTAGCGCCACCCTTTCCTAAGCCTTTTCCTCCTTTACCACGACCAGTCATTTTTTAAATTTTTTGTATGAACACTGAACTGAACTAAAGTCACTATCAAATCAAACTGTACGTTTCCGCAAGAACAACACGAATATTTATACTTCTTCTTTGCACTAGGTAGAGAAAACCAATTGGAAAAGAAACAAGAGAACAGGGACAAGCGTCGTATACTATTTTATAAGATGAATTACGAAATTCCAATAGCATTTTATTGTGACTTTTTTCTGAATTTCGTGAATAGTGTTCTTTGAGAAAGTGAAGTGATGGCTCGTACTAAGCAAACTGCTCGTAAATCTACTGGTGGAAAAGCACCAAGGAAACAATTGGCAACCAAGGCAGCTCGCAAAAGTGCTCCAGCAACCGGAGGTGTAAAGAAACCACATCGTTATCGTCCTGGAACTGTTGCTCTTCGTGAAATTCGTCGTTATCAAAAGAGTACTGAATTGTTGATTCGCAAATTGCCTTTCCAACGTTTAGTTCGTGAGATTGCTCAGGATTTCAAAACTGATTTGCGTTTCCAGAGTTCAGCAGTGATGGCTCTTCAAGAAGCCAGTGAAGCATATTTGGTTGGTCTTTTTGAAGATACAAATTTGTGTGCCATTCATGCCAAGCGCGTCACAATTATGCCAAAAGACATCCAATTGGCCAGACGTATCCGTGGTGAACGTGCTTAAATAAGTACATTAAAAACAATTGCTCATCGGTCCTTTTCAGGACCACAAAAAAATCTCAAAGGGATCTTTTATAATTTCAATTACATTTTATGTAATATACAATACCTATGTATTATTATGTATGCTTTTTTAGAACGCTTTTTCTTTGATAACAAAAATATGAAATGAGAACACAGCTGCTGAACAAAACTATTTTTCGCAAGTAAAAAGCAATGGAATATCAAATATGTACAGTAGGTAGGTACATAATTATTATGTTATGCTTCGACATGCTCATGATTGTGTTTGTTTAAATATTGGAAGGATAAGTACAAAAAATAGGAATTCTTAATACGATAAGAAAAGTATGAAATTGAGTATGTTAATTTCTTTAGAATATAGCGCATTTTATTATCAATACAGTTGAATGTCATACAAGGTCCTGTATTAAATGTCCGATGGCTTCGTTTGGTTTAATGAAAAATGTATTACCTTCTCCATTAAAATAATTTCAAAGTCATCTTTTCAAATTTCTTTCATCATTTTTAATTTTTATTTATAAAAATATAGCTATGTCGATATTATGACTGACTTGGGTAGAAATTATGAAAAAAGAAGAAAATAAAATTATAGAAAAACAAATCTTCGTCTCGCTATATGCGAGTACCTACGGCTACTAGGTTTACTTCTGAGAATTGTTTCATACGTATCTACTTTTATGTAAATTAAAGTTCAGATATTTTAAATATTATTTAAATAATTGATTATTTAAAACCTATGATACTAATACAATTAAATATTGTATTTTCAAAAGAAATTAAATAAATATACTCGTTTGAATAGAAATAAAAATCGTCCAGAGAAAGTAAATCCAGCGTTTCATTACCGAACTTTGTTTAATTTTATTTATGCTAAGAACAGTAATATTAGTTGGTCCTTTAACATTTATATCATTATGTAAATTATATATTTTATGATAAATATTTATTTATCCCTTAAACTAATAGTTTTGTTTAAATAAATACGATTTTAGGCGCGTAGACTGAAAGAAATGCCTTCAACAAAGAGTTTAATATCTCTCTCCTGCTTTCGACGATCGGTAAATTTAAATAAAACTATTTAAAACAAGTACTAGTATATTATTGAAGTATCTTCTAATGATAATAATTTGATATATTTATTTGAAACATATAAAATAATAATTTTTTTCAAAGAACTCATGGATACAAGGTAGTAAAAGCGCTCAAATAAATTAAAATTTTGTGTACCTTCCCTCTCATTGATTCTCATGGAGTTAGGCCGTGTAGGTTGGTTTTTAAAACGCATCATCAATACAAGTATTTTCTAGTGTTTTCGTGATTTTAAAAAAATGGCTGATGCTGTCGTTGCTTCTCCTGCTGTAGTTTCAGCTGAAAAGAAACCGAAAAAGGCTGCTGCAAGCGGTTCAAGGAAACCAAAAACCGCTCCAACTCATCCTCCTACACAGCAAATGGTGGATGCTGCCATTAAAACCCTAAAGGAACGTGGTGGTTCATCGCTTTTGGCTATTAAAAAATACATCGCGGCTACATACAAGGTTGATGTACAAAAACTTGCTCCTTTCATCAAAAAATATTTAAAAAGTGCTGTGGTCAGTGGTAAATTAGTGCAAACCAAGGGAAAGGGTGCAGCTGGTTCATTCAAATTGTCTGCTTCAGCAAACAAAGAACCAAAAGCCAAATCTGCTGAGAAGAAAAAATCGCCTGTAAAGCCGAAAACTGCTGCAGCTGGTGAGAAAAAAGTGAAGAAGGCGTCGACAGGTGAGAAGAAAGTGAAAAAAACTGCCGCCGCTTCTAAGAAGACAGCCGAGAAGAAAAAAGTGGAAAAGTCAAAGGTAAAGGCTATCAAGAAAACAACATCAGTTAAGGCAAAACCAACAAAGCCAAAAGCTGCTGCCCCAAAAGCAAAAGTACCGAAGGCAAAAACTGCTGTTGCTAAACCAAAAAAAGTTGTTGCAGCAAAGAAGGCAAAAAAATAATTTCTTTGCACAATTCCGCAACAAGAAATTTAAAAACAAATCACAGTCCTTTTCAGGGCTACAAAATAATTCATTAATGAGATAAGGCAATGGTTTTTAAGTTTTGTAGTTTGTGTTGGTAAAAAAAATATGATTATATCTCTCTCCAAGGTAATGGTACATTGGTACATATTGTACATATTACATTTACATACATAGAAAAAAACACACGAATCGTATTTTGCTAAATTCATTGTTAAATAGAATTTTGTTTCTTTAAAATTCAGCCCAGGTTTGACAAAATACATTACATATATGGCGACAGCGCAATTAGGAATTGAAATACCTAAGGTGTAATTCCTATTTTGTTTTTTTTTTTTTTTTTTTCATTTTCAGATTTCCATGAAATTCTCTAAAATATTTATTTTTTTTTTTCAGAAAATTGAATTTCCAATTGTTTTTTTTTCACAAGATAGCGATCCCAATACACAAATATTTTCACAGAAATTTCTTTGCTTATCACAGAAAAATATAATTTCCATAAGTAAAAAAAAATGTTGGAAAAATAATTTCATCAATAGCATAATATGTAGTACATATATAAAATTGTGCTTCATTGTAGAATCTCTTAAACGAACATTTTGAGGCCCTGAAAAGGGCCGTTGTATTTTGTATAATAATGAAAAATCCAATTACTTTGAGCTGGTATATTTGGTGACTGCTTTAGTTCCTTCACTAACAGCGTGCTTAGCGAGCTCACCAGGCAACAACAAACGGACTGCAGTTTGGATTTCCCTGCTAGTGATTGTCGAACGCTTGTTGTAATGAGCCAAACGAGATGCTTCAGCAGCGATTCTCTCAAAAATATCATTCACAAAACTGTTCATGATACTCATGGCCTTTGACGAAATTCCAGTATCAGGATGAACTTGTTTCAACACTTTGTAAATGTAGATTGCGTAGCTCTCCTTCCTCTTGCGCTTCTTCTTCTTATCGGTTTTGGTGATATTCTTCTGTGCCTTTCCGGCTTTCTTTGCTGCTTTTCCACTTGCTTTAGGCGGCATTTTATTACACTTTAATTTTCACCACTTCACTGTTCGCTGACAAAACGAGAACTGTTAAAAGTTCATTACATTAATTACATTACATTAATTTTTTATTGAACTTTTATATATACAATTTGACTTAAGGCTAGTTTACAAGTGCTGATGAATAATTAATATTTTGTGTGTTGGCTCAACAACAGGGGCCCAACGGTTTACAATGATTTTTTTAAATAATTAGATTTACATAAATAAATTGTAATTGTTTTCTCAGATTCATACTCGTAGTATGCATCGTTGTCAGGGTTGACCTCAGGGTGTTCAAATCCGGGTGTCGATGTCCTTGTGGTGGTAGAGAGGGTTGTTCATCTTGGTATTATCCTCGATGGTGGGATGTCTCGGTCAAATCGTAGAAGGGTATATTTGCCCTGTCGGTGTCTCTTGGGAATAGGTCCTCGTTTAGTAGAGCCAATACATGGAGGTAGCGATGCTCTGAGATGTGTTGGGTCTCCGCAATCCTTCGGACTAGAGGGTTTGGATGGTTGGATGCATTCCCGAGTATTCTCTGGAAAAGTGTGACCATGTACTTTTCCAGGGGGGTGATCCTGGTGCTGGCTTCTTCGTAGAGTCTTGAACTTCTGACGTTTTTCTTTCGAATTGGATCATAGTGTAGTCCTGTGCAGATCCTTAAGAGTTTTCTCTCAAAAATGGCCAGCTTCTTCATGTACGTCTTGGAAATAGTGTACCAAATGGGAAAACCGTATGTTACTACCGGTCTTATAAGCTGTTTGTAGAGCAGCAGTTTGGTTTTTTTACTCAGTCCGTTCTGCTTCTTCATCAGCGGGTAGACTCGATGAAACGCGAATGCAGCCTTCCTGAGAACAGTGTTCAGGTGTGGGTTGAATTTGAATCGCTCGTTAAAGTTGACTCCAAGATATTTAATGTCGTTTGTGGTTGACAGCGCTGATCCATCAGGTAGTCTCAGTGTTACATTACGACAATTGGTGGCTGATCTACCTCTACTTCTTCCTCTAATTGGTCTTCTGATGCAGATTAGTTCTGATTTGGCAGTGTTGATTCGTATGCCCCATTTTTGGTAGTATTCGAAAAGTTTGCTGACATGGACTTCAACTCTTCGTGCTGCTATGGCGGGGGACATTGAGCTGCTATATGTGGCGGAGTCGTCGGCGAACAGGCAGCTATTGGTTGTGTTCTCGAGCCGAGGCTGGTCGGATGTGAAGATGTTGAAAAGTAGTGGACCCAATTTTGACCCTTGGGCTACACCGGCTCGGATGCTTTTTGTTTGGGAATGGCTGTCTTCTATTTGTACAAAAAAGGACCTGGAGTGAAGAAAGCTAAAAATTATTTTAATAAGTGGTAAAGGAAAACTTAGCTGTTTAAGTTTATGAATAAGTCCTTGAATCCACACCGAATCGAATGCCTTCTCCACATCTAGAAAGCATGCGACTGTGACTTGGTGGTTGTTGAGAGCCTTCGTGACATCATGGTGGAACTTCATTAATGGGTGCAACGTAGAATGTTTTTCCCGAAATCCAAATTGTATGTCCGGTATGATGTTGAGTTGGTTACACACATCTTTCACTCTCCGCAGGATGAGTTCCTCGAGTATTTTGCTCACACTACAAAGTAGCGATATAGGCCTATATCCTCTGACGTTGTTGGGGTCGCCTTTCTTCGGAATGGCTATTATTTTAGCGGTCTTCCATTTCCTAGGAAAGTAGCAGTTGTTGATGCAGTTGTTCATCACTATAGCTAGCAGGATCATTATTGACTGCGGCAGCTTTTTCAGGACGAAGTTGGATATTTTGTCCGGTCCAGTTGACTTCTTAGAGTGACTGTTCTGAATTATTTCAGCGATTTCCTCTGGTGTTGATAAGGTGTCATCATCCACGGGGTTGTCGGCTAGATTTGTGTCAGTGAACGCAGTAGTTGCTGTCGTCGATTCTTCGATGCTTCTGACTGTTGCATGGACTTCTGAGAGGAATACAGGATCGTTAGGAGGCGATGGGTTGAAGTTGCCTTCGAAGAATATAGCTAACGCTTCTGCCTTCTCATCAAGGGTGGTGGCGGTTCCAGGATTGGTGCCTAGTGTATCTGGCATTTTTAGACCTTTTCCGATGATTCGGTTAATTTTTTTAAAGGTATCGGGGCCGGGCTTAATGTCTTGCAACCTCTTTTGCATCTGAACATCGTTGTAGTGCTGTACTGCATTCTTGAACATGATGTTAGTGCAGTTTAGTTCACTCAGAACGGTCTGATAGTCACTGTTGACCGTGTTCCATTCCCGGTTGCGTATTCTTTGGAGTCGTTTCCTTAAGCGTTGTCTGTGGTGGTAAAGGTTCTGGATGTAGACTGGAAGGTGGCTGTATCTGTCCTTCGACGTCTTAGGCCTCTTTTGCATATCGAGTGCTCGGTTTACTGCACTCTGAAGGTCTTCAACGGCTGTGTCTATCTCATCATTGGAGAGATTTCTTGTCGCTGGGGGTAGGGTGATATTATTTTCGACTTCTCTATGAAATAGCTCTATATCCAATTCCTTGAAGTTTATGTAGTCACCTCCTGGTTGCTCGTTCGTAAAGATCGGTTGATGAAGCCTAATAATCAGCTGCACTGCTTCATGGTCAGAGTCGCTGGTAAGAGTTTTGCACTCGTAGTTCTGTATCTCTGGGAGGATGTTTACCAGGTTAGAGGTCACCATGAAGAAGTCCAGGAAAGATGGGGTTCTGGGGAAGGTCGGTCTTGGTTGGGATACAACAACGAGGGAGTGGTTGTCATAATTGTCTTCCATCCAGTTGACAATTGCTACGCCTTCGGTGCTATCAACCGTATCTCCCCACATTTGGTGCCTTCCGTTGAAGTCTCCGCCGATCATCCCGAATGTGTGTTGGGTTAGGAGTCCGCTCAAGATTTGCAGATCGTGTTGGATATTCGGAGTGTTAGCGTTGCACTTGTTGTAAATGCTGATGACCGCCAGAGTTTCGGATGGATTCATTCGGATGACTATTCCAGTAGCTTCGAATGAGGTAAGTCCACGAATGGGGAATTGTGTGATCCTTTCCTTGTTGATGGTCTTTTTTACGAAAATGCCTGTTCCTCGTTTGCCTTCCACTTTATCAGTCTTGAAGAAATGGTAGTCTTTAAGATCCATCTTGTTCCGGCTGGTCAGCATCGTTTCACTTATAAGTGCAATATCTGGGTTGTTGGACTTCATGAAGAGGTGGAAAGCCGTTCTTTTGTTGAGGCTATATAACGAATTAACGTTATATGCAATTACACGCAGTTTCCTTATGTACTGCATAGTTGGAAAATAAAAGTGGCCAATGCCACGGATTTATTCTCTTCACTCATGCTGGAGTAATTGGGAGGGACGGCATTACGAGCCTTCTTCATGATGGCGGATAGATCGGCACCAAATACTCGATGGACTTCTTCCCCGAGGTTCACATCTCCGGTCTTGGGTTGGTTCTTCCGAATAGGATGTTGCTTCTTCATAGTTGGTGGTTGTGGTAGCTTAGATGGTGTTTTTGGTTGGTTCAGCAGTGGTTGAACTTGGGTTAAGCCCATCCTGGCTATTGAGGCGAAACTGACGGCTGGTTTTGTCAATGTGCAAGCAGATTTTGCTGCGAATTCCTTTTGCGCTTTCTTCAGTGTGACCTGCTTCTCTTTTTCAGCCAGCTTAAGTTTGTACTGCGGACATCCCTTGTAGCTCGCTGGATGACCTGTGGATTTGCAGTTTGCGCAATAGACTTCGGTGTCCGATGACTCCTTTCGCTTGCATTCTCCTGGTTGGTGATTGAGCTTGCATTTGACACAAACGTATGCCATGCCGCAATTAGTGGCGACGTGTCCGAATCGCTGACAATTCTTGCACTGCACAATGTCGTTGTTCTTGAGGCGTTCCCAGTGCACCCGTTGATTTAGCAGGAGTGTCTTCCTACAGACTTCGGTGACGTCAAACTGTTAAAAGTTCCGATTTTACCCTCCCTTTTATTTCCCAATTGGACGATGTATTCATCGGTACTCACACACAAAAACATTCACATGGTATACATGAAATTCAAGTATATATAGAAGCACACTACTTGGCGTTTCTCATAATATTGTGAAAAGTGATTCAGTGAGGGTTTGTTCCGTATTAAAAATAAAAACAGTGAAAAATGTCTGGTCGTGGTAAAGGTGGCAAAGTGAAGGGAAAGGCAAAGTCCCGCTCAAATCGTGCTGGGCTACAGTTTCCAGTTGGACGTATTCATCGTCTGCTCCGAAAGGGCAACTATGCCGAACGTGTTGGCGCTGGTGCACCAGTATATCTAGCAGCTGTTATGGAATATTTGGCTGCTGAAGTTCTTGAATTGGCGGGAAATGCTGCTCGTGACAACAAGAAGACCAGAATTATTCCTCGTCATTTGCAACTGGCCATCCGTAATGACGAAGAATTAAATAAATTACTTTCTGGTGTTACCATTGCTCAAGGAGGAGTACTTCCAAACATCCAAGCCGTTTTGTTGCCCAAGAAGACAGAAAAAAGCGCCTAAAATGCATTGACAACACCATCTACATGAAAAATAACAAACAAACCGTCCTTTTAAGGACGACAAAATATTTAAATTAAGACTATTTAATGTTTTCAATTTTTCTTCCTAAAATAAAAGCATATCGAATCAACATAACAATTTCCAATTCCAATATGACGCAGAAAACCCACAATTCTTGGAAAAAAAAAACTATTTCATATCACCCCTCCAAGTTCCTTCGTCACATACATAGCAATAAAATCATAAGCAAAAAAGAAACAAAATTCTCAGAAAAAGGCAAATGAAGTAGATAGGTAGAAAATGTTCACACACTGCCGCACCTTTTCTTTTGGTTAAAATGATACCAATCACAAAAGTGGCGGAAAATGCTATTTTTGTCGCCATTTCACAAGCCGTCTTTTTTTCCTTCTCAGAATTTTATTTGAAAAAAAAAAAAATTTAACTTCCACATTTATTCAGCAAACACAAATTAAAAATCGATTTAAAATCACTTTAGAGATTTATTTTGTGGTCCTGAAAAGGACCGATTGTTTGAGAAAATTATTATTTTCACATTATTTAACCGCCGAAACCATAAAGAGTGCGTCCTTGTCTCTTCAATGCATATACTACATCCATGGCAGTAACTGTCTTACGCTTAGCATGTTCAGTATATGTTACAGCATCACGAATAACATTTTCTAGGAACACTTTTAAAACACCACGTGTTTCTTCGTAAATTAAACCAGAAATACGTTTAACACCACCACGACGAGCCAAGCGGCGAATTGCTGGTTTGGTAATTCCTTGGATATTATCACGCAACACCTTACGATGACGCTTAGCGCCACCCTTTCCTAAGCCTTTTCCTCCTTTACCACGACCAGTCATTTTTTAAATTTTTTGTATGAACACTGAACTGAACTAAAGTCACTATCAAATCAAACTGTACGTTTCCGCAAGAACAACACGAATATTTATACTTCGTCTTTGCACTAGGTAGAGAAAACCAATTGGAAAAGAAACAAGAGAACAGGGACAAGCGTCGTATACTATTTTATAAGATGAATTACGAAATTCCAATAGCATTTTATTGTGACTTTTTTCTGAATTTCGTGAATAGTGTTCTTTCAGAAAGTGAAGTGATGGCTCGTACTAAGCAAACTGCTCGTAAATCTACTGGTGGAAAAGCACCAAGGAAACAATTGGCAACCAAGGCAGCTCGCAAAAGTGCTCCAGCAACCGGAGGTGTAAAGAAACCACATCGTTATCGTCCTGGAACTGTTGCTCTTCGTGAAATTCGTCGTTATCAAAAGAGTACTGAATTGTTGATTCGCAAATTGCCTTTCCAACGTTTAGTTCGTGAGATTGCTCAGGATTTCAAAACTGATTTGCGTTTCCAGAGTTCAGCAGTGATGGCTCTTCAAGAAGCCAGTGAAGCATATTTGGTTGGTCTTTTTGAAGATACAAATTTGTGTGCCATTCATGCCAAGCGTGTCACAATTATGCCAAAAGACATCCAATTGGCCAGACGTATCCGTGGTGAACGTGCTTAAATAAGTACATTAAAAACAATTGCTCATCGGTCCTTTTCAGGACCACAAAAAAATCTCAAAGGGATCTTTTATAATTTCAATTACATTTTATGTAATATACAATACCTATGTATTATTATGTATGCTTTTTTAGAACGCTTTTTCTTTGATAAAAAAAATATGAAATGAGAACACAGCTGCTGAACAAAACTATTTTTCGCAAGTAAAAAGCAATGGAATATTAAATATGTACAGTAGGTAGGTACATAATTATTATGTTATGCTTCGACATGCTCATGATTGTGTTTGTTTAAATATTGGAAGGATAAGTACAAAAAATAGGAATTCTTAATACGATAAGAAAAGTATGAAATTGAGTATGTTAATTTCTTTAGAATATAGCGCATTTTATTATCAATACAGTTGAATGTCATACAAGGTCCTGTATTAAATGTCCGATGGCTTCGTTTGGTTTAATGAAAAATGTATTACCTTCTCCATTAAAATAATTTCAAAGTCATCTTTTCAAATTTCTTTCATCATTTTTAATTTTTATTTATAAAAATATAGCTATGTCGATATTATGACTGACTTGGGTAGAAATTATGAAAAAAGAAGAAAATAAAATTATAGAAAAACAAATCTTCGTCTCGCTATATGCGAGTACCTACGGCTACTAGGTTTACTTCTGAGAATTGTTTCATACGTATCTACTTTTATGTAAATTAAAGTTCAGATATTTTAAATATTATTTAAATAATTGATTATTTAAAACCTATGATACTAATACAATTAAATATTGTATTTTCAAAAGAAATTAAATAAATATACTCGTTTGAATAGAAATAAAAATCGTCCAGAGAAAGTAAATCCAGCGTTTCATTACCGAACTTTGTTTAATTTTATTTATGCTAAGAACAGTAATATTAGTTGGTCCTTTAACATTTATATCATTATGTAAATTATATATTTTATGATAAATATTTATTTATCCCTTAAACTAATAGTTTTGTTTAAATAAATACGATTTTAGGCGCGTAGACTGAAAGAAATGCCTTCAACAAAGAGTTTAATATCTCTCTCCTGCTTTCGACGATCGGTAAATTTAAATAAAACTATTTAAAACAAGTACTAGTATATTATTGAAGTATCTTCTAATGATAATAATTTGATATATTTATTTGAAACATATAAAATAATAATTTTTTTCAAAGAACTCATGGATACAAGGTAGTAAAAGCGCTCAAATAATTAAAATTTTGTGTACCTTCCCTCTCATTGATTCTCATGGAGTTAGGCCGTGTAGGTTGGTTTTTAAAACGCATCATCAATACAAGTATTTTCTAGTGTTTTCGTGATTTTAAAAGTTAAAATTAAATAATCAAAATGGCTGATGCTGTCGTTGCTTCTCCTGCTGTAGTTTCAACTGAAAAGAAACCGAAAAAGGCCGCTTCTAAGAAGACAGCCGAGAAGAAAAAAGTGGAAAAGTCAAAGGTAAAGGCTATCAAGAAAACAACATCAGTTAAGGCAAAACCAACAAAGCCAAAAGCTGCTGCCCCAAAAGCAAAAGTACCGAAGGCAAAAACTGCTGTTGCTAAACCAAAAAAAGTTGTTGCAGCAAAGAAGGCAAAAAAATAATTTCTTTGCACAATTCCGCAACAAGAAATTTAAAAACAAATCACAGTCCTTTTCAGGGCTACAAAATAATTCATTAATGAGATAAGGCAATGGTTTTTAAATTTTGTAGTTTGTGTTGGTAAAAAAAATATGATTATATCTCTCTCCAAGGTAATGGTACATTGGTACATATTACATTTACATACATAGAAAAAAACACACGAATCGTATTTTGCTAAATTCATTGTTAAATAGAATTTTGTTTCTTTAAAATTCAGCCCAGGTTTGACAAAATATATTACATATATGGCGACAGCGCAATTAGGAATTGAAATACCTAAGGTGTAATTCCTATTTTGTTTTTTTTTTTTTTTTTCATTTTCAGATTTCCTTGAAATTCTCTAAAATATTTATATTTTTTTTTTTTTTTTTCAGAAAATAGAATTTCCAATTGTTTTTTTTCACAAGATAGCGATCCCAATACACAAATATTTTCACAGAAATTTCAAGTCAGCAAAATTGCTTATCACAGAAAAATATAATTTCCATAAGTAAAAAAAAAATGTTGGAAGAATAATTTCATCAATAGCATAATATGTAGTATATAAAATTGTGCTTCATTGTAGAATCTCTTAAACGAACATTTTGAGGCCTTGAAAAGGGCCGTTGTATTTTGTATAATAATGAAAAATCCAATTACTTTGAGCTGGTATATTTGGTGACTGCTTTAGTTCCTTCACTAACAGCGTGCTTAGCGAGCTCACCAGGCAACAACAAACGGACTGCAGTTTGGATTTCCCTGCTAGTGATTGTCGAACGCTTGTTGTAATGAGCCAAACGAGATGCTTCAGCAGCGATTCTCTCAAAAATATCATTCACAAAACTGTTCATGATACTCATGGCCTTTGACGAAATTCCAGTATCAGGATGAACTTGTTTCAACACTTTGTAAATGTAGATTGCGTAGCTCTCCTTCCTCTTGCGCTTCTTCTTCTTATCGGTTTTGGTGATATTCTTCTGTGCCTTTCCGGCTTTCTTTGCTGCTTTTCCACTTGCTTTAGGCGGCATTTTATTACACTTTAATTTTCACCACTTCACTGTTCGCTGACAAAACGAGAACTGTTAAAAGTTCCGATTTTACCCTCCCTTTTATTTCCCAATTGGACGATGTATTCATCGGTACTCACACACAAAAACATTCACATGGTATACATGAAATTCAAGTATATATAGAAGCACACTACTTGGCGTTTCTCATAATATTGTGAAAAGTGATTCAGTGAGGGTTTGTTCCGTATTAAAAATAAAAACAGTGAAAAATGTCTGGTCGTGGTAAAGGTGGCAAAGTGAAGGGAAAGGCAAAGTCCCGCTCAAATCGTGCTGGGCTACAGTTTCCAGTTGGACGTATTCATCGTCTGCTCCGAAAGGGCAACTATGCCGAACGTGTTGGCGCTGGTGCACCAGTATATCTAGCAGCTGTTATGGAATATTTGGCTGCTGAAGTTCTTGAATTGGCGGGAAATGCTGCTCGTGACAACAAGAAGACCAGAATTATTCCTCGTCATTTGCAACTGGCCATCCGTAATGACGAAGAATTAAATAAATTACTTTCTGGTGTTACCATTGCTCAAGGAGGAGTACTTCCAAACATCCAAGCCGTTTTGTTGCCCAAGAAGACAGAAAAAAGCGCCTAAAATGCATTGACACCACCATCTACATGAAAAATAACAAACAAACCGTCCTTTTAAGGACGACAAAATATTTAAATTAAGACTATTTAATGTTTTCAATTTTTCTTCCTAAAATAAAAGCATATCGAATCAACATAACAATTTCCAATTCCAATATGACGCAGAAAACCCACAATTCTTGGAAAAAAAAAACTATTTCATATCACCCCTCCAAGTTCCATCGTCACATACATAGCAATAAAATCATAAGCAAAAAAGAAACAAAATTCTCAGAAAAAGGCAAATGAAGTAGATAGGTAGAAAATGTTCACACACTGCCGCACCTTTTCTTTTGGTTAAAATGATACCAATCACAAAAGTGGCGGAAAATGCTATTTTTGTCGCCATTTCACAAGCCGTCTTTTTTTCCTTCTCAGAATTTTATTTGAAAAAAAAAAAAATTTAACTTCCACATTTATTCAGCAAACACAAATTAAAAATCGATTTAAAATCACTTTAGAGATTTATTTTGTGGTCCTGAAAAGGACCGATTGTTTGAGAAAATTATTATTTTCACATTATTTAACCGCCGAAACCATAAAGAGTGCGTCCTTGTCTCTTCAATGCATATACTACATCCATGGCAGTAACTGTCTTACGCTTAGCATGTTCAGTATATGTTACAGCATCACGAATAACATTTTCTAGGAACACTTTTAAAACACCACGTGTTTCTTCGTAAATTAAACCAGAAATACGTTTAACACCACCACGACGAGCCAAGCGGCGAATTGCTGGTTTGGTAATTCCTTGGATATTATCACGCAACACTTTACGATGACGCTTAGCGCCACCCTTTCCTAAGCCTTTTCCTCCTTTACCACGACCAGTCATTTTTTAAATTTTTTGTATGAACACTGAACTGAACTAAAGTCACTATCAAATCAAACTGTACGTTTCCGCAAGAACAACACGAATATTTATACTTCGTCTTTGCACTAGGTAGAGAAAACCAATTGGAAAAGAAACAAGAGAACAGGGACAAGCGTCGTATACTATTTTATAAGATGAATTACGAAATTCCAATAGCATTTTATTGTGACTTTTTTCTGAATTTCGTGAATAGTGTTCTTTCAGAAAGTGAAGTGATGGCTCGTACTAAGCAAACTGCTCGTAAATCTACTGGTGGAAAAGCACCAAGGAAACAATTGGCAACCAAGGCAGCTCGCAAAAGTGCTCCAGCAACCGGAGGTGTAAAGAAACCACATCGTTATCGTCCTGGAACTGTTGCTCTTCGTGAAATTCGTCGTTATCAAAAGAGTACTGAATTGTTGATTCGCAAATTGCCTTTCCAACGTTTAGTTCGTGAGATTGCTCAGGATTTCAAAACTGATTTGCGTTTCCAGAGTTCAGCAGTGATGGCTCTTCAAGAAGCCAGTGAAGCATATTTGGTTGGTCTTTTTGAAGATACAAATTTGTGTGCCATTCATGCCAAGCGTGTCACAATTATGCCAAAAGACATCCAATTGGCCAGACGTATCCGTGGTGAACGTGCTTAAATAAGTACATTAAAAACAATTGCTCATCGGTCCTTTTCAGGACCACAAAAAAATCTCAAAGGGATCTTTTATAATTTCAATTACATTTTATGTAATATACAATACCTATGTATTATTATGTATGCTTTTTTAGAACGCTTTTTCTTTGATAAAAAAAATATGAAATGAGAACACAGCTGCTGAACAAAACTATTTTTCGCAAGTAAAAAGCAATGGAATATTAAATATGTACAGTAGGTAGGTACATAATTATTATGTTATGCTTCGACATGCTCATGATTGTGTTTGTTTAAATATTGGAAGGATAAGTACAAAAAATAGGAATTCTTAATACGATAAGAAAAGTATGAAATTGAGTATGTTAATTTCTTTAGAATATAGCGCATTTTATTATCAATACAGTTGAATGTCATACAAGGTCCTGTATTAAATGTCCGATGGCTTCGTTTGGTTTAATGAAAAATGTATTACCTTCTCCATTAAAATAATTTCAAAGTCATCTTTTCAAATTTCTTTCATCATTTTTAATTTTTATTTATAAAAATATAGCTATGTCGATATTATGACTGACTTGGGTAGAAATTATGAAAAAAGAAGAAAATAAAATTATAGAAAAACAAATCTTCGTCTCGCTATATGCGAGTACCTACGGCTACTAGGTTTACTTCTGAGAATTGTTTCATACGTATCTACTTTTATGTAAATTAAAGTTCAGATATTTTAAATATTATTTAAATAATTGATTATTTAAAACCTATGATACTAATACAATTAAATATTGTATTTTCAAAAGAAATTAAATAAATATACTCGTTTGAATAGAAATAAAAATCGTCCAGAGAAAGTAAATCCAGCGTTTCATTACCGAACTTTGTTTAATTTTATTTATGCTAAGAACAGTAATATTAGTTGGTCCTTTAACATTTATATCATTATGTAAATTATATATTTTATGATAAATATTTATTTATCCCTTAAACTAATAGTTTTGTTTAAATAAATACGATTTTAGGCGCGTAGACTGAAAGAAATGCCTTCAACAAAGAGTTTAATATCTCTCTCCTGCTTTCGACGATCGGTAAATTTAAATAAAACTATTTAAAACAAGTACTAGTATATTATTGAAGTATCTTCTAATGATAATAATTTGATATATTTATTTGAAACATATAAAATAATAATTTTTTTCAAAGAACTCATGGATACAAGGTAGTAAAAGCGCTCAAATAATTAAAATTTTGTGTACCTTCCCTCTCATTGATTCTCATGGAGTTAGGCCGTGTAGGTTGGTTTTTAAAACGCATCATCAATACAAGTATTTTCTAGTGTTTTCGTGATTTTAAAAGTTAAAATTAAATAATCAAAATGGCTGATGCTGTCGTTGCTTCTCCTGCTGTAGTTTCAACTGAAAAGAAACCGAAAAAGGCTGCTGCAAGCGGTTCAAGGAAACCAAAAACCGCTCCAACTCATCCTCCTACACAGCAAATGGTGGATGCTGCCATTAAAACCCTAAAGGAACGTGGTGGTTCATCGCTTTTGGCTATTAAAAAATACATCGCGGCTACATACAAGGTTGATGTACAAAAACTTGCTCCTTTCATCAAAAAATATTTAAAAAGTGCTGTGGTCAGTGGTAAATTAGTGCAAACCAAGGGAAAGGGTGCAGCTGGTTCATTCAAATTGTCTGCTTCAGCAAACAAAGAACCAAAAGCCAAATCTGCTGAGAAGAAAAAATCGTCTGTAAAGCCGAAAACTGCTGCAGCTGGTGAGAAAAAAGTGAAGAAGGCGTCGACAGGTGAGAAGAAAGTGAAAAAAACTGCCGCCGCTTCTAAGAAGACAGCCGAGAAGAAAAAAGTGGAAAAGTCAAAGGTAAAGGCTATCAAGAAAACAACATCAGTTAAGGCAAAACCAACAAAGCCAAAAGCTGCTGCCCCAAAAGCAAAAGTACCGAAGGCAAAAACTGCTGTTGCTAAACCAAAAAAAGTTGTTGCAGCAAAGAAGGCAAAAAAATAATTTCTTTGCACAATTCCGCAACAAGAAATTTAAAAACAAATCACAGTCCTTTTCAGGGCTACAAAATAATTCATTAATGAGATAAGGCAATGGTTTTTAAATTTTGTAGTTTGTGTTGGTAAAAAAAATATGATTATATCTCTCTCCAAGGTAATGGTACATTGGTACATATTACATTTACATACATAGAAAAAAACACACGAATCGTATTTTGCTAAATTCATTGTTAAATAGAATTTTGTTTCTTTAAAATTCAGCCCAGGTTTGACAAAATATATTACATATATGGCGACAGCGCAATTAGGAATTGAAATACCTAAGGTGTAATTCCTATTTTGTTTTTTTTTTTTTTTTTCATTTTCAGATTTCCTTGAAATTCTCTAAAATATTTATATTTTTTTTTTTTTTTTCAGAAAATAGAATTTCCAATTGTTTTTTTTCACAAGATAGCGATCCCAATACACAAATATTTTCACAGAAATTTCAAGTCAGCAAAATTGCTTATCACAGAAAAATATAATTTCCATAAGTAAAAAAAAAATGTTGGAAGAATAATTTCATCAATAGCATAATATGTAGTATATAAAATTGTGCTTCATTGTAGAATCTCTTAAACGAACATTTTGAGGCCCTGAAAAGGGCCGTTGTATTTTGTATAATAATGAAAAATCCAATTACTTTGAGCTGGTATATTTGGTGACTGCTTTAGTTCCTTCACTAACAGCGTGCTTAGCGAGCTCACCAGGCAACAACAAACGGACTGCAGTTTGGATTTCCCTGCTAGTGATTGTCGAACGCTTGTTGTAATGAGCCAAACGAGATGCTTCAGCAGCGATTCTCTCAAAAATATCATTCACAAAACTGTTCATGATACTCATGGCCTTTGACGAAATTCCAGTATCAGGATGAACTTGTTTCAACACTTTGTAAATGTAGATTGCGTAGCTCTCCTTCCTCTTGCGCTTCTTCTTCTTATCGGTTTTGGTGATATTCTTCTGTGCCTTTCCGGCTTTCTTTGCTGCTTTTCCACTTGCTTTAGGCGGCATTTTATTACACTTTAATTTTCACCACTTCACTGTTCGCTGACAAAACGAGAACTGTTAAAAGTTCCGATTTTACCCTCCCTTTTATTTCCCAATTGGACGATGTATTCATCGGTACTCACACACAAAAACATTCACATGGTATACATGAAATTCAAGTATATATAGAAGCACACTACTTGGCGTTTCTCATAATATTGTGAAAAGTGATTCAGTGAGGGTTTGTTCCGTATTAAAAATAAAAACAGTGAAAAATGTCTGGTCGTGGTAAAGGTGGCAAAGTGAAGGGAAAGGCAAAGTCCCGCTCAAATCGTGCTGGGCTACAGTTTCCAGTTGGACGTATTCATCGTCTGCTCCGAAAGGGCAACTATGCCGAACGTGTTGGCGCTGGTGCACCAGTATATCTAGCAGCTGTTATGGAATATTTGGCTGCTGAAGTTCTTGAATTGGCGGGAAATGCTGCTCGTGACAACAAGAAGACCAGAATTATTCCTCGTCATTTGCAACTGGCCATCCGTAATGACGAAGAATTAAATAAATTACTTTCTGGTGTTACCATTGCTCAAGGAGGAGTACTTCCAAACATCCAAGCCGTTTTGTTGCCCAAGAAGACAGAAAAAAGCGCCTAAAATGCATTGACACCACCATCTACATGAAAAATAACAAACAAACCGTCCTTTTAAGGACGACAAAATATTTAAATTAAGACTATTTAATGTTTTCAATTTTTCTTCCTAAAATAAAAGCATATCGAATCAACATAACAATTTCCAATTCCAATATGACGCAGAAAACCCACAATTCTTGGAAAAAAAAAACTATTTCATATCACCCCTCCAAGTTCCATCGTCACATACATAGCAATAAAATCATAAGCAAAAAAGAAACAAAATTCTCAGAAAAAGGCAAATGAAGTAGATAGGTAGAAAATGTTCACACACTGCCGCACCTTTTCTTTTGGTTAAAATGATACCAATCACAAAAGTGGCGGAAAATGCTATTTTTGTCGCCATTTCACAAGCCGTCTTTTTTTCCTTCTCAGAATTTTATTTGAAAAAAAAAAAATTTAACTTCCACATTTATTCAGCAAACACAAATTAAAAATCGATTTAAAATCACTTTAGAGATTTATTTTGTGGTCCTGAAAAGGACCGATTGTTTGAGAAAATTATTATTTTCACATTATTTAACCGCCGAAACCATAAAGAGTGCGTCCTTGTCTCTTCAATGCATATGGTTCATTCAAATTGTCTGCTTCAGCAAACAAAGAACCAAAAGCCAAATCTGCTGAGAAGAAAAAATCGTCTGTAAAGCCGAAAACTGCTGCAGCTGGTGAGAAAAAAGTGAAGAAGGCGTCGACAGGTGAGAAGAAAGTGAAAAAAACTGCCGCCGCTTCTAAGAAGACAGCCGAGAAGAAAAAAGTGGAAAAGTCAAAGGTAAAGGCTATCAAGAAAACAACATCAGTTAAGGCAAAACCAACAAAGCCAAAAGCTGCTGCCCCAAAAGCAAAAGTACCGAAGGCAAAAACTGCTGTTGCTAAACCAAAAAAAGTTGTTGCAGCAAAGAAGGCAAAAAAATAATTTCTTTGCACAATTCCGCAACAAGAAATTTAAAAACAAATCACAGTCCTTTTCAGGGCTACAAAATAATTCATTAATGAGATAAGGCAATGGTTTTTAAATTTTGTAGTTTGTGTTGGTAAAAAAAATATGATTATATCTCTCTCCAAGGTAATGGTACATTGGTACATATTACATTTACATTTACATTTACATTTACACACGAATCGTATTTTGCTAAATTCATTGTTAAATAGAATTTTGTTTCTTTAAAATTCAGCCCAGGTTTGACAAAATATATTACATATATGGCGACAGCGCAATTAGGAATTGAAATACCTAAGGTGTAATTCCTATTTTGTTTTTTTTTTTCATTTTCAGATTTCCTTGAAATTCTCTAAAATATTTATATTTTTTTTTTTTTTTTCAGAAAATAGAATTTCCAATTGTTTTTTTTCACAAGATAGCGATCCCAATACACAAATATTTTCACAGAAATTTCAAGTCAGCAAAATTGCTTATCACAGAAAAATATAATTTCCATAAGTAAAAAAAAAATGTTGGAAGAATAATTTCATCAATAGCATAATATGTAGTATATAAAATTGTGCTTCATTGTAGAATCTCTTAAACGAACATTTTGAGGCCCTGAAAAGGGCCGTTGTATTTTGTATAATAATGAAAAATCCAATTACTTTGAGCTGGTATATTTGGTGACTGCTTTAGTTCCTTCACTAACAGCGTGCTTAGCGAGCTCACCAGGCAACAACAAACGGACTGCAGTTTGGATTTCCCTGCTAGTGATTGTCGAACGCTTGTTGTAATGAGCCAAACGAGATGCTTCAGCAGCGATTCTCTCAAAAATATCATTCACAAAACTGTTCATGATACTCATGGCCTTTGACGAAATTCCAGTATCAGGATGAACTTGTTTCAACACTTTGTAAATGTAGATTGCGTAGCTCTCCTTCCTCTTGCGCTTCTTCTTCTTATCGGTTTTGGTGATATTCTTCTGTGCCTTTCTGGCTTTCTTTGCTGCTTTTCCACTTGCTTTAGGCGGCATTTTATTACACTTTAATTTTCACCACTTCACTGTTCGCTGACAAAACGAGAACTGTTAAAAGTTCCGATTTTACCCTCCCTTTTATTTCCCAATTGGACGATGTATTCATCGGTACTCACACACAAAAACATTCACATGGTATACATGAAATTCAAGTATATATAGAAGCACACTACTTGGCGTTTCTCATAATATTGTGAAAAGTGATTCAGTGAGGGTTTGTTCCGTATTAAAAATAAAAACAGTGAAAAATGTCTGGTCGTGGTAAAGGTGGCAAAGTGAAGGGAAAGGCAAAGTCCCGCTCAAATCGTGCTGGGCTACAGTTTCCAGTTGGACGTATTCATCGTCTGCTCCGAAAGGGCAACTATGCCGAACGTGTTGGCGCTGGTGCACCAGTATATCTAGCAGCTGTTATGGAATATTTGGCTGCTGAAGTTCTTGAATTGGCGGGAAATGCTGCTCGTGACAACAAGAAGACCAGAATTATTCCTCGTCATTTGCAACTGGCCATCCGTAATGACGAAGAATTAAATAAATTACTTTCTGGTGTTACCATTGCTCAAGGAGGAGTACTTCCAAACATCCAAGCCGTTTTGTTGCCCAAGAAGACAGAAAAAAGCGCCTAAAATGCATTGACACCACCATCTACATGAAAAATAACAAACAAACCGTCCTTTTAAGGACGACAAAATATTTAAATTAAGACTATTTAATGTTTTCAATTTTTCTTCCTAAAATAAAAGCATATCGAATCAACATAACAATTTCCAATTCCAATATGACGCAGAAAACCCACAATTCTTGGAAAAAAAAAACTATTTCATATCACCCCTCCAAGTTCCATCGTCACATACATAGCAATAAAATCATAAGCAAAAAAGAAACAAAATTCTCAGAAAAAGGCAAATGAAGTAGATAGGTAGAAAATGTTCACACACTGCCGCACCTTTTCTTTTGGTTAAAATGATACCAATCACAAAAGTGGCGGAAAATGCTATTTTTGTCGCCATTTCACAAGCCGTCTTTTTTTCCTTCTCAGAATTTTATTTGAAAAAAAAAAAAATTTAACTTCCACATTTATTCAGCAAACACAAATTAAAAATCGATTTAAAATCACTTTAGAGATTTATTTTGTGGTCCTGAAAAGGACCGATTGTTTGAGAAAATTATTATTTTCACATTATTTAACCGCCGAAACCATAAAGAGTGCGTCCTTGTCTCTTCAATGCATATACTACATCCATGGCAGTAACTGTCTTACGCTTAGCATGTTCAGTATATGTTACAGCATCACGAATAACATTTTCTAGGAACACTTTTAAAACACCACGTGTTTCTTCGTAAATTAAACCAGAAATACGTTTAACACCACCACGACGAGCCAAGCGGCGAATTGCTGGTTTGGTAATTCCTTGGATATTATCACGCAACACCTTACGATGACGCTTAGCGCCACCCTTTCCTAAGCCTTTTCCTCCTTTACCACGACCAGTCATTTTTTAAATTTTTTGTATGAACACTGAACTGAACTAAAGTCACTATCAAATCAAACTGTACGTTTCCGCAAGAACAACACGAATATTTATACTTCGTCTTTGCACTAGGTAGAGAAAACCAATTGGAAAAGAAACAAGAGAACAGGGACAAGCGTCGTATACTATTTTATAAGATGAATTACGAAATTCCAATAGCATTTTATTGTGACTTTTTTCTGAATTTCGTGAATAGTGTTCTTTCAGAAAGTGAAGTGATGGCTCGTACTAAGCAAACTGCTCGTAAATCTACTGGTGGAAAAGCACCAAGGAAACAATTGGCAACCAAGGCAGCTCGCAAAAGTGCTCCAGCAACCGGAGGTGTAAAGAAACCACATCGTTATCGTCCTGGAACTGTTGCTCTTCGTGAAATTCGTCGTTATCAAAAGAGTACTGAATTGTTGATTCGCAAATTGCCTTTCCAACGTTTAGTTCGTGAGATTGCTCAGGATTTCAAAACTGATTTGCGTTTCCAGAGTTCAGCAGTGATGGCTCTTCAAGAAGCCAGTGAAGCATATTTGGTTGGTCTTTTTGAAGATACAAATTTGTGTGCCATTCATGCCAAGCGTGTCACAATTATGCCAAAAGACATCCAATTGGCCAGACGTATCCGTGGTGAACGTGCTTAAATAAGTACATTAAAAACAATTGCTCATCGGTCCTTTTCAGGACCACAAAAAAATCTCAAAGGGATCTTTTATAATTTCAATTACATTTTATGTAATATACAATACCTATGTATTATTATGTATGCTTTTTTAGAACGCTTTTTCTTTGATAAAAAAAATATGAAATGAGAACACAGCTGCTGAACAAAACTATTTTTCGCAAGTAAAAAGCAATGGAATATTAAATATGTACAGTAGGTAGGTACATAATTATTATGTTATGCTTCGACATGCTCATGATTGTGTTTGTTTAAATATTGGAAGGATAAGTACAAAAAATAGGAATTCTTAATACGATAAGAAAAGTATGAAATTGAGTATGTTAATTTCTTTAGAATATAGCGCATTTTATTATCAATACAGTTGAATGTCATACAAGGTCCTGTATTAAATGTCCGATGGCTTCGTTTGGTTTAATGAAAAATGTATTACCTTCTCCATTAAAATAATTTCAAAGTCATCTTTTCAAATTTCTTTCATCATTTTTAATTTTTATTTATAAAAATATAGCTATGTCGATATTATGACTGACTTGGGTAGAAATTATGAAAAAAGAAGAAAATAAAATTATAGAAAAACAAATCTTCGTCTCGCTATATGCGAGTACCTACGGCTACTAGGTTTACTTCTGAGAATTGTTTCATACGTATCTACTTTTATGTAAATTAAAGTTCAGATATTTTAAATATTATTTAAATAATTGATTATTTAAAACCTATGATACTAATACAATTAAATATTGTATTTTCAAAAGAAATTAAATAAATATACTCGTTTGAATAGAAATAAAAATCGTCCAGAGAAAGTAAATCCAGCGTTTCATTACCGAACTTTGTTTAATTTTATTTATGCTAAGAACAGTAATATTAGTTGGTCCTTTAACATTTATATCATTATGTAAATTATATATTTTATGATAAATATTTATTTATCCCTTAAACTAATAGTTTTGTTTAAATAAATACGATTTTAGGCGCGTAGACTGAAAGAAATGCCTTCAACAAAGAGTTTAATATCTCTCTCCTGCTTTCGACGATCGGTAAATTTAAATAAAACTATTTAAAACAAGTACTAGTATATTATTGAAGTATCTTCTAATGATAATAATTTGATATATTTATTTGAAACATATAAAATAATAATTTTTTTCAAAGAACTCATGGATACAAGGTAGTAAAAGCGCTCAAATAATTAAAATTTTGTGTACCTTCCCTCTCATTGATTCTCATGGAGTTAGGCCGTGTAGGTTGGTTTTTAAAACGCATCATCAATACAAGTATTTTCTAGTGTTTTCGTGATTTTAAAAGTTAAAATTAAATAATCAAAATGGCTGATGCTGTCGTTGCTTCTCCTGCTGTAGTTTCAACTGAAAAGAAACCGAAAAAGGCTGCTGCAAGCGGTTCAAGGAAACCAAAAACCGCTCCAACTCATCCTCCTACACAGCAAATGGTGGATGCTGCCATTAAAACCCTAAAGGAACGTGGTGGTTCATCGCTTTTGGCTATTAAAAAATACATCGCGGCTACATACAAGGTTGATGTACAAAAACTTGCTCCTTTCATCAAAAAATATTTAAAAAGTGCTGTGGTCAGTGGTAAATTAGTGCAAACCAAGGGAAAGGGTGCAGCTGGTTCATTCAAATTGTCTGCTTCAGCAAACAAAGAACCAAAAGCCAAATCTGCTGAGAAGAAAAAATCGTCTGTAAAGCCGAAAACTGCTGCAGCTGGTGAGAAAAAAGTGAAGAAGGCGTCGACAGGTGAGAAGAAAGTGAAAAAAACTGCCGCCGCTTCTAAGAAGACAGCCGAGAAGAAAAAAGTGGAAAAGTCAAAGGTAAAGGCTATCAAGAAAACAACATCAGTTAAGGCAAAACCAACAAAGCCAAAAGCTGCTGCCCCAAAAGCAAAAGTACCGAAGGCAAAAACTGCTGTTGCTAAACCAAAAAAAGTTGTTGCAGCAAAGAAGGCAAAAAAATAATTTCTTTGCACAATTCCGCAACAAGAAATTTAAAAACAAATCACAGTCCTTTTCAGGGCTACAAAATAATTCATTAATGAGATAAGGCAATGGTTTTTAAATTTTGTAGTTTGTGTTGGTAAAAAAAATATGATTATATCTCTCTCCAAGGTAATGGTACATTGGTACATATTACATTTACATACATAGAAAAAAACACACGAATCGTATTTTGCTAAATTCATTGTTAAATAGAATTTTGTTTCTTTAAAATTCAGCCCAGGTTTGACAAAATATATTACATATATGGCGACAGCGCAATTAGGAATTGAAATACCTAAGGTGTAATTCCTATTTTGTTTTTTTTTTTTTTTTTCATTTTCAGATTTCCTTGAAATTCTCTAAAATATTTATATTTTTTTTTTTTTTTTTCAGAAAATAGAATTTCCAATTGTTTTTTTTCACAAGATAGCGATCCCAATACACAAATATTTTCACAGAAATTTCAAGTCAGCAAAATTGCTTATCACAGAAAAATATAATTTCCATAAGTAAAAAAAAAATGTTGGAAGAATAATTTCATCAATAGCATAATATGTAGTATATAAAATTGTGCTTCATTGTAGAATCTCTTAAACGAACATTTTGAGGCCCTGAAAAGGGCCGTTGTATTTTGTATAATAATGAAAAATCCAATTACTTTGAGCTGGTATATTTGGTGACTGCTTTAGTTCCTTCACTAACAGCGTGCTTAGCGAGCTCACCAGGCAACAACAAACGGACTGCAGTTTGGATTTCCCTGCTAGTGATTGTCGAACGCTTGTTGTAATGAGCCAAACGAGATGCTTCAGCAGCGATTCTCTCAAAAATATCATTCACAAAACTGTTCATGATACTCATGGCCTTTGACGAAATTCCAGTATCAGGATGAACTTGTTTCAACACTTTGTAAATGTAGATTGCGTAGCTCTCCTTCCTCTTGCGCTTCTTCTTCTTATCGGTTTTGGTGATATTCTTCTGTGCCTTTCCGGCTTTCTTTGCTGCTTTTCCACTTGCTTTAGGCGGCATTTTATTACACTTTAATTTTCACCACTTCACTGTTCGCTGACAAAACGAGAACTGTTAAAAGTTCCGATTTTACCCTCCCTTTTATTTCCCAATTGGACGATGTATTCATCGGTACTCACACACAAAAACATTCACATGGTATACATGAAATTCAAGTATATATAGAAGCACACTACTTGGCGTTTCTCATAATATTGTGAAAAGTGATTCAGTGAGGGTTTGTTCCGTATTAAAAATAAAAACATTGAAAAATGTCTGGTCGTGGTAAAGGTGGCAAAGTGAAGGGAAAGGCAAAGTCCCGCTCAAATCGTGCTGGGCTACAGTTTCCAGTTGGACGTATTCATCGTCTGCTCCGAAAGGGCAACTATGCCGAACGTGTTGGCGCTGGTGCACCAGTATATCTAGCAGCTGTTATGGAATATTTGGCTGCTGAAGTTCTTGAATTGGCGGGAAATGCTGCTCGTGACAACAAGAAGACCAGAATTATTCCTCGTCATTTGCAACTGGCCATCCGTAATGACGAAGAATTAAATAAATTACTTTCTGGTGTTACCATTGCTCAAGGAGGAGTACTTCCAAACATCCAAGCCGTTTTGTTGCCCAAGAAGACAGAAAAAAGCGCCTAAAATGCATTGACACCACCATCTACATGAAAAATAACAAACAAACCGTCCTTTTAAGGACGACAAAATATTTAAATTAAGACTATTTAATGTTTTCAATTTTTCTTCCTAAAATAAAAGCATATCGAATCAACATAACAATTTCCAATTCCAATATGACGCAGAAAACCCACAATTCTTGGAAAAAAAAAACTATTTCATATCACCCCTCCAAGTTCCTTCGTCACATACATAGCAATAAAATCATAAGCAAAAAAGAAACAAAATTCTCAGAAAAAGGCAAATGAAGTAGATAGGTAGAAAATGTTCACACACTGCCGCACCTTTTCTTTTGGTTAAAATGATACCAATCACAAAAGTGGCGGAAAATGCTATTTTTGTCGCCATTTCACAAGCCGTCTTTTTTTCCTTCTCAGAATTTTATTTGAAAAAAAAAAAATTTAACTTCCACATTTATTCAGCAAACACAAATTAAAAATCGATTTAAAATCACTTTAGAGATTTATTTTGTGGTCCTGAAAAGGACCGATTGTTTGAGAAAATTATTATTTTCACATTATTTAACCGCCGAAACCATAAAGAGTGCGTCCTTGTCTCTTCAATGCATATACTACATCCATGGCAGTAACTGTCTTACGCTTAGCATGTTCAGTATATGTTACAGCATCACGAATAACATTTTCTAGGAACACTTTTAAAACACCACGTGTTTCTTCGTAAATTAAACCAGAAATACGTTTAACACCACCACGACGAGCCAAGCGGCGAATTGCTGGTTTGGTAATTCCTTGGATATTATCACGCAACACCTTACGATGACGCTTAGCGCCACCCTTTCCTAAGCCTTTTCCTCCTTTACCACGACCAGTCATTTTTTAAATTTTTTGTATGAACACTGAACTGAACTAAAGTCACTATCAAATCAAACTGTACGTTTCCGCAAGAACAACACGAATATTTATACTTCGTCTTTGCACTAGGTAGAGAAAACCAATTGGAAAAGAAACAAGAGAACAGGGACAAGCGTCGTATACTATTTTATAAGATGAATTACGAAATTCCAATAGCATTTTATTGTGACTTTTTTCTGAATTTCGTGAATAGTGTTCTTTCAGAAAGTGAAGTGATGGCTCGTACTAAGCAAACTGCTCGTAAATCTACTGGTGGAAAAGCACCAAGGAAACAATTGGCAACCAAGGCAGCTCGCAAAAGTGCTCCAGCAACCGGAGGTGTAAAGAAACCACATCGTTATCGTCCTGGAACTGTTGCTCTTCGTGAAATTCGTCGTTATCAAAAGAGTACTGAATTGTTGATTCGCAAATTGCCTTTCCAACGTTTAGTTCGTGAGATTGCTCAGGATTTCAAAACTGATTTGCGTTTCCAGAGTTCAGCAGTGATGGCTCTTCAAGAAGCCAGTGAAGCATATTTGGTTGGTCTTTTTGAAGATACAAATTTGTGTGCCATTCATGCCAAGCGTGTCACAATTATGCCAAAAGACATCCAATTGGCCAGACGTATCCGTGGTGAACGTGCTTAAATAAGTACATTAAAAACAATTGCTCATCGGTCCTTTTCAGGACCACAAAAAAATCTCAAAGGGATCTTTTATAATTTCAATTACATTTTATGTAATATACAATACCTATGTATTATTATGTATGCTTTTTTAGAACGCTTTTTCTTTGATAAAAAAAATATGAAATGAGAACACAGCTGCTGAACAAAACTATTTTTCGCAAGTAAAAAGCAATGGAATATTAAATATGTACAGTAGGTAGGTATATAATTATTATGTTATGCTTCGACATGCTCATGATTGTGTTTGTTTAAATATTGGAAGGATAAGTACAAAAAATAGGAATTCTTAATACGATAAGAAAAGTATGAAATTGAGTATGTTAATTTCTTTAGAATATAGCGCATTTTATTATCAATACAGTTGAATGTCATACAAGGTCCTGTATTAAATGTCCGATGGCTTCGTTTGGTTTAATGAAAAATGTATTACCTTCTCCATTAAAATAATTTCAAAGTCATCTTTTCAAATTTCTTTCATCATTTTTAATTTTTATTTATAAAAATATAGCTATGTCGATATTATGACTGACTTGGGTAGAAATTATGAAAAAAGAAGAAAATAAAATTATAGAAAAACAAATCTTCGTCTCGCTATATGCGAGTACCTACGGCTACTAGGTTTACTTCTGAGAATTGTTTCATACGTATCTACTTTTATGTAAATTAAAGTTCAGATATTTTAAATATTATTTAAATAATTGATTATTTAAAACCTATGATACTAATACAATTAAATATTGTATTTTCAAAAGAAATTAAATAAATATACTCGTTTGAATAGAAATAAAAATCGTCCAGAGAAAGTAAATCCAGCGTTTCATTACCGAACTTTGTTTAATTTTATTTATGCTAAGAACAGTAATATTAGTTGGTCCTTTAACATTTATATCATTATGTAAATTATATATTTTATGATAAATATTTATTTATCCCTTAAACTAATAGTTTTGTTTAAATAAATACGATTTTAGGCGCGTAGACTGAAAGAAATGCCTTCAACAAAGAGTTTAATATCTCTCTCCTGCTTTCGACGATCGGTAAATTTAAATAAAACTATTTAAAACAAGTACTAGTATATTATTGAAGTATCTTCTAATGATAATAATTTGATATATTTATTTGAAACATATAAAATAATAATTTTTTTCAAAGAACTCATGGATACAAGGTAGTAAAAGCGCTCAAATAATTAAAATTTTGTGTACCTTCCCTCTCATTGATTCTCATGGAGTTAGGCCGTGTAGGTTGGTTTTTAAAACGCATCATCAATACAAGTATTTTCTAGTGTTTTCGTGATTTTAAAAGTTAAAATTAAATAATCAAAATGGCTGATGCTGTCGTTGCTTCTCCTGCTGTAGTTTCAACTGAAAAGAAACCGAAAAAGGCTGCTGCAAGCGGCTCAAGGAAACCAAAAACCGCTCCAACTCATCCTCCTACACAGCAAATGGTGGATGCTGCCATTAAAACCCTAAAGGAACGTGGTGGTTCATCGCTTTTGGCTATTAAAAAATACATCGCGGCTACATACAAGGTTGATGTACAAAAACTTGCTCCTTTCATCAAAAAATATTTAAAAAGTGCTGTGGTCAGTGGTAAATTAGTGCAAACCAAGGGAAAGGGTGCAGCTGGTTCATTCAAATTGTCTGCTTCAGCAAACAAAGAACCAAAAGCCAAATCTGCTGAGAAGAAAAAATCGTCTGTAAAGCCGAAAACTGCTGCAGCTGGTGAGAAAAAAGTGAAGAAGGCGTCGACAGGTGAGAAGAAAGTGAAAAAAACTGCCGCCGCTTCTAAGAAGACAGCCGAGAAGAAAAAAGTGGAAAAGTCAAAGGTAAAGGCTATCAAGAAAACAACATCAGTTAAGGCAAAACCAACAAAGCCAAAAGCTGCTGCCCCAAAAGCAAAAGTACCGAAGGCAAAAACTGCTGTTGCTAAACCAAAAAAAGTTGTTGCAGCAAAGAAGGCAAAAAAATAATTTCTTTGCACAATTCCGCAACAAGAAATTTAAAAACAAATCACAGTCCTTTTCAGGGCTACAAAATAATTCATTAATGAGATAAGGCAATGGTTTTTAAATTTTGTAGTTTGTGTTGGTAAAAAAAATATGATTATATCTCTCTCCAAGGTAATGGTACATTGGTACATATTACATTTACATACATAGAAAAAAACACACGAATCGTATTTTGCTAAATTCATTGTTAAATAGAATTTTGTTTCCTTAAAATTCAGCCCAGGTTTGACAAAATATATTACATATATGGCGACAGCGCAATTAGGAATTGAAATACCTAAGGTGTAATTCCTATTTTGTTTTTTTTTTTTTTTTTCATTTTCAGATTTCCTTGAAATTCTCTAAAATATTTATATTTTTTTTTTTTTTTTCAGAAAATAGAATTTCCAATTGTTTTTTTTCACAAGATAGCGATCCCAATACACAAATATTTTCACAGAAATTTCAAGTCAGCAAAATTGCTTATCACAGAAAAATATAATTTCCATAAGTAAAAAAAAAATGTTGGAAGAATAATTTCATCAATAGCATAATATGTAGTATATAAAATTGTGCTTCATTGTAGAATCTCTTAAACGAACATTTTGAGGCCCTGAAAAGGGCCGTTGTATTTTGTATAATAATGAAAAATCCAATTACTTTGAGCTGGTATATTTGGTGACTGCTTTAGTTCCTTCACTAACAGCGTGCTTAGCGAGCTCACCAGGCAACAACAAACGGACTGCAGTTTGGATTTCCCTGCTAGTGATTGTCGAACGCTTGTTGTAATGAGCCAAACGAGATGCTTCAGCAGCGATTCTCTCAAAAATATCATTCACAAAACTGTTCATGATACTCATGGCCTTTGACGAAATTCCAGTATCAGGATGAACTTGTTTCAACACTTTGTAAATGTAGATTGCGTAGCTCTCCTTCCTCTTGCGCTTCTTCTTCTTATCGGTTTTGGTGATATTCTTCTGTGCCTTTCCGGCTTTCTTTGCTGCTTTTCCACTTGCTTTAGGCGGCATTTTATTACACTTTAATTTTCACCACTTCACTGTTCGCTGACAAAACGAGAACTGTTAAAAGTTCCGATTTTACCCTCCCTTTTATTTCCCAATTGGACGATGTATTCATCGGTACTCACACACAAAAACATTCACATGGTATACATGAAATTCAAGTATATATAGAAGCACACTACTTGGCGTTTCTCATAATATTGTGAAAAGTGATTCAGTGAGGGTTTGTTCCGTATTAAAAATAAAAACAGTGAAAAATGTCTGGTCGTGGTAAAGGTGGCAAAGTGAAGGGAAAGGCAAAGTCCCGCTCAAATCGTGCTGGGCTACAGTTTCCAGTTGGACGTATTCATCGTCTGCTCCGAAAGGGCAACTATGCCGAACGTGTTGGCGCTGGTGCACCAGTATATCTAGCAGCTGTTATGGAATATTTGGCTGCTGAAGTTCTTGAATTGGCGGGAAATGCTGCTCGTGACAACAAGAAGACCAGAATTATTCCTCGTCATTTGCAACTGGCCATCCGTAATGACGAAGAATTAAATAAATTACTTTCTGGTGTTACCATTGCTCAAGGAGGAGTACTTCCAAACATCCAAGCCGTTTTGTTGCCCAAGAAGACAGAAAAAAGCGCCTAAAATGCATTGACACCACCATCTACATGAAAAATAACAAACAAACCGTCCTTTTAAGGACGACAAAATATTTAAATTAAGACTATTTAATGTTTTCAATTTTTCTTCCTAAAATAAAAGCATATCGAATCAACATAACAATTTCCAATTCCAATATGACGCAGAAAACCCACAATTCTTGGAAAAAAAAAACTATTTCATATCACCCCTCCAAGTTCCTTCGTCACATACATAGCAATAAAATCATAAGCAAAAAAGAAACAAAATTCTCAGAAAAAGGCAAATGAAGTAGATAGGTAGAAAATGTTCACACACTGCCGCACCTTTTCTTTTGGTTAAAATGATACCAATCACAAAAGTGGCGGAAAATGCTATTTTTGTCGCCATTTCACAAGCCGTCTTTTTTTCCTTCTCAGAATTTTATTTGAAAAAAAAAAAAATTTAACTTCCACATTTATTCAGCAAACACAAATTAAAAATCGATTTAAAATCACTTTAGAGATTTATTTTGTGGTCCTGAAAAGGACCGATTGTTTGAGAAAATTATTATTTTCACATTATTTAACCGCCGAAACCATAAAGAGTGCGTCCTTGTCTCTTCAATGCATATACTACATCCATGGCAGTAACTGTCTTACGCTTAGCATGTTCAGTATATGTTACAGCATCACGAATAACATTTTCTAGGAACACTTTTAAAACACCACGTGTTTCTTCGTAAATTAAACCAGAAATACGTTTAACACCACCACGACGAGCCAAGCGGCGAATTGCTGGTTTGGTAATTCCTTGGATATTATCACGCAACACCTTACGATGACGCTTAGCGCCACCCTTTCCTAAGCCTTTTCCTCCTTTACCACGACCAGTCATTTTTTAAATTTTTTGTATGAACACTGAACTGAACTAAAGTCACTATCAAATCAAACTGTACGTTTCCGCAAGAACAACACGAATATTTATACTTCGTCTTTGCACTAGGTAGAGAAAACCAATTGGAAAAGAAACAAGAGAACAGGGACAAGCGTCGTATACTATTTTATAAGATGAATTACGAAATTCCAATAGCATTTTATTGTGACTTTTTTCTGAATTTCGTGAATAGTGTTCTTTCAGAAAGTGAAGTGATGGCTCGTACTAAGCAAACTGCTCGTAAATCTACTGGTGGAAAAGCACCAAGGAAACAATTGGCAACCAAGGCAGCTCGCAAAAGTGCTCCAGCAACCGGAGGTGTAAAGAAACCACATCGTTATCGTCCTGGAACTGTTGCTCTTCGTGAAATTCGTCGTTATCAAAAGAGTACTGAATTGTTGATTCGCAAATTGCCTTTCCAACGTTTAGTTCGTGAGATTGCTCAGGATTTCAAAACTGATTTGCGTTTCCAGAGTTCAGCAGTGATGGCTCTTCAAGAAGCCAGTGAAGCATATTTGGTTGGTCTTTTTGAAGATACAAATTTGTGTGCCATTCATGCCAAGCGTGTCACAATTATGCCAAAAGACATCCAATTGGCCAGACGTATCCGTGGTGAACGTGCTTAAATAAGTACATTAAAAACAATTGCTCATCGGTCCTTTTCAGGACCACAAAAAAATCTCAAAGGGATCTTTTATAATTTCAATTACATTTTATGTAATATACAATACCTATGTATTATTATGTATGCTTTTTTAGAACGCTTTTTCTTTGATAAAAAAAATATGAAATGAGAACACAGCTGCTGAACAAAACTATTTTTCGCAAGTAAAAAGCAATGGAATATTAAATATGTACAGTAGGTAGGTACATAATTATTATGTTATGCTTCGACATGCTCATGATTGTGTTTGTTTAAATATTGGAAGGATAAGTACAAAAAATAGGAATTCTTAATACGATAAGAAAAGTATGAAATTGAGTATGTTAATTTCTTTAGAATATAGCGCATTTTATTATCAATACAGTTGAATGTCATACAAGGTCCTGTATTAAATGTCCGATGGCTTCGTTTGGTTTAATGAAAAATGTATTACCTTCTCCATTAAAATAATTTCAAAGTCATCTTTTCAAATTTCTTTCATCATTTTTAATTTTTATTTATAAAAATATAGCTATGTCGATATTATGACTGACTTGGGTAGAAATTATGAAAAAAGAAGAAAATAAAATTATAGAAAAACAAATCTTCGTCTCGCTATATGCGAGTACCTACGGCTACTAGGTTTACTTCTGAGAATTGTTTCATACGTATCTACTTTTATGTAAATTAAAGTTCAGATATTTTAAATATTATTTAAATAATTGATTATTTAAAACCTATGATACTAATACAATTAAATATTGTATTTTCAAAAGAAATTAAATAAATATACTCGTTTGAATAGAAATAAAAATCGTCCAGAGAAAGTAAATCCAGCGTTTCATTACCGAACTTTGTTTAATTTTATTTATGCTAAGAACAGTAATATTAGTTGGTCCTTTAACATTTATATCATTATGTAAATTATATATTTTATGATAAATATTTATTTATCCCTTAAACTAATAGTTTTGTTTAAATAAATACGATTTTAGGCGCGTAGACTGAAAGAAATGCCTTCAACAAAGAGTTTAATATCTCTCTCCTGCTTTCGACGATCGGTAAATTTAAATAAAACTATTTAAAACAAGTACTAGTATATTATTGAAGTATCTTCTAATGATAATAATTTGATATATTTATTTGAAACATATAAAATAATAATTTTTTTCAAAGAACTCATGGATACAAGGTAGTAAAAGCGCTCAAATAATTAAAATTTTGTGTACCTTCCCTCTCATTGATTCTCATGGAGTTAGGCCGTGTAGGTTGGTTTTTAAAACGCATCATCAATACAAGTATTTTCTAGTGTTTTCGTGATTTTAAAAGTTAAAATTAAATAATCAAAATGGCTGATGCTGTCGTTGCTTCTCCTGCTGTAGTTTCAACTGAAAAGAAACCGAAAAAGGCTGCTGCAAGCGGTTCAAGGAAACCAAAAACCGCTCCAACTCATCCTCCTACACAGCAAATGGTGGATGCTGCCATTAAAACCCTAAAGGAACGTGGTGGTTCATCGCTTTTGGCTATTAAAAAATACATCGCGGCTACATACAAGGTTGATGTACAAAAACTTGCTCCTTTCATCAAAAAATATTTAAAAAGTGCTGTGGTCAGTGGTAAATTAGTGCAAACCAAGGGAAAGGGTGCAGCTGGTTCATTCAAATTGTCTGCTTCAGCAAACAAAGAACCAAAAGCCAAATCTGCTGAGAAGAAAAAATCGTCTGTAAAGCCGAAAACTGCTGCAGCTGGTGAGAAAAAAGTGAAGAAGGCGTCGACAGGTGAGAAGAAAGTGAAAAAAACTGCCGCCGCTTCTAAGAAGACAGCCGAGAAGAAAAAAGTGGAAAAGTCAAAGGTAAAGGCTATCAAGAAAACAACATCAGTTAAGGCAAAACCAACAAAGCCAAAAGCTGCTGCCCCAAAAGCAAAAGTACCGAAGGCAAAAACTGCTGTTGCTAAACCAAAAAAAGTTGTTGCAGCAAAGAAGGCAAAAAAATAATTTCTTTGCACAATTCCGCAACAAGAAATTTAAAAACAAATCACAGTCCTTTTCAGGGCTACAAAATAATTCATTAATGAGATAAGGCAATGGTTTTTAAATTTTGTAGTTTGTGTTGGTAAAAAAAATATGATTATATCTCTCTCCAAGGTAATGGTACATTGGTACATATTACATTTACATACATAGAAAAAAACACACGAATCGTATTTTGCTAAATTCATTGTTAAATAGAATTTTGTTTCTTTAAAATTCAGCCCAGGTTTGACAAAATATATTACATATATGGCGACAGCGCAATTAGGAATTGAAATACCTAAGGTGTAATTCCTATTTTGTTTTTTTTTTTTTTTTTTCATTTTCAGATTTCCTTGAAATTCTCTAAAATATTTATATTTTTTTTTTTTTTTTCAGAAAATAGAATTTCCAATTGTTTTTTTTCACAAGATAGCGATCCCAATACACAAATATTTTCACAGAAATTTCAAGTCAGCAAAATTGCTTATCACAGAAAAATATAATTTCCATAAGTAAAAAAAAAATGTTGGAAGAATAATTTCATCAATAGCATAATATGTAGTATATAAAATTGTGCTTCATTGTAGAATCTCTTAAACGAACATTTTGAGGCCCTGAAAAGGGCCGTTGTATTTTGTATAATAATGAAAAATCCAATTACTTTGAGCTGGTATATTTGGTGACTGCTTTAGTTCCTTCACTAACAGCGTGCTTAGCGAGCTCACCAGGCAACAACAAACGGACTGCAGTTTGGATTTCCCTGCTAGTGATTGTCGAACGCTTGTTGTAATGAGCCAAACGAGATGCTTCAGCAGCGATTCTCTCAAAAATATCATTCACAAAACTGTTCATGATACTCATGGCCTTTGACGAAATTCCAGTATCAGGATGAACTTGTTTCAACACTTTGTAAATGTAGATTGCGTAGCTCTCCTTCCTCTTGCGCTTCTTCTTCTTATCGGTTTTGGTGATATTCTTCTGTGCCTTTCCGGCTTTCTTTGCTGCTTTTCCACTTGCTTTAGGCGGCATTTTATTACACTTTAATTTTCACCACTTCACTGTTCGCTGACAAAACGAGAACTGTTAAAAGTTCCGATTTTACCCTCCCTTTTATTTCCCAATTGGACGATGTATTCATCGGTACTCACACACAAAAACATTCACATGGTATACATGAAATTCAAGTATATATAGAAGCACACTACTTGGCGTTTCTCATAATATTGTGAAAAGTGATTCAGTGAGGGTTTGTTCCGTATTAAAAATAAAAACAGTGAAAAATGTCTGGTCGTGGTAAAGGTGGCAAAGTGAAGGGAAAGGCAAAGTCCCGCTCAAATCGTGCTGGGCTACAGTTTCCAGTTGGACGTATTCATCGTCTGCTCCGAAAGGGCAACTATGCCGAACGTGTTGGCGCTGGTGCACCAGTATATCTAGCAGCTGTTATGGAATATTTGGCTGCTGAAGTTCTTGAATTGGCGGGAAATGCTGCTCGTGACAACAAGAAGACCAGAATTATTCCTCGTCATTTGCAACTGGCCATCCGTAATGACGAAGAATTAAATAAATTACTTTCTGGTGTTACCATTGCTCAAGGAGGAGTACTTCCAAACATCCAAGCCGTTTTGTTGCCCAAGAAGACAGAAAAAAGCGCCTAAAATGCATTGACACCACCATCTACATGAAAAATAACAAACAAACCGTCCTTTTAAGGACGACAAAATATTTAAATTAAGACTATTTAATGTTTTCAATTTTTCTTCCTAAAATAAAAGCATATCGAATCAACATAACAATTTCCAATTCCAATATGACGCAGAAAACCCACAATTCTTGGAAAAAAAAAACTATTTCATATCACCCCTCCAAGTTCCTTCGTCACATACATAGCAATAAAATCATAAGCAAAAAAGAAACAAAATTCTCAGAAAAAGGCAAATGAAGTAGATAGGTAGAAAATGTTCACACACTGCCGCACCTTTTCTTTTGGTTAAAATGATACCAATCACAAAAGTGGCGGAAAATGCTATTTTTGTCGCCATTTCACAAGCCGTCTTTTTTTCCTTCTCAGAATTTTATTTGAAAAAAAAAAAATTTAACTTCCACATTTATTCAGCAAACACAAATTAAAAATCGATTTAAAATCACTTTAGAGATTTATTTTGTGGTCCTGAAAAGGACCGATTGTTTGAGAAAATTATTATTTTCACATTATTTAACCGCCGAAACCATAAAGAGTGCGTCCTTGTCTCTTCAATGCATATACTACATCCATGGCAGTAACTGTCTTACGCTTAGCATGTTCAGTATATGTTACAGCATCACGAATAACATTTTCTAGGAACACTTTTAAAACACCACGTGTTTCTTCGTAAATTAAACCAGAAATACGTTTAACACCACCACGACGAGCCAAGCGGCGAATTGCTGGTTTGGTAATTCCTTGGATATTATCACGCAACACCTTACGATGACGCTTAGCGCCACCCTTTCCTAAGCCTTTTCCTCCTTTACCACGACCAGTCATTTTTTAAATTTTTTGTATGAACACTGAACTGAACTAAAGTCACTATCAAATCAAACTGTACGTTTCCGCAAGAACAACACGAATATTTATACTTCGTCTTTGCACTAGGTAGAGAAAACCAATTGGAAAAGAAACAAGAGAACAGGGACAAGCGTCGTATACTATTTTATAAGATGAATTACGAAATTCCAATAGCATTTTATTGTGACTTTTTTCTGAATTTCGTGAATAGTGTTCTTTCAGAAAGTGAAGTGATGGCTCGTACTAAGCAAACTGCTCGTAAATCTACTGGTGGAAAAGCACCAAGGAAACAATTGGCAACCAAGGCAGCTCGCAAAAGTGCTCCAGCAACCGGAGGTGTAAAGAAACCACATCGTTATCGTCCTGGAACTGTTGCTCTTCGTGAAATTCGTCGTTATCAAAAGAGTACTGAATTGTTGATTCGCAAATTGCCTTTCCAACGTTTAGTTCGTGAGATTGCTCAGGATTTCAAAACTGATTTGCGTTTCCAGAGTTCAGCAGTGATGGCTCTTCAAGAAGCCAGTGAAGCATATTTGGTTGGTCTTTTTGAAGATACAAATTTGTGTGCCATTCATGCCAAGCGTGTCACAATTATGCCAAAAGACATCCAATTGGCCAGACGTATCCGTGGTGAACGTGCTTAAATAAGTACATTAAAAACAATTGCTCATCGGTCCTTTTCAGGACCACAAAAAAATCTCAAAGGGATCTTTTATAATTTCAATTACATTTTATGTAATATACAATACCTATGTATTATTATGTATGCTTTTTTAGAACGCTTTTTCTTTGATAAAAAAAATATGAAATGAGAACACAGCTGCTGAACAAAACTATTTTTCGCAAGTAAAAAGCAATGGAATATTAAATATGTACAGTAGGTAGGTACATAATTATTATGTTATGCTTCGACATGCTCATGATTGTGTTTGTTTAAATATTGGAAGGATAAGTACAAAAAATAGGAATTCTTAATACGATAAGAAAAGTATGAAATTGAGTATGTTAATTTCTTTAGAATATAGCGCATTTTATTATCAATACAGTTGAATGTCATACAAGGTCCTGTATTAAATGTCCGATGGCTTCGTTTGGTTTAATGAAAAATGTATTACCTTCTCCATTAAAATAATTTCAAAGTCATCTTTTCAAATTTCTTTCATCATTTTTAATTTTTATTTATAAAAATATAGCTATGTCGATATTATGACTGACTTGGGTAGAAATTATGAAAAAAGAAGAAAATAAAATTATAGAAAAACAAATCTTCGTCTCGCTATATGCGAGTACCTACGGCTACTAGGTTTACTTCTGAGAATTGTTTCATACGTATCTACTTTTATGTAAATTAAAGTTCAGATATTTTAAATATTATTTAAATAATTGATTATTTAAAACCTATGATACTAATACAATTAAATATTGTATTTTCAAAAGAAATTAAATAAATATACTCGTTTGAATAGAAATAAAAATCGTCCAGAGAAAGTAAATCCAGCGTTTCATTACCGAACTTTGTTTAATTTTATTTATGCTAAGAACAGTAATATTAGTTGGTCCTTTAACATTTATATCATTATGTAAATTATATATTTTATGATAAATATTTATTTATCCCTTAAACTAATAGTTTTGTTTAAATAAATACGATTTTAGGCGCGTAGACTGAAAGAAATGCCTTCAACAAAGAGTTTAATATCTCTCTCCTGCTTTCGACGATCGGTAAATTTAAATAAAACTATTTAAAACAAGTACTAGTATATTATTGAAGTATCTTCTAATGATAATAATTTGATATATTTATTTGAAACATATAAAATAATAATTTTTTTCAAAGAACTCATGGATACAAGGTAGTAAAAGCGCTCAAATAATTAAAATTTTGTGTACCTTCCCTCTCATTGATTCTCATGGAGTTAGGCCGTGTAGGTTGGTTTTTAAAACGCATCATCAATACAAGTATTTTCTAGTGTTTTCGTGATTTTAAAAGTTAAAATTAAATAATCAAAATGGCTGATGCTGTCGTTGCTTCTCCTGCTGTAGTTTCAACTGAAAAGAAACCGAAAAAGGCTGCTGCAAGCGGTTCAAGGAAACCAAAAACCGCTCCAACTCATCCTCCTACACAGCAAATGGTGGATGCTGCCATTAAAACCCTAAAGGAACGTGGTGGTTCATCGCTTTTGGCTATTAAAAAATACATCGCGGCTACATACAAGGTTGATGTACAAAAACTTGCTCCTTTCATCAAAAAATATTTAAAAAGTGCTGTGGTCAGTGGTAAATTAGTGCAAACCAAGGGAAAGGGTGCAGCTGGTTCATTCAAATTGTCTGCTTCAGCAAACAAAGAACCAAAAGCCAAATCTGCTGAGAAGAAAAAATCGTCTGTAAAGCCGAAAACTGCTGCAGCTGGTGAGAAAAAAGTGAAGAAGGCGTCGACAGGTGAGAAGAAAGTGAAAAAAACTGCCGCCGCTTCTAAGAAGACAGCCGAGAAGAAAAAAGTGGAAAAGTCAAAGGTAAAGGCTATCAAGAAAACAACATCAGTTAAGGCAAAACCAACAAAGCCAAAAGCTGCTGCCCCAAAAGCAAAAGTACCGAAGGCAAAAACTGCTGTTGCTAAACCAAAAAAAGTTGTTGCAGCAAAGAAGGCAAAAAAATAATTTCTTTGCACAATTCCGCAACAAGAAATTTAAAAACAAATCACAGTCCTTTTCAGGGCTACAAAATAATTCATTAATGAGATAAGGCAATGGTTTTTAAATTTTGTAGTTTGTGTTGGTAAAAAAAATATGATTATATCTCTCTCCAAGGTAATGGTACATTGGTACATATTACATTTACATACATAGAAAAAAACACACGAATCGTATTTTGCTAAATTCATTGTTAAATAGAATTTTGTTTCTTTAAAATTCAGCCCAGGTTTGACAAAATATATTACATATATGGCGACAGCGCAATTAGGAATTGAAATACCTAAGGTGTAATTCCTATTTTGTTTTTTTTTTTTTTTTTTCATTTTCAGATTTCCTTGAAATTCTCTAAAATATTTATATTTTTTTTTTTTTTTTCAGAAAATAGAATTTCCAATTGTTTTTTTTCACAAGATAGCGATCCCAATACACAAATATTTTCACAGAAATTTCAAGTCAGCAAAATTGCTTATCACAGAAAAATATAATTTCCATAAGTAAAAAAAAAATGTTGGAAGAATAATTTCATCAATAGCATAATATGTAGTATATAAAATTGTGCTTCATTGTAGAATCTCTTAAACGAACATTTTGAGGCCCTGAAAAGGGCCGTTGTATTTTGTATAATAATGAAAAATCCAATTACTTTGAGCTGGTATATTTGGTGACTGCTTTAGTTCCTTCACTAACAGCGTGCTTAGCGAGCTCACCAGGCAACAACAAACGGACTGCAGTTTGGATTTCCCTGCTAGTGATTGTCGAACGCTTGTTGTAATGAGCCAAACGAGATGCTTCAGCAGCGATTCTCTCAAAAATATCATTCACAAAACTGTTCATGATACTCATGGCCTTTGACGAAATTCCAGTATCAGGATGAACTTGTTTCAACACTTTGTAAATGTAGATTGCGTAGCTCTCCTTCCTCTTGCGCTTCTTCTTCTTATCGGTTTTGGTGATATTCTTCTGTGCCTTTCCGGCTTTCTTTGCTGCTTTTCCACTTGCTTTAGGCGGCATTTTATTACACTTTAATTTTCACCACTTCACTGTTCGCTGACAAAACGAGAACTGTTAAAAGTTCCGATTTTACCCTCCCTTTTATTTCCCAATTGGACGATGTATTCATCGGTACTCACACACAAAAACATTCACATGGTATACATGAAATTCAAGTATATATAGAAGCACACTACTTGGCGTTTCTCATAATATTGTGAAAAGTGATTCAGTGAGGGTTTGTTCCGTATTAAAAATAAAAACAGTGAAAAATGTCTGGTCGTGGTAAAGGTGGCAAAGTGAAGGGAAAGGCAAAGTCCCGCTCAAATCGTGCTGGGCTACAGTTTCCAGTTGGACGTATTCATCGTCTGCTCCGAAAGGGCAACTATGCCGAACGTGTTGGCGCTGGTGCACCAGTATATCTAGCAGCTGTTATGGAATATTTGGCTGCTGAAGTTCTTGAATTGGCGGGAAATGCTGCTCGTGACAACAAGAAGACCAGAATTATTCCTCGTCATTTGCAACTGGCCATCCGTAATGACGAAGAATTAAATAAATTACTTTCTGGTGTTACCATTGCTCAAGGAGGAGTACTTCCAAACATCCAAGCCGTTTTGTTGCCCAAGAAGACAGAAAAAAGCGCCTAAAATGCATTGACACCACCATCTACATGAAAAATAACAAACAAACCGTCCTTTTAAGGACGACAAAATATTTAAATTAAGACTATTTAATGTTTTCAATTTTTCTTCCTAAAATAAAAGCATATCGAATCAACATAACAATTTCCAATTCCAATATGACGCAGAAAACCCACAATTCTTGGAAAAAAAAAACTATTTCATATCACCCCTCCAAGTTCCTTCGTCACATACATAGCAATAAAATCATAAGCAAAAAAGAAACAAAATTCTCAGAAAAAGGCAAATGAAGTAGATAGGTAGAAAATGTTCACACACTGCCGCACCTTTTCTTTTGGTTAAAATGATACCAATCACAAAAGTGGCGGAAAATGCTATTTTTGTCGCCATTTCACAAGCCGTCTTTTTTTCCTTCTCAGAATTTTATTTGAAAAAAAAAAAATTTAACTTCCACATTTATTCAGCAAACACAAATTAAAAATCGATTTAAAATCACTTTAGAGATTTATTTTGTGGTCCTGAAAAGGACCGATTGTTTGAGAAAATTATTATTTTCACATTATTTAACCGCCGAAACCATAAAGAGTGCGTCCTTGTCTCTTCAATGCATATACTACATCCATGGCAGTAACTGTCTTACGCTTAGCATGTTCAGTATATGTTACAGCATCACGAATAACATTTTCTAGGAACACTTTTAAAACACCACGTGTTTCTTCGTAAATTAAACCAGAAATACGTTTAACACCACCACGACGAGCCAAGCGGCGAATTGCTGGTTTGGTAATTCCTTGGATATTATCACGCAACACCTTACGATGACGCTTAGCGCCACCCTTTCCTAAGCCTTTTCCTCCTTTACCACGACCAGTCATTTTTTAAATTTTTTGTATGAACACTGAACTGAACTAAAGTCACTATCAAATCAAACTGTACGTTTCCGCAAGAACAACACGAATATTTATACTTCGTCTTTGCACTAGGTAGAGAAAACCAATTGGAAAAGAAACAAGAGAACAGGGACAAGCGTCGTATACTATTTTATAAGATGAATTACGAAATTCCAATAGCATTTTATTGTGACTTTTTTCTGAATTTCGTGAATAGTGTTCTTTCAGAAAGTGAAGTGATGGCTCGTACTAAGCAAACTGCTCGTAAATCTACTGGTGGAAAAGCACCAAGGAAACAATTGGCAACCAAGGCAGCTCGCAAAAGTGCTCCAGCAACCGGAGGTGTAAAGAAACCACATCGTTATCGTCCTGGAACTGTTGCTCTTCGTGAAATTCGTCGTTATCAAAAGAGTACTGAATTGTTGATTCGCAAATTGCCTTTCCAACGTTTAGTTCGTGAGATTGCTCAGGATTTCAAAACTGATTTGCGTTTCCAGAGTTCAGCAGTGATGGCTCTTCAAGAAGCCAGTGAAGCATATTTGGTTGGTCTTTTTGAAGATACAAATTTGTGTGCCATTCATGCCAAGCGTGTCACAATTATGCCAAAAGACATCCAATTGGCCAGACGTATCCGTGGTGAACGTGCTTAAATAAGTACATTAAAAACAATTGCTCATCGGTCCTTTTCAGGACCACAAAAAAATCTCAAAGGGATCTTTTATAATTTCAATTACATTTTATGTAATATACAATACCTATGTATTATTATGTATGCTTTTTTAGAACGCTTTTTCTTTGATAAAAAAAATATGAAATGAGAACACAGCTGCTGAACAAAACTATTTTTCGCAAGTAAAAAGCAATGGAATATTAAATATGTACAGTAGGTAGGTATATAATTATTATGTTATGCTTCGACATGCTCATGATTGTGTTTGTTTAAATATTGGAAGGATAAGTACAAAAAATAGGAATTCTTAATACGATAAGAAAAGTATGAAATTGAGTATGTTAATTTCTTTAGAATATAGCGCATTTTATTATCAATACAGTTGAATGTCATACAAGGTCCTGTATTAAATGTCCGATGGCTTCGTTTGGTTTAATGAAAAATGTATTACCTTCTCCATTAAAATAATTTCAAAGTCATCTTTTCAAATTTCTTTCATCATTTTTAATTTTTATTTATAAAAATATAGCTATGTCGATATTATGACTGACTTGGGTAGAAATTATGAAAAAAGAAGAAAATAAAATTATAGAAAAACAAATCTTCGTCTCGCTATATGCGAGTACCTACGGCTACTAGGTTTACTTCTGAGAATTGTTTCATACGTATCTACTTTTATGTAAATTAAAGTTCAGATATTTTAAATATTATTTAAATAATTGATTATTTAAAACCTATGATACTAATACAATTAAATATTGTATTTTCAAAAGAAATTAAATAAATATACTCGTTTGAATAGAAATAAAAATCGTCCAGAGAAAGTAAATCCAGCGTTTCATTACCGAACTTTGTTTAATTTTATTTATGCTAAGAACAGTAATATTAGTTGGTCCTTTAACATTTATATCATTATGTAAATTATATATTTTATGATAAATATTTATTTATCCCTTAAACTAATAGTTTTGTTTAAATAAATACGATTTTAGGCGCGTAGACTGAAAGAAATGCCTTCAACAAAGAGTTTAATATCTCTCTCCTGCTTTCGACGATCGGTAAATTTAAATAAAACTATTTAAAACAAGTACTAGTATATTATTGAAGTATCTTCTAATGATAATAATTTGATATATTTATTTGAAACATATAAAATAATAATTTTTTTCAAAGAACTCATGGATACAAGGTAGTAAAAGCGCTCAAATAATTAAAATTTTGTGTACCTTCCCTCTCATTGATTCTCATGGAGTTAGGCCGTGTAGGTTGGTTTTTAAAACGCATCATCAATACAAGTATTTTCTAGTGTTTTCGTGATTTTAAAAGTTAAAATTAAATAATCAAAATGGCTGATGCTGTCGTTGCTTCTCCTGCTGTAGTTTCAACTGAAAAGAAACCGAAAAAGGCTGCTGCAAGCGGCTCAAGGAAACCAAAAACCGCTCCAACTCATCCTCCTACACAGCAAATGGTGGATGCTGCCATTAAAACCCTAAAGGAACGTGGTGGTTCATCGCTTTTGGCTATTAAAAAATACATCGCGGCTACATACAAGGTTGATGTACAAAAACTTGCTCCTTTCATCAAAAAATATTTAAAAAGTGCTGTGGTCAGTGGTAAATTAGTGCAAACCAAGGGAAAGGGTGCAGCTGGTTCATTCAAATTGTCTGCTTCAGCAAACAAAGAACCAAAAGCCAAATCTGCTGAGAAGAAAAAATCGTCTGTAAAGCCGAAAACTGCTGCAGCTGGTGAGAAAAAAGTGAAGAAGGCGTCGACAGGTGAGAAGAAAGTGAAAAAAACTGCCGCCGCTTCTAAGAAGACAGCCGAGAAGAAAAAAGTGGAAAAGTCAAAGGTAAAGGCTATCAAGAAAACAACATCAGTTAAGGCAAAACCAACAAAGCCAAAAGCTGCTGCCCCAAAAGCAAAAGTACCGAAGGCAAAAACTGCTGTTGCTAAACCAAAAAAAGTTGTTGCAGCAAAGAAGGCAAAAAAATAATTTCTTTGCACAATTCCGCAACAAGAAATTTAAAAACAAATCACAGTCCTTTTCAGGGCTACAAAATAATTCATTAATGAGATAAGGCAATGGTTTTTAAATTTTGTAGTTTGTGTTGGTAAAAAAAATATGATTATATCTCTCTCCAAGGTAATGGTACATTGGTACATATTACATTTACATACATAGAAAAAAACACACGAATCGTATTTTGCTAAATTCATTGTTAAATAGAATTTTGTTTCCTTAAAATTCAGCCCAGGTTTGACAAAATATATTACATATATGGCGACAGCGCAATTAGGAATTGAAATACCTAAGGTGTAATTCCTATTTTGTTTTTTTTTTTTTTTTTCATTTTCAGATTTCCTTGAAATTCTCTAAAATATTTATATTTTTTTTTTTTTTTTCAGAAAATAGAATTTCCAATTGTTTTTTTTCACAAGATAGCGATCCCAATACACAAATATTTTCACAGAAATTTCAAGTCAGCAAAATTGCTTATCACAGAAAAATATAATTTCCATAAGTAAAAAAAAAATGTTGGAAGAATAATTTCATCAATAGCATAATATGTAGTATATAAAATTGTGCTTCATTGTAGAATCTCTTAAACGAACATTTTGAGGCCCTGAAAAGGGCCGTTGTATTTTGTATAATAATGAAAAATCCAATTACTTTGAGCTGGTATATTTGGTGACTGCTTTAGTTCCTTCACTAACAGCGTGCTTAGCGAGCTCACCAGGCAACAACAAACGGACTGCAGTTTGGATTTCCCTGCTAGTGATTGTCGAACGCTTGTTGTAATGAGCCAAACGAGATGCTTCAGCAGCGATTCTCTCAAAAATATCATTCACAAAACTGTTCATGATACTCATGGCCTTTGACGAAATTCCAGTATCAGGATGAACTTGTTTCAACACTTTGTAAATGTAGATTGCGTAGCTCTCCTTCCTCTTGCGCTTCTTCTTCTTATCGGTTTTGGTGATATTCTTCTGTGCCTTTCCGGCTTTCTTTGCTGCTTTTCCACTTGCTTTAGGCGGCATTTTATTACACTTTAATTTTCACCACTTCACTGTTCGCTGACAAAACGAGAACTGTTAAAAGTTCCGATTTTACCCTCCCTTTTATTTCCCAATTGGACGATGTATTCATCGGTACTCACACACAAAAACATTCACATGGTATACATGAAATTCAAGTATATATAGAAGCACACTACTTGGCGTTTCTCATAATATTGTGAAAAGTGATTCAGTGAGGGTTTGTTCCGTATTAAAAATAAAAACAGTGAAAAATGTCTGGTCGTGGTAAAGGTGGCAAAGTGAAGGGAAAGGCAAAGTCCCGCTCAAATCGTGCTGGGCTACAGTTTCCAGTTGGACGTATTCATCGTCTGCTCCGAAAGGGCAACTATGCCGAACGTGTTGGCGCTGGTGCACCAGTATATCTAGCAGCTGTTATGGAATATTTGGCTGCTGAAGTTCTTGAATTGGCGGGAAATGCTGCTCGTGACAACAAGAAGACCAGAATTATTCCTCGTCATTTGCAACTGGCCATCCGTAATGACGAAGAATTAAATAAATTACTTTCTGGTGTTACCATTGCTCAAGGAGGAGTACTTCCAAACATCCAAGCCGTTTTGTTGCCCAAGAAGACAGAAAAAAGCGCCTAAAATGCATTGACACCACCATCTACATGAAAAATAACAAACAAACCGTCCTTTTAAGGACGACAAAATATTTAAATTAAGACTATTTAATGTTTTCAATTTTTCTTCCTAAAATAAAAGCATATCGAATCAACATAACAATTTCCAATTCCAATATGACGCAGAAAACCCACAATTCTTGGAAAAAAAAAACTATTTCATATCACCCCTCCAAGTTCCTTCGTCACATACATAGCAATAAAATCATAAGCAAAAAAGAAACAAAATTCTCAGAAAAAGGCAAATGAAGTAGATAGGTAGAAAATGTTCACACACTGCCGCACCTTTTCTTTTGGTTAAAATGATACCAATCACAAAAGTGGCGGAAAATGCTATTTTTGTCGCCATTTCACAAGCCGTCTTTTTTTCCTTCTCAGAATTTTATTTGAAAAAAAAAAAAATTTAACTTCCACATTTATTCAGCAAACACAAATTAAAAATCGATTTAAAATCACTTTAGAGATTTATTTTGTGGTCCTGAAAAGGACCGATTGTTTGAGAAAATTATTATTTTCACATTATTTAACCGCCGAAACCATAAAGAGTGCGTCCTTGTCTCTTCAATGCATATACTACATCCATGGCAGTAACTGTCTTACGCTTAGCATGTTCAGTATATGTTACAGCATCACGAATAACATTTTCTAGGAACACTTTTAAAACACCACGTGTTTCTTCGTAAATTAAACCAGAAATACGTTTAACACCACCACGACGAGCCAAGCGGCGAATTGCTGGTTTGGTAATTCCTTGGATATTATCACGCAACACCTTACGATGACGCTTAGCGCCACCCTTTCCTAAGCCTTTTCCTCCTTTACCACGACCAGTCATTTTTTAAATTTTTTGTATGAACACTGAACTGAACTAAAGTCACTATCAAATCAAACTGTACGTTTCCGCAAGAACAACACGAATATTTATACTTCGTCTTTGCACTAGGTAGAGAAAACCAATTGGAAAAGAAACAAGAGAACAGGGACAAGCGTCGTATACTATTTTATAAGATGAATTACGAAATTCCAATAGCATTTTATTGTGACTTTTTTCTGAATTTCGTGAATAGTGTTCTTTCAGAAAGTGAAGTGATGGCTCGTACTAAGCAAACTGCTCGTAAATCTACTGGTGGAAAAGCACCAAGGAAACAATTGGCAACCAAGGCAGCTCGCAAAAGTGCTCCAGCAACCGGAGGTGTAAAGAAACCACATCGTTATCGTCCTGGAACTGTTGCTCTTCGTGAAATTCGTCGTTATCAAAAGAGTACTGAATTGTTGATTCGCAAATTGCCTTTCCAACGTTTAGTTCGTGAGATTGCTCAGGATTTCAAAACTGATTTGCGTTTCCAGAGTTCAGCAGTGATGGCTCTTCAAGAAGCCAGTGAAGCATATTTGGTTGGTCTTTTTGAAGATACAAATTTGTGTGCCATTCATGCCAAGCGTGTCACAATTATGCCAAAAGACATCCAATTGGCCAGACGTATCCGTGGTGAACGTGCTTAAATAAGTACATTAAAAACAATTGCTCATCGGTCCTTTTCAGGACCACAAAAAAATCTCAAAGGGATCTTTTATAATTTCAATTACATTTTATGTAATATACAATACCTATGCAATATTATGTATGCTTTTTTAGAACGCTTTTTCTTTGATAAAAAAAATATGAAATGAGAACACAGCTGCTGAACAAAACTATTTTTCGCAAGTAAAAAGCAATGGAATATTAAATATGTACAGTAGGTAGGTACATAATTATTATGTTATGCTTCGACATGCTCATGATTGTGTTTGTTTAAATATTGGAAGGATAAGTACAAAAAATAGGAATTCTTAATACGATAAGAAAAGTATGAAATTGAGTATGTTAATTTCTTTAGAATATAGCGCATTTTATTATCAATACAGTTGAATGTCATACAAGGTCCTGTATTAAATGTCCGATGGCTTCGTTTGGTTTAATGAAAAATGTATTACCTTCTCCATTAAAATAATTTCAAAGTCATCTTTTCAAATTTCTTTCATCATTTTTAATTTTTATTTATAAAAATATAGCTATGTCGATATTATGACTGACTTGGGTAGAAATTATGAAAAAAGAAGAAAATAAAATTATAGAAAAACAAATCTTCGTCTCGCTATATGCGAGTACCTACGGCTACTAGGTTTACTTCTGAGAATTGTTTCATACGTATCTACTTTTATGTAAATTAAAGTTCAGATATTTTAAATATTATTTAAATAATTGATTATTTAAAACCTATGATACTAATACAATTAAATATTGTATTTTCAAAAGAAATTAAATAAATATACTCGTTTGAATAGAAATAAAAATCGTCCAGAGAAAGTAAATCCAGCGTTTCATTACCGAACTTTGTTTAATTTTATTTATGCTAAGAACAGTAATATTAGTTGGTCCTTTAACATTTATATCATTATGTAAATTATATATTTTATGATAAATATTTATTTATCCCTTAAACTAATAGTTTTGTTTAAATAAATACGATTTTAGGCGCGTAGACTGAAAGAAATGCCTTCAACAAAGAGTTTAATATCTCTCTCCTGCTTTCGACGATCGGTAAATTTAAATAAAACTATTTAAAACAAGTACTAGTATATTATTGAAGTATCTTCTAATGATAATAATTTGATATATTTATTTGAAACATATAAAATAATAATTTTTTTCAAAGAACTCATGGATACAAGGTAGTAAAAGCGCTCAAATAATTAAAATTTTGTGTACCTTCCCTCTCATTGATTCTCATGGAGTTAGGCCGTGTAGGTTGGTTTTTAAAACGCATCATCAATACAAGTATTTTCTAGTGTTTTCGTGATTTTAAAAGTTAAAATTAAATAATCAAAATGGCTGATGCTGTCGTTGCTTCTCCTGCTGTAGTTTCAACTGAAAAGAAACCGAAAAAGGCTGCTGCAAGCGGTTCAAGGAAACCAAAAACCGCTCCAACTCATCCTCCTACACAGCAAATGGTGGATGCTGCCATTAAAACCCTAAAGGAACGTGGTGGTTCATCGCTTTTGGCTATTAAAAAATACATCGCGGCTACATACAAGGTTGATGTACAAAAACTTGCTCCTTTCATCAAAAAATATTTAAAAAGTGCTGTGGTCAGTGGTAAATTAGTGCAAACCAAGGGAAAGGGTGCAGCTGGTTCATTCAAATTGTCTGCTTCAGCAAACAAAGAACCAAAAGCCAAATCTGCTGAGAAGAAAAAATCGTCTGTAAAGCCGAAAACTGCTGCAGCTGGTGAGAAAAAAGTGAAGAAGGCGTCGACAGGTGAGAAGAAAGTGAAAAAAACTTCCGCCGCTTCTAAGAAGACAGCCGAGAAGAAAAAAGTGGAAAAGTCAAAGGTAAAGGCTATCAAGAAAACAACATCAGTTAAGGCAAAACCAACAAAGCCAAAAGCTGCTGCCCCAAAAGCAAAAGTACCGAAGGCAAAAACTGCTGTTGCTAAACCAAAAAAAGTTGTTGCAGCAAAGAAGGCAAAAAAATAATTTCTTTGCACAATTCCGCAACAAGAAATTTAAAAACAAATCACAGTCCTTTTCAGGGCTACAAAATAATTCATTAATGAGATAAGGCAATGGTTTTTAAATTTTGTAGTTTGTGTTGGTAAAAAAAATATGATTATATCTCTCTCCAAGGTAATGGTACATTGGTACATATTACATTTACATACATAGAAAAAAACACACGAATCGTATTTTGCTAAATTCATTGTTAAATAGAATTTTGTTTCTTTAAAATTCAGCCCAGGTTTGACAAAATATATTACATATATGGCGACAGCGCAATTAGGAATTGAAATACCTAAGGTGTAATTCCTATTTTGTTTTTTTTTTTTTTTTTTTCATTTTCAGATTTCCTTGAAATTCTCTAAAATATTTATATTTTTTTTTTTTTCAGAAAATAGAATTTCCAATTGTTTTTTTTCACAAGATAGCGATCCCAATACACAAATATTTTCACAGAAATTTCAAGTCAGCAAAATTGCTTATCACAGAAAAATATAATTTCCATAAGTAAAAAAAAATGTTGGAAGAATAATTTCATCAATAGCATAATATGTAGTATATAAAATTGTGCTTCATTGTAGAATCTCTTAAACGAACATTTTGAGGCCCTGAAAAGGGCCGTTGTATTTTGTATAATAATGAAAAATCCAATTACTTTGAGCTGGTATATTTGGTGACTGCTTTAGTTCCTTCACTAACAGCGTGCTTAGCGAGCTCACCAGGCAACAACAAACGGACTGCAGTTTGGATTTCCCTGCTAGTGATTGTCGAACGCTTGTTGTAATGAGCCAAACGAGATGCTTCAGCAGCGATTCTCTCAAAAATATCATTCACAAAACTGTTCATGATACTCATGGCCTTTGACGAAATTCCAGTATCAGGATGAACTTGTTTCAACACTTTGTAAATGTAGATTGCGTAGCTCTCCTTCCTCTTGCGCTTCTTCTTCTTATCGGTTTTGGTGATATTCTTCTGTGCCTTTCCGGCTTTCTTTGCTGCTTTTCCACTTGCTTTAGGCGGCATTTTATTACACTTTAATTTTCACCACTTCACTGTTCGCTGACAAAACGAGAACTGTTAAAAGTTCCGATTTTACCCTCCCTTTTATTTCCCAATTGGACGATGTATTCATCGGTACTCACACACAAAAACATTCACATGGTATACATGAAATTCAAGTATATATAGAAGCACACTACTTGGCGTTTCTCATAATATTGTGAAAAGTGATTCAGTGAGGGTTTGTTCCGTATTAAAAATAAAAACAGTGAAAAATGTCTGGTCGTGGTAAAGGTGGCAAAGTGAAGGGAAAGGCAAAGTCCCGCTCAAATCGTGCTGGGCTACAGTTTCCAGTTGGACGTATTCATCGTCTGCTCCGAAAGGGCAACTATGCCGAACGTGTTGGCGCTGGTGCACCAGTATATCTAGCAGCTGTTATGGAATATTTGGCTGCTGAAGTTCTTGAATTGGCGGGAAATGCTGCTCGTGACAACAAGAAGACCAGAATTATTCCTCGTCATTTGCAACTGGCCATCCGTAATGACGAAGAATTAAATAAATTACTTTCTGGTGTTACCATTGCTCAAGGAGGAGTACTTCCAAACATCCAAGCCGTTTTGTTGCCCAAGAAGACAGAAAAAAGCGCCTAAAATGCATTGACACCACCATCTACATGAAAAATAACAAACAAACCGTCCTTTTAAGGACGACAAAATATTTAAATTAAGACTATTTAATGTTTTCAATTTTTCTTCCTAAAATAAAAGCATATCGAATCAACATAACAATTTCCAATTCCAATATGACGCAGAAAACCCACAATTCTTGGAAAAAAAAATACTATTTCATATCACCCCTCCAAGTTCCTTCGTCACATACATAGCAATAAAATCATAAGCAAAAAAGAAACAAAATTCTCAGAAAAAGGCAAATGAAGTAGATAGGTAGAAAATGTTCACACACTGCCGCACCTTTTCTTTTGGTTAAAATGATACCAATCACAAAAGTGGCGGAAAATGCTATTTTTGTCGCCATTTCACAAGCCGTCTTTTTTTCCTTCTCAGAATTTTATTTGAAAAAAAAAAAATTTAACTTCCACATTTATTCAGCAAACACAAATTAAAAATCGATTTAAAATCACTTTAGAGATTTATTTTGTGGTCCTGAAAAGGACCGATTGTTTGAGAAAATTATTATTTTCACATTATTTAACCGCCGAAACCATAAAGAGTGCGTCCTTGTCTCTTCAATGCATATACTACATCCATGGCAGTAACTGTCTTACGCTTAGCATGTTCAGTATATGTTACAGCATCACGAATAACATTTTCTAGGAACACTTTTAAAACACCACGTGTTTCTTCGTAAATTAAACCAGAAATACGTTTAACACCACCACGACGAGCCAAGCGGCGAATTGCTGGTTTGGTAATTCCTTGGATATTATCACGCAACACCTTACGATGACGCTTAGCGCCACCCTTTCCTAAGCCTTTTCCTCCTTTACCACGACCAGTCATTTTTTAAATTTTTTGTATGAACACTGAACTGAACTAAAGTCACTATCAAATCAAACTGTACGTTTCCGCAAGAACAACACGAATATTTATACTTCGTCTTTGCACTAGGTAGAGAAAACCAATTGGAAAAGAAACAAGAGAACAGGGACAAGCGTCGTATACTATTTTATAAGATGAATTACGAAATTCCAATAGCATTTTATTGTGACTTTTTTCTGAATTTCGTGAATAGTGTTCTTTCAGAAAGTGAAGTGATGGCTCGTACTAAGCAAACTGCTCGTAAATCTACTGGTGGAAAAGCACCAAGGAAACAATTGGCAACCAAGGCAGCTCGCAAAAGTGCTCCAGCAACCGGAGGTGTAAAGAAACCACATCGTTATCGTCCTGGAACTGTTGCTCTTCGTGAAATTCGTCGTTATCAAAAGAGTACTGAATTGTTGATTCGCAAATTGCCTTTCCAACGTTTAGTTCGTGAGATTGCTCAGGATTTCAAAACTGATTTGCGTTTCCAGAGTTCAGCAGTGATGGCTCTTCAAGAAGCCAGTGAAGCATATTTGGTTGGTCTTTTTGAAGATACAAATTTGTGTGCCATTCATGCCAAGCGTGTCACAATTATGCCAAAAGACATCCAATTGGCCAGACGTATCCGTGGTGAACGTGCTTAAATAAGTACATTAAAAACAATTGCTCATCGGTCCTTTTCAGGACCACAAAAAAATCTCAAAGGGATCTTTTATAATTTCAATTACATTTTATGTAATATACAATACCTATGTATTATTATGTATGCTTTTTTAGAACGCTTTTTCTTTGATAAAAAAAATATGAAATGAGAACACAGCTGCTGAACAAAACTATTTTTCGCAAGTAAAAAGCAATGGAATATTAAATATGTACAGTAGGTAGGTACATAATTATTATGTTATGCTTCGACATGCTCATGATTGTGTTTGTTTAAATATTGGAAGGATAAGTACAAAAAATAGGAATTCTTAATACGATAAGAAAAGTATGAAATTGAGTATGTTAATTTCTTTAGAATATAGCGCATTTTATTATCAATACAGTTGAATGTCATACAAGGTCCTGTATTAAATGTCCGATGGCTTCGTTTGGTTTAATGAAAAATGTATTACCTTCTCCATTAAAATAATTTCAAAGTCATCTTTTCAAATTTCTTTCATCATTTTTAATTTTTATTTATAAAAATATAGCTATGTCGATATTATGACTGACTTGGGTAGAAATTATGAAAAAAGAAGAAAATAAAATTATAGAAAAACAAATCTTCGTCTCGCTATATGCGAGTACCTACGGCTACTAGGTTTACTTCTGAGAATTGTTTCATACGTATCTACTTTTATGTAAATTAAAGTTCAGATATTTTAAATATTATTTAAATAATTGATTATTTAAAACCTATGATACTAATACAATTAAATATTGTATTTTCAAAAGAAATTAAATAAATATACTCGTTTGAATAGAAATAAAAATCGTCCAGAGAAAGTAAATCCAGCGTTTCATTACCGAACTTTGTTTAATTTTATTTATGCTAAGAACAGTAATATTAGTTGGTCCTTTAACATTTATATCATTATGTAAATTATATATTTTATGATAAATATTTATTTATCCCTTAAACTAATAGTTTTGTTTAAATAAATACGATTTTAGGCGCGTAGACTGAAAGAAATGCCTTCAACAAAGAGTTTAATATCTCTCTCCTGCTTTCGACGATCGGTAAATTTAAATAAAACTATTTAAAACAAGTACTAGTATATTATTGAAGTATCTTCTAATGATAATAATTTGATATATTTATTTGAAACATATAAAATAATAATTTTTTTCAAAGAACTCATGGATACAAGGTAGTAAAAGCGCTCAAATAATTAAAATTTTGTGTACCTTCCCTCTCATTGATTCTCATGGAGTTAGGCCGTGTAGGTTGGTTTTTAAAACGCATCATCAATACAAGTATTTTCTAGTGTTTTCGTGATTTTAAAAGTTAAAATTAAATAATCAAAATGGCTGATGCTGTCGTTGCTTCTCCTGCTGTAGTTTCAACTGAAAAGAAACCGAAAAAGGCTGCTGCAAGCGGTTCAAGGAAACCAAAAACCGCTCCAACTCATCCTCCTACACAGCAAATGGTGGATGCTGCCATTAAAACCCTAAAGGAACGTGGTGGTTCATCGCTTTTGGCTATTAAAAAATACATCGCGGCTACATACAAGGTTGATGTACAAAAACTTGCTCCTTTCATCAAAAAATATTTAAAAAGTGCTGTGGTCAGTGGTAAATTAGTGCAAACCAAGGGAAAGGGTGCAGCTGGTTCATTCAAATTGTCTGCTTCAGCAAACAAAGAACCAAAAGCCAAATCTGCTGAGAAGAAAAAATCGTCTGTAAAGCCGAAAACTGCTGCAGCTGGTGAGAAAAAAGTGAAGAAGGCGTCGACAGGTGAGAAGAAAGTGAAAAAAACTGCCGCCGCTTCTAAGAAGACAGCCGAGAAGAAAAAAGTGGAAAAGTCAAAGGTAAAGGCTATCAAGAAAACAACATCAGTTAAGGCAAAACCAACAAAGCCAAAAGCTGCTGCCCCAAAAGCAAAAGTACCGAAGGCAAAAACTGCTGTTGCTAAACCAAAAAAAGTTGTTGCAGCAAAGAAGGCAAAAAAATAATTTCTTTGCACAATTCCGCAACAAGAAATTTAAAAACAAATCACAGTCCTTTTCAGGGCTACAAAATAATTCATTAATGAGATAAGGCAATGGTTTTTAAATTTTGTAGTTTGTGTTGGTAAAAAAAATATGATTATATCTCTCTCCAAGGTAATGGTACATTGGTACATATTACATTTACATACATAGAAAAAAACACACGAATCGTATTTTGCTAAATTCATTGTTAAATAGAATTTTGTTTCTTTAAAATTCAGCCCAGGTTTGACAAAATATATTACATATATGGCGACAGCGCAATTAGGAATTGAAATACCTAAGGTGTAATTCCTATTTTGTTTTTTTTTTTTTTTTTTTCATTTTCAGATTTCCTTGAAATTCTCTAAAATATTTATATTTTTTTTTTTTTTTTCAGAAAATAGAATTTCCAATTGTTTTTTTTCACAAGATAGCGATCCCAATACACAAATATTTTCACAGAAATTTCAAGTCAGCAAAATTGCTTATCACAGAAAAATATAATTTCCATAAGTAAAAAAAAAATGTTGGAAGAATAATTTCATCAATAGCATAATATGTAGTATATAAAATTGTGCTTCATTGTAGAATCTCTTAAACGAACATTTTGAGGCCCTGAAAAGGGCCGTTGTATTTTGTATAATAATGAAAAATCCAATTACTTTGAGCTGGTATATTTGGTGACTGCTTTAGTTCCTTCACTAACAGCGTGCTTAGCGAGCTCACCAGGCAACAACAAACGGACTGCAGTTTGGATTTCCCTGCTAGTGATTGTCGAACGCTTGTTGTAATGAGCCAAACGAGATGCTTCAGCAGCGATTCTCTCAAAAATATCATTCACAAAACTGTTCATGATACTCATGGCCTTTGACGAAATTCCAGTATCAGGATGAACTTGTTTCAACACTTTGTAAATGTAGATTGCGTAGCTCTCCTTCCTCTTGCGCTTCTTCTTCTTATCGGTTTTGGTGATATTCTTCTGTGCCTTTCCGGCTTTCTTTGCTGCTTTTCCACTTGCTTTAGGCGGCATTTTATTACACTTTAATTTTCACCACTTCACTGTTCGCTGACAAAACGAGAACTGTTAAAAGTTCCGATTTTACCCTCCCTTTTATTTCCCAATTGGACGATGTATTCATCGGTACTCACACACAAAAACATTCACATGGTATACATGAAATTCAAGTATATATAGAAGCACACTACTTGGCGTTTCTCATAATATTGTGAAAAGTGATTCAGTGAGGGTTTGTTCCGTATTAAAAATAAAAACAGTGAAAAATGTCTGGTCGTGGTAAAGGTGGCAAAGTGAAGGGAAAGGCAAAGTCCCGCTCAAATCGTGCTGGGCTACAGTTTCCAGTTGGACGTATTCATCGTCTGCTCCGAAAGGGCAACTATGCCGAACGTGTTGGCGCTGGTGCACCAGTATATCTAGCAGCTGTTATGGAATATTTGGCTGCTGAAGTTCTTGAATTGGCGGGAAATGCTGCTCGTGACAACAAGAAGACCAGAATTATTCCTCGTCATTTGCAACTGGCCATCCGTAATGACGAAGAATTAAATAAATTACTTTCTGGTGTTACCATTGCTCAAGGAGGAGTACTTCCAAACATCCAAGCCGTTTTGTTGCCCAAGAAGACAGAAAAAAGCGCCTAAAATGCATTGACACCACCATCTACATGAAAAATAACAAACAAACCGTCCTTTTAAGGACGACAAAATATTTAAATTAAGACTATTTAATGTTTTCAATTTTTCTTCCTAAAATAAAAGCATATCGAATCAACATAACAATTTCCAATTCCAATATGACGCAGAAAACCCACAATTCTTGGAAAAAAAAAACTATTTCATATCACCCCTCCAAGTTCCTTCGTCACATACATAGCAATAAAATCATAAGCAAAAAAGAAACAAAATTCTCAGAAAAAGGCAAATGAAGTAGATAGGTAGAAAATGTTCACACACTGCCGCACCTTTTCTTTTGGTTAAAATGATACCAATCACAAAAGTGGCGGAAAATGCTATTTTTGTCGCCATTTCACAAGCCGTCTTTTTTTCCTTCTCAGAATTTTATTTGAAAAAAAAAAAAATTTAACTTCCACATTTATTCAGCAAACACAAATTAAAAATCGATTTAAAATCACTTTAGAGATTTATTTTGTGGTCCTGAAAAGGACCGATTGTTTGAGAAAATTATTATTTTCACATTATTTAACCGCCGAAACCATAAAGAGTGCGTCCTTGTCTCTTCAATGCATATACTACATCCATGGCAGTAACTGTCTTACGCTTAGCATGTTCAGTATATGTTACAGCATCACGAATAACATTTTCTAGGAACACTTTTAAAACACCACGTGTTTCTTCGTAAATTAAACCAGAAATACGTTTAACACCACCACGACGAGCCAAGCGGCGAATTGCTGGTTTGGTAATTCCTTGGATATTATCACGCAACACCTTACGATGACGCTTAGCGCCACCCTTTCCTAAGCCTTTTCCTCCTTTACCACGACCAGTCATTTTTTAAATTTTTTGTATGAACACTGAACTGAACTAAAGTCACTATCAAATCAAACTGTACGTTTCCGCAAGAACAACACGAATATTTATACTTCGTCTTTGCACTAGGTAGAGAAAACCAATTGGAAAAGAAACAAGAGAACAGGGACAAGCGTCGTATACTATTTTATAAGATGAATTACGAAATTCCAATAGCATTTTATTGTGACTTTTTTCTGAATTTCGTGAATAGTGTTCTTTCAGAAAGTGAAGTGATGGCTCGTACTAAGCAAACTGCTCGTAAATCTACTGGTGGAAAAGCACCAAGGAAACAATTGGCAACCAAGGCAGCTCGCAAAAGTGCTCCAGCAACCGGAGGTGTAAAGAAACCACATCGTTATCGTCCTGGAACTGTTGCTCTTCGTGAAATTCGTCGTTATCAAAAGAGTACTGAATTGTTGATTCGCAAATTGCCTTTCCAACGTTTAGTTCGTGAGATTGCTCAGGATTTCAAAACTGATTTGCGTTTCCAGAGTTCAGCAGTGATGGCTCTTCAAGAAGCCAGTGAAGCATATTTGGTTGGTCTTTTTGAAGATACAAATTTGTGTGCCATTCATGCCAAGCGTGTCACAATTATGCCAAAAGACATCCAATTGGCCAGACGTATCCGTGGTGAACGTGCTTAAATAAGTACATTAAAAACAATTGCTCATCGGTCCTTTTCAGGACCACAAAAAAATCTCAAAGGGATCTTTTATAATTTCAATTACATTTTATGTAATATACAATACCTATGTATTATTATGTATGCTTTTTTAGAACGCTTTTTCTTTGATAAAAAAAATATGAAATGAGAACACAGCTGCTGAACAAAACTATTTTTCGCAAGTAAAAAGCAATGGAATATTAAATATGTACAGTAGGTAGGTACATAATTATTATGTTATGCTTCGACATGCTCATGATTGTGTTTGTTTAAATATTGGAAGGATAAGTACAAAAAATAGGAATTCTTAATACGATAAGAAAAGTATGAAATTGAGTATGTTAATTTCTTTAGAATATAGCGCATTTTATTATCAATACAGTTGAATGTCATACAAGGTCCTGTATTAAATGTCCGATGGCTTCGTTTGGTTTAATGAAAAATGTATTACCTTCTCCATTAAAATAATTTCAAAGTCATCTTTTCAAATTTCTTTCATCATTTTTAATTTTTATTTATAAAAATATAGCTATGTCGATATTATGACTGACTTGGGTAGAAATTATGAAAAAAGAAGAAAATAAAATTATAGAAAAACAAATCTTCGTCTCGCTATATGCGAGTACCTACGGCTACTAGGTTTACTTCTGAGAATTGTTTCATACGTATCTACTTTTATGTAAATTAAAGTTCAGATATTTTAAATATTATTTAAATAATTGATTATTTAAAACCTATGATACTAATACAATTAAATATTGTATTTTCAAAAGAAATTAAATAAATATACTCGTTTGAATAGAAATAAAAATCGTCCAGAGAAAGTAAATCCAGCGTTTCATTACCGAACTTTGTTTAATTTTATTTATGCTAAGAACAGTAATATTAGTTGGTCCTTTAACATTTATATCATTATGTAAATTATATATTTTATGATAAATATTTATTTATCCCTTAAACTAATAGTTTTGTTTAAATAAATACGATTTTAGGCGCGTAGACTGAAAGAAATGCCTTCAACAAAGAGTTTAATATCTCTCTCCTGCTTTCGACGATCGGTAAATTTAAATAAAACTATTTAAAACAAGTACTAGTATATTATTGAAGTATCTTCTAATGATAATAATTTGATATATTTATTTGAAACATATAAAATAATAATTTTTTTCAAAGAACTCATGGATACAAGGTAGTAAAAGCGCTCAAATAATTAAAATTTTGTGTACCTTCCCTCTCATTGATTCTCATGGAGTTAGGCCGTGTAGGTTGGTTTTTAAAACGCATCATCAATACAAGTATTTTCTAGTGTTTTCGTGATTTTAAAAGTTAAAATTAAATAATCAAAATGGCTGATGCTGTCGTTGCTTCTCCTGCTGTAGTTTCAACTGAAAAGAAACCGAAAAAGGCTGCTGCAAGCGGTTCAAGGAAACCAAAAACCGCTCCAACTCATCCTCCTACACAGCAAATGGTGGATGCTGCCATTAAAACCCTAAAGGAACGTGGTGGTTCATCGCTTTTGGCTATTAAAAAATACATCGCGGCTACATACAAGGTTGATGTACAAAAACTTGCTCCTTTCATCAAAAAATATTTAAAAAGTGCTGTGGTCAGTGGTAAATTAGTGCAAACCAAGGGAAAGGGTGCAGCTGGTTCATTCAAATTGTCTGCTTCAGCAAACAAAGAACCAAAAGCCAAATCTGCTGAGAAGAAAAAATCGTCTGTAAAGCCGAAAACTGCTGCAGCTGGTGAGAAAAAAGTGAAGAAGGCGTCGACAGGTGAGAAGAAAGTGAAAAAAACTTCCGCCGCTTCTAAGAAGACAGCCGAGAAGAAAAAAGTGGAAAAGTCAAAGGTAAAGGCTATCAAGAAAACAACATCAGTTAAGGCAAAACCAACAAAGCCAAAAGCTGCTGCCCCAAAAGCAAAAGTACCGAAGGCAAAAACTGCTGTTGCTAAACCAAAAAAAGTTGTTGCAGCAAAGAAGGCAAAAAAATAATTTCTTTGCACAATTCCGCAACAAGAAATTTAAAAACAAATCACAGTCCTTTTCAGGGCTACAAAATAATTCATTAATGAGATAAGGCAATGGTTTTTAAATTTTGTAGTTTGTGTTGGTAAAAAAAATATGATTATATCTCTCTCCAAGGTAATGGTACATTGGTACATATTACATTTACATACATAGAAAAAAACACACGAATCGTATTTTGCTAAATTCATTGTTAAATAGAATTTTGTTTCTTTAAAATTCAGCCCAGGTTTGACAAAATATATTACATATATGGCGACAGCGCAATTAGGAATTGAAATACCTAAGGTGTAATTCCTATTTTGTTTTTTTTTTTTTTTTTTTTCATTTTCAGATTTCCTTGAAATTCTCTAAAATATTTATATTTTTTTTTTTTTTCAGAAAATAGAATTTCCAATTGTTTTTTTTCACAAGATAGCGATCCCAATACACAAATATTTTCACAGAAATTTCAAGTCAGCAAAATTGCTTATCACAGAAAAATATAATTTCCATAAGTAAAAAAAAATGTTGGAAGAATAATTTCATCAATAGCATAATATGTAGTATATAAAATTGTGCTTCATTGTAGAATCTCTTAAACGAACATTTTGAGGCCCTGAAAAGGGCCGTTGTATTTTGTATAATAATGAAAAATCCAATTACTTTGAGCTGGTATATTTGGTGACTGCTTTAGTTCCTTCACTAACAGCGTGCTTAGCGAGCTCACCAGGCAACAACAAACGGACTGCAGTTTGGATTTCCCTGCTAGTGATTGTCGAACGCTTGTTGTAATGAGCCAAACGAGATGCTTCAGCAGCGATTCTCTCAAAAATATCATTCACAAAACTGTTCATGATACTCATGGCCTTTGACGAAATTCCAGTATCAGGATGAACTTGTTTCAACACTTTGTAAATGTAGATTGCGTAGCTCTCCTTCCTCTTGCGCTTCTTCTTCTTATCGGTTTTGGTGATATTCTTCTGTGCCTTTCCGGCTTTCTTTGCTGCTTTTCCACTTGCTTTAGGCGGCATTTTATTACACTTTAATTTTCACCACTTCACTGTTCGCTGACAAAACGAGAACTGTTAAAAGTTCCGATTTTACCCTCCCTTTTATTTCCCAATTGGACGATGTATTCATCGGTACTCACACACAAAAACATTCACATGGTATACATGAAATTCAAGTATATATAGAAGCACACTACTTGGCGTTTCTCATAATATTGTGAAAAGTGATTCAGTGAGGGTTTGTTCCGTATTAAAAATAAAAACAGTGAAAAATGTCTGGTCGTGGTAAAGGTGGCAAAGTGAAGGGAAAGGCAAAGTCCCGCTCAAATCGTGCTGGGCTACAGTTTCCAGTTGGACGTATTCATCGTCTGCTCCGAAAGGGCAACTATGCCGAACGTGTTGGCGCTGGTGCACCAGTATATCTAGCAGCTGTTATGGAATATTTGGCTGCTGAAGTTCTTGAATTGGCGGGAAATGCTGCTCGTGACAACAAGAAGACCAGAATTATTCCTCGTCATTTGCAACTGGCCATCCGTAATGACGAAGAATTAAATAAATTACTTTCTGGTGTTACCATTGCTCAAGGAGGAGTACTTCCAAACATCCAAGCCGTTTTGTTGCCCAAGAAGACAGAAAAAAGCGCCTAAAATGCATTGACACCACCATCTACATGAAAAATAACAAACAAACCGTCCTTTTAAGGACGACAAAATATTTAAATTAAGACTATTTAATGTTTTCAATTTTTCTTCCTAAAATAAAAGCATATCGAATCAACATAACAATTTCCAATTCCAATATGACGCAGAAAACCCACAATTCTTGGAAAAAAAAATACTATTTCATATCACCCCTCCAAGTTCCTTCGTCACATACATAGCAATAAAATCATAAGCAAAAAAGAAACAAAATTCTCAGAAAAAGGCAAATGAAGTAGATAGGTAGAAAATGTTCACACACTGCCGCACCTTTTCTTTTGGTTAAAATGATACCAATCACAAAAGTGGCGGAAAATGCTATTTTTGTCGCCATTTCACAAGCCGTCTTTTTTTCCTTCTCAGAATTTTATTTGAAAAAAAAAAAATTTAACTTCCACATTTATTCAGCAAACACAAATTAAAAATCGATTTAAAATCACTTTAGAGATTTATTTTGTGGTCCTGAAAAGGACCGATTGTTTGAGAAAATTATTATTTTCACATTATTTAACCGCCGAAACCATAAAGAGTGCGTCCTTGTCTCTTCAATGCATATACTACATCCATGGCAGTAACTGTCTTACGCTTAGCATGTTCAGTATATGTTACAGCATCACGAATAACATTTTCTAGGAACACTTTTAAAACACCACGTGTTTCTTCGTAAATTAAACCAGAAATACGTTTAACACCACCACGACGAGCCAAGCGGCGAATTGCTGGTTTGGTAATTCCTTGGATATTATCACGCAACACCTTACGATGACGCTTAGCGCCACCCTTTCCTAAGCCTTTTCCTCCTTTACCACGACCAGTCATTTTTTAAATTTTTTGTATGAACACTGAACTGAACTAAAGTCACTATCAAATCAAACTGTACGTTTCCGCAAGAACAACACGAATATTTATACTTCGTCTTTGCACTAGGTAGAGAAAACCAATTGGAAAAGAAACAAGAGAACAGGGACAAGCGTCGTATACTATTTTATAAGATGAATTACGAAATTCCAATAGCATTTTATTGTGACTTTTTTCTGAATTTCGTGAATAGTGTTCTTTCAGAAAGTGAAGTGATGGCTCGTACTAAGCAAACTGCTCGTAAATCTACTGGTGGAAAAGCACCAAGGAAACAATTGGCAACCAAGGCAGCTCGCAAAAGTGCTCCAGCAACCGGAGGTGTAAAGAAACCACATCGTTATCGTCCTGGAACTGTTGCTCTTCGTGAAATTCGTCGTTATCAAAAGAGTACTGAATTGTTGATTCGCAAATTGCCTTTCCAACGTTTAGTTCGTGAGATTGCTCAGGATTTCAAAACTGATTTGCGTTTCCAGAGTTCAGCAGTGATGGCTCTTCAAGAAGCCAGTGAAGCATATTTGGTTGGTCTTTTTGAAGATACAAATTTGTGTGCCATTCATGCCAAGCGTGTCACAATTATGCCAAAAGACATCCAATTGGCCAGACGTATCCGTGGTGAACGTGCTTAAATAAGTACATTAAAAACAATTGCTCATCGGTCCTTTTCAGGACCACAAAAAAATCTCAAAGGGATCTTTTATAATTTCAATTACATTTTATGTAATATACAATACCTATGTATTATTATGTATGCTTTTTTAGAACGCTTTTTCTTTGATAAAAAAAATATGAAATGAGAACACAGCTGCTGAACAAAACTATTTTTCGCAAGTAAAAAGCAATGGAATATTAAATATGTACAGTAGGTAGGTACATAATTATTATGTTATGCTTCGACATGCTCATGATTGTGTTTGTTTAAATATTGGAAGGATAAGTACAAAAAATAGGAATTCTTAATACGATAAGAAAAGTATGAAATTGAGTATGTTAATTTCTTTAGAATATAGCGCATTTTATTATCAATACAGTTGAATGTCATACAAGGTCCTGTATTAAATGTCCGATGGCTTCGTTTGGTTTAATGAAAAATGTATTACCTTCTCCATTAAAATAATTTCAAAGTCATCTTTTCAAATTTCTTTCATCATTTTTAATTTTTATTTATAAAAATATAGCTATGTCGATATTATGACTGACTTGGGTAGAAATTATGAAAAAAGAAGAAAATAAAATTATAGAAAAACAAATCTTCGTCTCGCTATATGCGAGTACCTACGGCTACTAGGTTTACTTCTGAGAATTGTTTCATACGTATCTACTTTTATGTAAATTAAAGTTCAGATATTTTAAATATTATTTAAATAATTGATTATTTAAAACCTATGATACTAATACAATTAAATATTGTATTTTCAAAAGAAATTAAATAAATATACTCGTTTGAATAGAAATAAAAATCGTCCAGAGAAAGTAAATCCAGCGTTTCATTACCGAACTTTGTTTAATTTTATTTATGCTAAGAACAGTAATATTAGTTGGTCCTTTAACATTTATATCATTATGTAAATTATATATTTTATGATAAATATTTATTTATCCCTTAAACTAATAGTTTTGTTTAAATAAATACGATTTTAGGCGCGTAGACTGAAAGAAATGCCTTCAACAAAGAGTTTAATATCTCTCTCCTGCTTTCGACGATCGGTAAATTTAAATAAAACTATTTAAAACAAGTACTAGTATATTATTGAAGTATCTTCTAATGATAATAATTTGATATATTTATTTGAAACATATAAAATAATAATTTTTTTCAAAGAACTCATGGATACAAGGTAGTAAAAGCGCTCAAATAATTAAAATTTTGTGTACCTTCCCTCTCATTGATTCTCATGGAGTTAGGCCGTGTAGGTTGGTTTTTAAAACGCATCATCAATACAAGTATTTTCTAGTGTTTTCGTGATTTTAAAAGTTAAAATTAAATAATCAAAATGGCTGATGCTGTCGTTGCTTCTCCTGCTGTAGTTTCAACTGAAAAGAAACCGAAAAAGGCTGCTGCAAGCGGTTCAAGGAAACCAAAAACCGCTCCAACTCATCCTCCTACACAGCAAATGGTGGATGCTGCCATTAAAACCCTAAAGGAACGTGGTGGTTCATCGCTTTTGGCTATTAAAAAATACATCGCGGCTACATACAAGGTTGATGTACAAAAACTTGCTCCTTTCATCAAAAAATATTTAAAAAGTGCTGTGGTCAGTGGTAAATTAGTGCAAACCAAGGGAAAGGGTGCAGCTGGTTCATTCAAATTGTCTGCTTCAGCAAACAAAGAACCAAAAGCCAAATCTGCTGAGAAGAAAAAATCGTCTGTAAAGCCGAAAACTGCTGCAGCTGGTGAGAAAAAAGTGAAGAAGGCGTCGACAGGTGAGAAGAAAGTGAAAAAAACTGCCGCCGCTTCTAAGAAGACAGCCGAGAAGAAAAAAGTGGAAAAGTCAAAGGTAAAGGCTATCAAGAAAACAACATCAGTTAAGGCAAAACCAACAAAGCCAAAAGCTGCTGCCCCAAAAGCAAAAGTACCGAAGGCAAAAACTGCTGTTGCTAAACCAAAAAAAGTTGTTGCAGCAAAGAAGGCAAAAAAATAATTTCTTTGCACAATTCCGCAACAAGAAATTTAAAAACAAATCACAGTCCTTTTCAGGGCTACAAAATAATTCATTAATGAGATAAGGCAATGGTTTTTAAATTTTGTAGTTTGTGTTGGTAAAAAAAATATGATTATATCTCTCTCCAAGGTAATGGTACATTGGTACATATTACATTTACATACATAGAAAAAAACACACGAATCGTATTTTGCTAAATTCATTGTTAAATAGAATTTTGTTTCTTTAAAATTCAGCCCAGGTTTGACAAAATATATTACATATATGGCGACAGCGCAATTAGGAATTGAAATACCTAAGGTGTAATTCCTATTTTGTTTTTTGTTTTTTTTTTTTTCATTTTCAGATTTCCTTGAAATTCTCTAAAATATTTATATTTTTTTTTTTTTTTTCAGAAAATAGAATTTCCAATTGTTTTTTTTCACAAGATAGCGATCCCAATACACAAATATTTTCACAGAAATTTCAAGTCAGCAAAATTGCTTATCACAGAAAAATATAATTTCCATAAGTAAAAAAAAAATGTTGGAAGAATAATTTCATCAATAGCATAATATGTAGTATATAAAATTGTGCTTCATTGTAGAATCTCTTAAACGAACATTTTGAGGCCCTGAAAAGGGCCGTTGTATTTTGTATAATAATGAAAAATCCAATTACTTTGAGCTGGTATATTTGGTGACTGCTTTAGTTCCTTCACTAACAGCGTGCTTAGCGAGCTCACCAGGCAACAACAAACGGACTGCAGTTTGGATTTCCCTGCTAGTGATTGTCGAACGCTTGTTGTAATGAGCCAAACGAGATGCTTCAGCAGCGATTCTCTCAAAAATATCATTCACAAAACTGTTCATGATACTCATGGCCTTTGACGAAATTCCAGTATCAGGATGAACTTGTTTCAACACTTTGTAAATGTAGATTGCGTAGCTCTCCTTCCTCTTGCGCTTCTTCTTCTTATCGGTTTTGGTGATATTCTTCTGTGCCTTTCCGGCTTTCTTTGCTGCTTTTCCACTTGCTTTAGGCGGCATTTTATTACACTTTAATTTTCACCACTTCACTGTTCGCTGACAAAACGAGAACTGTTAAAAGTTCCGATTTTACCCTCCCTTTTATTTCCCAATTGGACGATGTATTCATCGGTACTCACACACAAAAACATTCACATGGTATACATGAAATTCAAGTATATATAGAAGCACACTACTTGGCGTTTCTCATAATATTGTGAAAAGTGATTCAGTGAGGGTTTGTTCCGTATTAAAAATAAAAACAGTGAAAAATGTCTGGTCGTGGTAAAGGTGGCAAAGTGAAGGGAAAGGCAAAGTCCCGCTCAAATCGTGCTGGGCTACAGTTTCCAGTTGGACGTATTCATCGTCTGCTCCGAAAGGGCAACTATGCCGAACGTGTTGGCGCTGGTGCACCAGTATATCTAGCAGCTGTTATGGAATATTTGGCTGCTGAAGTTCTTGAATTGGCGGGAAATGCTGCTCGTGACAACAAGAAGACCAGAATTATTCCTCGTCATTTGCAACTGGCCATCCGTAATGACGAAGAATTAAATAAATTACTTTCTGGTGTTACCATTGCTCAAGGAGGAGTACTTCCAAACATCCAAGCCGTTTTGTTGCCCAAGAAGACAGAAAAAAGCGCCTAAAATGCATTGACACCACCATCTACATGAAAAATAACAAACAAACCGTCCTTTTAAGGACGACAAAATATTTAAATTAAGACTATTTAATGTTTTCAATTTTTCTTCCTAAAATAAAAGCATATCGAATCAACATAACAATTTCCAATTCCAATATGACGCAGAAAACCCACAATTCTTGGAAAAAAAAAACTATTTCATATCACCCCTCCAAGTTCCTTCGTCACATACATAGCAATAAAATCATAAGCAAAAAAGAAACAAAATTCTCAGAAAAAGGCAAATGAAGTAGATAGGTAGAAAATGTTCACACACTGCCGCACCTTTTCTTTTGGTTAAAATGATACCAATCACAAAAGTGGCGGAAAATGCTATTTTTGTCGCCATTTCACAAGCCGTCTTTTTTTCCTTCTCAGAATTTTATTTGAAAAAAAAAAAAATTTAACTTCCACATTTATTCAGCAAACACAAATTAAAAATCGATTTAAAATCACTTTAGAGATTTATTTTGTGGTCCTGAAAAGGACCGATTGTTTGAGAAAATTATTATTTTCACATTATTTAACCGCCGAAACCATAAAGAGTGCGTCCTTGTCTCTTCAATGCATATACTACATCCATGGCAGTAACTGTCTTACGCTTAGCATGTTCAGTATATGTTACAGCATCACGAATAACATTTTCTAGGAACACTTTTAAAACACCACGTGTTTCTTCGTAAATTAAACCAGAAATACGTTTAACACCACCACGACGAGCCAAGCGGCGAATTGCTGGTTTGGTAATTCCTTGGATATTATCACGCAACACCTTACGATGACGCTTAGCGCCACCCTTTCCTAAGCCTTTTCCTCCTTTACCACGACCAGTCATTTTTTAAATTTTTTGTATGAACACTGAACTGAACTAAAGTCACTATCAAATCAAACTGTACGTTTCCGCAAGAACAACACGAATATTTATACTTCGTCTTTGCACTAGGTAGAGAAAACCAATTGGAAAAGAAACAAGAGAACAGGGACAAGCGTCGTATACTATTTTATAAGATGAATTACGAAATTCCAATAGCATTTTATTGTGACTTTTTTCTGAATTTCGTGAATAGTGTTCTTTCAGAAAGTGAAGTGATGGCTCGTACTAAGCAAACTGCTCGTAAATCTACTGGTGGAAAAGCACCAAGGAAACAATTGGCAACCAAGGCAGCTCGCAAAAGTGCTCCAGCAACCGGAGGTGTAAAGAAACCACATCGTTATCGTCCTGGAACTGTTGCTCTTCGTGAAATTCGTCGTTATCAAAAGAGTACTGAATTGTTGATTCGCAAATTGCCTTTCCAACGTTTAGTTCGTGAGATTGCTCAGGATTTCAAAACTGATTTGCGTTTCCAGAGTTCAGCAGTGATGGCTCTTCAAGAAGCCAGTGAAGCATATTTGGTTGGTCTTTTTGAAGATACAAATTTGTGTGCCATTCATGCCAAGCGTGTCACAATTATGCCAAAAGACATCCAATTGGCCAGACGTATCCGTGGTGAACGTGCTTAAATAAGTACATTAAAAACAATTGCTCATCGGTCCTTTTCAGGACCACAAAAAAATCTCAAAGGGATCTTTTATAATTTCAATTACATTTTATGTAATATACAATACCTATGCAATATTATGTATGCTTTTTTAGAACGCTTTTTCTTTGATAAAAAAAATATGAAATGAGAACACAGCTGCTGAACAAAACTATTTTTCGCAAGTAAAAAGCAATGGAATATTAAATATGTACAGTAGGTAGGTACATAATTATTATGTTATGCTTCGACATGCTCATGATTGTGTTTGTTTAAATATTGGAAGGATAAGTACAAAAAATAGGAATTCTTAATACGATAAGAAAAGTATGAAATTGAGTATGTTAATTTCTTTAGAATATAGCGCATTTTATTATCAATACAGTTGAATGTCATACAAGGTCCTGTATTAAATGTCCGATGGCTTCGTTTGGTTTAATGAAAAATGTATTACCTTCTCCATTAAAATAATTTCAAAGTCATCTTTTCAAATTTCTTTCATCATTTTTAATTTTTATTTATAAAAATATAGCTATGTCGATATTATGACTGACTTGGGTAGAAATTATGAAAAAAGAAGAAAATAAAATTATAGAAAAACAAATCTTCGTCTCGCTATATGCGAGTACCTACGGCTACTAGGTTTACTTCTGAGAATTGTTTCATACGTATCTACTTTTATGTAAATTAAAGTTCAGATATTTTAAATATTATTTAAATAATTGATTATTTAAAACCTATGATACTAATACAATTAAATATTGTATTTTCAAAAGAAATTAAATAAATATACTCGTTTGAATAGAAATAAAAATCGTCCAGAGAAAGTAAATCCAGCGTTTCATTACCGAACTTTGTTTAATTTTATTTATGCTAAGAACAGTAATATTAGTTGGTCCTTTAACATTTATATCATTATGTAAATTATATATTTTATGATAAATATTTATTTATCCCTTAAACTAATAGTTTTGTTTAAATAAATACGATTTTAGGCGCGTAGACTGAAAGAAATGCCTTCAACAAAGAGTTTAATATCTCTCTCCTGCTTTCGACGATCGGTAAATTTAAATAAAACTATTTAAAACAAGTACTAGTATATTATTGAAGTATCTTCTAATGATAATAATTTGATATATTTATTTGAAACATATAAAATAATAATTTTTTTCAAAGAACTCATGGATACAAGGTAGTAAAAGCGCTCAAATAATTAAAATTTTGTGTACCTTCCCTCTCATTGATTCTCATGGAGTTAGGCCGTGTAGGTTGGTTTTTAAAACGCATCATCAATACAAGTATTTTCTAGTGTTTTCGTGATTTTAAAAGTTAAAATTAAATAATCAAAATGGCTGATGCTGTCGTTGCTTCTCCTGCTGTAGTTTCAACTGAAAAGAAACCGAAAAAGGCTGCTGCAAGCGGTTCAAGGAAACCAAAAACCGCTCCAACTCATCCTCCTACACAGCAAATGGTGGATGCTGCCATTAAAACCCTAAAGGAACGTGGTGGTTCATCGCTTTTGGCTATTAAAAAATACATCGCGGCTACATACAAGGTTGATGTACAAAAACTTGCTCCTTTCATCAAAAAATATTTAAAAAGTGCTGTGGTCAGTGGTAAATTAGTGCAAACCAAGGGAAAGGGTGCAGCTGGTTCATTCAAATTGTCTGCTTCAGCAAACAAAGAACCAAAAGCCAAATCTGCTGAGAAGAAAAAATCGTCTGTAAAGCCGAAAACTGCTGCAGCTGGTGAGAAAAAAGTGAAGAAGGCGTCGACAGGTGAGAAGAAAGTGAAAAAAACTGCCGCCGCTTCTAAGAAGACAGCCGAGAAGAAAAAAGTGGAAAAGTCAAAGGTAAAGGCTATCAAGAAAACAACATCAGTTAAGGCAAAACCAACAAAGCCAAAAGCTGCTGCCCCAAAAGCAAAAGTACCGAAGGCAAAAACTGCTGTTGCTAAACCAAAAAAAGTTGTTGCAGCAAAGAAGGCAAAAAAATAATTTCTTTGCACAATTCCGCAACAAGAAATTTAAAAACAAATCACAGTCCTTTTCAGGGCTACAAAATAATTCATTAATGAGATAAGGCAATGGTTTTTAAATTTTGTAGTTTGTGTTGGTAAAAAAAATATGATTATATCTCTCTCCAAGGTAATGGTACATTGGTACATATTACATTTACATACATAGAAAAAAACACACGAATCGTATTTTGCTAAATTCATTGTTAAATAGAATTTTGTTTCTTTAAAATTCAGCCCAGGTTTGACAAAATATATTACATATATGGCGACAGCGCAATTAGGAATTGAAATACCTAAGGTGTAATTCCTATTTTGTTTTTTTTTTTTTTTTTTTTCATTTTCAGATTTCCTTGAAATTCTCTAAAATATTTATATTTTTTTTTTTTTTTTCAGAAAATAGAATTTCCAATTGTTTTTTTTCACAAGATAGCGATCCCAATACACAAATATTTTCACAGAAATTTCAAGTCAGCAAAATTGCTTATCACAGAAAAATATAATTTCCATAAGTAAAAAAAAAATGTTGGAAGAATAATTTCATCAATAGCATAATATGTAGTATATAAAATTGTGCTTCATTGTAGAATCTCTTAAACGAACATTTTGAGGCCCTGAAAAGGGCCGTTGTATTTTGTATAATAATGAAAAATCCAATTACTTTGAGCTGGTATATTTGGTGACTGCTTTAGTTCCTTCACTAACAGCGTGCTTAGCGAGCTCACCAGGCAACAACAAACGGACTGCAGTTTGGATTTCCCTGCTAGTGATTGTCGAACGCTTGTTGTAATGAGCCAAACGAGATGCTTCAGCAGCGATTCTCTCAAAAATATCATTCACAAAACTGTTCATGATACTCATGGCCTTTGACGAAATTCCAGTATCAGGATGAACTTGTTTCAACACTTTGTAAATGTAGATTGCGTAGCTCTCCTTCCTCTTGCGCTTCTTCTTCTTATCGGTTTTGGTGATATTCTTCTGTGCCTTTCCGGCTTTCTTTGCTGCTTTTCCACTTGCTTTAGGCGGCATTTTATTACACTTTAATTTTCACCACTTCACTGTTCGCTGACAAAACGAGAACTGTTAAAAGTTCCGATTTTACCCTCCCTTTTATTTCCCAATTGGACGATGTATTCATCGGTACTCACACACAAAAACATTCACATGGTATACATGAAATTCAAGTATATATAGAAGCACACTACTTGGCGTTTCTCATAATATTGTGAAAAGTGATTCAGTGAGGGTTTGTTCCGTATTAAAAATAAAAACAGTGAAAAATGTCTGGTCGTGGTAAAGGTGGCAAAGTGAAGGGAAAGGCAAAGTCCCGCTCAAATCGTGCTGGGCTACAGTTTCCAGTTGGACGTATTCATCGTCTGCTCCGAAAGGGCAACTATGCCGAACGTGTTGGCGCTGGTGCACCAGTATATCTAGCAGCTGTTATGGAATATTTGGCTGCTGAAGTTCTTGAATTGGCGGGAAATGCTGCTCGTGACAACAAGAAGACCAGAATTATTCCTCGTCATTTGCAACTGGCCATCCGTAATGACGAAGAATTAAATAAATTACTTTCTGGTGTTACCATTGCTCAAGGAGGAGTACTTCCAAACATCCAAGCCGTTTTGTTGCCCAAGAAGACAGAAAAAAGCGCCTAAAATGCATTGACACCACCATCTACATGAAAAATAACAAACAAACCGTCCTTTTAAGGACGAGAAAATATTTAAATTAAGACTATTTAATGTTTTCAATTTTTCTTCCTAAAATAAAAGCATATCGAATCAACATAACAATTTCCAATTCCAATATGACGCAGAAAACCCACAATTCTTGGAAAAAAAAAAACTATTTCATATCACCCCTCCAAGTTCCTTCGTCACATACATAGCAATAAAATCATAAGCAAAAAAGAAACAAAATTCTCAGAAAAAGGCAAATGAAGTAGATAGGTAGAAAATGTTCACACACTGCCGCACCTTTTCTTTTGGTTAAAATGATACCAATCACAAAAGTGGCGGAAAATGCTATTTTTGTCGCCATTTCACAAGCCGTCTTTTTTTCCTTCTCAGAATTTTATTTGAAAAAAAAAAAAATTTAACTTCCACATTTATTCAGCAAACACAAATTAAAAATCGATTTAAAATCACTTTAGAGATTTATTTTGTGGTCCTGAAAAGGACCGATTGTTTGAGAAAATTATTATTTTCACATTATTTAACCGCCGAAACCATAAAGAGTGCGTCCTTGTCTCTTCAATGCATATACTACATCCATGGCAGTAACTGTCTTACGCTTAGCATGTTCAGTATATGTTACAGCATCACGAATAACATTTTCTAGGAACACTTTTAAAACACCACGTGTTTCTTCGTAAATTAAACCAGAAATACGTTTAACACCACCACGACGAGCCAAGCGGCGAATTGCTGGTTTGGTAATTCCTTGGATATTATCACGCAACACCTTACGATGACGCTTAGCGCCACCCTTTCCTAAGCCTTTTCCTCCTTTACCACGACCAGTCATTTTTTAAATTTTTTGTATGAACACTGAACTGAACTAAAGTCACTATCAAATCAAACTGTACGTTTCCGCAAGAACAACACGAATATTTATACTTCGTCTTTGCACTAGGTAGAGAAAACCAATTGGAAAAGAAACAAGAGAACAGGGACAAGCGTCGTATACTATTTTATAAGATGAATTACGAAATTCCAATAGCATTTTATTGTGACTTTTTTCTGAATTTCGTGAATAGTGTTCTTTCAGAAAGTGAAGTGATGGCTCGTACTAAGCAAACTGCTCGTAAATCTACTGGTGGAAAAGCACCAAGGAAACAATTGGCAACCAAGGCAGCTCGCAAAAGTGCTCCAGCAACCGGAGGTGTAAAGAAACCACATCGTTATCGTCCTGGAACTGTTGCTCTTCGTGAAATTCGTCGTTATCAAAAGAGTACTGAATTGTTGATTCGCAAATTGCCTTTCCAACGTTTAGTTCGTGAGATTGCTCAGGATTTCAAAACTGATTTGCGTTTCCAGAGTTCAGCAGTGATGGCTCTTCAAGAAGCCAGTGAAGCATATTTGGTTGGTCTTTTTGAAGATACAAATTTGTGTGCCATTCATGCCAAGCGTGTCACAATTATGCCAAAAGACATCCAATTGGCCAGACGTATCCGTGGTGAACGTGCTTAAATAAGTACATTAAAAACAATTGCTCATCGGTCCTTTTCAGGACCACAAAAAAATCTCAAAGGGATCTTTTATAATTTCAATTACATTTTATGTAATATACAATACCTATGCAATATTATGTATGCTTTTTTAGAACGCTTTTTCTTTGATAAAAAAAATATGAAATGAGAACACAGCTGCTGAACAAAACTATTTTTCGCAAGTAAAAAGCAATGGAATATTAAATATGTACAGTAGGTAGGTACATAATTATTATGTTATGCTTCGACATGCTCATGATTGTGTTTGTTTAAATATTGGAAGGATAAGTACAAAAAATAGGAATTCTTAATACGATAAGAAAAGTATGAAATTGAGTATGTTAATTTCTTTAGAATATAGCGCATTTTATTATCAATACAGTTGAATGTCATACAAGGTCCTGTATTAAATGTCCGATGGCTTCGTTTGGTTTAATGAAAAATGTATTACCTTCTCCATTAAAATAATTTCAAAGTCATCTTTTCAAATTTCTTTCATCATTTTTAATTTTTATTTATAAAAATATAGCTATGTCGATATTATGACTGACTTGGGTAGAAATTATGAAAAAAGAAGAAAATAAAATTATAGAAAAACAAATCTTCGTCTCGCTATATGCGAGTACCTACGGCTACTAGGTTTACTTCTGAGAATTGTTTCATACGTATCTACTTTTATGTAAATTAAAGTTCAGATATTTTAAATATTATTTAAATAATTGATTATTTAAAACCTATGATACTAATACAATTAAATATTGTATTTTCAAAAGAAATTAAATAAATATACTCGTTTGAATAGAAATAAAAATCGTCCAGAGAAAGTAAATCCAGCGTTTCATTACCGAACTTTGTTTAATTTTATTTATGCTAAGAACAGTAATATTAGTTGGTCCTTTAACATTTATATCATTATGTAAATTATATATTTTATGATAAATATTTATTTATCCCTTAAACTAATAGTTTTGTTTAAATAAATACGATTTTAGGCGCGTAGACTGAAAGAAATGCCTTCAACAAAGAGTTTAATATCTCTCTCCTGCTTTCGACGATCGGTAAATTTAAATAAAACTATTTAAAACAAGTACTAGTATATTATTGAAGTATCTTCTAATGATAATAATTTGATATATTTATTTGAAACATATAAAATAATAATTTTTTTCAAAGAACTCATGGATACAAGGTAGTAAAAGCGCTCAAATAATTAAAATTTTGTGTACCTTCCCTCTCATTGATTCTCATGGAGTTAGGCCGTGTAGGTTGGTTTTTAAAACGCATCATCAATACAAGTATTTTCTAGTGTTTTCGTGATTTTAAAAGTTAAAATTAAATAATCAAAATGGCTGATGCTGTCGTTGCTTCTCCTGCTGTAGTTTCAACTGAAAAGAAACCGAAAAAGGCTGCTGCAAGCGGTTCAAGGAAACCAAAAACCGCTCCAACTCATCCTCCTACACAGCAAATGGTGGATGCTGCCATTAAAACCCTAAAGGAACGTGGTGGTTCATCGCTTTTGGCTATTAAAAAATACATCGCGGCTACATACAAGGTTGATGTACAAAAACTTGCTCCTTTCATCAAAAAATATTTAAAAAGTGCTGTGGTCAGTGGTAAATTAGTGCAAACCAAGGGAAAGGGTGCAGCTGGTTCATTCAAATTGTCTGCTTCAGCAAACAAAGAACCAAAAGCCAAATCTGCTGAGAAGAAAAAATCGTCTGTAAAGCCGAAAACTGCTGCAGCTGGTGAGAAAAAAGTGAAGAAGGCGTCGACAGGTGAGAAGAAAGTGAAAAAAACTGCCGCCGCTTCTAAGAAGACAGCCGAGAAGAAAAAAGTGGAAAAGTCAAAGGTAAAGGCTATCAAGAAAACAACATCAGTTAAGGCAAAACCAACAAAGCCAAAAGCTGCTGCCCCAAAAGCAAAAGTACCGAAGGCAAAAACTGCTGTTGCTAAACCAAAAAAAGTTGTTGCAGCAAAGAAGGCAAAAAAATAATTTCTTTGCACAATTCCGCAACAAGAAATTTAAAAACAAATCACAGTCCTTTTCAGGGCTACAAAATAATTCATTAATGAGATAAGGCAATGGTTTTTAAATTTTGTAGTTTGTGTTGGTAAAAAAAATATGATTATATCTCTCTCCAAGGTAATGGTACATTGGTACATATTACATTTACATACATAGAAAAAAACACACGAATCGTATTTTGCTAAATTCATTGTTAAATAGAATTTTGTTTCTTTAAAATTCAGCCCAGGTTTGACAAAATATATTACATATATGGCGACAGCGCAATTAGGAATTGAAATACCTAAGGTGTAATTCCTATTTTGTTTTTTTTTTTTTTTTTTTTCATTTTCAGATTTCCTTGAAATTCTCTAAAATATTTATATTTTTTTTTTTTTTTTCAGAAAATAGAATTTCCAATTGTTTTTTTTCACAAGATAGCGATCCCAATACACAAATATTTTCACAGAAATTTCAAGTCAGCAAAATTGCTTATCACAGAAAAATATAATTTCCATAAGTAAAAAAAAAATGTTGGAAGAATAATTTCATCAATAGCATAATATGTAGTATATAAAATTGTGCTTCATTGTAGAATCTCTTAAACGAACATTTTGAGGCCCTGAAAAGGGCCGTTGTATTTTGTATAATAATGAAAAATCCAATTACTTTGAGCTGGTATATTTGGTGACTGCTTTAGTTCCTTCACTAACAGCGTGCTTAGCGAGCTCACCAGGCAACAACAAACGGACTGCAGTTTGGATTTCCCTGCTAGTGATTGTCGAACGCTTGTTGTAATGAGCCAAACGAGATGCTTCAGCAGCGATTCTCTCAAAAATATCATTCACAAAACTGTTCATGATACTCATGGCCTTTGACGAAATTCCAGTATCAGGATGAACTTGTTTCAACACTTTGTAAATGTAGATTGCGTAGCTCTCCTTCCTCTTGCGCTTCTTCTTCTTATCGGTTTTGGTGATATTCTTCTGTGCCTTTCCGGCTTTCTTTGCTGCTTTTCCACTTGCTTTAGGCGGCATTTTATTACACTTTAATTTTCACCACTTCACTGTTCGCTGACAAAACGAGAACTGTTAAAAGTTCCGATTTTACCCTCCCTTTTATTTCCCAATTGGACGATGTATTCATCGGTACTCACACACAAAAACATTCACATGGTATACATGAAATTCAAGTATATATAGAAGCACACTACTTGGCGTTTCTCATAATATTGTGAAAAGTGATTCAGTGAGGGTTTGTTCCGTATTAAAAATAAAAACAGTGAAAAATGTCTGGTCGTGGTAAAGGTGGCAAAGTGAAGGGAAAGGCAAAGTCCCGCTCAAATCGTGCTGGGCTACAGTTTCCAGTTGGACGTATTCATCGTCTGCTCCGAAAGGGCAACTATGCCGAACGTGTTGGCGCTGGTGCACCAGTATATCTAGCAGCTGTTATGGAATATTTGGCTGCTGAAGTTCTTGAATTGGCGGGAAATGCTGCTCGTGACAACAAGAAGACCAGAATTATTCCTCGTCATTTGCAACTGGCCATCCGTAATGACGAAGAATTAAATAAATTACTTTCTGGTGTTACCATTGCTCAAGGAGGAGTACTTCCAAACATCCAAGCCGTTTTGTTGCCCAAGAAGACAGAAAAAAGCGCCTAAAATGCATTGACACCACCATCTACATGAAAAATAACAAACAAACCGTCCTTTTAAGGACGAGAAAATATTTAAATTAAGACTATTTAATGTTTTCAATTTTTCTTCCTAAAATAAAAGCATATCGAATCAACATAACAATTTCCAATTCCAATATGACGCAGAAAACCCACAATTCTTGGAAAAAAAAAAACTATTTCATATCACCCCTCCAAGTTCCTTCGTCACATACATAGCAATAAAATCATAAGCAAAAAAGAAACAAAATTCTCAGAAAAAGGCAAATGAAGTAGATAGGTAGAAAATGTTCACACACTGCCGCACCTTTTCTTTTGGTTAAAATGATACCAATCACAAAAGTGGCGGAAAATGCTATTTTTGTCGCCATTTCACAAGCCGTCTTTTTTTCCTTCTCAGAATTTTATTTGAAAAAAAAAAAAATTTAACTTCCACATTTATTCAGCAAACACAAATTAAAAATCGATTTAAAATCACTTTAGAGATTTATTTTGTGGTCCTGAAAAGGACCGATTGTTTGAGAAAATTATTATTTTCACATTATTTAACCGCCGAAACCATAAAGAGTGCGTCCTTGTCTCTTCAATGCATATACTACATCCATGGCAGTAACTGTCTTACGCTTAGCATGTTCAGTATATGTTACAGCATCACGAATAACATTTTCTAGGAACACTTTTAAAACACCACGTGTTTCTTCGTAAATTAAACCAGAAATACGTTTAACACCACCACGACGAGCCAAGCGGCGAATTGCTGGTTTGGTAATTCCTTGGATATTATCACGCAACACCTTACGATGACGCTTAGCGCCACCCTTTCCTAAGCCTTTTCCTCCTTTACCACGACCAGTCATTTTTTAAATTTTTTGTATGAACACTGAACTGAACTAAAGTCACTATCAAATCAAACTGTACGTTTCCGCAAGAACAACACGAATATTTATACTTCGTCTTTGCACTAGGTAGAGAAAACCAATTGGAAAAGAAACAAGAGAACAGGGACAAGCGTCGTATACTATTTTATAAGATGAATTACGAAATTCCAATAGCATTTTATTGTGACTTTTTTCTGAATTTCGTGAATAGTGTTCTTTCAGAAAGTGAAGTGATGGCTCGTACTAAGCAAACTGCTCGTAAATCTACTGGTGGAAAAGCACCAAGGAAACAATTGGCAACCAAGGCAGCTCGCAAAAGTGCTCCAGCAACCGGAGGTGTAAAGAAACCACATCGTTATCGTCCTGGAACTGTTGCTCTTCGTGAAATTCGTCGTTATCAAAAGAGTACTGAATTGTTGATTCGCAAATTGCCTTTCCAACGTTTAGTTCGTGAGATTGCTCAGGATTTCAAAACTGATTTGCGTTTCCAGAGTTCAGCAGTGATGGCTCTTCAAGAAGCCAGTGAAGCATATTTGGTTGGTCTTTTTGAAGATACAAATTTGTGTGCCATTCATGCCAAGCGTGTCACAATTATGCCAAAAGACATCCAATTGGCCAGACGTATCCGTGGTGAACGTGCTTAAATAAGTACATTAAAAACAATTGCTCATCGGTCCTTTTCAGGACCACAAAAAAATCTCAAAGGGATCTTTTATAATTTCAATTACATTTTATGTAATATACAATACCTATGCAATATTATGTATGCTTTTTTAGAACGCTTTTTCTTTGATAAAAAAAATATGAAATGAGAACACAGCTGCTGAACAAAACTATTTTTCGCAAGTAAAAAGCAATGGAATATTAAATATGTACAGTAGGTAGGTACATAATTATTATGTTATGCTTCGACATGCTCATGATTGTGTTTGTTTAAATATTGGAAGGATAAGTACAAAAAATAGGAATTCTTAATACGATAAGAAAAGTATGAAATTGAGTATGTTAATTTCTTTAGAATATAGCGCATTTTATTATCAATACAGTTGAATGTCATACAAGGTCCTGTATTAAATGTCCGATGGCTTCGTTTGGTTTAATGAAAAATGTATTACCTTCTCCATTAAAATAATTTCAAAGTCATCTTTTCAAATTTCTTTCATCATTTTTAATTTTTATTTATAAAAATATAGCTATGTCGATATTATGACTGACTTGGGTAGAAATTATGAAAAAAGAAGAAAATAAAATTATAGAAAAACAAATCTTCGTCTCGCTATATGCGAGTACCTACGGCTACTAGGTTTACTTCTGAGAATTGTTTCATACGTATCTACTTTTATGTAAATTAAAGTTCAGATATTTTAAATATTATTTAAATAATTGATTATTTAAAACCTATGATACTAATACAATTAAATATTGTATTTTCAAAAGAAATTAAATAAATATACTCGTTTGAATAGAAATAAAAATCGTCCAGAGAAAGTAAATCCAGCGTTTCATTACCGAACTTTGTTTAATTTTATTTATGCTAAGAACAGTAATATTAGTTGGTCCTTTAACATTTATATCATTATGTAAATTATATATTTTATGATAAATATTTATTTATCCCTTAAACTAATAGTTTTGTTTAAATAAATACGATTTTAGGCGCATAGACTGAAAGAAATGCCTTCAACAAAGAGTTTAATATCTCTCTCCTGCTTTCGACGATCGGTAAATTTAAATAAAACTATTTAAAACAAGTACTAGTATATTATTGAAGTATCTTCTAATGATAATAATTTGATATATTTATTTGAAACATATAAAATAATAATTTTTTTCAAAGAACTCATGGATACAAGGTAGTAAAAGCGCTCAAATAATTAAAATTTTGTGTACCTTCCCTCTCATTGATTCTCATGGAGTTAGGCCGTGTAGGTTGGTTTTTAAAACGCATCATCAATACAAGTATTTTCTAGTGTTTTCGTGATTTTAAAAGTTAAAATTAAATAATCAAAATGGCTGATGCTGTCGTTGCTTCTCCTGCTGTAGTTTCAACTGAAAAGAAACCGAAAAAGGCTGCTGCAAGCGGTTCAAGGAAACCAAAAACCGCTCCAACTCATCCTCCTACACAGCAAATGGTGGATGCTGCCATTAAAACCCTAAAGGAACGTGGTGGTTCATCGCTTTTGGCTATTAAAAAATACATCGCGGCTACATACAAGGTTGATGTACAAAAACTTGCTCCTTTCATCAAAAAATATTTAAAAAGTGCTGTGGTCAGTGGTAAATTAGTGCAAACCAAGGGAAAGGGTGCAGCTGGTTCATTCAAATTGTCTGCTTCAGCAAACAAAGAACCAAAAGCCAAATCTGCTGAGAAGAAAAAATCGTCTGTAAAGCCGAAAACTGCTGCAGCTGGTGAGAAAAAAGTGAAGAAGGCGTCGACAGGTGAGAAGAAAGTGAAAAAAACTTCCGCCGCTTCTAAGAAGACAGCCGAGAAGAAAAAAGTGGAAAAGTCAAAGGTAAAGGCTATCAAGAAAACAACATCAGTTAAGGCAAAACCAACAAAGCCAAAAGCTGCTGCCCCAAAAGCAAAAGTACCGAAGGCAAAAACTGCTGTTGCTAAACCAAAAAAAGTTGTTGCAGCAAAGAAGGCAAAAAAATAATTTCTTTGCACAATTCCGCAACAAGAAATTTAAAAACAAATCACAGTCCTTTTCAGGGCTACAAAATAATTCATTAATGAGATAAGGCAATGGTTTTTAAATTTTGTAGTTTGTGTTGGTAAAAAAAATATGATTATATCTCTCTCCAAGGTAATGGTACATTGGTACATATTACATTTACATACATAGAAAAAAACACACGAATCGTATTTTGCTAAATTCATTGTTAAATAGAATTTTGTTTCTTTAAAATTCAGCCCAGGTTTGACAAAATATATTACATATATGGCGACAGCGCAATTAGGAATTGAAATACCTAAGGTGTAATTCCTATTTTGTTTTTTTTTTTTTTTTTTTTCATTTTCAGATTTCCTTGAAATTCTCTAAAATATTTATATTTTTTTTTTTTTTCAGAAAATAGAATTTCCAATTGTTTTTTTTCACAAGATAGCGATCCCAATACACAAATATTTTCACAGAAATTTCAAGTCAGCAAAATTGCTTATCACAGAAAAATATAATTTCCATAAGTAAAAAAAAATGTTGGAAGAATAATTTCATCAATAGCATAATATGTAGTATATAAAATTGTGCTTCATTGTAGAATCTCTTAAACGAACATTTTGAGGCCCTGAAAAGGGCCGTTGTATTTTGTATAATAATGAAAAATCCAATTACTTTGAGCTGGTATATTTGGTGACTGCTTTAGTTCCTTCACTAACAGCGTGCTTAGCGAGCTCACCAGGCAACAACAAACGGACTGCAGTTTGGATTTCCCTGCTAGTGATTGTCGAACGCTTGTTGTAATGAGCCAAACGAGATGCTTCAGCAGCGATTCTCTCAAAAATATCATTCACAAAACTGTTCATGATACTCATGGCCTTTGACGAAATTCCAGTATCAGGATGAACTTGTTTCAACACTTTGTAAATGTAGATTGCGTAGCTCTCCTTCCTCTTGCGCTTCTTCTTCTTATCGGTTTTGGTGATATTCTTCTGTGCCTTTCCGGCTTTCTTTGCTGCTTTTCCACTTGCTTTAGGCGGCATTTTATTACACTTTAATTTTCACCACTTCACTGTTCGCTGACAAAACGAGAACTGTTAAAAGTTCCGATTTTACCCTCCCTTTTATTTCCCAATTGGACGATGTATTCATCGGTACTCACACACAAAAACATTCACATGGTATACATGAAATTCAAGTATATATAGAAGCACACTACTTGGCGTTTCTCATAATATTGTGAAAAGTGATTCAGTGAGGGTTTGTTCCGTATTAAAAATAAAAACAGTGAAAAATGTCTGGTCGTGGTAAAGGTGGCAAAGTGAAGGGAAAGGCAAAGTCCCGCTCAAATCGTGCTGGGCTACAGTTTCCAGTTGGACGTATTCATCGTCTGCTCCGAAAGGGCAACTATGCCGAACGTGTTGGCGCTGGTGCACCAGTATATCTAGCAGCTGTTATGGAATATTTGGCTGCTGAAGTTCTTGAATTGGCGGGAAATGCTGCTCGTGACAACAAGAAGACCAGAATTATTCCTCGTCATTTGCAACTGGCCATCCGTAATGACGAAGAATTAAATAAATTACTTTCTGGTGTTACCATTGCTCAAGGAGGAGTACTTCCAAACATCCAAGCCGTTTTGTTGCCCAAGAAGACAGAAAAAAGCGCCTAAAATGCATTGACACCACCATCTACATGAAAAATAACAAACAAACCGTCCTTTTAAGGACGACAAAATATTTAAATTAAGACTATTTAATGTTTTCAATTTTTCTTCCTAAAATAAAAGCATATCGAATCAACATAACAATTTCCAATTCCAATATGACGCAGAAAACCCACAATTCTTGGAAAAAAAAATACTATTTCATATCACCCCTCCAAGTTCCTTCGTCACATACATAGCAATAAAATCATAAGCAAAAAAGAAACAAAATTCTCAGAAAAAGGCAAATGAAGTAGATAGGTAGAAAATGTTCACACACTGCCGCACCTTTTCTTTTGGTTAAAATGATACCAATCACAAAAGTGGCGGAAAATGCTATTTTTGTCGCCATTTCACAAGCCGTCTTTTTTTCCTTCTCAGAATTTTATTTGAAAAAAAAAAAATTTAACTTCCACATTTATTCAGCAAACACAAATTAAAAATCGATTTAAAATCACTTTAGAGATTTATTTTGTGGTCCTGAAAAGGACCGATTGTTTGAGAAAATTATTATTTTCACATTATTTAACCGCCGAAACCATAAAGAGTGCGTCCTTGTCTCTTCAATGCATATACTACATCCATGGCAGTAACTGTCTTACGCTTAGCATGTTCAGTATATGTTACAGCATCACGAATAACATTTTCTAGGAACACTTTTAAAACACCACGTGTTTCTTCGTAAATTAAACCAGAAATACGTTTAACACCACCACGACGAGCCAAGCGGCGAATTGCTGGTTTGGTAATTCCTTGGATATTATCACGCAACACTTTACGATGACGCTTAGCGCCACCCTTTCCTAAGCCTTTTCCTCCTTTACCACGACCAGTCATTTTTTAAATTTTTTGTATGAACACTGAACTGAACTAAAGTCACTATCAAATCAAACTGTACGTTTCCGCATTACATTACATTAATTTTTTATTGAACTTTTATATATACAATTTGACTTAAGGCTAGTTTACAAGTGCTGATGAATAATTAATATTTTTTGTGTTGGCTCAACAACAGGGGCCCAACGGTTTACAATGATTTTTTTTAAATAATTAGATTTACATAAATAAATTGTAATTGTTTTCTCAGATTCATACTCGTAGTATGCATCGTTGTCAGGGTTGACCTCAGGGTGTTCAAATCCGGGTGTCGATGTCCTTGTGGTGGTAGAGAGGGTTGTTCATCTTGGTATTATCCTCGATGGTGGGATGTCTCGGTCAAATCGTAGAAGGGTATATTTGCCCTGTCGGTGTCTCTTGGGAATAGGTCCTCGTTTAGTAGAGCCAATACATGGAGGTAGCGATGCTCTGGGATGTGTTGGGTCTCCGCAATCCTTCGGACTAGAGGGTTTGGATGGTTGGATGCATTCCCGAGTATTCTCTGGAAAAGTGTGACCATGTACTTTTCCAGGGGGGTGATCCTGGCTTCTTCGTAGAGTCTTGAACTTCTGACGTTTTTCTTTCGAATTGGATCATAGTGTAGTCCTGTGCAGATCCTTAAGAGTTTTCTCTCAAAAATGGCCAGCTTCTTCATGTACGTCTTGGAAATAGTGTACCAAATGGGAAAACCGTATGTTACTACCGGTCTTATAAGCTGTTTGTAGAGCAGCAGTTTGGTTTTTTTACTCAGTCCGTTCTGCTTCTTCATCAGCGGGTAGACTCGATGAAACGCGAATGCAGCCTTCCTGAGAACAGTGTTCAGGTGTGGGTTGAATTTGAATCGCTCGTTAAAGTTGACTCCAAGATATTTAATGTCGTTTGTGGTTGACAGCGCTGATCCATCAGGTAGTCTCAGCGTTACATTACGACAATTGGTGGCTGATCTACCTCTACTTCTTCCTCTAATTGGTCTTCTGATGCAGATTAGTTCTGATTTGGCAGTGTTGATTCGTATGCCCCATTTTTGGTAGTATTCGAAAAGTTTGCTGACATGGACTTCAACTCTTCGTGCTGCTATGGCGGGGGACATTGAGCTGCTATATGTGGCGGAGTCGTCGGCGAACAGGCAGCTATTGGTTGTGTTCTCGAGCCGAGGCTGGTCGGATGTGAAGATGTTGAAAAGTAGTGGACCCAATTTTGACCCTTGGGCTACACCGGCTCGGATGCTTTTTGTTTGGGAATGGCTGTCTTCTATTTGTACAAAAAAGGACCTGGAGTGAAGAAAGCTAAAAATTATTTTAATAAGTGGTAAAGGAAAACTTAGCTGTTTAAGTTTATGAATAAGTCCTTGAATCCACACCGAATCGAATGCCTTCTCCACATCTAGAAAGCATGCGACTGTGACTTGGTGGTTGTTGAGAGCCTTCGTGACATCATGGTGGAACTTCATTAATGGGTGCAACGTAGAATGTTTTTCCCGAAATCCAAATTGTATGTCCGGTATGATGTTGAGTTGGTTACACACATCTTTCACTCTCCGCAGGATGAGTTCCTCGAGTATTTTGCTCACACTACAAAGTAGCGATATAGGCCTATATCCTCTGACGTTGTTGGGGTCGCCTTTCTTCGGAATGGCTATTATTTTAGCGGTCTTCCATTTCCTAGGAAAGTAGCAGTTGTTGATGCAGTTGTTCATCACTATAGCTAGCAGGATCATTATTGACTGCGGCAGCTTTTTCAGGACGAAGTTGGATATTTTGTCCGGTCCAGTTGACTTCTTAGAGTGACTGTTCTGAATTATTTCAGCGATTTCCTCTGGTGTTGATAAGGTGTCATCATCCACGGGGTTGTCGGCTAGATTTGTGTCAGTGAACGCAGTAGTTGCTGTCGTCGATTCTTCGATGCTTCTGACTGTTGCATGGACTTCTGAGAGGAATACAGGATCGTTAGGAGGCGATGGGTTGAAGTTGCCTTCGAAGAATATAGCTAACGCTTCTGCCTTCTCATCAAGGGTGGTGGCGGTTCCAGGATTGGTGCCTAGTGTATCTGGCATTTTTAGACCTTTTCCGATGATTCGGTTAATTTTTTTAAAGGTATCGGGGCCGGGCTTAATGTCTTGCAACCTCTTTTGCATCTGAACATCATTGTAGTGCTGTACTGCATTCTTGAACATGATGTTAGTGCAGTTTAGTTCACTCAGAACGGTCTGATAGTCACTGTTGACCGTGTTCCATTCCCGGTTGCGTATTCTTTGGAGTCGTTTCCTTAAGCGTTGTCTGTGGTGGTATAGGTTCTGGATGTAGACTGGAAGATGGCTGTATCTGTCCTTCGACGTCTTAGGCCTCTTTTGCATATCGAGTGCTCGGTTTACTGCACTCTGAAGGTCTTCAACGGCTGTGTCTATCTCATCATTGGAGAGATTTCTTGTCGCTGGGGGTAGGGTGATATTATTTTCGACTTCTCTATGAAATAGCTCTATATCCAATTCCTTGAAGTTTATGTAGTCACCTCCTGGTTGCTCGTTCGTAAAGATCGGTTGATGAAGCCTAATAATCAGCTGCACTGCTTCATGGTCAGAGTCGCTGGTAAGAGTTTTGCACTCGTAGTTCTGTATCTCTGGGAGGATGTTTACCAGGTTAGAGGTCACCATGAAGAAGTCCAGGAAAGATGGGGTTCTGGGGAAGGTCGGTCTTGGTTGGGATACAACAACGAGGGAGTGGTTGTCATAATTGTCTTCCATCCAGTTGACAATTGCTACGCCTTCGGTGCTATCAACTGTATCGCCCCACATTTGGTGCCTTGCGTTGAAGTCTCCGCCGATCATCCCGAATGTGTGTTGGGTTAGGAGTCCGCTCAAGATTTGCAGATCGTGTTGGATATTCGGAGTGTTAGCGTTGCACTTGTTGTAAATGCTGATGACCGCCAGAGTTTCGGATGGATTCGTTCGGATGACTATTCCAGTAGCTTCGAATGAGGTAAGTCCACGAATGGGGAATTGTGTGATCCTTTCCTTGTTGATGGTCTTTTTTACGAAAATGCCTGTTCCTCGTTTGCCTTCCACTTTATCAGTCTTGAAGAAATGGTAGTCTTTAAGATCCATCTTGTTCCGGCTGGTCAGCATCGTTTCACTTATAAGTGCAATATCTGGGTTGTTGGACTTCATGAAGAGGTGGAAAGCCGTTCTTTTGTTGAGGCTATATAACGAATTAACGTTATATGCAATTACACGCAGTTTCCTTATGTGCTGCATAGTTGGAAAATAAAAGTGGCCAATGCCACGGATTTATTCTCTTCACTCATGCTGGAGTAATTGGGAGGGACGGCATTACGAGCCTTCTTCATGATGGCGGATAGATCGGCACCAAATACTCGATGGACTTCTTCCCCGAGGTTCACATTTCCGGTCTTGGGTTGGTTCTTCCGAATAGGATGTTGCTTCTTCATAGTTGGTGGTTGTGGTTGCTTAGATGGTGTTTTTGGTTGGTTCGGCAGTGGTTGAACTTGGGTTAAGCCCATCCTGGCTATTGAGGCGAAACTGACGGCTGGTTTTGTCAATGTGCAAGCAGATTTTGCTGCGAATTCCTTTTGCGCTTTCTTCAGTGTGACCTGCTTCTCTTTTTCAGCCAGCTTAAGTTTGTACTGCGGACATCCCTTGTAGCTCGCTGGATGACCTGTGGATTTGCAGTTTGCGCAATAGACTTCGGTGTCCGATGACTCCTTTCGCTTGCATTCTCCTGGTTGGTGATTGAGCTTGCATTTGACACAAACGTATGCCATGCCGCAATTAGTGGCGACGTGTCCGAATCGCTGACAATTCTTGCACTGCACAATGTCGTTGTTCTTGAGGCGTTCCCAGTGCACCCGTTGATTTAGCAGGAGTGTCTTCCTACAGACTTCGGTGACGTCAAACGCTTTGTTGACTTCTACAACGAAGCAGTTAAACGCCTTGCCTTTTGCTTTCGACGATTTGAAGACCGATACCTTTATAACAGGTACTCCTTCGGCTTTGAGCTCCTCCTCAATTTCACCAGTGCTGTAAGAGAAGTGGATCCCTTTGAGCATCAATAACGTCCGTCGGTCTTCTCGTGGTGTAAATGAGTGGTGCTGTATTTTCCTTGTCTTGAGGAAGTTCTTGATGGCATCAAAACCTTCCCGATTAGCAGCATTTATGACCGTCTTCGTTGTGTTGACATTCTTGAGGGTATAGTCTATTTTTTGTCCTTTGGCATATCTGCTGATTTCGGCGATGTTACCGGAAAAGCAGATGATTGGTGGCATTCCATTTTTCTTCTTCTGCGCCACTGTTGATGTTTGTGCTTGTGGTGTTGATGATATCAGATTACTTGCTGGTGTAATTGTTGTCGTTTGGTGTATTGACGGTGCCGGTACTGGTGTCGGTTGCTGGACTTCTGATACTGGTGCTACAGCGGATATCTCTTTAACCTGCTGATCCCTTTTCGACTTCTTGGTCGATGAGTTGGTTGACTTTCTGGCCCGCTTTTGTCCAGGAAGGGGCGATGAACTACGGCTTGAATTGTCGGAGACATCATCCTCGGTGTTGCTGGCAAGATTTATTTCGCCGTTGTCTGGTGGTGAGTTGATGTCCTCTTCGTCTTCTGATGTTTCAGTGGTAGATCCTTGGCTTTCCTCAGAATCCATGAAAACATCGGCTTCGTCCTCTGGCTCTTCTTCTTCTTCTACAGTTCTCGGAACTTCTTCCGAGAATTGCTCTAGCATTTGTCGCACTCTTGCTCCATAGGTAGGTCCCAAGTCGTCCTTAATTCTCTTTAAAAGTGATTCAAGGGCAGCGAGGGCTGACTCAGGTGTCAGTGGTCTACCTGGCATTTTCCTTTGTTTGCGGTATTTATGATCCCTTTTTTATTGGGTCACTTAATCGCACTGACAGGTAATATTTTGAAGAAAACTTTTACTTTGTCAGTATGATCAGGTACGCAAAATGGCTTTTTATTATTTTAAAATTTTCCGCGCACAACCGTTCACTGCTGTGTCTGGCGAGAGAATGATCTGTACGTTTCCGCAAGAACAACACGAATATTTATACTTCGTCTTTGCACTAGGTAGAGAAAACCAATTGGAAAAGAAACAAGAGAACAGGGACAAGCGTCGTATACTATTTTATAAGATGAATTACGAAATTCCAATAGCATTTTATTGTGACTTTTTTCTGAATTTCGTGAATAGTGTTCTTTCAGAAAGTGAAGTGATGGCTCGTACTAAGCAAACTGCTCGTAAATCTACTGGTGGAAAAGCACCAAGGAAACAATTGGCAACCAAGGCAGCTCGCAAAAGTGCTCCAGCAACCGGAGGTGTAAAGAAACCACATCGTTATCGTCCTGGAACTGTTGCTCTTCGTGAAATTCGTCGTTATCAAAAGAGTACTGAATTGTTGATTCGCAAATTGCCTTTCCAACGTTTAGTTCGTGAGATTGCTCAGGATTTCAAAACTGATTTGCGTTTCCAGAGTTCAGCAGTGATGGCTCTTCAAGAAGCCAGTGAAGCATATTTGGTTGGTCTTTTTGAAGATACAAATTTGTGTGCCATTCATGCCAAGCGTGTCACAATTATGCCAAAAGACATCCAATTGGCCAGACGTATCCGTGGTGAACGTGCTTAAATAAGTACATTAAAAACAATTGCTCATCGGTCCTTTTCAGGACCACAAAAAAATCTCAAAGGGATCTTTTATAATTTCAATTACATTTTATGTAATATACAATACCTATGTATTATTATGTATGCTTTTTTAGAACGCTTTTTCTTTGATAAAAAAAATATGAAATGAGAACACAGCTGCTGAACAAAACTATTTTTCGCAAGTAAAAAGCAATGGAATATTAAATATGTACAGTAGGTAGGTACATAATTATTATGTTATGCTTCGACATGCTCATGATTGTGTTTGTTTAAATATTGGAAGGATAAGTACAAAAAATAGGAATTCTTAATACGATAAGAAAAGTATGAAATTGAGTATGTTAATTTCTTTAGAATATAGCGCATTTTATTATCAATACAGTTGAATGTCATACAAGGTCCTGTATTAAATGTCCGATGGCTTCGTTTGGTTTAATGAAAAATGTATTACCTTCTCCATTAAAATAATTTCAAAGTCATCTTTTCAAATTTCTTTCATCATTTTTAATTTTTATTTATAAAAATATAGCTATGTCGATATTATGACTGACTTGGGTAGAAATTATGAAAAAAGAAGAAAATAAAATTATAGAAAAACAAATCTTCGTCTCGCTATATGCGAGTACCTACGGCTACTAGGTTTACTTCTGAGAATTGTTTCATACGTATCTACTTTTATGTAAATTAAAGTTCAGATATTTTAAATATTATTTAAATAATTGATTATTTAAAACCTATGATACTAATACAATTAAATATTGTATTTTCAAAAGAAATTAAATAAATATACTCGTTTGAATAGAAATAAAAATCGTCCAGAGAAAGTAAATCCAGCGTTTCATTACCGAACTTTGTTTAATTTTATTTATGCTAAGAACAGTAATATTAGTTGGTCCTTTAACATTTATATCATTATGTAAATTATATATTTTATGATAAATATTTATTTATCCCTTAAACTAATAGTTTTGTTTAAATAAATACGATTTTAGGCGCGTAGACTGAAAGAAATGCCTTCAACAAAGAGTTTAATATCTCTCTCCTGCTTTCGACGATCGGTAAATTTAAATAAAACTATTTAAAACAAGTACTAGTATATTATTGAAGTATCTTCTAATGATAATAATTTGATATATTTATTTGAAACATATAAAATAATAATTTTTTTCAAAGAACTCATGGATACAAGGTAGTAAAAGCGCTCAAATAATTAAAATTTTGTGTACCTTCCCTCTCATTGATTCTCATGGAGTTAGGCCGTGTAGGTTGGTTTTTAAAACGCATCATCAATACAAGTATTTTCTAGTGTTTTCGTGATTTTAAAAGTTAAAATTAAATAATCAAAATGGCTGATGCTGTCGTTGCTTCTCCTGCTGTAGTTTCAACTGAAAAGAAACCGAAAAAGGCTGCTGCAAGCGGTTCAAGGAAACCAAAAACCGCTCCAACTCATCCTCCTACACAGCAAATGGTGGATGCTGCCATTAAAACCCTAAAGGAACGTGGTGGTTCATCGCTTTTGGCTATTAAAAAATACATCGCGGCTACATACAAGGTTGATGTACAAAAACTTGCTCCTTTCATCAAAAAATATTTAAAAAGTGCTGTGGTCAGTGGTAAATTAGTGCAAACCAAGGGAAAGGGTGCAGCTGGTTCATTCAAATTGTCTGCTTCAGCAAACAAAGAACCAAAAGCCAAATCTGCTGAGAAGAAAAAATCGTCTGTAAAGCCGAAAACTGCTGCAGCTGGTGAGAAAAAAGTGAAGAAGGCGTCGACAGGTGAGAAGAAAGTGAAAAAAACTGCCGCCGCTTCTAAGAAGACAGCCGAGAAGAAAAAAGTGGAAAAGTCAAAGGTAAAGGCTATCAAGAAAACAACATCAGTTAAGGCAAAACCAACAAAGCCAAAAGCTGCTGCCCCAAAAGCAAAAGTACCGAAGGCAAAAACTGCTGTTGCTAAACCAAAAAAAGTTGTTGCAGCAAAGAAGGCAAAAAAATAATTTCTTTGCACAATTCCGCAACAAGAAATTTAAAAACAAATCACAGTCCTTTTCAGGGCTACAAAATAATTCATTAATGAGATAAGGCAATGGTTTTTAAATTTTGTAGTTTGTGTTGGTAAAAAAAATATGATTATATCTCTCTCCAAGGTAATGGTACATTGGTACATATTACATTTACATACATAGAAAAAAACACACGAATCGTATTTTGCTAAATTCATTGTTAAATAGAATTTTGTTTCTTTAAAATTCAGCCCAGGTTTGACAAAATATATTACATATATGGCGACAGCGCAATTAGGAATTGAAATACCTAAGGTGTAATTCCTATTTTGTTTTTTTTTTTTTTTTTTTCATTTTCAGATTTCCTTGAAATTCTCTAAAATATTTATATTTTTTTTTTTTTTTCAGAAAATAGAATTTCCAATTGTTTTTTTTCACAAGATAGCGATCCCAATACACAAATATTTTCACAGAAATTTCAAGTCAGCAAAATTGCTTATCACAGAAAAATATAATTTCCATAAGTAAAAAAAAAATGTTGGAAGAATAATTTCATCAATAGCATAATATGTAGTATATAAAATTGTGCTTCATTGTAGAATCTCTTAAACGAACATTTTGAGGCCCTGAAAAGGGCCGTTGTATTTTGTATAATAATGAAAAATCCAATTACTTTGAGCTGGTATATTTGGTGACTGCTTTAGTTCCTTCACTAACAGCGTGCTTAGCGAGCTCACCAGGCAACAACAAACGGACTGCAGTTTGGATTTCCCTGCTAGTGATTGTCGAACGCTTGTTGTAATGAGCCAAACGAGATGCTTCAGCAGCGATTCTCTCAAAAATATCATTCACAAAACTGTTCATGATACTCATGGCCTTTGACGAAATTCCAGTATCAGGATGAACTTGTTTCAACACTTTGTAAATGTAGATTGCGTAGCTCTCCTTCCTCTTGCGCTTCTTCTTCTTATCGGTTTTGGTGATATTCTTCTGTGCCTTTCCGGCTTTCTTTGCTGCTTTTCCACTTGCTTTAGGCGGCATTTTATTACACTTTAATTTTCACCACTTCACTGTTCGCTGACAAAACGAGAACTGTTAAAAGTTCCGATTTTACCCTCCCTTTTATTTCCCAATTGGACGATGTATTCATCGGTACTCACACACAAAAACATTCACATGGTATACATGAAATTCAAGTATATATAGAAGCACACTACTTGGCGTTTCTCATAATATTGTGAAAAGTGATTCAGTGAGGGTTTGTTCCGTATTAAAAATAAAAACAGTGAAAAATGTCTGGTCGTGGTAAAGGTGGCAAAGTGAAGGGAAAGGCAAAGTCCCGCTCAAATCGTGCTGGGCTACAGTTTCCAGTTGGACGTATTCATCGTCTGCTCCGAAAGGGCAACTATGCCGAACGTGTTGGCGCTGGTGCACCAGTATATCTAGCAGCTGTTATGGAATATTTGGCTGCTGAAGTTCTTGAATTGGCGGGAAATGCTGCTCGTGACAACAAGAAGACCAGAATTATTCCTCGTCATTTGCAACTGGCCATCCGTAATGACGAAGAATTAAATAAATTACTTTCTGGTGTTACCATTGCTCAAGGAGGAGTACTTCCAAACATCCAAGCCGTTTTGTTGCCCAAGAAGACAGAAAAAAGCGCCTAAAATGCATTGACACCACCATCTACATGAAAAATAACAAACAAACCGTCCTTTTAAGGACGACAAAATATTTAAATTAAGACTATTTAATGTTTTCAATTTTTCTTCCTAAAATAAAAGCATATCGAATCAACATAACAATTTCCAATTCCAATATGACGCAGAAAACCCACAATTCTTGGAAAAAAAAATACTATTTCATATCACCCCTCCAAGTTCCTTCGTCACATACATAGCAATAAAATCATAAGCAAAAAAGAAACAAAATTCTCAGAAAAAGGCAAATGAAGTAGATAGGTAGAAAATGTTCACACACTGCCGCACCTTTTCTTTTGGTTAAAATGATACCAATCACAAAAGTGGCGGAAAATGCTATTTTTGTCGCCATTTCACAAGCCGTCTTTTTTTCCTTCTCAGAATTTTATTTGAAAAAAAAAAAATTTAACTTCCACATTTATTCAGCAAACACAAATTAAAAATCGATTTAAAATCACTTTAGAGATTTATTTTGTGGTCCTGAAAAGGACCGATTGTTTGAGAAAATTATTATTTTCACATTATTTAACCGCCGAAACCATAAAGAGTGCGTCCTTGTCTCTTCAATGCATATACTACATCCATGGCAGTAACTGTCTTACGCTTAGCATGTTCAGTATATGTTACAGCATCACGAATAACATTTTCTAGGAACACTTTTAAAACACCACGTGTTTCTTCGTAAATTAAACCAGAAATACGTTTAACACCACCACGACGAGCCAAGCGGCGAATTGCTGGTTTGGTAATTCCTTGGATATTATCACGCAACACTTTACGATGACGCTTAGCGCCACCCTTTCCTAAGCCTTTTCCTCCTTTACCACGACCAGTCATTTTTTAAATTTTTTGTATGAACACTGAACTGAACTAAAGTCACTATCAAATCAAACTGTACGTTTCCGCATTACATTACATTAATTTTTTATTGAACTTTTATATATACAATTTGACTTAAGGCTAGTTTACAAGTGCTGATGAATAATTAATATTTTTTGTGTTGGCTCAACAACAGGGGCCCAACGGTTTACAATGATTTTTTTTAAATAATTAAATTTACATAAATAAATTGTAATTGTTTTCTCAGATTCATACTCGTAGTATGCATCGTTGTCAGGGTTGACCTCAGGGTGTTCAAATCCGGGTGTCGATGTCCTTGTGGTGGTAGAGAGGGTTGTTCATCTTGGTATTATCCTCGATGGTGGGATGTCTCGGTCAAATCGTAGAAGGGTATATTTGCCCTGTCGGTGTCTCTTGGGAATAGGTCCTCGTTTAGTAGAGCCAATACATGGAGGTAGCGATGCTCTGGGATGTGTTGGGTCTCCGCAATCCTTCGGACTAGAGGGTTTGGATGGTTGGATGCATTCCCGAGTATTCTCTGGAAAAGTGTGACCATGTACTTTTCCAGGGGGGTGATCCTGGCTTCTTCGTAGAGTCTTGAACTTCTGACGTTTTTCTTTCGAATTGGATCATAGTGTAGTCCTGTGCAGATCCTTAAGAGTTTTCTCTCAAAAATGGCCAGCTTCTTCATGTACGTCTTGGAAATAGTGTACCAAATGGGAAAACCGTATGTTACTACCGGTCTTATAAGCTGTTTGTAGAGCAGCAGTTTGGTTTTTTTACTCAGTCCGTTCTGCTTCTTCATCAGCGGGTAGACTCGATGAAACGCGAATGCAGCCTTCCTGAGAACAGTGTTCAGGTGTGGGTTGAATTTGAATCGCTCGTTAAAGTTGACTCCAAGATATTTAATGTCGTTTGTGGTTGACAGCGCTGATCCATCAGGTAGTCTCAGCGTTACATTACGACAATTGGTGGCTGATCTACCTCTACTTCTTCCTCTAATTGGTCTTCTGATGCAGATTAGTTCTGATTTGGCAGTGTTGATTCGTATGCCCCATTTTTGGTAGTATTCGAAAAGTTTGCTGACATGGACTTCAACTCTTCGTGCTGCTATGGCGGGGGACATTGAGCTGCTATATGTGGCGGAGTCGTCGGCGAACAGGCAGCTATTGGTTGTGTTCTCGAGCCGAGGCTGGTCGGATGTGAAGATGTTGAAAAGTAGTGGACCCAATTTTGACCCTTGGGCTACACCGGCTCGGATGCTTTTTGTTTGGGAATGGCTGTCTTCTATTTGTACAAAAAAGGACCTGGAGTGAAGAAAGCTAAAAATTATTTTAATAAGTGGTAAAGGAAAACTTAGCTGTTTAAGTTTATGAATAAGTCCTTGAATCCACACCGAATCGAATGCCTTCTCCACATCTAGAAAGCATGCGACTGTGACTTGGTGGTTGTTGAGAGCCTTCGTGACATCATGGTGGAACTTCATTAATGGGTGCAACGTAGAATGTTTTTCCCGAAATCCAAATTGTATGTCCGGTATGATGTTGAGTTGGTTACACACATCTTTCACTCTCCGCAGGATGAGTTCCTCGAGTATTTTGCTCACACTACAAAGTAGCGATATAGGCCTATATCCTCTGACGTTGTTGGGGTCGCCTTTCTTCGGAATGGCTATTATTTTAGCGGTCTTCCATTTCCTAGGAAAGTAGCAGTTGTTGATGCAGTTGTTCATCACTATAGCTAGCAGGATCATTATTGACTGCGGCAGCTTTTTCAGGACGAAGTTGGATATTTTGTCCGGTCCAGTTGACTTCTTAGAGTGACTGTTCTGAATTATTTCAGCGATTTCCTCTGGTGTTGATAAGGTGTCATCATCCACGGGGTTGTCGGCTAGATTTGTGTCAGTGAACGCAGTAGTTGCTGTCGTCGATTCTTCGATGCTTCTGACTGTTGCATGGACTTCTGAGAGGAATACAGGATCGTTAGGAGGCGATGGGTTGAAGTTGCCTTCGAAGAATATAGCTAACGCTTCTGCCTTCTCATCAAGGGTGGTGGCGGTTCCAGGATTGGTGCCTAGTGTATCTGGCATTTTTAGACCTTTTCCGATGATTCGGTTAATTTTTTTAAAGGTATCGGGGCCGGGCTTAATGTCTTGCAACCTCTTTTGCATCTGAACATCATTGTAGTGCTGTACTGCATTCTTGAACATGATGTTAGTGCAGTTTAGTTCACTCAGAACGGTCTGATAGTCACTGTTGACCGTGTTCCATTCCCGGTTGCGTATTCTTTGGAGTCGTTTCCTTAAGCGTTGTCTGTGGTGGTATAGGTTCTGGATGTAGACTGGAAGATGGCTGTATCTGTCCTTCGACGTCTTAGGCCTCTTTTGCATATCGAGTGCTCGGTTTACTGCACTCTGAAGGTCTTCAACGGCTGTGTCTATCTCATCATTGGAGAGATTTCTTGTCGCTGGGGGTAGGGTGATATTATTTTCGACTTCTCTATGAAATAGCTCTATATCCAATTCCTTGAAGTTTATGTAGTCACCTCCTGGTTGCTCGTTCGTAAAGATCGGTTGATGAAGCCTAATAATCAGCTGCACTGCTTCATGGTCAGAGTCGCTGGTAAGAGTTTTGCACTCGTAGTTCTGTATCTCTGGGAGGATGTTTACCAGGTTAGAGGTCACCATGAAGAAGTCCAGGAAAGATGGGGTTCTGGGGAAGGTCGGTCTTGGTTGGGATACAACAACGAGGGAGTGGTTGTCATAATTGTCTTCCATCCAGTTGACAATTGCTACGCCTTCGGTGCTATCAACTGTATCGCCCCACATTTGGTGCCTTGCGTTGAAGTCTCCGCCGATCATCCCGAATGTGTGTTGGGTTAGGAGTCCGCTCAAGATTTGCAGATCGTGTTGGATATTCGGAGTGTTAGCGTTGCACTTGTTGTAAATGCTGATGACCGCCAGAGTTTCGGATGGATTCGTTCGGATGACTATTCCAGTAGCTTCGAATGAGGTAAGTCCACGAATGGGGAATTGTGTGATCCTTTCCTTGTTGATGGTCTTTTTTACGAAAATGCCTGTTCCTCGTTTGCCTTCCACTTTATCAGTCTTGAAGAAATGGTAGTCTTTAAGATCCATCTTGTTCCGGCTGGTCAGCATCGTTTCACTTATAAGTGCAATATCTGGGTTGTTGGACTTCATGAAGAGGTGGAAAGCCGTTCTTTTGTTGAGGCTATATAACGAATTAACGTTATATGCAATTACACGCAGTTTCCTTATGTGCTGCATAGTTGGAAAATAAAAGTGGCCAATGCCACGGATTTATTCTCTTCACTCATGCTGGAGTAATTGGGAGGGACGGCATTACGAGCCTTCTTCATGATGGCGGATAGATCGGCACCAAATACTCGATGGACTTCTTCCCCGAGGTTCACATTTCCGGTCTTGGGTTGGTTCTTCCGAATAGGATGTTGCTTCTTCATAGTTGGTGGTTGTGGTTGCTTAGATGGTGTTTTTGGTTGGTTCGGCAGTGGTTGAACTTGGGTTAAGCCCATCCTGGCTATTGAGGCGAAACTGACGGCTGGTTTTGTCAATGTGCAAGCAGATTTTGCTGCGAATTCCTTTTGCGCTTTCTTCAGTGTGACCTGCTTCTCTTTTTCAGCCAGCTTAAGTTTGTACTGCGGACATCCCTTGTAGCTCGCTGGATGACCTGTGGATTTGCAGTTTGCGCAATAGACTTCGGTGTCCGATGACTCCTTTCGCTTGCATTCTCCTGGTTGGTGATTGAGCTTGCATTTGACACAAACGTATGCCATGCCGCAATTAGTGGCGACGTGTCCGAATCGCTGACAATTCTTGCACTGCACAATGTCGTTGTTCTTGAGGCGTTCCCAGTGCACCCGTTGATTTAGCAGGAGTGTCTTCCTACAGACTTCGGTGACGTCAAACGCTTTGTTGACTTCTACAACGAAGCAGTTAAACGCCTTGCCTTTTGCTTTCGACGATTTGAAGACCGATACCTTTATAACAGGTACTCCTTCGGCTTTGAGCTCCTCCTCAATTTCACCAGTGCTGTAAGAGAAGTGGATCCCTTTGAGCATCAATAACGTCCGTCGGTCTTCTCGTGGTGTAAATGAGTGGTGCTGTATTTTCCTTGTCTTGAGGAAGTTCTTGATGGCATCAAAACCTTCCCGATTAGCAGCATTTATGACCGTCTTCGTTGTGTTGACATTCTTGAGGGTATAGTCTATTTTTTGTCCTTTGGCATATCTGCTGATTTCGGCGATGTTACCGGAAAAGCAGATGATTGGTGGCATTCCATTTTTCTTCTTCTGCGCCACTGTTGATGTTTGTGCTTGTGGTGTTGATGATATCAGATTACTTGCTGGTGTAATTGTTGTCGTTTGGTGTATTGACGGTGCCGGTACTGGTGTCGGTTGCTGGACTTCTGATACTGGTGCTACAGCGGATATCTCTTTAACCTGCTGATCCCTTTTCGACTTCTTGGTCGATGAGTTGGTTGACTTTCTGGCCCGCTTTTGTCCAGGAAGGGGCGATGAACTACGGCTTGAATTGTCGGAGACATCATCCTCGGTGTTGCTGGCAAGATTTATTTCGCCGTTGTCTGGTGGTGAGTTGATGTCCTCTTCGTCTTCTGATGTTTCAGTGGTAGATCCTTGGCTTTCCTCAGAATCCATGAAAACATCGGCTTCGTCCTCTGGCTCTTCTTCTTCTTCTACAGTTCTCGGAACTTCTTCCGAGAATTGCTCTAGCATTTGTCGCACTCTTGCTCCATAGGTAGGTCCCAAGTCGTCCTTAATTCTCTTTAAAAGTGATTCAAGGGCAGCGAGGGCTGACTCAGGTGTCAGTGGTCTACCTGGCATTTTCCTTTGTTTGCGGTATTTATGATCCCTTTTTTATTGGGTCACTTAATCGCACTGACAGGTAATATTTTGAAGAAAACTTTTACTTTGTCAGTATGATCAGGTACGCAAAATGGCTTTTTATTATTTTAAAATTTTCCGCGCACAACCGTTCACTGCTGTGTCTGGCGAGAGAATGATCTGTACGTTTCCGCAAGAACAACACGAATATTTATACTTCGTCTTTGCACTAGGTAGAGAAAACCAATTGGAAAAGAAACAAGAGAACAGGGACAAGCGTCGTATACTATTTTATAAGATGAATTACGAAATTCCAATAGCATTTTATTGTGACTTTTTTCTGAATTTCGTGAATAGTGTTCTTTCAGAAAGTGAAGTGATGGCTCGTACTAAGCAAACTGCTCGTAAATCTACTGGTGGAAAAGCACCAAGGAAACAATTGGCAACCAAGGCAGCTCGCAAAAGTGCTCCAGCAACCGGAGGTGTAAAGAAACCACATCGTTATCGTCCTGGAACTGTTGCTCTTCGTGAAATTCGTCGTTATCAAAAGAGTACTGAATTGTTGATTCGCAAATTGCCTTTCCAACGTTTAGTTCGTGAGATTGCTCAGGATTTCAAAACTGATTTGCGTTTCCAGAGTTCAGCAGTGATGGCTCTTCAAGAAGCCAGTGAAGCATATTTGGTTGGTCTTTTTGAAGATACAAATTTGTGTGCCATTCATGCCAAGCGTGTCACAATTATGCCAAAAGACATCCAATTGGCCAGACGTATCCGTGGTGAACGTGCTTAAATAAGTACATTAAAAACAATTGCTCATCGGTCCTTTTCAGGACCACAAAAAAATCTCAAAGGGATCTTTTATAATTTCAATTACATTTTATGTAATATACAATACCTATGTATTATTATGTATGCTTTTTTAGAACGCTTTTTCTTTGATAAAAAAAATATGAAATGAGAACACAGCTGCTGAACAAAACTATTTTTCGCAAGTAAAAAGCAATGGAATATTAAATATGTACAGTAGGTAGGTACATAATTATTATGTTATGCTTCGACATGCTCATGATTGTGTTTGTTTAAATATTGGAAGGATAAGTACAAAAAATAGGAATTCTTAATACGATAAGAAAAGTATGAAATTGAGTATGTTAATTTCTTTAGAATATAGCGCATTTTATTATCAATACAGTTGAATGTCATACAAGGTCCTGTATTAAATGTCCGATGGCTTCGTTTGGTTTAATGAAAAATGTATTACCTTCTCCATTAAAATAATTTCAAAGTCATCTTTTCAAATTTCTTTCATCATTTTTAATTTTTATTTATAAAAATATAGCTATGTCGATATTATGACTGACTTGGGTAGAAATTATGAAAAAAGAAGAAAATAAAATTATAGAAAAACAAATCTTCGTCTCGCTATATGCGAGTACCTACGGCTACTAGGTTTACTTCTGAGAATTGTTTCATACGTATCTACTTTTATGTAAATTAAAGTTCAGATATTTTAAATATTATTTAAATAATTGATTATTTAAAACCTATGATACTAATACAATTAAATATTGTATTTTCAAAAGAAATTAAATAAATATACTCGTTTGAATAGAAATAAAAATCGTCCAGAGAAAGTAAATCCAGCGTTTCATTACCGAACTTTGTTTAATTTTATTTATGCTAAGAACAGTAATATTAGTTGGTCCTTTAACATTTATATCATTATGTAAATTATATATTTTATGATAAATATTTATTTATCCCTTAAACTAATAGTTTTGTTTAAATAAATACGATTTTAGGCGCGTAGACTGAAAGAAATGCCTTCAACAAAGAGTTTAATATCTCTCTCCTGCTTTCGACGATCGGTAAATTTAAATAAAACTATTTAAAACAAGTACTAGTATATTATTGAAGTATCTTCTAATGATAATAATTTGATATATTTATTTGAAACATATAAAATAATAATTTTTTTCAAAGAACTCATGGATACAAGGTAGTAAAAGCGCTCAAATAATTAAAATTTTGTGTACCTTCCCTCTCATTGATTCTCATGGAGTTAGGCCGTGTAGGTTGGTTTTTAAAACGCATCATCAATACAAGTATTTTCTAGTGTTTTCGTGATTTTAAAAGTTAAAATTAAATAATCAAAATGGCTGATGCTGTCGTTGCTTCTCCTGCTGTAGTTTCAACTGAAAAGAAACCGAAAAAGGCTGCTGCAAGCGGTTCAAGGAAACCAAAAACCGCTCCAACTCATCCTCCTACACAGCAAATGGTGGATGCTGCCATTAAAACCCTAAAGGAACGTGGTGGTTCATCGCTTTTGGCTATTAAAAAATACATCGCGGCTACATACAAGGTTGATGTACAAAAACTTGCTCCTTTCATCAAAAAATATTTAAAAAGTGCTGTGGTCAGTGGTAAATTAGTGCAAACCAAGGGAAAGGGTGCAGCTGGTTCATTCAAATTGTCTGCTTCAGCAAACAAAGAACCAAAAGCCAAATCTGCTGAGAAGAAAAAATCGTCTGTAAAGCCGAAAACTGCTGCAGCTGGTGAGAAAAAAGTGAAGAAGGCGTCGACAGGTGAGAAGAAAGTGAAAAAAACTGCCGCCGCTTCTAAGAAGACAGCCGAGAAGAAAAAAGTGGAAAAGTCAAAGGTAAAGGCTATCAAGAAAACAACATCAGTTAAGGCAAAACCAACAAAGCCAAAAGCTGCTGCCCCAAAAGCAAAAGTACCGAAGGCAAAAACTGCTGTTGCTAAACCAAAAAAAGTTGTTGCAGCAAAGAAGGCAAAAAAATAATTTCTTTGCACAATTCCGCAACAAGAAATTTAAAAACAAATCACAGTCCTTTTCAGGGCTACAAAATAATTCATTAATGAGATAAGGCAATGGTTTTTAAATTTTGTAGTTTGTGTTGGTAAAAAAAATATGATTATATCTCTCTCCAAGGTAATGGTACATTGGTACATATTACATTTACATACATAGAAAAAAACACACGAATCGTATTTTGCTAAATTCATTGTTAAATAGAATTTTGTTTCTTTAAAATTCAGCCCAGGTTTGACAAAATATATTACATATATGGCGACAGCGCAATTAGGAATTGAAATACCTAAGGTGTAATTCCTATTTTGTTTTTTTTTTTTTTTTTTTTCATTTTCAGATTTCCTTGAAATTCTCTAAAATATTTATATTTTTTTTTTTTTTTTCAGAAAATAGAATTTCCAATTGTTTTTTTTCACAAGATAGCGATCCCAATACACAAATATTTTCACAGAAATTTCAAGTCAGCAAAATTGCTTATCACAGAAAAATATAATTTCCATAAGTAAAAAAAAAATGTTGGAAGAATAATTTCATCAATAGCATAATATGTAGTATATAAAATTGTGCTTCATTGTAGAATCTCTTAAACGAACATTTTGAGGCCCTGAAAAGGGCCGTTGTATTTTGTATAATAATGAAAAATCCAATTACTTTGAGCTGGTATATTTGGTGACTGCTTTAGTTCCTTCACTAACAGCGTGCTTAGCGAGCTCACCAGGCAACAACAAACGGACTGCAGTTTGGATTTCCCTGCTAGTGATTGTCGAACGCTTGTTGTAATGAGCCAAACGAGATGCTTCAGCAGCGATTCTCTCAAAAATATCATTCACAAAACTGTTCATGATACTCATGGCCTTTGACGAAATTCCAGTATCAGGATGAACTTGTTTCAACACTTTGTAAATGTAGATTGCGTAGCTCTCCTTCCTCTTGCGCTTCTTCTTCTTATCGGTTTTGGTGATATTCTTCTGTGCCTTTCCGGCTTTCTTTGCTGCTTTTCCACTTGCTTTAGGCGGCATTTTATTACACTTTAATTTTCACCACTTCACTGTTCGCTGACAAAACGAGAACTGTTAAAAGTTCCGATTTTACCCTCCCTTTTATTTCCCAATTGGACGATGTATTCATCGGTACTCACACACAAAAACATTCACATGGTATACATGAAATTCAAGTATATATAGAAGCACACTACTTGGCGTTTCTCATAATATTGTGAAAAGTGATTCAGTGAGGGTTTGTTCCGTATTAAAAATAAAAACAGTGAAAAATGTCTGGTCGTGGTAAAGGTGGCAAAGTGAAGGGAAAGGCAAAGTCCCGCTCAAATCGTGCTGGGCTACAGTTTCCAGTTGGACGTATTCATCGTCTGCTCCGAAAGGGCAACTATGCCGAACGTGTTGGCGCTGGTGCACCAGTATATCTAGCAGCTGTTATGGAATATTTGGCTGCTGAAGTTCTTGAATTGGCGGGAAATGCTGCTCGTGACAACAAGAAGACCAGAATTATTCCTCGTCATTTGCAACTGGCCATCCGTAATGACGAAGAATTAAATAAATTACTTTCTGGTGTTACCATTGCTCAAGGAGGAGTACTTCCAAACATCCAAGCCGTTTTGTTGCCCAAGAAGACAGAAAAAAGCGCCTAAAATGCATTGACACCACCATCTACATGAAAAATAACAAACAAACCGTCCTTTTAAGGACGACAAAATATTTAAATTAAGACTATTTAATGTTTTCAATTTTTCTTCCTAAAATAAAAGCATATCGAATCAACATAACAATTTCCAATTCCAATATGACGCAGAAAACCCACAATTCTTGGAAAAAAAAAAACTATTTCATATCACCCCTCCAAGTTCCTTCGTCACATACATAGCAATAAAATCATAAGCAAAAAAGAAACAAAATTCTCAGAAAAAGGCAAATGAAGTAGATAGGTAGAAAATGTTCACACACTGCCGCACCTTTTCTTTTGGTTAAAATGATACCAATCACAAAAGTGGCGGAAAATGCTATTTTTGTCGCCATTTCACAAGCCGTCTTTTTTTCCTTCTCAGAATTTTATTTGAAAAAAAAAAAATTTAACTTCCACATTTATTCAGCAAACACAAATTAAAAATCGATTTAAAATCACTTTAGAGATTTATTTTGTGGTCCTGAAAAGGACCGATTGTTTGAGAAAATTATTATTTTCACATTATTTAACCGCCGAAACCATAAAGAGTGCGTCCTTGTCTCTTCAATGCATATACTACATCCATGGCAGTAACTGTCTTACGCTTAGCATGTTCAGTATAAATAAAAGAACCAATTTGTTCCGCTGCTAGAATGCAACTGACTTTATTTTTATTCCTTAAAATTGAATTAAACATTATGAACTTAAACTAGGTCAAATAATTAATTAAACAAATGCTGATTCGGGTGCGGATAAACTAGGTCGATTAAATAAAAGTGTTGATTCGGGTGCGGATGTGGTGTTGGTTGCGCTGTGGGGTTAATGTTCGGTGCATTGTGAAATTATGAAAATGATGATTCGGGTGCGGATGTGGTGTTGGTGTTGATTAAGCGGTGGGGTTAATGTGCGGTGCATTAACTACTCTCCCCTTTAAACGGAGCTGTCCGCAGCTGTTTGCAGACTTTTCAGGAGGTCTTGTACGAACTTCTCCCTATCTAGTTCCTTTAAGCTGACATTGTTGTGACCCTCTCTGGTGCGATCATTTCGTTTCTTCCTTAACTTTGAAATAAGGGCACCTAGGAATACCATTGTAATACTAAAGGAAAACAAAGCAAGCCATATTAGACTGTGTGACTTTACTTCCTGTTTCAGGGTTGCGATATGTTCTAAATTCTTCAAATGGACTTCGTTTAGGTATGGTAAGGAGAGCATCGTCAAGTGTTCCGAAAAATTGATTGCTTGTACCCTAGGTGGTTCCGGGCTTAAATGAGCGATCTGCTTGGCATTAGTGTAGATCGTCCCGTTGATCCTTGCTTTTTCATCGAATATCAAAACGTAGGTACCATTTATTAAAATTGGCTGACTATCTCCTTCCTGGACTTCGGCAATTTGGTTGTTAATAATTATGAGACCATCTTCGATGACCTTCACAGGGTCGAGTTGATGAGCCGTCGCTGTTTTGCATAGCGCTGTGTTATTATTCATCAAGTGCTGCACGCACGTGTAGTCAGAGCCCAGTTCGCAAAATGTCAGTGACGTTGCCTTCCTGCAGTTTTTTAAAGGCTTATAGATGGTTTCGCATTGCGCAATTTCAAATGTTTCTAAAACTACTATTTTGTTATCGTGTATTACAGGGAATAAACTTATTCTATTGCATGTGAGCTGAATTATAGGGTATTTTATTAAAAACAGTATCAAATCATTATTTTGCATTATCTTTAACTTAGAGCTATTTAAAATTTCGGTAATGCTAATATTTGTAAAGTGCTCTGCTCTTATTACAGATTCAATTTCTGCGTCGTCTAGTATTATTGGGTTTATTAGGTTCATCTTCCCCAACATAACGGAATAAATTATATTGTCTAGGTCAGTAATCATTGCTTTATTTCTGCTCAGAATAAGCTCAAATAAATGCCCTGTATCAGTTTTAATTTCCTTTGTAGCGTCTAGTAATTTATTCACCGTTTCTGTTAGTTGGTTGATTTTCGTCTGCAACACAGTGTTCACCACGATTTGGCGTTCGTTCGCTTCAATAAGTGCTTCCTCTTTGGTTTTAACCTCATTAAAATCGTCAAAGTCAGGTGTACCAGCTATATATTTTAAGGCTGTGCCTATCAGGTTTATACCACGAGCATGTCGGTGGTGAACTCGGAGAGTATTTAGAAGGTGTAATATTTGTTCGACGTCAACCTGAATTGCCTTCCTTTCGTCAATTTTTTTAAATAATGGTATAAACTTTAGGGTTTGGTAGGACATAATTTCATAGGCCGTTAAATTAGTGCAATGCGTAATGTAACCGCTACTGGTGTAGATGGCAACCCTTCCATTGGGGACAGGAATATAATGGGCGTGTGAATAATTTAGAAGTCTCGTGTTTGCGATTCGTAAAAAAATCAAATGAAGAGCCCTTAGAAAGAAGAAGAAGAAAAAAAAAAAATATTATCTCAGGTTATCTTTATGTACTTGCCTATTGTCAATGAGTACTACAGTTCCTAAGTCTCTCTGTATAGTTTTTTCTATAAAAAGTTTTGTGAACTTATTCCCTATTCGTCTATTGGTTCGAACAAATACCTTGTCACCAGGTTTGAAAATTCGTGTCTTTTTTTTTCTATTGTGGTAACAAAGGTCTGATTGTTGAGTCTGTTCAATTCGATTTTTAACTTCGTTTCCTAATTCAGGGGGCATTGAGTGTATTATGTCGATAGGTCTTCGGTTTGTAACGGAATGAATCGTCCTATTATATTTGGCAGTTGCGATAAGGATTAGCTCAGAAGTATCCTCTATATTTTGTTCTAGCTTTATACATCTGGCTATCTCTGATAGTGTGCTGTGGAATCTTTCTACTTGACCGTTTGTTGTGCTATGGAATGGGGGTGTTGTAAAAACGCTAACGTTAAAGTGATTCTGGAGTAGCGACTTGATGGTTTCAGAGTTGAATGATCTTTCGTTATCGCAAATTACGGTCTTGGTGTTTTTGAAAACATTAATAATCTCCAAAAGCGGTTCTTTAATATCGATTATTGCACGAGATTTCACTGGTATTACCATCGCAAACTTAGAAAACTTATCCAAACAAGTGAGGAAGTGTTTCTTGTCTGTTGAGTAGATGTCGATGTGAAGGAGTTCACCGGGTTGGGTGGGTATGGGTGTTCTGCCTATTCGGGTTTTAAGGGGATGTCTTTGATATTTCGCTTCGCGACAGATCTTGCAATTGGAATAGATCTCTTTAAGTTTTTTCCTAATATCTGGGAAATAGTAATCGTTCAGTATTTGTTTCATATTTTCACGTACGGATCTATGAGCTCTGTTATGCTCAGTAATGACAATTTCTTCTTGATCGTTTTTGTTAAAAATATCGGTGACGAATTTTGAAGTGTGCAGAAATTTCACAGATGGAAATTCGTTGACCAAATTGTTTTGGATTTGTGCAAGGATAGGTAGATCACAAAAAATTGCGTTGACCACATCAGGATTTATGCTTTCCTTAAGGATTTCAAAAAGCTCGTTAAAATTGCAAAATGTTATTGTGTGTCTGATTTTTGCTCTAAAAATGATCTTGGTTACTTTTGATGTTTTTTTATCTTCGTTGAGGATTAACTGATTCTTAAAGCAATTTACTGGGTTTGGGACGGTATCTATGGTTGCGGACAGAGATTCTTCGCTGTGTGCCGTTACGGAGCTGGATGATTCAGTTTGCTCCAAGGCATTTATGTGTTGTCTAGATAGTGCATCTGCAACAAAATTCTCCTTTCCTGGTTTGTAAAAGAATTTTGGAGAAAACTCTTCTACAAATGCCTTCCACCTTTTGATTTTCGCATTTGGATTTTTGTCAGATACCGCGAAGGTCAACGGTTGATGATCTGTGTAAATGTTTAACCGTTTAACGCCATACAAATAGTTACGCAATTTCTGCAGGGACCAGACTATGGCCAAAAGCTCTCGTTCATTAGTAGCATAATGCTCTTCCGTTGAGGATAAAGTTCTCGAGATCATTGTAATCGGCCTACCGTTTTGTGACAGCACGGCTCCTAGTGCGTGTGAAGAAGCGTCAGTAGTTAGATCGAACGGTCTGTTGAAATCTGGGTAAAGTAGAAGCACGTCCTCGGAGGCTAAGATTTGTTTAATTTTATCAAATGCTATGAGAGCATCTTCATCTAGATCTATGCTTAAATTTTTCGACTTATTGGTACCAATATTGCCGTTTTCACCCCGCAAATATTTCGTAAGAGGTTTTGTAATCTGAGCATAATCTTTGACGAATCTCCGATAATAACCAGAGAGTCCCAGAAAGGACCGTAGACCACGAAGTGTTTTAGGAACTTCGTAGTTAACAATATCGTTCACTTTATCCGGACAGGTCTTAATACCCTTATTTGATACTAAGAATCCTAAGAACTCAACTTCTTGTCTGAAAAACTTGGACTTTTCGGAGGAAACACGCATATTAGCCTTGTAAAGTTTCGTTAGAATATGGTTAATGTCTTGAATATGTTGTTCCTTTGTTTGAGAAAAGATTATGACATCGTCGATGTAAACGTGACAAATTGTCCCGATTTCTTTTCTTAAAACATCATCTATTGCTCTTTGAAAAATGCTGGGGGCATTTTTGAGGCCAAAGGGAAGTCTGCAAAACTCGTATTTCCCATTATTAATAGAGAAAGCTGTTTTTTCCCTATCTTGTTCTGCTAATTTAATCTGATGAAACCCAGATTTAAGATCCAATGTTGTAAAAAACGAGGATTTGCCTAAATTTGCAAGAATAACGGATGTGTCGGGAATGGGATACTTGTCACTAATGGTCTTTTCATTTAATTTCCTGAAATCTACAACCATTCGCATCTTGCGCTGTCCCTTTTCATCAGTTCCCTTCTTATCGACTACCCAGATTGGACTGTTATATGGCGACCGTGAAGGTCTTATAATGCCATCCGTAAGTAGATCGCAAATTTCTTTATTAACAAACTCGGCAGCAGCCATAGGGTATGGATACGATTTGGAATAGACAGGCTCACTATCCTTTGTTCTTATAGAGGCGACGATGTTAGTATTGTAGGGTAAGGATTCGTTTGGGTCTGCAAATACTTTTGACCAATACTTCAGCAGAGATGTAAATTGTTCCCGTAGATCTGTGGGTACTGTTGTACAGTCGTACGAAATATAATTAACCTGTTTGCAATAAAAGTACAATAATTTCTCTTCCACGCCATTGTAAGATATAGTACCTTTTCTTAGATCCATTTGAGCATGGATTTCTCTTAGGAAGTCAAATCCAATTATACCATCGAACGTATCGAGATTAGGTAAGATGAAAAAACAAGCGTTTCTGCCAAAAACATTAATCAAGCATTTAGATGTGATCTGGTTTGTACCATGTATAGATTTGATATAAAATTGTTTCTCAATTGGCTTTACTCCCTTTAAGTTATCGAGCCACTTAATATAATTTTTAGAAGCACCGGTGTCTATTAATAACTTTATTTCTCTCCCTCCTATTATTCGGCTTACATATGGTAGGAGGGATTTACCCCTAAAAAATTTACTTCATCCAATATCTCATTGTTGCATGCGTTGTCGTACGATTGCTCATATCGCTGCTCTTCATATCTTCCGACGTCTTTATGATAGTATTGTTGGTAGCAATGGTCGTCTATATCGCCGTTATATTCAGGGAGTACTGGTTGTTGTTGTTGGTTTAGATGATTAATTCTCTGTACCTTAGCTATTGGCTGTCGGTCTGATTCACGATACCTTTTGGGTGATCTATTTTGGTTATCTATCATCGGGGTTCTTGAATGGGGACTTTGAATGATCGGCCTATTCTGGTAATTCGTCTGTTGTCTAAAGTGCGAAGTTGATGGATCAACTTCCATGGCCGTCTGTACAGGACGAATTTGATTATTTTGCACTTGTTTATAATGAGGAGAATTATAATGGGCATTCAAGTTTTGTTTGTTGTTCAGGTATTCATTCCGGGTAGAGAAAGAATTAGCAAACGCGTAACGCGCTTGATTAGCTTCTAGTTCCTGAGCAAGTGCTAATGCACTCGGCATATCAATGGGTTTTGATGAAAATAGAATGTCACACATTGGCTTATTTAAACCAGAGATAAAAATTCTCAGAGCATCCTGCCTATATTTCTGACTAAGTGATTCGATGAGTGCAGCGTTTCCCTCATTGAACATAATAGTCTTATTAAGAATTAAAGCCAATTTCTGCTCAATCTGATCATAAAAATCGGTTATAGTCATTCTACCTTGCCTGAGAGTGGACATCTCTTGTTCAATGAGATGAATTGGCCGCTTGTCGGCATAAGTAAAATCTAGACGTGATATGATAGCGTGAAAATTTAGAACAGTATTGAACGAGGATAAGACAAGATCCGCTGAACCAATGACTTTATTTCTTATTATTGCAACTGCTTGGTAATGTTTGGAACTACCAACATGGTCCTCGAATAACCTGTAGGCAGCAAATGCAGCTTGTCGCCATGAAACATAACGAGCTTGATTTCCTTCGAAATCAGGTAGGGATTTCACTAAATCCAGAGATTCAGTGCAAATTTTGTCCTGGTCAATTATTACAGGTTTGTATTCCTCTACAGTAATTGGAGTTTCTAATGCCTGCAGTCGGTTCGTTAGTTCAGTAACTTGCCCTTCGAACGTCCTCCTAGTATGTTCTATGGCAGCCTGTACTGCAGCAGTAACTACTGTTTGTAGTGTTTGTGCGTCCATTTTTTGTTAAGTCTTTATTCGTTTTGTTAGGGAAGTTAAATTTTTACTTTAAAATACTTTATAAATCAAAACGGCTGAGCACTCCACTTACATGAAAATGATCCTCATTCTGTTGCACTCACAATTTTAAAGTTCTTCTTAAACTAATTTGGACACTGGTTTCAAATTTTAAACTAATTCCTTTTTAATCTTCTTAGGATAGTCTTTAGCACGAGTTTCCTTCTTTTTAGGGTATCGGTTTAGGACTTAGGGCAATGCGTTGCGGTAGACACGGGTCTATTATTCCTTTACTGGAATTTTTTTTGAACCGAACTCGCGTTGCCTTAGAAAAAATATCGAGGGTCACGGGTTTAGAACTTAGGGCAATGAGTTGCGGTAGACACGGGTCTATTATTCCTTTACTGGAATTTTTGGAACCGAACTCGCGCTGCTTTAGAAAAAAATGTTGTTGGGCGCCAATAAAAGAACCAATTTGTTCCGCTGCTAGAATGCAACTGACTTTATTTTTATTCCTTAAAATTGAATTAAACATTATGAACTTAAACTAGGTCAAATAATTAATTAAACAAATGCTGATTCGGGTGCGGATAAACTAGGTCGATTAAATAAAAGTGTTGATTCGGGTGCGGATGTGGTGTTGGTTGCGCTGTGGGGTTAATGTTCGGTGCATTGTGAAATTATGAAAATGATGATTCGGGTGCGGATGTGGTGTTGGTGTTGATTAAGCGGTGGGGTTAATGTGCGGTGCATTAACTTATATGTTACAGCATCACGAATAACATTTTCTAGGAACACTTTTAAAACACCACGTGTTTCTTCGTAAATTAAACCAGAAATACGTTTAACACCACCACGACGAGCCAAGCGGCGAATTGCTGGTTTGGTAATTCCTTGGATATTATCACGCAACACCTTACGATGACGCTTAGCGCCACCCTTTCCTAAGCCTTTTCCTCCTTTACCACGACCAGTCATTTTTTAAATTTTTTGTATGAACACTGAACTGAACTAAAGTCACTATCAAATCAAACTGTACGTTTCCGCAAGAACAACACGAATATTTATACTTCGTCTTTGCACTAGGTAGAGAAAACCAATTGGAAAAGAAACAAGAGAACAGGGACAAGCGTCGTATACTATTTTATAAGATGAATTACGAAATTCCAATAGCATTTTATTGTGACTTTTTTCTGAATTTCGTGAATAGTGTTCTTTCAGAAAGTGAAGTGATGGCTCGTACTAAGCAAACTGCTCGTAAATCTACTGGTGGAAAAGCACCAAGGAAACAATTGGCAACCAAGGCAGCTCGCAAAAGTGCTCCAGCAACCGGAGGTGTAAAGAAACCACATCGTTATCGTCCTGGAACTGTTGCTCTTCGTGAAATTCGTCGTTATCAAAAGAGTACTGAATTGTTGATTCGCAAATTGCCTTTCCAACGTTTAGTTCGTGAGATTGCTCAGGATTTCAAAACTGATTTGCGTTTCCAGAGTTCAGCAGTGATGGCTCTTCAAGAAGCCAGTGAAGCATATTTGGTTGGTCTTTTTGAAGATACAAATTTGTGTGCCATTCATGCCAAGCGTGTCACAATTATGCCAAAAGACATCCAATTGGCCAGACGTATCCGTGGTGAACGTGCTTAAATAAGTACATTAAAAACAATTGCTCATCGGTCCTTTTCAGGACCACAAAAAAATCTCAAAGGGATCTTTTATAATTTCAATTACATTTTATGTAATATACAATACCTATGTATTATTATGTATGCTTTTTTAGAACGCTTTTTCTTTGATAAAAAAAATATGAAATGAGAACACAGCTGCTGAACAAAACTATTTTTCGCAAGTAAAAAGCAATGGAATATTAAATATGTACAGTAGGTAGGTACATAATTATTATGTTATGCTTCGACATGCTCATGATTGTGTTTGTTTAAATATTGGAAGGATAAGTACAAAAAATAGGAATTCTTAATACGATAAGAAAAGTATGAAATTGAGTATGTTAATTTCTTTAGAATATAGCGCATTTTATTATCAATACAGTTGAATGTCATACAAGGTCCTGTATTAAATGTCCGATGGCTTCGTTTGGTTTAATGAAAAATGTATTACCTTCTCCATTAAAATAATTTCAAAGTCATCTTTTCAAATTTCTTTCATCATTTTTAATTTTTATTTATAAAAATATAGCTATGTCGATATTATGACTGACTTGGGTAGAAATTATGAAAAAAGAAGAAAATAAAATTATAGAAAAACAAATCTTCGTCTCGCTATATGCGAGTACCTACGGCTACTAGGTTTACTTCTGAGAATTGTTTCATACGTATCTACTTTTATGTAAATTAAAGTTCAGATATTTTAAATATTATTTAAATAATTGATTATTTAAAACCTATGATACTAATACAATTAAATATTGTATTTTCAAAAGAAATTAAATAAATATACTCGTTTGAATAGAAATAAAAATCGTCCAGAGAAAGTAAATCCAGCGTTTCATTACCGAACTTTGTTTAATTTTATTTATGCTAAGAACAGTAATATTAGTTGGTCCTTTAACATTTATATCATTATGTAAATTATATATTTTATGATAAATATTTATTTATCCCTTAAACTAATAGTTTTGTTTAAATAAATACGATTTTAGGCGCGTAGACTGAAAGAAATGCCTTCAACAAAGAGTTTAATATCTCTCTCCTGCTTTCGACGATCGGTAAATTTAAATAAAACTATTTAAAACAAGTACTAGTATATTATTGAAGTATCTTCTAATGATAATAATTTGATATATTTATTTGAAACATATAAAATAATAATTTTTTTCAAAGAACTCATGGATACAAGGTAGTAAAAGCGCTCAAATAATTAAAATTTTGTGTACCTTCCCTCTCATTGATTCTCATGGAGTTAGGCCGTGTAGGTTGGTTTTTAAAACGCATCATCAATACAAGTATTTTCTAGTGTTTTCGTGATTTTAAAAGTTAAAATTAAATAATCAAAATGGCTGATGCTGTCGTTGCTTCTCCTGCTGTAGTTTCAACTGAAAAGAAACCGAAAAAGGCTGCTGCAAGCGGTTCAAGGAAACCAAAAACCGCTCCAACTCATCCTCCTACACAGCAAATGGTGGATGCTGCCATTAAAACCCTAAAGGAACGTGGTGGTTCATCGCTTTTGGCTATTAAAAAATACATCGCGGCTACATACAAGGTTGATGTACAAAAACTTGCTCCTTTCATCAAAAAATATTTAAAAAGTGCTGTGGTCAGTGGTAAATTAGTGCAAACCAAGGGAAAGGGTGCAGCTGGTTCATTCAAATTGTCTGCTTCAGCAAACAAAGAACCAAAAGCCAAATCTGCTGAGAAGAAAAAATCGTCTGTAAAGCCGAAAACTGCTGCAGCTGGTGAGAAAAAAGTGAAGAAGGCGTCGACAGGTGAGAAGAAAGTGAAAAAAACTGCCGCCGCTTCTAAGAAGACAGCCGAGAAGAAAAAAGTGGAAAAGTCAAAGGTAAAGGCTATCAAGAAAACAACATCAGTTAAGGCAAAACCAACAAAGCCAAAAGCTGCTGCCCCAAAAGCAAAAGTACCGAAGGCAAAAACTGCTGTTGCTAAACCAAAAAAAGTTGTTGCAGCAAAGAAGGCAAAAAAATAATTTCTTTGCACAATTCCGCAACAAGAAATTTAAAAACAAATCACAGTCCTTTTCAGGGCTACAAAATAATTCATTAATGAGATAAGGCAATGGTTTTTAAATTTTGTAGTTTGTGTTGGTAAAAAAAATATGATTATATCTCTCTCCAAGGTAATGGTACATTGGTACATATTACATTTACATACATAGAAAAAAACACACGAATCGTATTTTGCTAAATTCATTGTTAAATAGAATTTTGTTTCTTTAAAATTCAGCCCAGGTTTGACAAAATATATTACATATATGGCGACAGCGCAATTAGGAATTGAAATACCTAAGGTGTAATTCCTATTTTGTTTTTTTTTTTTTTTTTTTTCATTTTCAGATTTCCTTGAAATTCTCTAAAATATTTATATTTTTTTTTTTTTTTCAGAAAATAGAATTTCCAATTGTTTTTTTTCACAAGATAGCGATCCCAATACACAAATATTTTCACAGAAATTTCAAGTCAGCAAAATTGCTTATCACAGAAAAATATAATTTCCATAAGTAAAAAAAAAATGTTGGAAGAATAATTTCATCAATAGCATAATATGTAGTATATAAAATTGTGCTTCATTGTAGAATCTCTTAAACGAACATTTTGAGGCCCTGAAAAGGGCCGTTGTATTTTGTATAATAATGAAAAATCCAATTACTTTGAGCTGGTATATTTGGTGACTGCTTTAGTTCCTTCACTAACAGCGTGCTTAGCGAGCTCACCAGGCAACAACAAACGGACTGCAGTTTGGATTTCCCTGCTAGTGATTGTCGAACGCTTGTTGTAATGAGCCAAACGAGATGCTTCAGCAGCGATTCTCTCAAAAATATCATTCACAAAACTGTTCATGATACTCATGGCCTTTGACGAAATTCCAGTATCAGGATGAACTTGTTTCAACACTTTGTAAATGTAGATTGCGTAGCTCTCCTTCCTCTTGCGCTTCTTCTTCTTATCGGTTTTGGTGATATTCTTCTGTGCCTTTCCGGCTTTCTTTGCTGCTTTTCCACTTGCTTTAGGCGGCATTTTATTACACTTTAATTTTCACCACTTCACTGTTCGCTGACAAAACGAGAACTGTTAAAAGTTCCGATTTTACCCTCCCTTTTATTTCCCAATTGGACGATGTATTCATCGGTACTCACACACAAAAACATTCACATGGTATACATGAAATTCAAGTATATATAGAAGCACACTACTTGGCGTTTCTCATAATATTGTGAAAAGTGATTCAGTGAGGGTTTGTTCCGTATTAAAAATAAAAACAGTGAAAAATGTCTGGTCGTGGTAAAGGTGGCAAAGTGAAGGGAAAGGCAAAGTCCCGCTCAAATCGTGCTGGGCTACAGTTTCCAGTTGGACGTATTCATCGTCTGCTCCGAAAGGGCAACTATGCCGAACGTGTTGGCGCTGGTGCACCAGTATATCTAGCAGCTGTTATGGAATATTTGGCTGCTGAAGTTCTTGAATTGGCGGGAAATGCTGCTCGTGACAACAAGAAGACCAGAATTATTCCTCGTCATTTGCAACTGGCCATCCGTAATGACGAAGAATTAAATAAATTACTTTCTGGTGTTACCATTGCTCAAGGAGGAGTACTTCCAAACATCCAAGCCGTTTTGTTGCCCAAGAAGACAGAAAAAAGCGCCTAAAATGCATTGACACCACCATCTACATGAAAAATAACAAACAAACCGTCCTTTTAAGGACGACAAAATATTTAAATTAAGACTATTTAATGTTTTCAATTTTTCTTCCTAAAATAAAAGCATATCGAATCAACATAACAATTTCCAATTCCAATATGACGCAGAAAACCCACAATTCTTGGAAAAAAAAAAACTATTTCATATCACCCCTCCAAGTTCCTTCGTCACATACATAGCAATAAAATCATAAGCAAAAAAGAAACAAAATTCTCAGAAAAAGGCAAATGAAGTAGATAGGTAGAAAATGTTCACACACTGCCGCACCTTTTCTTTTGGTTAAAATGATACCAATCACAAAAGTGGCGGAAAATGCTATTTTTGTCGCCATTTCACAAGCCGTCTTTTTTTCCTTCTCAGAATTTTATTTGAAAAAAAAAAAATTTAACTTCCACATTTATTCAGCAAACACAAATTAAAAATCGATTTAAAATCACTTTAGAGATTTATTTTGTGGTCCTGAAAAGGACCGATTGTTTGAGAAAATTATTATTTTCACATTATTTAACCGCCGAAACCATAAAGAGTGCGTCCTTGTCTCTTCAATGCATATACTACATCCATGGCAGTAACTGTCTTACGCTTAGCATGTTCAGTATATGTTACAGCATCACGAATAACATTTTCTAGGAACACTTTTAAAACACCACGTGTTTCTTCGTAAATTAAACCAGAAATACGTTTAACACCACCACGACGAGCCAAGCGGCGAATTGCTGGTTTGGTAATTCCTTGGATATTATCACGCAACACTTTACGATGACGCTTAGCGCCACCCTTTCCTAAGCCTTTTCCTCCTTTACCACGACCAGTCATTTTTTAAATTTTTTGTATGAACACTGAACTGAACTAAAGTCACTATCAAATCAAACTGTACGTTTCCGCATAACATTAATTTTTATTGAACTTTTATATATACAATTTGACTTAAGGCTAGTTTACAAGTGCTGATGAATAATTAATATTTTGTGTGTTGGCTCAACAACAGGGGCCCAACGGTTTACAATGATTTTTTTTAAATAATTAGATTTACATAAATAAATTGTAATTGTTTTCTCAGATTCATACTCGTAGTATGCATCGTTGTCAGGGTTGACCTCAGGGTGTTCAAATCCGGGTGTCGATGTCCTTGTGGTGGTAGAGAGGGTTGTTCATCTTGGTATTATCCTCGATGGTGGGATGTCTCGGTCAAATCGTAGAAGGGTATAGTTGCCCTGTCGGTGTCTCTTGGGAATAGGTCCTCGTTTAGTAGAGCCAATACATGGAGGTAGCGATGCTCTGAGATGTATTGGGTTTCCGCAATCCTTCGGACTAGAGGGTTTGGATGGTTGGGTGCATTCCCGAGTATTCTCTGGAAAAGTGTGACCATGTACTTTTCCAGGGGGGTGATGCTGGCTTCTTCGTAGAGTCTTGAACTTCTGACGTTTTTCTTTCGAATTGGATCATAGTGTAGTCCTGTGCAGATCCTTAAGAGTTTTCTCTCAAAAATGGCCAGCTTCTTCATGTACGTCTTGGAAATAGTGTACCAAATGGGAAAACCGTATGTTACTACCGGTCTTATAAGCTGTTTGTAGAGCAGCAGTTTGGTTTTTTTACTCAGTCCGTTCTGCTTCTTCATCAGCGGGTAGACTCGATGAAACGCGAATGCAGCCTTCCTGAGAACAGTGTTCAGGTGTGGGTTGAATTTGAATCGCTCGTTAAAGTTGACTCCAAGATATTTAATGTCGTTTGTGGTTGATAGCGCTGATCCATCAGGTAGTCTCAGCGTTACATTACGACAATTGGTGGCTGATCTACCTCTACTTCTTCCTCTAATTGGTCTTCTGATGCAGATTAGTTCTGATTTGGCAGTGTTGATTCGTATGCCCCATTTTTGGTAGTATTCGAAAAGTTTGCTGACATGGACTTCAACTCTTCGTGCTGCTATGGCTGGGGACATTGAGCTGCTATATGTGGCGGAGTCGTCGGCGAACAGGCAGCTGTTGGTTGTGTTCTCGAGCCGAGGCTGGTCGGATGTGAAGATGTTGAAAAGTAGTGGACCCAATTTTGACCCTTGGGCTACACCGGCTCTGATGCTTTTTGTTTGGGAATGGCTGTCTTCTATTTGTACAAAAAAGAACCTGGAGTGAAGAAAGCTAAAAATTATTTTAATAAGTGGTAAAGGAAAACTTAGCTGTTTAAGTTTATGAATAAGTCCTTGAATCCACACCGAATCGAATGCCTTCTCCACATCTAGAAAGCATGCGACTGTGACTTGGTGGTTGTTGAGAGCCTTCGTGACATCATGGTGGAACTTCATTAATGGGTGCAACGTAGAATGTTTTTCCCGAAATCCAAATTGTATGTCCGGTATGATGTTGAGTTGGTTACACACATCTTTCACTCTCCGCAGGATGAGTTCCTCGAGTATTTTGCTCACACTACAAAGTAGCGATATAGGCCTATATCCTCTGACGTTGTTGGGGTCGCCTTTCTTCGGAATGGCTATTATTTTAGCGGTCTTCCATTTCCTAGGAAAGTAGCAGTTGTTGATGCAGTTGTTCATCACTATAGCTAGCAGGATCATTATTGACTGCGGCAGCTTTTTCAGGACGAAGTTGGATATTTTGTCCGGTCCAGTTGACTTCTTAGAGTGACTGTTCTGAATAATTTCAGCGATTTCCTCTGGTGTTGATAAGGTGTCATCATCCACGGGGTTGTCGGCTAGATTTGTGTTGGTGAACGCAGTAGTTGCTGTCGTCGATTCTTCGATGCTTCTGACTGTTGCATGGACTTCTGAGAGGAATACAGGATCGTTAGGAGGCGATGGGTTGAAGTTGCCTTCGAAGAATATAGCTAACGCTTCTGCCTTCTCATCAAGGGTGGTGGCGGTTCCAGGATTGGTGCCTAGTGTATCTGGCATTTTTAGACCTTTTCCGATGATTCGGTTAATTTTTTTAAAGGTATCGGGGCCGGGCTTAATGTCTTGCAACCTCTTTTGCATCTGTACATCGTTGTAGTGCTGTACTGCATTCTTGAACATGATGTTAGTGCAGTTTAGTTCACTCTGAACGGTCTGATAGTCACTGTTGACCGTGTTCCATTCCCGGTTGCGTATTCTTTGGAGTCGTTTCCTTAAGCGTTGTCTGTGGTGGTATAGGTTCTGGATGTAGACTGGAAGATGGCTGTATCTGTCCTTCGACGTCTTAGGCCTCTTTTGCATATCGAGTGCTCGGTTTACTGCACTCTGAAGGTCTTCAACGGCTGTGTCTATCTCATCATTGGAAAGATTTCTTGTCGCTGGGGGTAGGGTGATATTATTCTCGACTTCTCTATGAAATAGCTCTATATCCAATTCCTTGAAGTTTATGTAGTCGCCTCCTGGTTGCTCGTTCGTAAAGATCGGTTGATGAAGCCTAATAATCAGCTGCACTGCTTCATGGTCAGAGTCGCTGGTAAGAGTTTTGCACTCGTAGTTCTGTATCTCTGGGAGGATGTTTACCAGGTTAGACGTCACCATGACGAAGTCCAGGAAAGATGGGGTTCTGGGGAAGGTCGGTCTTGGTTGGGATACAACAACGAGGGAGTGGTTGTCATAATTGTCTTCCATCCAGTTGACAATTGCTACGCCTTCGGTGCTATCAACTGTATCGCCCCACATTTGGTGCCTTGCGTTGAAGTCTCCGCCGATCATCCCGAATGTGTGTTGGGTTAGGAGTCCGCTCAAGATTTGCAGATCGTGTTGGATATTCGGAGTGTTAGCGTTGCACTTGTTGTAAATGCTGATGACCGCCAGAGTTTCGGATGGATTCGTTCGGATGACTATTCCAGTAGCTTCGAATGAGGTAAGTCCACGAATGGGGAATTGTGTGATCCTTTCCTTGTTGATGGTCTTTTTTACGAAAATGCCTGTTCCTCGTTTGCCTTCCACTTTATCAGTCTTGAAGAAATGGTAGTCTTTAAGATCCATCTTGTTCCGGCTGGTCAGCATCGTTTCACTTATAAGTGCAATATCTGGGTTGTTGGACTTCATGAAGAGGTGGAAAGCCGTTCTTTTGTTGAGGCTATATAACGAATTAACGTTATATGCAATTACACGCAGTTTCCTTATGTACTGCATAGTTGGAAAATAAAAGTGGCCAATGCCACGGATTTATTCTCTTCACTCATGCTGGAGTAATTGGGAGGGACGGCATTACGAGCCTTCTTCATGATGGCGGATAGATCGGCACCAAATACTCGATGGAACTGTTAAAAGTTCCGATTTTACCCTCCCTTTTATTTCCCAATTGGACGATGTATTCATCGGTACTCACACACAAAAACATTCACATGGTATACATGAAATTCAAGTATATATAGAAGCACACTACTTGGCGTTTCTCATAATATTGTGAAAAGTGATTCAGTGAGGGTTTGTTCCGTATTAAAAATAAAAACAGTGAAAAATGTCTGGTCGTGGTAAAGGTGGCAAAGTGAAGGGAAAGGCAAAGTCCCGCTCAAATCGTGCTGGGCTACAGTTTCCAGTTGGACGTATTCATCGTCTGCTCCGAAAGGGCAACTATGCCGAACGTGTTGGCGCTGGTGCACCAGTATATCTAGCAGCTGTTATGGAATATTTGGCTGCTGAAGTTCTTGAATTGGCGGGAAATGCTGCTCGTGACAACAAGAAGACCAGAATTATTCCTCGTCATTTGCAACTGGCCATCCGTAATGACGAAGAATTAAATAAATTACTTTCTGGTGTTACCATTGCTCAAGGAGGAGTACTTCCAAACATCCAAGCCGTTTTGTTGCCCAAGAAGACAGAAAAAAGCGCCTAAAATGCATTGACACCACCATCTACATGAAAAATAACAAACAAACCGTCCTTTTAAGGACGACAAAATATTTAAATTAAGACTATTTAATGTTTTCAATTTTTCTTCCTAAAATAAAAGCATATCGAATCAACATAACAATTTCCAATTCCAATATGACGCAGAAAACCCACAATTCTTGGAAAAAAAAAAACTATTTCATATCACCCCTCCAAGTTCCTTCGTCACATACATAGCAATAAAATCATAAGCAAAAAAGAAACAAAATTCTCAGAAAAAGGCAAATGAAGTAGATAGGTAGAAAATGTTCACACACTGCCGCACCTTTTCTTTTGGTTAAAATGATACCAATCACAAAAGTGGCGGAAAATGCTATTTTTGTCGCCATTTCACAAGCCGTCTTTTTTTCCTTCTCAGAATTTTATTTGAAAAAAAAAAATTTAACTTCCACATTTATTCAGCAAACACAAATTAAAAATCGATTTAAAATCACTTTAGAGATTTATTTTGTGGTCCTGAAAAGGACCGATTGTTTGAGAAAATTATTATTTTCACATTATTTAACCGCCGAAACCATAAAGAGTGCGTCCTTGTCTCTTCAATGCATATACTACATCCATGGCAGTAACTGTCTTACGCTTAGCATGTTCAGTATATGTTACAGCATCACGAATAACATTTTCTAGGAACACTTTTAAAACACCACGTGTTTCTTCGTAAATTAAACCAGAAATACGTTTAACACCACCACGACGAGCCAAGCGGCGAATTGCTGGTTTGGTAATTCCTTGGATATTATCACGCAACACTTTACGATGACGCTTAGCGCCACCCTTTCCTAAGCCTTTTCCTCCTTTACCACGACCAGTCATTTTTTAAATTTTTTGTATGAACACTGAACTGAACTAAAGTCACTATCAAATCAAACTGTACGTTTCCGCAAGAACAACACGAATATTTATACTTCGTCTTTGCACTAGGTAGAGAAAACCAATTGGAAAAGAAACAAGAGAACAGGGACAAGCGTCGTATACTATTTTATAAGATAAATTACGAAATTCCAATAGCATTTTATTGTGACTTTTTTCTGAATTTCGTGAATAGTGTTCTTTCAGAAAGTGAAGTGATGGCTCGTACTAAGCAAACTGCTCGTAAATCTACTGGTGGAAAAGCACCAAGGAAACAATTGGCAACCAAGGCAGCTCGCAAAAGTGCTCCAGCAACCGGAGGTGTAAAGAAACCACATCGTTATCGTCCTGGAACTGTTGCTAGGGATGCAACATCGTTCTTAAAAACATCGATGTTTGAAAACATCGATGGTTTCACGACAAACATCGACGTTCAAAAACATCGGTATTAACAACGATACATCGATGTTTTTCCGATGTTTTATTTATCTTCTCCATCACACGAATTGTTGGGTATATCTATGAAGTACAGTACCTAAACAACAATATATATTAGTCTTACCATTTTTTAAATATTGTAATTGAAACACTTAACTTAATTGTATTTACTTACTTACTTACTTACTTAGATGGCGCTACAGTCCGGGGTGGACCTGGGCCTCAACCAACACGCCTCTCCAGTTAGCACGATCTTTGGCTAACTGCCTCCAGTTGCGCACTCCAAGTTGGTTGAGGTCCCCTTCCACTTGTGCGCGCCACCTAAGGCGAGGTCTTCCTCTACTGCGTTGTCCCTCCGGGTTGGAATCGAAGACTCTTCGGGCCGGAGCGTTGGTGTCCATTCGCTCTACATGTCCTAGCCATCTTAGTCGACTGATACGTACTTTTCTGACCAAGTCGATGTCGCTGTACAGCTCGTAGAGTTCGCTGTTAAATCTCCTCCTCCAAAGCCCGTCAACGCAAACGGGACCGAAAATCACTCGAAGAATTTTGCGTTCGAAGCGCCCAAGGAGATCTTCATCCGCTTTTGACAACGTCCATGATTCTGCGCCATAAAGCAGGACTGGAATGATGAGGGTCTTATATAGAGTCTCCTTGGTGTTTCTCGACAAGGCCTTACTAATCAATTGCCTTCTTAGGCCAAAGTAACAGCGGTTGGCAAGTGTAATTCTTCGCTTGATTTCTGATGTGATGTCATTTTCAGAATTAATAGCGGAGCCGAGGTAGACAAAGTCCCGAACTACCTCAAAGTTATAGCTGTCTATCGTGACGTTCTGTCCGATTCGTCGATGTTGTGTGTCCCTTCTTGTTGACAGCATATATTTCGTTTTGCTCTCATTCACCACTAAACCCATTTTTGCCGCCTCTGTACTGATACTTGCAAACGCACCAGTGACAGCTCGCTGTGTTCTGCCAATGATGTCGATGTCGTCAGCGTATGCAAGTAGTTGCACAGACTTTTGGAAAATTGTGCCCCTGGTGTTGGCTTGCGAGTTTCGCACAATTTTCTCAAGAATGATGTTGAAAAAGTCACATGACAGCGCATCACCTTGTCTAAATCCTTTTTTGACATCAAAGGTCTCGGTGAGACTGTTTCCGACCTTAACGGAGCAGCGAGCGTTCTCCATCGTCATTCTGCACAATCTGACAAGTTTGGCAGGGATGCCAAAACTAGGCATGGCTCTGTATAGCTCGTCTCTATAAATGCTGTCATATGCGGCTTTAAAATCGATAAATAGGTGATGAGTATCGATTTGGACTTCTTGGGTTTTCTCCAGGATCTGCCGTAGTGTGAATATTTGGTCGGTTGTGGACTTACCGGGCCTAAAACCGCACTGATAGGGTCCAATCAGTTCGTTGACAAATGGTTTCAGGCGTTCACACAGTACGGAAGACAGGATTTTGTAAGCGATGTTAAGGAGACTGATGCCTCTATAGTTGGCGCAGTTTAGAGGGTCTCCTTTCTTATGGATCGGGCAAACAATGCTGAGGCTCCATTCTTCAGGCATACTTTCCTCTGACCAAATTTTAGAAACGAGTTGGTGTATGCTCTCTACCAAGTCATCCCCCGCTGCCTTAAAAAGCTCGGCCGATAAACCGTCCGGTCCTGCAGCTTTGTTGGACTTCAGCTTGGATATTGCTATCCTTACCTCATTTTGGTCAGGTGGACGGAAGTCTTGGCTTTCATCGCCCAGGTTGAATGATTAATTGTATTTATTATAGCTAATAATTGTAAACTAAGTACTGACAAATGAAAAATAATATAATACTAACCACGACGTCCACCACTACTCTGCAATAGCGAAAACACAACAAAACAGCAAAGCAAGTAGTTTTGTAAAAAAAACGAGAGCACAGCAAACCTAACACGTGTCGTCGGTCGGCGGCAATCGGCAAAGTACGAACGAAATAAATTATGTTTTTTACATACGCCTTCACATTTGTGTGAAAAACTTAACTGTCCGGAACACTGAAAATAGTGTTTAGGTGTGAGGGGGACAACCCTAGTATGAAATGGTAGTAATGCTATTACACAAATGCAAGCACATTTAATATTTCATCATCTTGGCGATGTTAAATGAAATGAATGAACGATGTCGATGTTTGACAGTTTTGCAGTCGATGTATCGGCGATGTATCGGCTATCAAAACATCGATGTTAACATCGATGTTTATGAACGAAACATCGATGTTTTGCAAACATCGATGTATCGTTTGCATCCCTAACTGTTGCTCTTCGTGAAATTCGTCGTTATCAAAAGAGTACTGAATTGTTGATTCGCAAATTGCCTTTCCAACGTTTAGTTCGTGAGATTGCTCAGGATTTCAAAACTGATTTGCGTTTCCAGAGTTCAGCAGTGATGGCTCTTCAAGAAGCCAGTGAAGCATATTTGGTTGGTCTTTTTGAAGATACAAATTTGTGTGCCATACATGCCAAGCGTGTCACAATTATGCCAAAAGACATCCAATTGGCCAGACGTATCCGTGGTGAACGTGCTTAAATAAGTACATTAAAAACAATTGCTCATCGGTCCTTTTCAGGACCACAAAAAAATCTCAAAGGGATCTTTTATAATTTCAATTACATTTTATGTAATATACAATACCTATGCAATATTATGTATGCTTTTTTAGAACGCTTTTTCTTTGATAAAAAAAATATGAAATGAGAACACAGCTGCTGAACAAAACTATTTTTCGCAAGTAAAAAGCAATGGAATATTAAATATGTACAGTAGGTAGGTACATAATTATTATGTTATGCTTCGACATGCTCATGATTGTGTTTGTTTAAATATTGGAAGGATAAGTACAAAAAATAGGAATTCTTAATACGATAAGAAAAGTATGAAATTGAGTATGTTAATTTCTTTAGAATATAGCGCATTTTATTATCAATACAGTTGAATGTCATACAAGGTCCTGTATTAAATGTCCGATGGCTTCGTTTGGTTTAATGAAAAATGTATTACCTTCTCCATTAAAATAATTTCAAAGTCATCTTTTCAAATTTCTTTCATCATTTTTAATTTTTATTTATAAAAATATAGCTATGTCGATATTATGACTGACTTGGGTAGAAATTATGAAAAAAGAAGAAAATAAAATTATAGAAAAACAAATCTTCGTCTCGCTATATGCGAGTACCTACGGCTACTAGGTTTACTTCTGAGAATTGTTTCATACGTATCTACTTTTATGTAAATTAAAGTTCAGATATTTTAAATATTATTTAAATAATTGATTATTTAAAACCTATGATACTAATACAATTAAATATTGTATTTTCAAAAGAAATTAAATAAATATACTCGTTTGAATAGAAATACAAATCGTCCAGAGAAAGTAAATCCAGCGTTTCATTACCGAACTTTGTTTAATTTTATTTATGCTAAGAACAGTAATATTAGTTGGTCCTTTAACATTTATATCATTATGTAAATTATATATTTTATGATAAATATTTATTTATCCCTTAAACTAATAGTTTTGTTTAAATAAATACGATTTTAGGCGCGTAGACTGAAAGAAATGCCTTCAACAAAGAGTTTAATATCTCTCTCCTGCTTTCGACGATCGGTAAATTTAAATAAAACTATTTAAAACAAGTACTAGTATATTATTGAAGTATCTTCTAATGATAATAATTTGATATATTTATTTGAAACATATAAAATAATAATTTTTTTCAAAGAACTCATGGATACAAGGTAGTAAAAGCGCTCAAATAAATTAAAATTTTGTGTACCTTCCCTCTCATTGATTCTCATGGAGTTAGGCCGTGTAGGTTGGTTTTTAAAACGCATCATCAATACAAGTATTTTCTAGTGTTTTCGTGATTTTAAAAGTTAAAATTAAATAATCAAAATGGCTGATGCTGTCGTTGCTTCTCCTGCTGTAGTTTCAACTGAAAAGAAACCGAAAAAGGCTGCTGCAAGCGGTTCAAGGAAACCAAAAACCGCTCCAACTCATCCTCCTACACAGCAAATGGTGGATGCTGCCATTAAAACCCTAAAGGAACGTGGTGGTTCATCGCTTTTGGCTATTAAAAAATACATCACGGCTACATACAAGGTTGATGTACAAAAACTTGCTCCTTTCATCAAAAAATATTTAAAAAGTGCTGTGGTCAGTGGTAAATTAGTGCAAACCAAGGGAAAGGGTGCAGCTGGTTCATTCAAATTGTCTGCTTCAGCAAACAAAGAACCAAAAGCCAAATCTGCTGAGAAGAAAAAATCGTCTGTAAAGCCGAAAACTGCTGCAGCTGGTGAGAAAAAAGTGAAGAAGGCGTCGACAGGTGAGAAGAAAGTGAAAAAAACTGCCGCCGCTTCTAAGAAGACAGCCGAGAAGAAAAAAGTGGAAAAGTCAAAGGTAAAGGCTATCAAGAAAACAACATCAGTTAAGGCAAAACCAACAAAGCCAAAAGCTGCTGCCCCAAAAGCAAAAGTACCGAAGGCAAAAACTGCTGTTGCTAAACCAAAAAAAGTTGTTGCAGCAAAGAAGGCAAAAAAATAATTTCTTTGCACAATTCCGCAACAAGAAATTTAAAAACAAATCACAGTCCTTTTCAGGGCTACAAAATAATTCATTAATGAGATAAGGCAATGGTTTTTAAATTTTATAGTTTGTGTTTGTAAAAAAAATATGATTATATCTCTCTCCAAGGTAATGGTACATTGGTACATATTACATTTACATACATAGAAAAAAACACACAAATCGTATTTTGCTAAATTCATTGTTAAATAGAATTTTGTTTCTTTAAAATTCAGCCCAGGTTTGACAAAATATATTACATATATGGCGACAGCGCAATTAGGAATTGAAATACCTAAGGTGTAATTCCTATTTTTTTTTTTTTTTTTTTTTTCATTTTCAGATTTCCTTGAAATTCTCTAAAATATTTATATTTTTTTTTTTTTTTCAGTAAATAGAATTTCCAATTGTTTTTTTTTCACAAGATAGCGATCCCAATACACAAATATTTTCACAGAAATTTCAAGTCAGCAAAATTGCTTATCACAGAAAAATATAATTTCCATAAGTAAAAAAAAAATGTTGGAAGAATAATTTCATCAATAGCATAATATGTAGTATATAAAATTGTGCTTCATTGTAGAATCTCTTAAACGAACATTTTGAGGCCCTGAAAAGGGCCGTTGTATTTTGTATAATAATGAAAAATCCAATTACTTTGAGCTGGTATATTTGGTGACTGCTTTAGTTCCTTCACTAACAGCGTGCTTATCGAGCTCACCAGGCAACAACAAACGGACTGCAGTTTGGATTTCCCTGCTAGTGATTGTCGAACGCTTGTTGTAATGAGCCAAACGAGATGCTTCAGCAGCGATTCTCTCAAAAATATCATTCACAAAACTGTTCATGATACTCATGGCCTTTGACGAAATTCCAGTATCAGGATGAACTTGTTTCAACACTTTGTAAATGTAGATTGCGTAGCTTTCCTTCCTCTTGCGCTTCTTCTTCTTATCGGTTTTGGTGATATTCTTCTGTGCCTTTCCGGCTTTCTTTGCTGCTTTTCCACTTGCTTTAGGCGGCATTTTATTACACTTTAATTTTCACCACTTCACTGTTCGCTGACAAAACGAGAACTGTGAAAAATTCATTATTTACATTTACATTAATTTTTTTATTGAACTTTTATATATACAATTTGACTTAAGCAGGCACGTAGCTAGGGGGGGGGGGCTTGAGGGGCTGAAGCCCCCCCGAAAGTCTTAAACAAAAGACAAAAACTAAAATTTTCTAACTGATAGCTCAACTTTTTTTTAAATACTTTTTCCGGGAAAGGCGAACTTATAACGCTTCAACAGCGCCCCGAGATGCTTGCAGATGTCTGTTAGTTCCAAATTTTGTTTGTCCTGTAACAAAAGGGGTTTTGGAAAGTTTATGTCCTCGCGGTTGTCAAGTGGACTGTATGCTCATGAGCATTAGCAGCCTGTCTTGTGGGGCGCCTAGAAGTTGCATTTCGAGGAACAATGTCTTTGAGTTCCTCGGAACATCTACCATGGAAGTACCTATAAAACAAGCAGAGGTCAGCGACTTGTCTTCTGTGCACCAACGGTTGTAGATTCAATGTGAGTGAAAGGTCTCCAATAAGTCGAACTGTTCATCTCTGTATGCTGTCAAGTATGTTAAGCGAATGTTTTGGGGCCGAGCTCCATATATGGGAGCAATATTCCAGGCCTGGTCTAACCTGTGCTTTGTACAGTAGGAGAAGTTGCTTGGGGCTAAAGTACCTTTTTGGTCTAAATAAGTAGCTCAACTTAGCAGACGCCGATCGTGCAATATAGGATTGTGATACTGCCATGTGATTCCTGAATTGACTGTGACTCCTAAAATGTGCATTGAGTCCTTGGGATGGATTGAATGGTCATCTATTTGGATCTGAGGAACTGTTGAAGCATTTTTCCTAGAAAATGTTGTGGGCTGTGTCTTGTTTGCAACTGAAACTGAAATGACCGTAATGGGGCTTAATATAAATTCAGTTCTTTAAAAATAAGGAGACTATCCCGGTAGGTATATAATATTCAAACGCTAGGTATGTACACTGTGCAAGCCATAGCTTTAACCTGGCTCTGCCATGTCAACTCTTGCAATTCGCAATTACCTTAGTGTAGTTAGTGAAAAGCTAATTTCTTCCGCAACCTTTCAAATGCATATTATGTAACTTTCAAAACTGTCATAAAAAAACACGCACCAGAGAGCCGAAAAGCTCGACTTCTGCGCCTTTGTGAAACAAAATTCATTGAAATGCATGACAGTATTAATTCCTTTGTAGAGCTCTTCAAACAAATGCATCTCAATAAGTATTAAAAAAATAACTAGCAGAACGTGGGTGATGTCTTCGAAAGTAGCAACACTTTTGGCAGCGGTCCAAAAAAGCGATTGCCTATAGTAAGCCTCATTGTATACGAAAAACTATTCAGTTTAGCGCTGCCCTTATCAGTTTGCCTACAGAATAAATCCTTAGATTTCGTTTCTGCCATCGACCGCACAAAAGAAGTTCTGAATTCTCTTAAAGACATCAGAGAAAATGCCGATGATTTTTTCAGAGAGGCTTTTCAATCCGCATCCTAACTTGCCGAGGACTTATTTGAAAAACTTCATTGAAGCAAACAACGCGTTCCAATCCAGAAACCTCTCCTTCTGAAGCCTATTTTATAGCGTTCATACTGATTTCTTGCATAGATTCGTTTATACAAAATCTTACGGACAGATTCATGGACAACGAAGACGTTCTACCATCGATCATTTCAAGCTCTTCTCTCAGGTTTTGCTGCAGTTTAGCCTGAGCGGAAAGTTGGAAAAGTTAACACTTTACTTTTAATGCAATTTCGTTATCAGCTGTGAAAGCTGAGTACATTCTTTGGTGCGAAAAGAAATTCATCGAGTGACCCTTCTACCAAAGTTTTGAAATTGCTTGATATATATGTGACAAGACTTACTTTAGACTTATAAATTTCTTCCTTACGGTTTTAGCAACGCTTCAGGTGACCACAGCTAGTTTTGAAAGACCCCTTTCCAGCTATGAAGCTAGGCCTAGGGTGTCTACCGCCTGTTGCGCCACCTATTTATTTTTTATTAGCTATGAAAAATATTGAAACAATGTCCTGAAGCGTTATGGAGAATGCAAGGTTAAGTTCACTTGCTATGATATATGTTCATTCGGATATTATTGTGAATCCAGATAAGGTGATTGATCTCATATAAAAAAAAAATCAAGACGTCTTCTGCTTTGAAAAAATGTGACTAATAGAAATCAATGAAATGGAATATACATAGATTTTTGTTTCGTAAGACTTGGAAGCAAGCCCCCCCCCCCGAACCAAAATCCTGGCTACGGCCCTGGACTTAAGGCTAGTTTACAAGTGCTGATGAATAATTAATATTTTGTGTGTTGGCTCAACAACAGGGGCCCAACGGTTTACAATGATTTTTTTTTTAAATAATTAGATTTACATAAATAAATTGTAATTGTTTTCTCAGATTCATACTCGTAGTATGCATCGTTGTCAGGGTTGACCTCTAGGGTGTTCAAATCCGGGTGTCGACGTCCTTGTGGTGGTAGAGAGGGTTGTTCATCTTGGTATTATCCTCGATGGTGGGATGTCTCGGTCAAATCGTAGAAGGGTATAGTTGCCCTGTCGGTGTCTCTTGGGAATAGGTCCTCGTTTAGTAGAGCCAATACATGGAGGTAGCGATGCTCTGAGATGTGTTGGGTTTCCGCAATCCTTCGGACTAGAGGGTTTGGATGGTTGGATGCATTCCCGAGTATTCTCTGGAAAAGTGTGACCATGTACTTTTCCAGGGGGGTGATGCTGGCTTCTTCGTAGAGTCTTGAACTTCTGACGTTTTTCTTTCGAATTGGATCATAGTGTATTCCTGTGCAGATCCTTAAGAGTTTTCTCTCAAAAATGGCCAGCTTCTTCATGTACGTCTTGGAAATAGTGTACCAAATGGGAAAACCGTATGTTACTACCGGTCTTATAAGCTGTTTGTAGAGCAGCAGTTTGGTTTTTTTACTCAGTCCGTTCTGCTTCTTCATCAGCGGGTAGACTCGATGAAACGCGAATGCAGCCTTCCTGAGAACAGTGTTCAGGTGTGGGTTGAATTTGAATCGCTCGTTAAAGTTGACTCCAAGATATTTAATGTCGTTTGTGGTTGATAGCGCTGATCCATCAGGTAGTCTCAGCGTTACATTACGACAATTGGTGGCTGATCTACCTCTACTTCTTCCTCTAATTGGTCTTCTGATGCAGATTAGTTCTGATTTGGCAGTGTTGATTCGTATGCCCCATTTTTGGTAGTATTCGAAAAGTTTCCTGACATGGACTTCAACTCTTCGTGCTGCTATGGCTGGGGACATTGAGCTGCTATATGTGGCGGAGTCGTCGGCGAACAGGCAGCTATTGGTTGTGTTCTCGAGCCGAGGCTGGTCGGATGTGAAGATGTTGAAAAGTAGTGGACCCAATTTTGACCCTTGGGCTACACCGGCTCTGATGATGCTTTTTGTTTGGGAATGGCTGTCTTCTATTTGTACAAAAAAGGACCTGGAGTGAGGAAAGCTAAAAATTATTTTAATAAGTGGTAAAAGAAAACTTAGCTGTTTAAGTTTATGAATAAGTCCTTGAATCCACACCGAATCGAATGCCTTCTCCACATCTAGAAAGCATGCGACTGTGACTTGGTGGTTGTTGAGAGCCTTCGTGACATCATGGTGGAACTTCATTAATGGGTGCAACGTAGAATGTTTTTCCCGAAATCCAAATTGTATGTCCGGTATGATGTTGAGTTGGTTACACACATCTTTCACTCTCCGCAGGATGAGTTCCTCGAGTATTTTGCTCACACTACAAAGTAGCGATATAGGCCTATATCCTCTGACGTTGTTGGGGTCGCCTTTCTTCGGAATGGCTATTATTTTAGCGGTCTTCCATTTCCTAGGAAAGTAGCAGTTGTTGATGCAGTTGTTCATCACTATAGCTAGCAGGATCATTATTGACTGCGGCAGCTTTTTCAGGACGAAGTTGGATATTTTGTCCGGTCCAGTTGACTTCTTAGAGTGACTGTTCTGAATTATTTCAGCGATTTCCTCTGGTGTTGATAAGGTGTCATCATCCACGGGATTGTCGGCTAGATTTGTGTCAGTGAACGCAGTAGTTGCTGTCGTCGATTCTTCGATGCTTCTGACTGTTGCATGGACTTCTGAGAGGAATACAGGATCGTTAGGAGGCGATGGGTTGAAGTTGCCTTCGAAGAATATAGCTAACGCTTCTGCCTTCTCATCAAGGGTGGTGGCGGTTCCAGGATTGGTGCCTAGTGTATCTGGCATTTTTAGACCTTTTTCGATGATTCGGTTAATTTTTTTAAAGGTATCGGGGCCGGGCTTAATGTCTTGCAACCTCTTTTGCATCTGAACATCGTTGTAGTGCTGTACTGCATTCTTGAACATGATGTTAGTGCAGTTTAGTTCACTCAGAACGGTCTGATAGTCACTGTTGACCGTGTTCCATTCCCGGTTGCGTATTCTTTGGAGTCGTTTCCTTAAGCGTTGTCTGTGGTGGTAAAGGTTCTGGATGTAGACTGGAAGATGGCTGTATCTGTCCTTCGACGTCTTAGGCCTCTTTTGCATATCGAGTGCTCGGTTTACTGCACTCTGAAGGTCTTCAGCGGCTGTGTCTATCTCATCATTGGAGAGATTTCTTGTCGCTGGGGGTAGGGTGATATTATTTTCGACTTCTCTATGAAATAGCTCTATATCCAATTCGTTGAAGTTTATGTAGTCACCTCCTGGTTGCTCGTTCGTAAAGATCGGTTGATGAAGCCTAATAATCAGCTGCACTGCTTCATGGTCAGAGTCGCTGGTAAGAGTTTTGCACTCGTAGTTCTGTATCTCTGGGAGGATGTTTACCAGGTTAGAGGTCACCATGAAGAAGTCCAGGAAAGATGGGGTTCTGGGGAAGGTCGGTCTTGGTTGGGATACAACAACGAGGGAGTGGTTGTCATAATTGTCTTCCATCCAGTTGACAATTGCTACGCCTTCGGTGCTATCAACTGTATCGCCCCACATTTGGTGCCTTGCGTTGAAGTCTCCGCCGATCATCCCGAATGTGTGTTGGGTTAGGAGTCCGCTCAAGATTTGCAGATCGTGTTGGATATTCGGAGTGTTAGCGTTGCACTTGTTGTAAATGCTGATGACCGCCAGAGTTTCGGATGGATTCATTCGGATGACTATTCCAGTAGCTTCGAATGAGGTAAGTCCACGAATGGTCTTTTTTACGAAAATGCCTGTTCCTCGTTTGCCTTCCACTTTATCAGTCTTGAAGAAATGGTAGTCTTTAAGATCCATCTTGTTCCGGCTGGTCTGCATCGTTTCACTTATAAGTGCAATATCTGGGTTGTTGGACTTCATGAAGAGGTGGAAAGCCGTTCTTTTGTTGAGGCTATATAACGAATTAACGTTATATGCAATTACACGCAGTACTGCATAGTTGGAAAATAAAAGTGGCCAATGCCACGGATTTATTCTCTTCACTCATGCTGGAGTAATTGGGAGGGACGGCATTACGAGCCTTCTTCACGATGGCGGATAGATCGGCACCAAATACTCGAATGACTTCTTCCCCGAGGTTCACATTTCCGCTCTTGGGTTGGTTCTTTCGAATAGGATGTATGCCCCACGTTGGGCGCCACCTGTAACGAACTCGGGGACTCTTATACCACCCTTACGACCCAAGGCCACAGGACTCCTTGAGGCGGTCCGGGCAGCTGAAGCGATAGGGCGTCCAGATCATTGCAGCGTCAGGCACGCTAGCTCCCGCCAGGTCATAGCTCGTCGAAAGGGGGGGGGATCTTGCCGCAATGACGATGGACTTAGTTACGAAATTTTCCGTGCCTTTAGAATGGATGTTAATATCTAGAGGATTCTTGAGATAGAAGCCCGAAATGTCTTTTCGAATTAGCATATTGTAAGTTCGGATTTGGTTCCACATAAGGAAGGAGAACGAGGGCTGTAATGTGCTCCCCTTGAGTGTGCCCACCCGCTACTTTACCCAAACCTCGGTTTGGGTAACGTTACCTTGGCTACCACGTCACTCTATTTTTGTGGCTGCCCCTAATTTGATTCTTCTAGGCTAACTTCCTCATCTCTCCCATCCCTCACTGGATATATCTCGCGCCGTCACACCCGCCTGAAAGTTAATTAATAGGATCTCATGATCCGAGCAGAACTAATCTTCCCAATTTGTTTACCTTCGGACATCCAATATAAATAGTGAATGGCATTTCAGCCTCATCTTCCCATTATAATAAAAAAAGTTTGATTTCAGTACTACTTATAAATAATTATCTCTTTATTGCTTAAAAATGTAGGTTCTATATGGGACAACTAATATTCATTCATTACAACTCAATTTCGGAGTAAATTTAATTAGATCTAGCGTTATATATATTTCTTTCTTATAAAATTCAAAATGTATGTAAGTTTTTCAAAAATTAGGGTTCGGTGAACTATTTAGACCAACGTAAGTTATATATTTTGTTTAAAAAAAAAAAAAATAGCAATCATCAACCTTTAGCGGGGTATACGTACTAAATTACAATATTCATTTATTTCTTATATATTTAAACAACTTCAGGGTAAAAATAACGTAGTCGATTTCGAATTTCCTTTACCAACGACGGCAGAATGATTGAGTCGATAATCTTCAACTTTCGTGTAGTTAATCGAAATATGCCATAGAACTGATAATATCCACCCACAATAACAAAACAAAAAAAAAACTATTGCAATACGTACCTCTCTCCCAGAAGGGGATCGAGTAAAGAGAACAACAACTAAAACATTACTAATCAAATCTGTATACAAAAAAAAAAAACGTTTACTCAAAGCCTCTATATAGACGAGATAATATACATAGCTCGCAACTACAAAAGGTATACGCATAAAATGGTGAAAAAGATCACTTACCGGGATATTTATTTTGTTGTTTCCAGGGGTGAGGGGAATGGTAAGCTTATAGCCCGAGGTGACGTAGACGTGAATGACGATTTTGCCACTATACACATATACCGCTGTAAGAATAAAACGAACAAATTTGCGTACACTAGACCTATGTCGCGAACTTTACAGACACTTTTGATCAAATATATTTTAATACTTAGCATTGATTTTCTTTTTGTTTCGTTAACTAAATTTACGTTGGTGGGGGAGGGGGGTCGATGGTGTTGGAAGAGGGTGGTGTCGTGGAGGGTAAGCAGTGCTGAGTTCGATATTTCTGCTGTCGGATATTATGCGTTTTTCTGAGGTACCAAAGCAACAAGCTGCTGGGATCGCTGACGATTCGATGAGATCGTGGTTTTGTCAAATGGATTTTGATAAGGCGCTGATGATGCAACCTGTACGATTCAGGTGCTGGTGGTTTTGATTAGCGGGAGAGTCAAGATACGGAGGCTATGATGCGACCGCCATGAGTTTGCCGAACTTCTGCTACGCAATTTTTGCAGTAGATTGCATCCGTTAAAAGTTGAGTTCGGTGACGGATACACGTGGTTGATTATATATCACTTGTTTTAGTTTTTTTTTTTTGTAAATGTTTTAGACTTATTTTTAGCTTTTTTCTTTTGTTTGTAAATTCGTTTCCCGGTAAATTCGTTGACGGGAAGAAGATTTCCTTGTTTCTATGCCGGGAAAACAATGCAAAACGTAACTTAGAAACGTATCCCGAACTAGATTAACTTTTTCTTTTTTCACGCTTCCGAATAAAAGGCGACTGTCCATTTTATTGACGACAGGGACTGTACTTTTCGCCGATAAGACTTACGACCGACCACCGAACCGACCACCTACAATATCTGTCTTCGACTCCCTGCATGAACGCACTTGCCATCGCTATATTATTAACTGTATAATTATCTCCCCCACCTATAATGTGCACATAAAGCGAATTCCATTGCACTTTGCACACTTGCTTATTTGATCGTCAAGTGTCAAGCGTGCAATGGAATCTCGCAAGCGAAACCCGAGCTCTGTCTCCATCTTCGTGGGAAGATAGAGATAAGAGCTTTCGCACAGGCACCTAGCTGTAAGTTTAGTTTCTAAGACAATTAAAAATTGAGTTCTAATAAAATCGTCAACAAAACAAGACGTGTTTTTGTTTGATTAATCTTCAACTTATATTATTGGCGCAGTCGCGAAAAAGACACTGCATTTTACTTCCGCGTTAATGTATTGAACTACGAAGAGTAGCAACGCGAATTTGTTTGTAGTTTTATTAGCTCCGAAATTTAAACGATTTATCCAGCAACTGTGAACGAAAAGTGCACCCTTGTTGCAAACCACGCTAGATCGATTTAAAAATAAAATAAAAAAAAAAAAGTGCGATTGTGAAAGCTATAATCGCAACACATACCGTTGTAACGCATTGAACTACGAAGAGTAGCAACGCGAATTTGTGTGTCGTTTTATTAGCTCCGAAAGTTAAACGATTTAACAACTGTGAACGAAAAGTGAACCCTTGTTATAAAACACAGTAGATCAATATCATACTAAATCGTTACTGTGAAAGTGATAATAAGTGCATCTTTATTGGAAGGCACACTCGCTCGACAACGATATATCATTCTGTGAAGAAAGATCAAACAAGACCAGAGGAGGACCTACAACAAGCCGTAGAACCAAGGAAGGGGCGAAGCCGTATCCGAAAAACACCAAAGAAAGCAGAAAAATCCCGCAAAAGTAAGCTTAAGTGATATTTAATTTTATTCTTCTAAAGTACCTAAGTGCAATATTTGTAAAATGGAAGGCCTAACAGTGGCAGAAAAGCTTAGAATTGTCTTAGATTTCATTTCAAAATTACCTCAATATAATGGGGAAGAAAATTGTTTAGTAGAGTTTATTGAACGCGTAGATGCAATAATTCCTGCTCTAAATGGGTTCGATGCCGTTAACAAAACTGTGCTTACGGGTTATGTAAAAGACAAAATTGTTGGGAAAGCTAGGTGTGCGCTCCAAAGGCATGGCAGGGTAAATACTTGGGAGGAAATAAAGGTAATTCTAAAAAATAACTTTACCGAGAGATTACCTACAGATTCTTTGATTGACAAAATTAGGACCAGTAGAGTTACTACTACAATTGAGGACTATTATAATAGAATAAACAATTACCTTAGTAGAATTAATAACGCTTATCTACTTACTAATCCGCGCAACGATCAAAACATTATTGACTCAAATAATCGTATAGCGCTTAATTCCTTCAAAAATAACTTACCAGAACCAACCAGAACAGTTATTTTTAGTCGCAATCCTGAAAATTTAAGCGACGCCTTCAAAATAATTTTAGAAATAAACCAACAGAACTTTGGACCCAACGGTCAATTAAATTTTACCCAAAGGACACAATCTAGACGTTCTAATTTGGACAGGACTAGGAATAACGGTTATAATAATTATAGGCATAGAAATCAGAATTTCGATGGTTCTATTAACCAACAAAACAGACCTCAAAATAGCAATAACAGTTACAATAATAACAATCATGGAAATCAGAGTTTCGATGGTCTTAGTAACCAACAAAACAGACCTCAAACTAGCAATAACGGTTATAATAATAATTATAATCAAAGAAACCAAAGTGGTCAATCTAGGCAAAGCAATCGCAGAAGTGGTTATTTACGAAATAATAGAAATAATGATTTGGAGCCCATGGATGTCTCTAATAATCAGGAAAATTTTCGAATAGGAGCCTCGGAAGAAACATGCCCTATATAACAATAGATAATCCATTGAGAACTTTACGATTCATTGTCGACACAGGTGCTGCATTTAGCTTAATTAATCCAGGCCTATGTAAGTCAAAATGGAAATCAGAAGTAGACATGTCTATTAGAGCGTGTAATAAAGAAATTTCAATTAAAACTAAGTGCTCGTTTCCGATCTTTAATGAATTTAATGTTCCGAACTACTTTGTAGAATTTTTGGAATATAACTTTAACGACAAATACGATGGTTTGATAGGCAACAACATTTTATCTAAATTAAATCCTATTATAGACTACAAAAATCGTACCCTGAAAACAGATAATGCTGTTATAAGACTATTTTTGAGCCCTGATGAGGAAGATTATTTTTACCGATCTCACAAAGAAAACCCTATAGAAATATTTAATACCGAAATTAACGTGAATAATATATTAGACCACATTAACTTAGATCACCTGAACGATGAAGAGAAAAAAGAATTAAAAACGGTAATCCTTCAGAACAAAAGCGTTTTTTACAAAGATAACGATGACCTTACCTTTACTAATGAGGTCAAACACCGAATTATCACTCAGAATAATGTCCCAATTTATTCAAAACTTTATCGTTACCCCGAAATTCACCGCGAGGAAGTAGACAATCAAATACATGAAATGCTTAAACAGGGAATCATAAGGGAATCGAAAAGCCCCTACAATTCGCCTATTTGGGTAGTTCCCAAGAAAATGGACAATTCGAACGTTCAAAAATGGCGGATAGTAATAGACTATCGGAAATTGAATAGTATCACCTTTGACGATAAATTCCCAATCCCCAATATCGACGATTTATTTGACAAGCTAGGACGGTGTAATTATTTCACCACCCTAGACTTGGCTAAGGGATTTCACCAAATAGAATTGGATCCAAGAGATAGAGAAAAAACGGCTTTTTCCACTGCAACTGGGCATTACGAATTTAATAGAATGCCTTTTGGCCTGAAAAACTCGCCAACAACTTTTCAGCGAATGATGAATCATGTGTTATCCGATTTTATAAACAAAATTTGTATCGTTTATCTCGACGATATACTTATTTTTTCTACAGGAATACAAGAACATTTGAATTCATTAAACTTGATTCTGAGAAGATTATTTGAAGTTAACCTAAAAATCCAACTAAATAAATGTTCCTTTTTCCAAAAAGAAACTGAATTCCTTGGGCACGTCGTAACCCCCGAAGGAATAAAACCCAATCCAAAAAAAGTTGAAGCCATACAACAAATTTCACTGCCTAAAACAGTTAAAGAAGTGAAATCTTTTCTGGGAATCACAGGGTACTATCGCAAATTTATTAAGGACTATTCTAAAATTGCGTACCACATGACTAAATATTTGAAGAAGAATTCAAGGATCAATTTTAAGGACAAAGAATACGTCAGTTCATTCAAGCGATTAAAAGAACTCTTAATGAATGATCCTATCCTTACCCACCCTGACTTTTCGAAAAAATTCACTCTATTAAGCGATGCTTCAGATTTTGCTATTGGAGGAATACTTATGCAAAATGACAAAGTCATTTCGTATTACAGCAGAACTCTTAATGAACACGAGCGTAGGTATTCAACCATTGAAAAAGAACTCCTTGCCATCGTAGAAGCAACTAAATATTATAGACCCTATATATTCGGTCGTAAATTTGTGATCAAGACAGACCACAGGCCCTTGGTTTGGTTAGACTCATTGAAAGAACCAAATTCAAAATTACAGAGATGGAAAATAAAACTAAACGAGTACGACTACAATATCGAGTACATTAAGGGTAAGACGAACGCAGCCGATGGGCTATCTCGATTACCAAATTTAGAAGTAAATAATAATGAGGAAGACGAAGACAATGATTCAAATATAGCTACCATCCACAGTGCCCCAGAAGATAGTTCAAAACATATACCCATTACAGAAAAAGCTATTAATTTGTACAAAAATCAGATTTATTTGTACAATCATCATAAAGAAAAAATAGTTCATAGAATCATACATAAAAAAATTCAGAATATTATTCATGTTAGCAAAAAGAGCAATTTATTAGATATTATGAGGGGACTTTTAATTGACAAGGGCACAATGGCAATATATTGCGAAGATAACAAACTTTACATAGAGTTTCAGGACAATTATGTCAAATATTTTTCTAATAATAATAAACTTAAACTAGTAAAAACGTCAAATAAACTTACAGATGTAACAGATTATAACGAAATGCTCACCATTATTGGCAACTCGCATGAAAGTAATAATCATAGAGGAATAAACGAAGTATATAACGAATTAAAGGGACTCTATTTCTATCCCAACCTACAACTTATCATTCACAAGTTTATTAATAACTGCGAAGTTTGCAATATCGCTAAGTTCGATAGACATCCGATAGAATTCAGACAAGAATTAACTAAAACAGCAAAACATTTTAACGACATAGTTCACATAGATATCTGGTTCCCTGAAAGAAACAAATTTTATTTGACAACCATTGATAAATTTTCGAAATACTCAACCATTCATAAATTGCAAGATCGCAATTGGCAATCAATTTTGATAGCAATTAAAGAAAGAATTAGATATTTGGGAAAAATGAACGAACTTATATCAGACGGAGATACATGTATCGTAAATGCAGCAGTTGATGAGTTTCTTAGGGAAAATAGCATAATATTCCATAAAACCACAGCGAGTCAAAAAACAGGTAATGCAGACGTCGAAAGATTGCATGGGACTCTAAACGAACATTTACGAATACTTAATGCTTCAGGAGACACATCAGAATTAGACGACAAATTACATAAAATCTTGGTCATCTACAATAGAACTATACATTCTAGTACAAAATTAAAACCAATCGATTTTATTACAAAAAATTATAGTAAAGAAGATATTAGTGAGATCTATAAGAGTCAAACTATTAGAAAAGAAAATCGTTTTAACAACGACCATAGACAGGAGGGTGGAAACCAATGTACGGATATTGTTCAGAACAGAACTGTAACAAAAATCCATCCTAAATATAAAAAGCTGAAAAACTTTACTAGAGAGGGAAATTATATAATTGACAGGTCTACTAAAAGAAACACTAAGTATCATAAGAAACAGGTTAAGCGTAGATACAAATATCAAAATTCGTAATTTGTTAAAATTTTTGCGTACATCCTATCTTATTACAGATGCTCTTATTGTATTTCATAATACAATTAACTCCTATCATGACACAAACCATCGAGATACTACCCATGAACAATGAGTATGGCTATACCGTTGTTAAACTGGAGGAACTTAATGTCGTAGACAACTTCACAAAGATCCTACACCTCGTGAACTTGACAGGTTACGAAGAAGCAATTAACGTAATGGAGAAAAACATTAAAACTTTTGAGCACAAACTAACTGATGAAGACTATAATTTGCTTCATAGAGAAATAACAACAGCAAAGCAAAATCTTGCATCCTTAATTCCACCAACTAAAGTAAGGCAGAAAAGAGCACTCGTTAATATTTTAGGTTACGGTTTAAAAAAACTAGCAGGTACAATGGACGAAGACGACGCTGTTGCTATATACGAACATTTGGACAATTTGGAACAAAATACGAAACAGACAATCAACGAACTAAATAAACAAGTTATCATCAATAACAATTTAGTAAAAAATCTTAACGATATTATGGAACATGTTAATACCGAAGAACGCAAAATTAACACAATCTTATTCAAAATCAATACAGAAACAAATAAAACTACATCCGAAATTGATAATTCTAAATTTATTTTGCATAGCTATGCCGACGTTACTATAATCAATAAGCAGCTAGAAAAATTATCAGATATAATTTTGTTAAGTCATTTGAACGTGTTAGGACACAACATACTAACAGAAGAAGAAGTAGGCAAATATAACATAACAGTAGAAATGCTCCCATATCTTAGAAGTGGAATTTTTTTTAGGAAACACTTCTTAATCATTGCCATTGGAGTGCCCACTTTTACAAAAGAAAAATTTAATAAGGCTTTAGTAATTCCTTTTCCTAATGAAAAGTTTGAACTATTGGATTTAGACACCCAAGTCATAATTATACAAAAAAATAATATCTACACCTTTGACGAAAATGTAATGTTAAAAAAAGACCTTAAGCCACATGAAAATAATTGTATTAGAAATATATTTGAAAAAGAAAACGTATGTCCATTTAAATATAATAACGAAAGTTCTATAGAAACAGCATGTGAAAACATAATTATTACTAGAAACCTTTTAACAACCAAATTACAACAAAATTGTATTGAACAAGATTTAACTTTAAAAGCTAACAATCTTATAAAATTTTCGAATTGCCAAATCAAAATCAATAATTCTACATTTATAAACAAAATTGAACAATTTTTGAGCAGTGTTGTAATCCCAACTACATACACCAATTTCAGAAAGAAAATAAATAATATCACTCTTAATGATTTACATTTAAATACAATAAAGAATAGAGATCAAATCGAGTATATCAGTAACAAAACAACCACTGCAAATTATATCTCTGTATCTTTAAATTTCATACTCATTCTATTAGGAGTTGCTTGCATTCTGTATAAATTTCCAAAAATATATAAGAACATAAAAGTAAGGGATGTTGAATCCAAAATTGTTAAAGAATCTCCATCGAGATGTAATGAAATAATTGACGAAAAAGCAAATACATTCGGAAATGATAAGAAATTAACACCCATTGGCGGTTCAATCTTTAATGTATAATTGATTACTTATGGTAATATTAAAAATATATTTAACTTTTATTTTGGAGACCAAAATTTTTAACGGGGGAGGTATTAACTGTATAATTATCTCCCCCACCTATAATGTGCACATAAAGCGAATTCCATTGCACTTTGCACACTTGCTTATTTGATCGTCAAGTGTCAAGCGTGCAATGGAATCTCGCAAGCGAAACCCGAGCTCTGTCTCCATCTTCGTGGGAAGATAGAGATAAGAGCTTTCGCACAGGCACCTAGCTGTAAGTTTAGTTTCTAAGACAATTAAAAATTGAGTTCTAATAAAGTCGTCAACAAAACAAGACGTGTTTTTGTTTGATTAATCTTCAACTTATATTATTATATACCTAACCCGAGCTTGTGCTCCGTTGCGGTAAGCTAGGATGATAGCTCCGTTTGGCCTTAGTTACTCATACCTTCCGATAAAACACACCGCAAGCACATACTGGCTTCTCCGGTACGGCTATCTCGGACGATATCTTGCGTCTCGCATTGCGAGCACCTATATACTTTTCATATGAGTCGCTCAATTGTTTGTCGCTTAATATACCAGGATTGCCGCTCAGCATCACGTCCACTCTCATCCGCATACCATCCACATAATCATTAAGTGTAGGTGCGAACCCTCGCTAAAGACGATGTTGCTAAATTTAATCATAGCCTCTCAAACTTACTGTTGGTTTTGTTGGTCTTTATGTCCTACAGCAGTTAAAAAAAAATTAATGCTATCACAGAAAAAAAATAGTTCCCTACAAAACTTGCTCTTTCCGAGAGTACATCGAAACGTAAAGAACAAGAAAATGGAACGAACGTAAATAAATAAATAAATAGGTGGCGCAACAGGCGGGTGACACCCAAGGCCTAGCTTCTCGCAACCATTCGTTTTGTGTGAGTTTCTATTTTTGGGACGAATGGAAGGGACCTACAATTTTATGCCGAGTCCGAACGGCTGAATTGAGAAGCTTTTTCATGACAGTCATACTCTCGGATGTTTGTCAGACGTTCGCGAGAGGTGGCGCAGTAGAAAAAAAACTTTAAGATGTAATTTGTGTTTTTCCGGGGATCGAACCTGGGATCCCTCGCACAGTAGTCCAGAACACTAACCACTGCGCTACTGCGCCCACGAACGTAATGTCTATAAAAAAAGTCATTGGGTCTCCTATCAAATTAATCACGAGTCTCATGCGCAGGCTGAGCTAGCAGAGGACACAAAATCCTATTTACGGAGATCCTTGCAATGATAGACGCCAACTCGTTTCCCACTTAAGTCTTCCAACTCATATAAATTGTTTCCTATCGCTTTCCTAATTCTCATTTTCACAAATTTTGGGCACAATATGGAATTTATACGTTTGGAGGCATCACTTAATATGAAGTTTCGCCTGAACACTTCCTCCCCAGCTACATAACTTATTTTCTTACTCCGCGTATTATATACTTTTTCGTAGTCATTGTGGGCCTTTTCTAACGATTCCTTAATATAGGAGTGAAGGATATTCATGCGACAAAGTTTTGGTAGAACATGGAGTTCAGAGTTATTAAGTCCATCTATTGCTTTTAACACTTCGTACTCTGATCCATGCTCAACCATTTTCTGTCCGAATAGGGCTTCGTACGGAGAAGTTCCAATCGCTGAATTGACAGCAGTTCGAAGGGCACAGGCAATTGACGGTAAATTATCGTCCCAGTTCCTTTGGTCTGTATCGAGATAACAACGAATAGCGGCTAAAATTGACCTGTTAACCCTCTCGCTGGCATTTGCCTGCGGAGAGTATGAGGCCGTTTTAATATGGGTTATACCATAAGAGGTTAGTAATTTACCAAATTCCGTACTTGTAAATTGCTTTCCGTTATCCGATAGGATCGATTCTGGAACGCCGAGCATGCAAAATATTTGATCTCGTAAAAACTTGACAGTAGTAGCGGTGGTTGCTGCTTTCATGGGCTGGATAATGACAAACTTGGTTAACTGGTCTAACGCTATAATGAGGTAGGTATTACCATGTCTAGACCGAGGGTATGGCCCTAAAAAATCTATATAGACCAATTGAAATGGCCGATCGACAACGAAGGCTTTTCCCATGGGAGGACGTAAAATGTTATTAGGAGCTTTCGAGGTTTTGCATACGCCGCAATTGGAAAGGGAATTTTTGACTTGGGTTGCCATATTTGGCCAGAAGAACTGCTTCCGGAGACGGTAAAGGGTTTTAGCGATTCCACCATGCGAAGCTCGAGGTGGCCGATGAGCCAAAGTGATCAAGTGCTCGGTTAGCTTTTCAGGAACCCATAGTTTCCAAACAGAGGCATCTTCCAGTGGATTACCCGCACAATGGCTGACCTTCTTGTAGACGAATTTGTTTAAAACTTGAAGGTCAGGTAGCTGGTACTGGTGCTTACTGGTGTTTTCGAGAATATTGAAATACTGCTCAGACTGAAAGCTGGGATCTTCCAGGTCAATATGCAGCGCATCGTCCTCATTTTTCATGATCGAAACATCAGAATCAAGGGCATCGACTTCATAGGCTCTGGATAGAGTGTCAGGTACGACGTTCAGAGAGCCCTTGCGATGTTCGATCACGAAGGTAAACCCCTGTAGCTTCAAGCTCCATCTGGCTAACCGTCCACTCAGATCCTTCCGACCCATCAGCCATCTTAAGCTCGCATGATCAGTTATCACCCTAAATGGTTGTCCCTCCACGTAAGCTCGGAATTTCTGGATACCTTTGACCGCCGCCAGACATTCACGCTCCGTAACGCTATAATTGCGTTGGGCGGAGTTTAATTTGTGAGAGTAGTAATAAATGGGCTTTTCGACCCCATACTCATCTTTCTGGCACAGAACGCACCCAATGCCGGACGCAGAAGCATCGCAGAGGATAATAAACTCCTTACCGAAGTCGGGATTGACAAGAACAGGGGCTGTTGTTAAGGCCGCCTTGATGGATTTTAACGCGTCTTTCGCACATTCAGTGAAAACAAATTGTTTACCCTTTTTTAAGGTATCAGTAAGAGGATTAGCGAGGGTGGAGAAATCTTTCACAAAACGTCGATACCAGCCTGCGAGCCCTAGAAAACGCCTAACCTGACGCGCTGTTTTTGGAATTGGGAAATCATTAATAGCAGCTATTTTCCCTGGATCTGTCTTAAGACACCCATTACCAACTAAATACCCGAGGTACTTAAGCTCCCTAAAGCAAAACTTGGATTTTTGTACGTTTATGCTCAAACCTGCATCCCTTAGTCTTTTCGCTACTACTCTTAACATCTGAATATGTTCTTCAAACGTACGCGAAATTATCAATAAGTCGTCCAAGTAAACGAAGATGTTTTCTCTAAGTTCGTGGGGTACCACTTTGTCCATCAAACGGCACATACGCTGAGGCGCATTGCACAGGCCAAAGGGCATTAGGTACCTTGAACTGGTACAAAGGTCTGCCAGGAACCGTAAACGCTTCTATATGATGAAGAGGATACGCATCTTTCTTGGTCACTTGGTTCACCTTCCGATAGTCCAGGCACAACCGATTTTTACCGGGTTTGCGAATTAGGACTACCGGAGAGTTCCAAGCGCTTGAGCTGACTTCGATAACTCCTATCTCAAGCATGCGATCCAATTCCTCATATAGCAGTTTCTGCACCGCTGGAGAAACAGGATAGTGACGTTGTTTAATCGGTTCAGCATCCCCTGTATCAATAAAATGTTCCTCCAGCATGGTTTTTCCTAAACCAATAGTGGCCGAGGAAGGGAACATGCTGATGGTTTCCTTCAATTTACTGGACTGCTCGACTGATAAAGCGTGGGCGTTAGAATCCTCATCCCGGGCTAATGGATCAGAAATTTCGGAAATTATGTTCGGCGCTACATCAAATTTCTTCCAAAAATCTACTCCCAAATATAATTTTTGTTTTAGAGAAGGGACAACAAAAAGACAAAGACTTTTAGTATTTCCCTTGTATGAAATATCTGCAACCACTTTTCCTACGATCGGCTGTGTTTTCCCATCGGCAGTTTTGACATCCGACTGAAAAATGCGAAAATTGATTTTATTTTTTTCCAACAAGCGTAGCCCTTCTTCTCCCAAACAACTTATGCTGGCTCCACTTTCAAGCAGACCCAACATAGGTTCTCCAAAAACCAAAACGGTTGCGTAAGGCCTGGGATCTTCTGAAGAACAGCACAGAGTTGTCGATTCGATGGCTTTGTATAATTCCCGTTTTGATTTAAAACGATCGCGAAGTTTAATGATTTTTTTGGAAACAGGACGCTTCGACGTGCCGAATATTCGATTGCGGATGGAAGTATAGTTATCGAGACGTTCCTGATAAGACTTTATCGGCAGCGGCGGGTTTAAAGGGGCGGCGGACGATTGAGAGGACAAGGGGACCGGAGACTTATGTTGTAAAATTTGCACTTCAGGGAAAACATCTGACGGGGGATAAGAAGAAAGACTAGGACAACATTGGTAATGGTTGGTACAGCTCTTGCTGGTTTGACCTACTGACTGACCGGGTCCCTGTTCCGAGAGCAATTCGCCCCAGATGTCAAACTGCTCCGCCTGGCGTTTCCAGAGCAACGGCTACATGAAGGTGAAGTGGTGTTTTCTAGACCGCATTTATAGCAGAAAAGTGCTCTTTGTGGGTCGGGGCATTCAATATATGGATGACCGATCTGTTTACAGTTCCAGCAAACAAAATTTCGTGGCTCTCTCCGCGCGTGCAGCGCTTCGATATTAGGGACATCATCCGTGACATTTACCTGTACTACCTCAACTTCGGAGACAAGATTTCTTCGAGGGGGTGGGAAAACGGTATTCCTTCCGCGATGCTGGTCGTGATCATTAATATATTTTTCTATATTTCGACACACATATATCATCTCGGGGAGACTCTCAGTTTGAAAAGTAATAAGCAGCTCTCCCATACGAGTCCGAACATTTTGTTTTAAAAGTTCAACCAGTTCACGAGCAGGTTTGGGTATTCTAAGTCTTCCGTTCATCTCCTGAATGACAGCGAGAAAATCGTCGAAAGTCTCCGTGTGTTTTTGGCGTCTATCCGACATCTTACGGGACAGTTCGGAATCTGTTTCCAGGCTCCGATACTGTTCAATCAAAGCCATACGAAGTGTCATCCAGTCGACGGACGGATTTGATTTTAAAAATACCCAGAACCAACACTCTACTTGACCAGCAACAAACTGGTGGAAATTCATGACCACTTCTTCCCAGGAGGCATTATTGCATAGTCTCAAACGCTCCAGCCTGAACAAAAAGTCATCCACGGTCATGCTTCGGTTATCAAATTTGATGCCCCATTTGTGAAAGTTCTGACCGTGGACTCGGTTCCCGGCCTGGGTACGAGGACTAGGAAGCATACTAATTGGGTCACTAAGACTAAGGTTATTTAGCTAATGGAGGAAGTTGTGAACATTAGCTCTTTGGCCCACGTCACGCTGAGGCAAGGGTTGGGGTCGAGGTATGGTTGGAATATTAGGCTGAACCTGTGGCGGTAGCGATTCATCGCTTCCACTATCGCCAGCATTTGCTTCTGCATTTCGATGAAAACTAGGCGTAGAAGCCGCAAGAGCCTGGCGAACGAGGCCAGAAACCTCATTTCTCAAAAACGCTCGATTTTTTTCCATTTCGTCCCTGATGAGCTTTAATTCCTCGGCTCGATTATGGCCAAGGGTAGCCGTTACAATTTCTTGTACATAATCTCCCAGGCTGAGATTTTCATTACCAATGCGAGGCTGATTACTTTCAGACTGACCGCCGGGAGAGATATTAGCATTTGAGGGACCAGGGGCCCCTGGCTGTGGGAGAGCGTTCGAATTACTTGCCATACCTATCTTCTTATGACCACTTTTGGATTTCGCTCCACTGCTACTAGTAGGATTTCGTGGTCGTAACTGGTATCGGGTGCTTGTAGAGATGTTATGGCCTGTTTTATAGTTCATAACTTGAACAACTAAATACCTCAAAGGAAACTCTGGGGGACTTTATACAAATAATGATATAACCTATTCACAGGATGGCTGTTTTCGCAAAAAGAAAACTTAATGGTTGTAAGTATAATAAAATATTTATATCAAGTGTCCCAAACTTGTAGGCAGCTTAAAAATAAATTCTGAAAATAATTCAAGATAAATTTACTAACCCTAAAACTAAAGATAGGCGAAAATATCTACATATAAGATTCGGATAAACAGTATAGGTTATTTATCGCAAACACAAATATCTATCGGATGTACCATATACTCCACTATATACAAAATCAAAAAAAAACAAAATGGCAAGAATAAGAATATAGCAACTTAAAACTCAAATCCAATCAATAAAAATAAATTTAAATCTTATTGATATAAAACAACTGCTCAAAACTTTAGCTATTATCGGGTGTCTGGCGGATGTGACGGTACTACCAATTTATCCCAAAAGGATGACATCGATGAGAAATCAGACAAGAACAAAAAACTTATATTTGGAACTTAAGTTAATTTTTACCTAATTAGTTTCTATGTTAACCAGTAAAGAGTTATGCGCTCTCTTAATGCGAGAGCTACTGACGAGCACTTCAAGGTGATGCAACCATGGTACAAAGGCAATGCTTCTACCAGCAAACGCCTATGGGACATGCACCTTTTCCAGCCTCCAATTTGATTGGAAGGCGAATTCGGTAGTAGATTAACTAGTGCCAGGAAATTAGGAACATCGCAACGGACGTAGCAGAGAACTATATCTCCGCTACCGGACAAGGATCCCAAAAATTCCATACCAGCGCATTTAATAAGAAGCTGAAATCATCACAACAGGCTAAAAAGAAAAAGTAATATCCGTATCTAGTGGATGACGACTTAGCAATCCAACCCACCTTGGGTTGTAGTTATCTGGTACACGCCACAGGTATACGCAACAGAAGCGGACATATCAAAATTTATTTACCGTTAAGGACCGGTCGGTCTGGGCATGCACGAGACTAGACAATTACAGAGAAACGCATAACAGTAGATATCTAGCGAAACGATATTAGTTTTGGTAAGGTAGCAACATAATACAATCGGTTGTATTTGTGCTTATTTCCTTAAAATAAAAACGATATAGACTACCGCATACTGATACCCTAACAAGAAACTTGAAAACAAAAACACACAAAATGCTAAAAATTGAGACAATTCGGGCCCCACGTTGGGCGCCACCTGTAACGAACTCGGGGACTCGGGCGGTCGGATATAATTCAAAGATATATGGCAACCTGGTCGTATCACCACCGCACTGTTTCCGAACAAATGAAGTGATTTCCTATTCGACCACAAGTCCCTAAACCTACCACTTCTTATACCACCCTTACGACCCAAGGCCACAGGACTCCTTGAGGCGGTCCGGGCAGCTGAAGCGATAGGGCGTCCAGATCATTGCAGCGTCAGGCACGCTAGCTCCCGCCAGGTCATAGCTCGTCGAAAGGGGGGGGGGATCTTGCCGCAATGACGATGGACTTAGTTACGAAATTTTCCGTGCCTTTAGAATGGATGTTAATATCTAGAGGATTCTTGAGATAGAAGCCCGAAATGTCTTTTCGAATTAGCATATTGTAAGTTCGGATTTGGTTCCATATAAGGAAGGAGAACGAGGGCTGTAATGTGCTCCCCTTGAGTGTGCCCACCCGCTACTTTACCCAAACCTCGGTTTGGGTAACGTTACCTTGGCTACCACGTCACTCTATTTTTGTGGCTGCCCCTAATTTGATTCTTCTAGGCTAACTTCCTCATCTCTCCCATCCCTCACTGGATATATCTCGCGCCGTCACACCCGCCTGAAAGTTAATTAATAGGATCTCATTATCCGAGCAGAACTAATATTCCCAATTTGTTTACCTTCGGACATCCAATATAAATAGTGAATGGCATTTCAGCCTCATCTTCCCATTATAATAAAAAAAGTTTGATTTCAGTACTACATATAAATAATTATCTCTTTATTGCTTAAAAATGTAGGTTCTATATGGGACAACTAATATTCATTCATTACAACTCAATTTCGGAGTAAATTTAATTAGATCTAGCGTTATATATATTTCTTTCTTATAAAATTCAAAATGTATGTAAGTTTTTCAAAAATTAGGGTTCGGTGAACTATTTAGACCAACGTAAGTTATATATTTTGTTAAAAAAAAAAAAAAATAGCAATCATCAACCTTTAGCGGGGTATACGTACTAAATTACAATATTCATTTATTTCTTATATATTTAAACAACTTCAGGGTAAAAATAACGTAGTCGATTTCGAATTTCCTTTACCAACGACGGCAGAATGATTGAGTCGATAATCTTCAACTTTCGTGTAGTTAATCGAAATATGCCATAGAACTGATAATATCCACCCACAATAACAAAACAAAAAAAAAATATTGCAATACGTACCTCTCTCCCAGAAGGGGATCGAGTAAAGAGAACAACAACTAAAACATTAGTAATCAAATCTGTATACAAAAAAAAAAACGTTTACTCAAAGCCTCTATTTAGACGAGATAATATACATAGCTCGCAACTAGAAAAGGTATACGCATAAAATGGTGAAAAAGATCACTTACCGGGATATTTATTTTGTTGTTTCCAGGGGTGAGGGGAATGGTAAGCTTATAGCCCGAGGTGACGTAGACGTGAATGACGATTTTGCCACTATACACATATACCGCTGTAAGAATAAAACGAACAAATTTGCGTACACTAGACCTATGTCGCGAACTTTACAGACACTTTTGATCAAATATATTTTAATACTTAGCATTGATTTTCTTTTTGTTTCGTTAACTAAATTTACGTTGGTGGGGGAGGGGGGGTCGATGGTGTTGGAAGAGGGTGGTGTCGTGGAGGGTAAGCGGTGCTGAGTTCGATATTTCTGCTGTCGGATATTATGCGTTTTTCTGAGGTACCAAAGCAACAAGCTGCTGGGATCGCTGACGATTCGATGAGATCGTGGTTTTGTCAAATGGATTTTGATAAGGCGCTGATGATGCAACCTGTACGATTCAGGTGCTGGTGGTTTTGATTAGCGGGAGAGTCAAGATACGGAGGCTATGATGCGACCGCCATGAGTTTGCCGAACTTCTGCTACGCAATTTTTGCAGTAGATTGCATCCGTTAAAAGTTGAGTTCGGTGACGGATACACGTGGTTGATTATATATCACTTGTTTTAGTTTTTTTTTTTTGTAAATGTTTTAGACTTATTTTTAGCTTTTTTCTTTTGTTTGTAAATTCGTTTCCCGGTAAATTCGTTGACGGGAAGAAGATTTCCTTGTTTCTATGCCGGGAAAACAATGCAAAACGTAACTTAGAAACGTATCCCGAACTAGATTAACTTTTTCTTTTTTCACGCTTCCGAATAAAAGGCGACTGTCCGTTTTATTGACGACAGGGACTGTACTTTTCGCCGATAAGACTTACGACCGACCACCGAACCGACCACCTACAATATCTGTCTTCGACTCCCTGCAAGAACGCACTTGCCATCGCTATATACCTAACCCGAGCTTGTGCTCCGTTGCGGTAAGCTAGGATGATAGCTCCGTTTGGCCTTAGTTACTCATACCTTCCGATAAAACACACCGCAAGCACATACTGGCTTCTCCGGTACGGCTATCTCGGACGATATCTTGCGTCTCGCATTGCGAGCACCTATATACTTTTCATATGAGTCGCTCAATTGTTTGTCGCTTAATATACCAGGATTGCCGCTCAGCATCACGTCCACTCTCATCCGCATACCATCCACATAATCATTAAGTGTAGGTGCGAACCCTCGCTAAAGACGATGTTGCTAAATTTAATCATAGCCTCTCAAACTTACTGTTGGTTTTGTTGGTCTTTATGTCCTACAGCAGTTAAAAAAAAATTAAATTAAATTAAAATTAATAGGATAGTTGGTGGTTGTGGTAGCTTAGATGGTGTTTTTGGTTGGTTCAGCAGTGGTTGAACTTGGGTTAAGCCCATCCTGGCTATTGAGGCGAAACTGACGGCTGGTTTTGTCAATGTGCAAGCAGATTTTGCTGCGAATTCCTTTTGCGCTTTCTTCAGTGTGACCTGCTTCTCTTTTTTAGCCAGCTTAAGTTTGTACTGCGGACCCTTGTAGCTCGCTGGATGACCTGTGGATTTGCAGTTTGCGCAATAGACTTCGGTGTCCGATAACTCCTTTCGCTTGCATTCTCCTGGTTGGTGATTGAGCTTGCATTTGACACAAACGTATGCCATGCCGCAATTAGTGGCGACGTGTCCGAATCGCTGACAATTCTTGCACTGCACAATGTCGTTGTTCTTGAGGCGTTCCCAGTGCACCCGTTGATTTAGCAGGAGTGTCTTCCTACAGACTTCGGTGACGTCAAACGCTTTGTTGACTTCTGATTTGAAGACCGAAACCTTTATAACAGGTACTCCTTCGGCTTTGAGCTCCTGCTCAATTTCACCAGTGCTGTAAGAGAAGTGGATCCCTTTGAGCATCAATAACGTCCGTCGGTCTTCTCGTGGTATAAATAAGTGGTGCTGTATTTTCCTTGTCTTGAGGAAGTTCTTGATGGCATCAAAACCTTCCCGATTAGCAGCATTTATGACCGTCTTCGTTGTGTTGACATTCTTGAGGGTATAGTCTATTTTTCGTCCTTTGGCATATCTGCTGATTTCGGCGATGTTACCGGAAAAGCAGATGATTGGTGGCATTCCATTTTTCTTCTTCTGCGCCACTGTTGATGTTTGTGCTTGTGGTGTTGATGATATCAGATTACTTGCTGGTGTAATTGTTGTCGTTTGGTGTATTGACGGTGCCGGTACTGGTGTCGGTTGCTGGACTTCTGATACTGGTGCTACAGCGGATATCTCTTTAACCTGCTGATCCCTTTTCGACTTCTTGGTCGATGAGTTGGTTGACTTTCTGGCCCGCTTTTGTCCAGGAAGCGGCGACGAACTACGGCTTGAATTGTCGGAGACATCATCCTCGGTGTTGCTGGCAAGATTTATTTCGCCGTTGTCTGGTGGTGAGTTGATGTCCTCTTCGTCTTCTGATGTTTCAGTGGTAGATCCTTGGCTTTCCTCAGAATCCATGAAAACATCGGCTTCGTCCTCTGGCTCTTCCTCTTCTTCTACAGTTCTCGGAACTTCTTCCGAGAATTGTTCTAGCATTTGTCGCACTCTTGCTCCATAGGTAGGTCCCAAGTCGTCCATTATTTCTCTTTAAAAGTGATTCAAGGGCAGCGAGGGCTGACTCAGGTGTCAGTGGTCTACCTGGCATTTTCCTTTGTTTGCGGTATTTATGATCCCTTTTTTATTGGGTCACTTAATCACACTGACAGGTAATATTTTGAAGAAAACTTTTACTTTGTCAGTATAATCAGGTACGCAAAATGGCTTTTTATTATTTTAAAATTTTCCGCGCACAACCGTTCACTGCTGTGTCTTGCGAGAGAATGACGTCAAAGGCCATGAGTATCATGAACAGTTTTGTGAATGATATTTTTGAGAGAATCGCTGCTGAAGCATCTCGTTTGGCTCATTACAACAAGCGTTCGACAATCACTAGCAGGGAAATCCAAACTGCAGTCCGTTTGTTGTTGCCTGGTGAGCTCGCTAAGCACGCTGTTAGTGAAGGAACTAAAGCAGTCACCAAATATACCAGCTCAAAGTAATTTTCCGTCCCCAATTGGATTTTTCATTATTATACAAAATACAACGGCCCTTTTCAGGGCCTCAAAATGTTCGTTCCTTTTATTGGATCCTGCATATTATCGAGTGAATGTACACAGGTATATGTATATTTTTGCATCCAGTAATATTCTCTTTAGCAAAACCCACAATTCCTTCCCAACTAAGCCCCATACTTAATACCCCTTGCATCATCCCCTCTCACAATCCTGGTGTAGCTTTTGCTACTTATCTTGGTGATCTTCATAATGTTGCAAATTCGTTCCTCTATCCCCCTCTTCATACGAAAAACCAAACACCTACCCTACCATAGCTCATTAAAGGTAAGATAATGGCAGCAGCGCAAACAAAATTGCATAATCTTTCCTTGTAAATGGCAACAGCGCAATGCTGCTGGTGCATACTACAATTTGCTTTCAATTATATCTCTTTCAGCCTAACCCACCATTTCACCCTCTCCGTTTCATCTATTTTCCTACCAACACAAACCAAACCATTATCTGCTTTACACCTGATCACGGTGTGACCGGCAAGCACTTTTCAAGATACAAATTTGCTATAAATGAAATATATAGAATTTCTAAAAATCTGAGTACATTCATCGTTTAAATTAATTTATAATTTTTGTTATGAAGTTTAAGCAATTTTGTTTAAACAAATAAATGCATTTTCAATAAGAATTTATTAAATATAGCAACATATTGAAAAGTGCTTCTGTCGACCCCTCTCTCATTTTCATTTTTATTCAAGAAGCAAAAATTACTTTGAATCGCCATGAAGCAAAAATCACTTTGAATAAAGAATCCCCACATGCTTACACACATATCAACACACGCATCCTTGATTCCATTTCGATCACACTTCACGCCAAACCTGTTTCATTTATAACACACCTCTCAATGCAGTTGACAAACTACACATATATCCCTTATAACTTGGGTGTCATTCTGATTGGCTAATCAAATCAGACGACAGAACTACCGCCATCTAAATGAGAAACTTGGAAATTTGTTCTGAGAATGTGCAACAACTATGACACATGCAGTGTATTTGTCTTGAAAAATATATAAAATTTAAACTCAGTATTTTGGAACAAAATACATGTAAATACATAATTTTTTTTTGCATCCGATAGCTGGTATGATACTTTGTTGTTTTGAGTAAAAATTGCATCAAATATAAATCAATATATACAGGAAAAACGTTGTTCATTAATTCAAAAAATTGTTTGTTTTAAAACACCTGTTTTTTTAAAACCAGGATGAAATTTTAAGATTTATTTTAAACTGATTTGTATTTTGCATATTACCTTTAAGATGGACAAGTTATCTTAGACTGTTTCGAACTCTATCATATCATGCGTTGGCAAACAAAAAGTCGGTTTTAGGCCAATTTTCCCAAACACAGCTGGGAATTCTTTCAATAAAAGAGGCCTCTACCCAGAAATCGAGGAAAAGTGCGAAAAATGGCATTTTGTTTCCCTCCTAGAGAAGTTAATACTGAAGCGATCGAAATGATAGTGGATGCATTGGAAAGAATGGAATATGTCCTTTGAAAGCTTTGAGCCTTTTTTTTAAAGCGACATCTCGTTTTTCTTTTATTGAAAGAATTCCCAGCTGTGTTTGGGAAAATTGGCATAAAACCGACTTTTTGTTTGCCAACGCATGATATGATAGAGTTCGAAACAGTCTAAGATAACTTGTCCATCTTAAAGGTCATATGCAAAACACAAATGAGTTTAAAATAAATCTTAAAATTTCATCCTGGTTTTAAAAAAACAGGTGTTTTAAAACAAACATTTTTTTGAATTAATGAACAACGTTTTTCCTGTATATATTGATTTATACTTGATGCAATTTTTACTCAAAACAACAAAGTATCATACCAGCTATCGGATGCAAAAATAAAATTATGTATTTACATGTATTTTGTTGCAAAATACTGAGTTTAAATTTTATATATTTTTCAAGAAAAATACACTGCATGTGTCATAGTTGTTGCACATTCTCAGAAAAAAGTTCCAAGTTTCTCATTTAGATGGCGGTAGTTCTGTCGTCTGATTTGATCAGCCAATCAGAATGACACCCAAGCTATAAGGGATAAATGTGTAGTTTGTCAACTGCATTGAGAGGTGTGTTATAAATGAAACAGGTTTGGCGTGAAGTATGATCGAAATGGAATCAAGGATGCGTGTGTTGATATGTGTGTAAGCAGGTGGGGATTCTTTATTCAAAGTGATTTTTGCTTCATGGGGATTCAAAGTAATTTTTGCTTCTTGAATAAAAATGAAAATGAGATTGGGGTCGACAGAAGCACTTTTCAATATGTTGCTACATTTAATAAATTCTTATTGAAAATGCATTTATTTGTTTAAACAAAATTGCTTAAACTTCATAACAAAAATTATAAATTAATTTAAACGATGAATGTACTCAGATTTTTAGAAATTCTATATATTTCATTTATAGCAAATTTGTATCTTGAAAAGTGCTTGCCGGTCACACCGTGATCAGGTGTAAAGCAGATAATGGTTTGGTTTGTGTTGGTAGGAAAAGAGACGAAACGGAGAGGGTGAAATGGTGGGTTAGGCTGAAAGAGGTATAATTGAAAGCAAATTGTAGTATGAACCAGCAGCATTGCGCTGTTGCCATTTACAAGGAAAGATTATGCAATTTTGTTTGCGCTGTTGCCATTATCTTACCTAGCTTTTATGAGCTATGGTAGGGTAGGTGTTTGGTTTTTCGTATGAAGAGGGGGACAGATGAAAGAATTTGCAACATTATGAAGATCACCAAGGTAAGTAGCAAAAGCTACACCGGGATTCTGAGAGGGGATGATGCAAGGGGTATTCAAGTTGGGAAAGGAATTGTGGGTTTTGCTAAAGAGAATATTACTGGATGCAAAAATATACATATACCTGTGTACATTCTCTCGATAATATGCAGGATCCAATATAAGGATTTATGTGTATTGGGGATTTGTTGACTTGTGGGAACGATTTTATTTTCTATATCTTAATATTACTTAACCCAATAGTACATTTACTACCTCACCTGCTCCCCTTATACCATTAAAATCTTAAAACTACTCTTTAAAAAAACGCAATGGATCACAGAAATACAAACTACATACCTACCTAATGCAAAATATCCGATCTGCATTTTCACATTCTTTCTCTTCATGTTGTTATCCTTTATCATCATCAACCTTGCCATGCTGAAAATACCCTACCACACACACCATCTATATATATATATGCGCAGAATACCTACCCCATCGTTGATTTAATTTTCCCTTGCACATTCAAAGTCATTATTATGTAATCAATGGAGAATGGATTCTTTGTCTTATGCTTATCTACATTTTCCTCTCACTCCAACATTCATTTGGATGCAATTCTCAGCAAGAAAAATAAAACATCCCCCACACACGATCAATAAATGACACAAAACCAGTTTTCATATCCACGTATTATATAATATCCCACCTAAGTTCCGCCTCCTGAATTGATTTTAAAAGAGAAATGAATGACGAGAGTGGTTTCACACCATGATAAGAGCTTCGCAAATCAAAAATAGATGGCGCTTTGAGTTCCACTTTATGTTCTACAATATGGGTAGAGGCCTCTTAAAAGTGAAATGAATGACGAGAGTGGTTTCACACCATGATAAGAGCTTCGCAAATCAAAAATAGATGGCGCTTTGAGTTCCACTTTATGTTCTACAATATGGGTAGAGGCCTCTTAAATGTTTCAGTTTTGCTCTGTTTCCATTTCCCTGATAGGTAGGTATATCTGATGTATTACAACGATTGATTGATGAAAAGAATATTTTGAAAGAATGGACCTGCAGCGCTCACACACCATCTATATATATATGCGAAGAATACCTACCCCATCGTTGATTTAATTTTCCCTTGCACATTCAAAGTCATTATACCTATGTAATGTAATCAGTGGAGAATGGATTCTTTGTCTTATGCTGATCTACATTTTCCTCTCACTCCAACATTCATTTGGATGCAATTCTCAGCAAGAAAAATAAAACATCCCCCACACACGATCAATAAATGACACAAAACCAGTTTTCATATCCAAGTATTATATAATATCCCACCATTGAATAACTACAAATAGAATCGGCACCGATGCAATCATCCGCTACGCGGTCCATACGTCGCTGCGATCGTTTGTGCTGGTTTGTGAAATGGATCTGGGCATATCTGGGATTGAAGATTGGATAAACAAAATCCCAACAAAAATATCCCTCTAAGGAATGCTGGATGGGTAATTTTTTGTTGTAAACCAGTCTGAGGTCTGTCGAAATGTATATAGAGAAAACCAAAGAAAAAAACAAAAACAAACTGGTTTGCCTTTTCTCTTTCTTCATTCCCCATCCTCATCCATCAGTATAAAATTCTTTCTGATATGACGTAACAGGGTAGGGAACTAGTTTGGTTTGGAAGACAGTAAAGGAGATGCAATATTACAAACAAGTATCAATAACAAAAGCAATGTGTAGGATTTATGACTTTAGGAGAGGGAGGGTGATGCAAGGGGTGAGTTGGGAAGGATAAATTGAATAAAAATGATTTTGGCTTTCTTGCTGACATTATATAGGTACACAAGATTTTAAGATTGTGCATAAATGTTCTATGTTAGAGTCTCACTATTTTGCCTATATTTTTGTTAAATATGCATAGATTTTATTGATTCTTTTTCTAATTATGTAATTAAAAAATTGTATATCTCGCAAACTACCAAATCGATTGAGTTCCAATTTCCAGGCAATCTTAGGTATTGGACCGATATTGCTCCTGTGAAGATTGGTCAAAATTGAACAATCGGACTGAATAAAAACCATAGGAATCTCATACCTACATTGGTATCACGAAAATCACCTACCCGATTAAGCTCAAATTAAAAAAAAAATGTTTGTTAATGGCCCAAAGGTAAAAAAAACTGAAGCACTTTTTAAAATATGGAACATGCATTGGGCTGATAGACAAAAATGTATCTGGGCAATACAATTCCTAGGCACGAGCAAAGCCGACGGGGTAAAGTAGCTTAGCTATGCCTATACATGGCGTTTTTGTTCTTAGGTTTATCTGAGCTCTGAACAAAGCTCGAAAATTTTGAACATCTGAACTGAAACACACTTGAGCACATATCTGTCATATTTTTTTAGATATTAATTGTTATTATTTATTAATTTGGTTTACCTACTGTGCCAGAACAACAACACTCGTCCACCACTTAACTATACATACCTATTTTGTTTATCCTGTCAAATGTCACTGTAAAGTGTGTAAAGCTAAGTACACATGATTGTAAGATCTTACAATATTGTCAGATCTGTCAATGCTCTGACTATGACAGACAATGAGCTTACAACAGCCAACTACCTTACATACAATACAAAATTGTGCGTTTCAAATCGCATACCTACTTATTCACAGTTTGAAGCAAACTACCTACTACTAGAGGTACAAACGAATCCGCCCTGTCGTTTAGAGTGCAGATAGGTACCTACCACCATGCAGACAGACAGACAGAATTGCGAGACTCACTTTTTGATCTCTACAATCCTCTTAATATCACAATTAATAGATCTAAATTTGGATTTAAAACAATATCTTTCTGATCACAGAATCCGTCGTATTCGCAATTTTGCTATACGAACCCCGAAAGAACTATCACAGATTCCGTTGTGGTGGAAATTTTTGCTACCAATTAAATTCCGAATACGACGGATTCTGTGATCAACCAGAATACTTCCTACATGATGAGAAAACTGAAAAATGGGATCGATCTAGGTACCTACGTGATTTTATTTCCTAGAATTCAATCAAGCTTCCCTACTAGTACACTTACCATGAACTTTACATGCTTACCCACCCCATAACTTTCAAATCATCAAAACCTGCCTTGACACCTAAGTTCAAAAGCCACCACCATACCACCGCTGCTGTCCATAAATCGAAGAAATACAAAATATGTACTGTGAAGAATCTGATCTGTGATTTCATATTATTTCTCCTTTCCACATTGTTATCCCAATGCACATCACACTCGTCTCCTCATGCTAAAATTACCCCTCCCCCACCATACACACCACCACTAACTTCCTATACATATTTGCGAAAAGTACCCGATCATTGATTTAATTTTCCTTTGCATATTCCACTTCTGCTCCACAACCATTATTATGCAATCGGTGCAATCTCTTTCATCTGCATGTTGTCAATAAGACGAATAAGAAAAGAAGAAGGGGGTGGTATTCACAAGAAAAATAAACATTGGAATATTTTGGGAAATTATTTTTATTTAATGCACGAACCTAGAAAAAGGTGGTAAATGCATACACTAGCTTAATACAAATTTCCGCCGCAATGAAGGTCCGTATGTCGCTTCAAAATGAGATGTGTCCACTTCTATTTGTAGTTATTCAATGATCCCACCTAAGTTCCGCCTCCTGAATTGATTTTAAAAGTGAAATGAATGACGAGCAGCGTTGTTATACGGTCGTAAATATCGTATTTGTGACGATTTCGGAAAGCAAATACGACGCTCCGATTTTTGATTGATTTGGCCTGATTTCTACGATTTGCTGATTTTTAGTTCCGATATTTACGATTTTAGAAGCAGTCAAATACGACTTCTAAAAATTAGTAACCTTGGTAGTAAAAATTACAAACCTTGGTGTAAGAACAACTACTTCCTACCGAATTTTGAAACTACGTACAAACAAATCAAACAACTTTAAGACCAAATGAAATGTGCAAATCAAGAAAACTTCGAAACAGGAAAGGCGAACAGAATCTGATAAGCATTAGTTTTGCACTTAATATGTTGTAAGTTGCTGTAGTCTTCTGGGAATATGTTTTCAGGATGCTAGTTACAAAGTTTGCTTATCTTATGCTTTCCTCGCGATTGTCAAGGTTTCAGGAGAAGTTACAATGTCTCAAAATACATTTGTCGCATGTCGAGGAATAACTAAGTTCCTCAGAATATATGCCTGCAGAAAGGTTAAAGGTTTGAATTAGGTCCCAATGTTCCCTACTTTGGCCGGATCCCGTGGTAGATTATTATCTTAAAAAAATATTCCCTGCAAAAAATGCTGATGAGTTATTTGTTATTATAGATAACTGTTATGAGAATGATTAAATTTTTTTTTAAAGTTTTGTTCAATTTTCGTTGGCATTTTTACCATTCTACCGACAAAAAAAAATGGTTTCTGCTTTATTGGATCATGGAATGGAATTTGAGTGTTAGCGCTCCAGGAATTGAAATACCTTTTTTAATTAATTATTCTTAATCAACTTACTGTCGCTATAAGGAATTGACTTTCGATATTGCTCATATTTTGTTTCGGTTTTCTGCATTTGTTTGGGTATGTCTTCTGTTTCCAAATTTATACCAGTATCAAAATGTACATATACACAACATATGTTGGACTACATTTTAAGCCCTCCGACTCTAAACGTCATAGTGAAGCGAACGTCTCTATAATAAGAACTGCTTCAGGTTATTGATCGTTATGTTACAAGTTGCTGCAATTGGTGTTCTACTTCTTTATCTTTTAGCGATTTCACTACTTTACACAATTTTATTCGAAAATTCTATTCTGTAAGAAGACTCGATTCAAAGAGTAGCTATATTTACAATTATAGCTGGGATTAACCCAGTTTTTAAATTGCTGGTCGTTTGCGTATCGAGTCCAAGAACGCTGATGACTTATTCGAATTCGATATAAAACAAATATCAATTTCGCAATTTTGGGACTAAGTTTGAACATTTAGGGCAAGTGTAGTTGCCTCAGTACCACCACTGTTGAAATTTATAGATAAGTATAACGTATACTTTAAAATGTTCGCACCCAAATAATGGCAACCAAGTTTTTAGGTAGCTACTAAAAGCTATGATTGGTTTTAAGGGATCGTCGACGAGGTGCATTTTAAACAAGAATAGGTCCATTGTGCTGCCACTGAAAAGTATAGGTGTTATACTGCTTGCTCCTGGACTTCTGCAAAAAGCAATTGCATGTGTCCGCTTATAATATTCATTAGAATTGTACATCTTTCTAAGTACCCTTAGGTATAAGTACTCTACCCTATACTAACTTATACACATTTTTACAAAATACGATAATTACGATTTCCACAACCCCAAAAACACGATTTTCAGAAAAAGTCTATAACAACACTGATGACGAGAGTGGTTTCACACCATGATAAGAGCTTCGCAAATCAAAAATAGACGGCGGTGTTAAACCACTTCTCGTCATTCATTTCACTTTTAAAATCAATTCAGGAGGCGGAACTTAGGTGGGATATTATATAATACATACTTGGATATGAAAACTGGTTTTGTGTCATTTATTGATCGTGTGTGGGGGATGTTTTATTTTTCTTGCTAAGAATTGCATCCAAATGAATGTTGGAGTGAGAGGAAAATGTAGATAAGCATAAGACAAAGAATCCGTTCTCCATTGATTACATAATAAGAATGTGCAAGGGAAAATTAAATCAAGGATGGGGTAGGTATTCTGCGCATATATATAGATGGTGTGTGTGGTAGGGTATTTTCAGCATGGCAAGGTTGATGATGATGAAGGATAACAACGTGAAGAGAAGGAATGTGAAAATGCAGATCGGATACTTTGCAATAGGATTTTGTATTTCTGTGATCCTTTGAGTTTTTGTAAGGGTAGTTTTAAGATTTTAATGGTATAAGAGGGGAGCAGGCCATTACCTACTATTGTGTTAGGTAATGGCGGGTAGAAAAATAAAATCGCTCCCACAAGTCAACAAATTCATGATACACATAAATCTTTTTATCGAGTCAATGTGCACAGGTATATGTATAACTTTGCATTCAGCAATATGTATTCTCTTCAGCAGAACCCACAATTCCTTCCCAACTAAGCCCCATACTTAATACCCCTTGCATCATCCCCTCTCACAATCCTGGTGTAGCTTTTGCTACTTATCTTGGTGATCTTCATAATGTTGCAAATTCTTTCCTCTATCCCCCTCTTCATACGAAAAACCAAACACCTACCCTACCATAGTTCATAAAAGGTAAGATAATGGCAGCAGCGCAAACAAAATTTCATAATCTTTCCTTGTAAATGGCAACAGCGCAATGCTGCTGGTGCATACTACAATTTGCTTTTAATTATATCTCTTTCAGCCTAACCCACCATTTCACCCTCTCCGTTTCATCTCTTTTCCTACCAACACAAACCAAACCATTATCTGCTTTACACCTGATCACGGTGTGACCGGCAAGCACTTTTCAAGATACAAATTTGTTATAAATGAAATATATAGAATTTCTAAAAATCTGAGTACATTCATCGTTTAAATTAATTTATAATTTTTGTTATGAAGTTTAAGCAATTTTGTTTAAACAAATAAATGCATTTTCAATAAGAATTTATTAAATATAGCAACATATTGAAAAGTGCTTCTGTCGACCCCTCTCTCATTTTCATTTTTATTCAAGAAGCAAAAATTACTTTGAATCGCCATGAAGCAAAAATCACTTTGAATAAAGAATCCCCACATGCTTACACACATATCAACACACGCATCCTTGATTCCATTTCGATCACACTTCACGCCAAACCTGTTTCATTTATAACACACCTCTCAATGCAGTTGACAAACTACACATTTATCCCTTATAACTTGGGTGTCATTCTGATTGGCTAATCAAATCAGACGACAGAACTACCGCCATCTAAATGAGAAACTTGGAAATTTGTTCTGAGAATGTGCAACAACTATGACACATGCAGTGTATTTGTCTTGAAAAATATATAAAATTTAAACTCAGTATTTTGGAACAAAATACATGTAAATACATAATTTTTTTTTGCATCCGATAGCTGGTATGATACTTTGTTGTTTTGAGTAAAAATTGCATCAAATATAAATCAATATATACAGGAAAAACGTTGTTCATTAATTCAAAAAATTGTTTGTTTTAAAACACCTGTTTTTTTAAAACCAGGATGAAATTTTAAGATTTATTTTAAACTGATTTGTATTTTGCATATTACCTTTAAGATGGACAAGTTATCTTAGACTGTTTCGAACTCTATCATATCATGCGTTGGCAAACAAAAAGTCGGTTTTAGGCCAATTTTCCCAAACACAGCTGGGAATTCTTTCAATAAAAGAGGCCTCTACCCAGAAATCGAGGAAAAGTGCAAAAAATGGCATTTTGTTTCCCTCCTAGAGAAGTCAATACTGAAGCGATCGAAATGATATTGGATGCATTGGAAAGAACAAAATATGTCCTTTGAAAGCTCTGAAGCATTTTTTTAAAGCGACATCTCGTTTTTCTTTTATTGAAAGAATTCCCAGCTGTGTTTGGGAAAATTGGCCTAAAACCGACATTTTGTTTGCCAACGCATGATATGATAGAGTTCGAAACAGTCTAAGATAACTTGTCCATCTTAAAGGTCATATGCAAAACACAAATGAGTTTAAAATAAATCTTAAAATTTCATCCTGGTTTTAAAAAAACAGGTGTTTTAAAACAAACAATTTTTTGAATTAAAGAACAACGTTTTTCCTGTATATATTGATTTATACTTGATGCAATTTTTACTCAAAACAACAAAGTATCATACCAGCTATCGGATGCAAAAAAAAAATTATGTATTTACATGTATTTTGTTGCAAAATACTGAGTTTAAATTTTATATATTTTTCAAGAAAAATACACTCCATGTGTCATAGTTGTTGCACATTCTCAGAAAAAAGTTCCAAGTTTCTCATTTAGATGGCGGTAGTTCTGTCGTCTGATTTGATTAGCCAATCAGAATGACACCCAAGCTATAAGGGATAAATGTGTAGTTTGTCAACGGCATTAAGAAGTGTGTTATAAATAAAACAGGTTTGGCGTGAAGTGTGATCGAAATGGAATCAAGGATGCGTGTGTTGATATGTGTGTAAGCAGGTGGGGATTCTTTATTCAAAGTGATTTTTGCTTCATGGGGATTCAAAGTAATTTTTGCTTCTTGAATAAAAATGAAAATGGGAGAGGGGTCGACAGAAGCACTTTTCAATATGTTGCTATATTTAATAAATTCTTATTGAAAATGCATTTATTTGTTTAAACAAAATTGCTTAAACTTCATAACAAAAATTATAAATTAATTTAAACGATGAATGTACTCAGATTTTTAGAAATTCTATATATTTTAGGTATAGCAAATTTGTATCTTGAAAAGTGCTTGCCGGTCACACCGTGATCAGGTGTAAAGCAGATAATGGTTTGGTTTGTGTTGGTAGGAAAAGAGACGAAACGGAGAGGGTGAAATGGTGGGTTAGGCTGAAAGAGGTATAATTGAAAGCAAATTGTAGTATGAACCAGCAGCATTGCGCTGTTGCCATTTACAAGGAAAGATTATGCAATTTTGTTTGCGCTGTTGCCATTATCTTACCTTTTATGAGCTATGGTAGGGTAGGTGTTTGGTTTTTCGTATGAAGAGGGGGACAGAGGAAAGAATTTGCAACATTATGAAGATCACCAAGATAAGTAGCAAAAGCTACACCAGGATTGTGAGAGGGGATGATGCAAGGGGTATTCAAGTGGGGCTTAGTTGGGAATGAATTGTGGGTTCTGCTAAAGAGCATATTACTGAATGCAAAGTTATACATATACCTACCTGTGCACATTCACTCGATAATATGCAGGATCCAATAAAAAGATTTATGTGTATTGGGAATTTGTTGACTTGTGGGAGCGATTTTATTTTTCTACCCGCCATTACCTAACACAATAGTACATTTACTACCTACCTCACCTGCTCCCCTTATACCATTAAAATCTTAAAACTACTCTTTAAAAAAACTCAATGGATCACAGAAATACAAAATACATACCTACCTAATGCAAGATATCCGATCTGCATTTTCACATTCTTTCTCTTCACGTTGTTATCCTTTATCATCATCAACCTTGCCATGCTGAAAATACCCTACCACACACACCATCTATATATATATGCGAAGAATACCTACCCCATCGTTGATTTAATTTTCCCTTGCACATTCAAAGTCATTATATCTACTTATGTAATGTAATCAGTGGAGAATGGATTCTTTGTCTTATGCTGATCTACATTTTCCTCTCACTCCAACATTCATTTGGATGCAATTCTCAGCAAGAGAAATAAAACATCCCCCACACACGATCAATAAATGACACAAAACCAGTTTTCATATCCAAGTATTATATAATATCCCACCTAAGTTCCGCCTCCTGAATTGATTTCAAAAGTGAAATGAATGACGAGAGTGGTTTCACACCATGATAAGAGCTTCGCAAATCAAAAATAGATGGCGCTTTGAGTTCCACTTTATGTTCTACAATATGGGTAGAGGCCTCTTAAAAGTGAAATGAATGACGAGAGTGGTTTCACACCATGATAAGAGCTTCGGAAATCAAAAATAGATGGCGCTTTGAGTTCCACTTTATGTTCTACAATATGGGTAGAGGGGGGTCATCGCAACTCACCCGGTCGCATTTCACCCGACCCTAGACAGGAACCTAAAAGCCACCTATGTTTCAATTCACGACATAAACGCTTACCTTCAAACCACTCACCTTTATTGTTCGAGTTGGACTGGATCGTTGCCCCTGACAACACGGCATTTAGTGTTTGAAAGGGTGTGGCTATTTTTTTTGGGAGACGCTATTGGTAAATGGGGTACAAAATCGTTCATTTAGGAACACATACACATGCATATGCAAAAGTGAATAGGTATGATACATATATGGAGATTGAAATAATTATAATAAAGATTTTTATTAAAAGGGGAAAACCCGTGGCTGTGAAACGTCAAATGTAATGTCGATGAGTTTGAAGCACAAGTGTTGCCACTTATACATAATTGCAAAAATTGCAAATTGATTGAATGGAAAATCAGAGAGAATTAAAAAAAAAGTAAAACAGTTCACATCCAAATTTAATAATTGTTCAATAACTTCTAAACGGAAACTTAAATATATTTTTCCTTTTATTTATAATAAAGACATCAAACATTTTAAATAGATAAAAAATGTTTTCTAAGTTCTCCCATTTAGCCTTAGTACGTTTTTTTTCAATTTGCACACCACGATAATTCATCTACTCATTTAGAAATAAATTATTGAAAATGACAGCTAGTTTCTTTTAAAGACAATTATTAATATTGGATATGTTCGTTCAGGAATCATTTGTAAATTTTTGACGAGGATGTTACATAAACGACTAAAAAAGTTAACTGGAGCTGGAAGCAAAAAAAGTGAATACTAAACAACTTATATTAGGAAAACAAACACGACTTATTTTTGGTTAAAATAAATTAGTTATAATTAACGCATTAATTTTTATTTTATTAGGTATATATAGATGCATACCTAGCTACGTATTTATATGTATTTAAAAATGGTAGCGACCGTTTTTCTTTGTACTAATTTTAGTCCTTAAGCCTAGTATCCTGCTCGCGCTTAATTTTAGCGAGCGCTATTCTCTCCACAGCACAGATAAATGCTCGCTAAATTCGTTGTACAGGATATAGATAGGACACACACCCAAATTTGATTGCCACATGTATTTTGATTTTTGTTATTTTTTCACTTTTTTCCTACTCACTTATATCGATTATCAAGTATTCAAAGAAATATTCAATTAAAAAATTGTTTTGTTTCGAAAATGTCAAAATTTATCGCCGATTTAATGTACCAGGCAATTCTTTCGCGAGCTAAATCAGTGGAGACATTTTCTTGGCCGAGTATAACAAAATTGTGCGTAGTACGTATAACACAAAATATTGTTATACTCGACTGACAATTAGTGTGTCCCATCTATATGAAAGTAAGAATTTAGCGTGCGGAACAGGATACTGCTTTGCTAAACTGCCTCGCTAAATTTTATCTCTGTAGACATTTTTGTATGGGAGATAAAATTTAGCGCGAGCAGGATACTGGGCTTTAAGGTCGAATTGAAAAGTATAAAAATATATACCTCAGTATATTGCAGTAATTTATATCACTTTTGTTTTAGGTATATGAAAAAAGCAATATCAGTTGAAGTAGGTAATCTTTTATTTCAGAAGCTATCAGTATTAGGAAAAACATTTTGTATTAATGTTTAAATGCTCCATATTATGTACAATTGGACTTCGATATTCTTCATGCAACTGAGTTCAGTGTTTTAATGACACCAAGGTTTGTGATAATCGCCACATATCTGCCAATAAAATCCACTCATTAAACAAATTATACAACAGAAACGTAGTTTAATATTATCAGCTTAATAAATTAAATAAATAGTAAAATTGAAATATTGGCACTATTTAAAGTCGTTGTTTTTATTTTGGTTGTAAGCGTTTCGTTAAATTCACGTATGATGGTACATTGTTTTCTCGAAACAATATTTTTGTCGTTTAGATCATTCTAATTTGACACACAGCAAAAAAAAAAAGTTAAACACTAGATATAATTGAAACTTTATCTGTGCAAATTAATACAAAAACTTCTAAAAACTATGTTCTTATTATTTTTTAATCTAAAATGGATTTTTTTTAGAATAGCTATCAATCTCGAAATTAATACAAAGATATTTTAAATCGTAGGAAGTGTTTTGTAAATAGTAGTGAAAATGGATTCGAATTTTACGCTATGGCCACACTGATTTTTCGAATTATTTTGACACAACAGCTGATATTTTTGGTGATTTCGTAAATTGTGTTTCGTTTTTTGCTTTTAATAAGCATTTGAAAGCCTTTGGGAGGAATTTGATGGGCGAATTTAAATACAATTTGGGTGTTAATTCACTTAGAATTATTTATTTCGCATACAAATTGTCAGCGGCCTTGTTTTCGGGGAAAACAAGTTACGGAATTCGAATTCTTTAGTGACAGAACAGTTGCGTGTGCGCTGTCATCTTCTGACTTAAGACAAACGCAAAAGCGCCATCTATATATTAATCACATGCAACTTTTCAAAATAAGTCCAAGATGAGATGAGTTCCTGTACCGCAACCAAATAAATTTAGCAAAAAGGAAACCATTGTCAAACGCATATTTTTTTATCGTTCCACAAAAAGAAACAATACACAAAACTGTTTGATGCTACCTTATATTGTAATACTATTGACAAATCAGATTGTTGGATTCCAGCGCAGAGTTTCCTTCGCACATTTTTCTAAAGTGTTCAAAAAGGTGTCTGCGAGGTAAAAAATTGTCTCATACAAATTTATATTAAAACGAAACGACATTGGAAAGAGAAAAAAGTAGGTAGGTACCTACATAATAATCCATGCAGAAAAACTTGTGGACGTTCGCTATGTGTCTGAAGAAAGAACATTTGGGGCTGAATTTAAATACAAAGATACAAATCATGTCAAAGGATAGTATGAAATTTATAGAAATAGATATAATTATTTTGAATGATTGATAACAGGCTGGGTAGAAATAATTTTTTGAAGAAATTATTATGTTTATTACAAAAAGTTTCCAAAAGTGCCTAAATTTCAGAAATGTGTGCTCGAAAAGGTGTCGCAAAGGTAACCCTGATCCATTTTTCTTTTCACTACACCCACATCGTTTGGGTTTGTGTTGGAATGAGTTTATATGCTTTTGCAGCGATGCCAGATGTGCGGATTTTTTCCCATTTTGTGATTATTTCAATCAAAATATGGGGAAATATACAATTGAAATGGGAAAACGAGGCTCTACGTTTTGGTTTATTTATAGTGTGTATTTAAATTAAAATCTTCTTCATTAAAAAACAAAAATATGCAATTCAACGGCGACTCTTTTTATGAACCTTAAAAACATCAGCCTGAGGGAAAAACGTATTTTTTAATAATTATTACCTATTATTAGCGTTTGCTCCCTGCGCATGCAAAAAAAGAACGCTATGGTAACAGGTATAGTCCCTAGAAATGTATATCAAAAAGTCAAATGTTGATTTGATGGAATTGTCCCCATACCCCTAAGTATAATTATAAAGGTACAGTGAAAGTGGAACTTCCATAAGTGCAACTCTCAAAATGACAGAAAATAAATTCGAGTTATAGAAACTTCTAGTTAAAGAAATGTAAACGAAATGTGGCTATTCTATATAGGCTTAGAAAAATAATTTCATACGAATTTAATTCTATATAGCCCGGATAATTATCGGGGCTTATTCCTTAGCCTCGATAAAGACTCTGCAACCAAACTATCATTGTCTTTAAAGTTATCGAAAAGTTATATCGATTTTGTCATAAAATGACAACTGACAAAACAAAATTCAAAAAAAATAGAAGCATTTTACCAAAAATATGCCTATAAAATACTGAATTTGTATTTTTCCATGTTTATTAACTTTCTCGTATACGTAGTAAGAGAAAGATATTGTTTTCGTACAAAATTTTGAACTCGAGATTTTGATCAATTCTGATATTACGATGATAGGGGAACTCAAAAAAGTGGGTCTCGCAATTCTGTTCGTCCGTATGTCTGTCTGTCCCACCCCTGGGGAAACGCTGGACGAATTTGCTTCAAACTTCGTATTTATAGTTTGTGGGCTTCTTGCTAGGGACGTTTTTTTTATGCTAGCCCTAAATATAACGCTGCAGCGTTCCCGATGCCCAAAATAATAAAGTCGCCAAAAAGTAGCCAAAAGTTTAAAAAGGAACTTCATACAAATAAAACTTAATACTCGATGTATTTTCAACAAAACCTGGGAAAAGACTGTCAAAGTGGCATTTGTGGCCTGTGGGGATAAATTCTTTCTCAGAGATAAACTTACGAAAAAGTTAGGAAACGCTTTCTTAAAAAAAATACATGCATTTTGTTTTTCCGTAAATTTAAGTAGGTATGTGATGTTTGTCAATTCATACATCTCAGTGGTAGAAAAAATTTTAAAACGTCTGATACACAAACAGGCGAATAATTTGCTACTTTATCATGCAAAATTGCGTGGCTTGGTAATGTAAAGCCAGTATAAATCGTGTAAAATGTTTTTAATACCCGGACGGAAACTTCATTCACAGGAGGGACCAAAAAGTCAAAAACTTGGAAAAATTAAAACGTATCTGGAAAACAAAAAAAATGTATTTACCTACCCAAGAATTATTTTCCAAAGTAGGTACATACATATTGATACATATTTAAATTGGAAATAGTAAATACATACATATACCAAATATTATATGCTGTCTGCATATCAATTACTTTCCTATTTTTTTAAATCTAATTTTTTATTCAATTTGTTCCTTTCAATCTAGTGACAACACTTATATGTATATCAAACTTCTCGCCATTATATTTGACGTTTCCCAGCCACGGGGTTTCTCCCCTTTGGTTTAGTTAAAATCTCTATTATAAATTCCACATCTACCTACTCATTTCCATAATTTAAACACATCCACGTGTGTACCTGTACGTATTTATAAATTAATATCAATATAAACGATTTTGTCAACCATTTACAAATAGTGTTACCCAAAAATAAATAAATAAATAAATAAATAGCGCATATAGCTAATTAAGCATTTTATTTTTTAATTTGGCATATTCCGTTAGAAAATTGCTGGCTACACTGCCAACATATATCTATTAAAATCATTCATGCTATATGATACTATTTTTCCTACTAACGCATTTCCCACCCCACCCTTATCCATACTACCGACAGCTACGATTACCCCTACTTGCGATAGTACCTACCTCCTACAACAACAAAACATTCCAAGTTCAACAAGGGCATCCATTTATAATAACTTAAACCGCCCCCCTCCAACAGTATATTTGTCATTTTAGTAATCGCAACACTAACCCACAACAATAAACACGCTCGACTACGACACGTTCCACTAAGGGTGAGTGATGCGAATATTCGCTATCGTTGCAAAGTTAAGATGTAGGCGGCGTTACTTGTCTCCGGATGACTTGCCACCGGATGAGTTGCACCCGACCCGGGTAGAGGCCTCTTAAATGTTTCAGTTTTGCTCTGTTTCCATTTCCCTGATAGGTAGGTATATCTGATGTATTACAACGATTGATTGATGAAAAGAATATTTTGAAAGAATGGACCTGCAGCGCTCGTTGATGGTGATGGCATCACCAAGGTCATTTTCAAAAAAGTGCGGATTAATGACGACGCCGCACCGGCCGGCCCAAAATCGTCACAAAATAGTAACTTTTTGTGGATGCATTGCCGCCTTGTGAACCTCGTCCCATATTTGTCAATTTGGCTCAAAAAATGTGCCTCGTCGCTAAAGATGAATTGTCAGCCAAAATTAGGACTACTCGGATTTGTGTCACTGTCAGAAGCCAATTCAACGATGTTATATTCCATACATAATGGCATACCTACATGTAGGTATGTGCCTATTTAAATTAAAAAAGAATAATTTCGTTAATACACATTACACACTGCTTGTTTTATTCCATTTTAATATCGACGCATCATGATTGAAAAACCCTTTACATACCTATCTAAATCGAATTATGTAATCATTTATCTTCGATCGCGTGCCTCAGAAAATATTTTTCCAGTGACATATCCTTATCCAAACTGGTTTTTTAGAGGCCTCTACCCAGAAATCGAGGAAAAGTGCGAAAAATGGCATTTTGTTTCCCTCCTAGAGAAGTCAATACTGAAGCGATCGAAATGATATTGGGTGCATTGGAAAGAACAGAATATGTCCTTTGAAAGCTTTGAAGCATTTTTTTTAAGCGACATCTCGTTTTTCTTTTATTGAAAGAATTCCCAGCTGTGTTTGGGAAAATTGGCCTAAAACCGACTTTTTGTTTGCCAACGCATGATATGATAGAGTTCGAAACAGTCTAAGATAACTTGTCCATCTTAAAGGTCATATGCAAAACACAAATGAGTTTAAAATAAATCTTAAAATTTCATCCTGGTTTTAAAAAAACAGGTGTTTTAAAACAAACAATTTTTTGAATTAAAGAACAACGTTTTACCTGTATATATTGATTTATACTTGATGCAATTTTTACTCAAAACAACAAAGTATCATACCAGCTATCGGATGCAAAAACAAAATTATGTATTTACATGTATTTTGTTGCAAAATACTGAGTTTAAATTTTATATATTTTTCAAGAAAAATACACTGCATGTGTCATAGTTGTTGCACATTCTCAGAAAAAAGTTCCAAGTTTCTCATTTAGATGGCGGTAGTTCTGTCGTCTGATTTGATTAGCCAATCAGAATGACACCCAAGCTATAAGGGATAAATGTGTAGTTTGTCAACGGCATTAAGAGGTGTGTTATAAATAAAACAGGTTTGGCGTGAAGTGTGATCGAAATGGAATCAAGGATGCGTGTGTTGATATGTGTGTAAGCAGGTGGGGATTCTTTATTCAAAGTGATTTTTGCTTCATGGGGATTCAAAGTAATTTTCGCTTCTTGAATAAAAATGAAAATGAGAGAAGGGTCGACAGAAGCACTTTTCAATATGTTGCTATATTTAATAAATTCTTATTGAAAATCCATTTATTTGTTTAAACAAAATTGCTTAAACTTCATAACAAAAATTAAAAATTAATTTAAACGATGAATGTACTCAGATTTTTAGAAATTCTATATATTTTATGTATAGCAAATTTGTATCTTGAAAAGTGCTTGCCGGTCACACCGTGATCAGGTGTAAAGCAGATAATGGTTTGGTTTGTGTTGGTAGGAAAAGAGACGAAACGGAGAGGGTGAAATGGTGGGTTAGGCTGAAAGAGGTATAATTGAATGCAAATTGTAGTATGAACCAGCAGCATTGCGCTGTTGCCATTTACAAGGAAAGATTATGCAATTTTGTTTGCGCTGTTGCCATTATCTTACCTTTTATGACCTATGGTAGGGTAGGTGTTTGGTTTTTCGTATGAAGAGGGGGACAGAGGAAAGAATTTGCAACATTATGAAGATCACTAAGATAAGTGGCAAAAGATACACCAGGATTGTGAGAGGGGATGATGCAAGGGGTATTCAAGTATGGGGCTTAGTTGGGAAGGAATTGTGGGTTCTGCTAAAGAGAATATTACTGAATGCAAATTTATACATATACCTGTGCACATTCACTCGATAATATGCAGGATCCAATAAAAGGATTTATGTGTATTGGGGGTTTGTTGACTTGTGGGAACGATTTTATTTTCTACCCGCCATTACTTAACCCAATAGTACATTTACTACCTCAGCTGCTCCCCTTATACCATTAAAATCTTAAAACTACTCTTTAAAAAAACTCAATGGATCACAGAAATACAAAATACATACCTACCTAATGCAAAATATCCGATCTGCATTTTCACATTCTTTCTCTTCACGTTGTTATCCTTTATCATCATCAACCTTGCCATGCTGAAAATATCCTACCACACACACCATCTATATATATATGCGAAGAATACTTACCCCATCGTTGATTTAATTTTCCCTTGCACATTCAAAGTCATTATACTTATGTAATGTAATCAGTGCAGAATGGATTCTTTGTCTTATGCTGATCTACATTTTCCTCTCACTCCAACATTCATTTGGATGCAATTCTCAGCAAGAAAAATAAAACATCCCCCACACACGATCAATAAATGACACAAAACCAGTTTTCATATCCAAGTATTATATAATATCCCACCTAAGTTCCGCCTCCTGAATTGATTTTAAAAGTGAAATGAATGACGAGAGTGGTTTCACACCATGATAAGAGCTTCGCAAATCAAAAATAGATGGCGCTTTGAGTTCCACTTTATGTTCTACAATATGGGTAGAGGCCTCTTTACGGTACGTCCAGCCGGCTCTGCTGCTCGTGCTCACAAACAAGCTATATCTATATACATATAATTTGTGCTCATGTTTATGATATTAATTATGAGTATACAGCTAAGTGAAAGTGTGGTTGCGTTAAGTCACATTCCAAATTATCCACAATCCAGAATCCACATGGTTGGATATGAAAATAGGCATATCCTTAGGGGTAAGTAGCACAGCTTCAGGGGCAAATAGAGACGATATCTGGCGAGGAGTTCACCAACTATTTTCATTTCGTTGAGGTGGTTCCTCTATGTATATAAACAGCCCCTGAAGCTGTGCTACTTACCCCTAAGGATATGCCTATTTTCATATCCAACCATGTGGATTCTGGATTGTGGATAATTTGGATTGTGACTTAACGCAACCACACGTCCACTCTGCTGTATACTCATAATTCATATCATAAACATGAGCACAAATAATATGTATATAGATATAGCTTGTTTGTGAGCACGAGCAGCAGAGCCGGCTGGCGCTAGACGTACCTACCGTAAAAAAACAGTTTGGATAAGGATATGTCACTGGAAAAATATTTTCTGAGGCACGCGATCGAAGATAAATGATTACATAATTCGATTTAGATAGGTATGTAAAGGGTTTTTCAATCATGATGCGTCGATATTGAAATGGAATAAAACAAGCAGTGTGTAATGTGTATTAACGAAATTATTATTTTTTAATTTAAATAGGCACATACATGTAGGTATGCCATTATGTATGGAATATAATATCGTTGAAATGGCTTCTGACAGTGACACAAATCCGAGTAGTCCTAATTTTGGCTGACAATTCATCTTTAGAGACGAGGCACATTTTTTGAGCCAAATTGACAAATATGGGACGCGGTTCACAAGGCGGCAATGCATCAATCAATGCGATTTTGGGCCGGCCGGTGCGGCGTCGGCATTAATCCGCACTTTTTTGAAAATGACCTTGGTGATGCCATCACCATCAACGAGCGCTACAGGTCCATTCTTTCAAAATTTTCTTTTCATCAATCAATCGTTGTAGTACATCAGATATACCTATCAGGAAAATGGATCTGTAAAAACAATAAACAGAACAAAACTGAAACATTAAACCACAGTAATTCGTAGGAATTCAGTGGGTGACTGAGAAGTTGAACAGAGAAAGTTTTAAGCACGGAAAAATTAACACATAAATGGATTTTCTAGGAAATTTCGAGTAACTTTTTTCTTTAACTTTTTTTTTTGTGAACTAGGTATCTTAGTAATTCTTGTTTTAAGTGAGTTCCCTTCCCCTTGCGGCCTTGCCTCTCACTGGGGTGTGAGAAGTTGAAAGTTGTTGTGCTGATTGCCACATTTTTTTCAGCTTCTGTAAAGAAGTTATTGGCAACAACCGCGAAAATTGCCATTGCTGCCTTGCAACCAAATATTTGTGTTACATACCAATTTTACATAAAGCTTCTGAGCATTTGGTCGCAAGTGTTCTTTTGTAAGCTTGTACAAATGGGGACGTTCAAGTATCTAGTTTAGTAAGTCTGACAGCTGACTGACTTGATGTTTCTGAGTTCTTATTGGCTGAGATTAGTCACGTGAGCAGCTTTCTCTGTTGACGTTTATGGAGGGGTAACCGACGAATCTAGTCACGAATTTCGTGACTGAGTACTAAGTTGACATTTCTATATGTCATCGGCGGAGAATTTGACATTTCAAATTTGCCTTGTGAGATCACAAAGCTAGTGGATATACCTAACCAAAACAAACAAAACCAAAAAAAATCTAAAAATGATATTATAAGTGACGATTTGTGGAGTGGACTACTCTTTAGATGCTCCCCCCGTCAAGATCTGACGTTCACGACCAATTAAGTTAGTTTTTGCGTTCAGGTTACACTTAGTCGAGATAAATCTAGTCGACTTAAGTCAACTAGATACTTGAATGTGCCCAATGTTTTACAGTGCAGAATTAAATAATTTTTCGAGTATTTTCCAAGAAACTCGATCCGGAGTCAGAATGCCAGCCTCTAAAGATCTGTCTCTTACGCTCTTAATAAAGTGTGGTACATCATGTAGTAAGAAAATTTGTTTCTCAGATTAAAATAAGGCTGTTTAATTGCCCCTCCTAAAATTCTGTACGCCCTTCTGTCGTTGCTTCCTTGGTCGGTGCTTACTGCATTAACTTCAAAGCATAAAGATGTTACCTTAGCTATGCCTATGTAGTCCTTAATAATATTGCTTAAGAGCACTCCATTTACGTTTCCTATAAAAATGACTACATATATATGTAATTTGTTTCCAATTGCAATTTAACCCTCTCAACATAACAAGAAGTGCATGTGTAGCGATGACATTTTTCCGACAAAAATTGCCATGATCTATAAAGCCATTATAATTATGTATTATTATATTCCAATCCATTTCAACAGCACACATTTGTTGTCTATTGTTGAGAGGGAAGTCCTTTTTTTAACAAATCAAGAATGCCTTCAGATATTCCTGGTAAAATCTTTATATTTGAATGCCAGTGCCACCTTCGAATTGTTGATATAGAGGGTAAAAAAATCCAATCTCAATTAAATACATTACCGGAGATTTATAAAAAAATTTTAAATATAAATCTTTTTCATCATTATTTTTTCCACTGACAATTTTTTTATGGATCTACTAATTGAGATAAAATAAATGCTTAACCCACAGCACTTGTAATCAAATAAGAACCACCAAACATCGACAAGTAAACACAATGCAAATACAATTCCCTTTTTTTTACTTTGAGAAAACCCCTTACCCGCCGCACAAGGTTAATGGTGCATTACATAACATAGAGATATTGGATATTCATTATGCACATGCTCTTTGTATGCTTTCCCACTACAAGTCCTTTTGTGTTGTTGTCAATATGGGTTCCACCATGTTCCACACACATTTTCGATCTCGATGTGTAGCTTTGGTTGTGCGCTACTACACAAAAGTGTGAAACGTCAGTGGAACGATTGGCAAATGAAATTTAATCAACAAAACTCGTTTATTTAAAAATTAACATTAAACATTAACAAAAGGAAATTCACAAAAATAGATATTAATTAGAGAACACGTCTGGTGTCTGGTCAGAATGAGATCGGATAAGATTGCAGCTGCCGAATATGTCGCGCCGAAGGGGTCATCGCAACTCACCCGGTCGCATTTCACCCGACCCTAGACAGGAACCTAAAAGCCACCTATGTTTCAATTCACCACATAAACGCTTACCTTCAAACCACTCACCTTTATTGTTCGAGTTGCAGTGGATCGTTGCCCCTGACAACGCGGCATTTAGTGTTTGAAAGGGTGTGGCTATTTTTTTTTGGGAGACGCTATTGGTAAATGGGGTACAAAATCGTTCATTTATGAACACATACACATGCATATGCAAAAGTGAATAGGTATGATACATATATGGAGATTGAAAAAATTATAATAAAGATTTTTATTAAAAGGGGAAAACCCGAGGCTGTGAAACGTCAAATGTAATGTCGAGGAGTTTGAAGCACAAGTGTTGCCGCTTATACATAATTGCAAAAATTCGGTAGATTGAATGAAAAATCAGAGAGAATTAAAAAAAAGTAAAACAGTTCACATCCAAATTTAATAATTGTTCAATAACTTCTAAACGGAAACTTAAATATATTTTTCCTTTTATTTATAATAAAGACATCAAACATTTTAAATAGATAAAAAATGTTTTCTAAGTTCTCCCATTTAGCCTTAGTACTTTTTTTTTCAATTTGCACACCACGATAATTCATCTACTCATTTAGAAATAAATTATTGAAAATGACAGCTAGTTTCTTTTGAAGACAATTATTAATATTGGATATGTTCGTTCAGGAATCATTTGGAAATTTTTGACGAGGATGTTACATAAACGACTAAAAAAGTTAACTGGAGCTGGAAGCAAAAAAAGTGAATACTAAACAACTTATATTAGGAAAACAAATACGACTTATTTTTGTTTAAAATAAGTTAGTCATAATTAACGCAATAATTTTTATTTTATTAGGTATATATAGCTACATATTTATATGTATTTAAAAATGGTAGCGACCGTTTTTCTTTGTACTAATTTTAGTCCTTAAGGTCGAATTGAAAATTATAAAAATATATACCTCAGTATATTGCAGTAATTTATATCACGTTTGTTTTAGGTATATGAAAAAAGAAATATCAGTTGAAGTAGGTAATCTTTTATTTCAGAAGCTATCAGTATTAGGAAATAACATATCGCAAAAACATTTTGTATTAATGTTTAAATGCTCCATATTATGTACAATTGGACTTCGATATTCTTCATGCAACTGAGTGTTATGTATTCATCGAACACACCCCGCGACTTGAATTGAACGAGAATAATATAAACGCGACCGGCGGTCGACGGACAGTTGAATTGATCTCGAGGAAGGCAGACCGAAATTATAACAATTAAACATATAAATAAATGGTGAACTAAAGTAAACTAACATAACGTGTTTTAACTCAAAACTTATTGTACACCGTACATAACACTGAGTTCAGTGTTTTAATGACACCAAGGTTTGTGATAAGCGCCACATATCTGCCAATAAAATCCACTCATTAAACAAATTATACAACAGAAACGTAGTTTAATATTATCAGCTTAATAAATTAAATAAATAGTAAAATTTAAATATTGGCACTATTTAAAGTCGTTGTTTTTATTTTGGTTGTAAGCGTTTCGTTAAATTCACGTATGATGGTACATTGTTTTCTCGAAACTATATTTTTGTCGTTTAGATCATTCTAATTGAATCTTTATCTGTGCAACTTAATACAAAAACTTCTAAAAACTATGTTCTTATTATTTTATAATCTGATATGGATTTTTTTTAGAATAGCTATCAATCTCGAAATTAATACAAAGATATTTTAAATCGTAGGAAGTGTTTCGTAAATAGTAGTGAAAATGGATTCGAATTTTACGCTATGGCCACACTGATTTTTCGAATTATTTTGACACAACAGCTGATATTTTTGGTGATTTCGTAAATTGTGTTTCGTTTTTTGCTTTTAGTAAGCATTTGAAAGCCTTTGGGAGGAATTTGATGGGCGAATTTAAATGCAATTTGGATGTTAATTCACTTAGAATTATTTATTTGGCATACAAATTATCAGCGGCCTTGTTTTCAGGGAAAACAAGTTACGGAATTCGAATTCTTTAGTGACAGAGCAGTTGCGTGTGCGCTGTCATCTTCTGACTTAAGCCAAACGCAAAAGCGTCATCTACATATTAATCACATGCAACTTTTCAAAATAAGTCCAAGATGAGATGAGTTCCTGTACCACAACCAAATAAATTTAGCAAAAAGGAAACCATTGTCAAACGCATATTTTTTTGTCGTTCCACAAGAAGGAACAATACATGAAACAGCTTGATGCAACCTTAAATCCTAGAACTGTTGACAAATCAGATTGTTGGATTACTGATTAATTCTATTCACACACTCACATTGTGTTCGAATGAGATTATGGGGTTTTGCAGCGTTGCCAGATGTGCGGTTTTCCCACTTTGTGATTATTTTAATCAAATGGGAAAAACGAAATTATTCTTTTCGGTTTTATTTTATTTCACATTAAAAAAACAAAAATATCCATTTCAGCGACGACTCTTATTAAGATCCTGAAAATGTTAGCCTGTGGGAGAAACATTTTTTAATAGGTAGTTATAGGTAGCGTTTGCTCCCAGCGCATGCAAATCTTGTAGGTACTGTTCTCAACCACAAACCAGAGAGAATAGACCACCAGCTTCGGGCAAAAATGAGAGATCCATAGAGCCAGTTTTGAAATAAGCGCCTCTGCCTCTTTTTCTATCTGTGAATACGTGTGAATAAGCAAAAAAAAAAAATAATTCTTAATGGCGGCAGGTGAAATAGGTAATTGAACTTTCTTCAAGCTGTCATAATGCCGTGTTGAATTTTTTCCCGTTGACAGTTCGGCTGAAATAAAAATATTTTATTTGTGAAACCAGTTGCATATTTTGTGCAAACGTTTTTTAAACTGTAAAACTGCCTCATAAATCATGAAATATTATAATGACGGTGACGTGAATCTAATGCTAGCCTTCGCCTCTCCAGGCTATTACGAAATATTCGCACGTTCCCTCTGTCCGATATCTAAAGTGTTCGATTTCGCCTTGCGCGGCAGTAAAATTAGTGAGGACATTAAGTTGATTATGCGAAAACGAGAAGTATTAGCAAAAATCCTTCGGTAATTATTTAAAATACAATTCTCACTGCTCTTTAAATAATCGATTTTTGTTTATCCTAGACTTTTGAAGCGATCTCGAGATAGGTACATAGATATACTGAATCGCTGATATCAAGAGAATTATTTCAACAATAAACGTGTGATACATTACCACTGTTGCAGATCACCATGCATTGTACGATGAAAGCGATACAGAATTCAGCGGTAATACCACACATTTACTCTTAACTTTGGGTTTTTTTCACACATGCTTAATTATGTGTTTTATACTTAAGTAAAAATTAATTTTCACATACCCACATATACGTAATGCTACGTTTCCACCGGAGATGAACTCCGAGATTAGGTTTAATTTTCGTTAACCTCGAATAAATCTCGAGATTTATCATACAAAAATTAATCTCATAAAATGGAGATTAAAAATTAATCTCCTAAGCTGACTAGGTTTACATGTAGAGTTCGGTCTCTGAACACACTCTCCACAGGTCGAAATGTCTAAAATTAAAAACAAACAGAGCTACATTTGACATTTATGTCATAGGTGAGCAAAAGAAAAAAATCGTTTTTTTTGTACCTGCCCATAATAGCGACTTCCTGCCAATGCAACCGTTAAAACGTTCATACATATTAGTTTTGAGGACAAAATGATACGGTAATAATATTTTTAGATTGCTGCCACTCATTTTTTGTTTTTACTTTTAATTTCGAAAGTAGAAATTGTTTAATTTTTTATCATTTGTTACACTTCGATTGGACAGCTTATATGCCAACATCTGGTGAAATATCAAATTAATCTCTTTATTTTTTTGGTGGAAACACTTCAGGATTAATTTTAAATCTCTTGCACTTAATCTCGTGGTTAGCGTTCGGTGGAAACATAGCATAACTAAATTAAACTACTGCTGTCTAATTTTCCCTTAATTTGAACTTACATAAAAGTATTTCTTTCTAAAAAAAATGTTGAGTATTGTCATAACCAGCGACACAGTGTATTTCCGCGAAAATGTAAATTGTCAATAAAACGAATTTTGAAGTAAAGACTTATAAGTCTCGTACAACGTTTATTTTAAGGCTGATTCTCGGAATTTATTTCACAGTCAGCACTTAATTGCTGACAAATTTAATTGACTTGTATTTAATACCCACCTAAGAACTGAGTTATGTTTTCGGGAGCCTAGTTTTAGTTAACTTATCTAATATTTTCAAAATTAAAAAAACTGAAGAATGTTTAGAGAAAATATATGTATAAATAGTGATTCTTATTCATTCCTTTTTAATCTTGATGAAAATTAAGAAAAGATTGGAAAGTGGGTGTTCGGAAAACCATTCACACTGACATTTCCTAGGACTCGAAGCATATAATTTAGACAATTTTTCATTAACCGATTCCAATTAGCTGGTATAAAACAAGTAAATTATTTGGAGCCTGAAAATACAAAAACCACGATATAATAAAAATATTGTATTTTCTTAGGTACCTATATTTGGTGTGTGTTTAGAAAAAAATCTTTCAAATCGTTAAACAACATAATTCAATCATTTATTGGAGCAAAGTGTAAGCCCACAAGTAGTTCAAAAACTTCTATAAACTATGTTCTCATTATTTTATAATCTGATATGGATTTATTAGAATAGCTATCAAACCTCGAAATTAATAGGTACAATACAAATGTAATTTAACGCGTATGAAGTGTTTTCTAAATAGTAGTAAAAATGGATTCAAATTTTATGCTATGGCCACACTGATTTTTCGAATTAATTTGACACAACAGCTGATATTTTTGGTGATTTTGTAAATTGTGTTTCGTTTTTTGCTTTTAGTAAGCATTTGAAAGCCTTTGGGAGGAATTTGATGGGCGAATTTAAATGCAATTTGGATGTTAATTCACTTAGAATTATTTATTTGGCATACAAATTATCAGCGGCTTTGTTTTCAGGGAAAACAAGTTATTGAATTCAAATTCTTCAGTGACAGAACAGCTGCGTGTGCGCTGTCATCTTCTGACATAAGACAAACGCAAAAGCGCCATCTATATATTAATCACATGCAACTTTTCAAAATAAGTCCAAGCTGAGATGAGTCCCTGTACCACAACCAAATAAATTTAGCAAAAAGGAAACCATTGTCAAACGCATATTTTTTTATCGTTCCACAAAAAGAAACAATACATGAAACAGCTTGATGCAACCTTATATTGTAGTACTGTTGACAAATCAGATTGTTGGATTCCAGCGCAGAGTTACCTCCGCACATTTTTCTAAAGTGTTCAAAAAGTGTCTGCGAGGTAAAAAATTGTCTCATACAAATTTATATTAAAACGAAACGACATTGGAAAGAGAAAAAAGTAGGTAGGTACATAATAATCCATGCAGAAAAACTTGCAGACGTTCGCTATGTGTCTGAAGAAAGAACATTTGGGGCTGAATTCAAATAGGTTCAAAGATACAAATCATGTCAGAGGATAGTATGACATTTATAGAAATAGATATAATTATTTTGAATGATTGATAACAGGCTGGGTAGAAATAATTTTTTTAAGAAATTATATGTTTATTACAAAAAGTCTCCAAGAGTCGCTAAATTTCAGAAAGGTGTGCTCGAAAAGGTGTCGCAAAGGTAACCCTGATCCATTTTTTTTTTCACTACACCCACATCGTGTGGGTTTGTGTTGGAATGAGTTTATATGCTTTTGCAGCGATGCCAGATGTGCGGATTTTTTCCCATTTTGTGATTATTTCAATCAAAATATGGGGAAATATACAATTGAAATGGGAAAACGAAGCTCTACGTTTTGGTTTATTTATAGTGTGTATTTAAATTAAAATCTTCTTCATTAAAAGACAAAAATATGCAATTCAACGACGACTCTTTTTATGAACCTGAAAAACATCAGCCTGAAGGAAAAACGTATTTTTTAATAAGTATTACCTATTGGTAGCGTTTGCTCCCTGCGCATGCAAAAAAAGAACGCTATGGTAACAGGTATAGTCCCTAGAAATGTATATCAAAAAGTCAAATGTTGATTTGATGGAATTATCCCCATACCCCTAAGTATAATTATATAGGTACAGTGAAAGTGGAACTTCCATAAGGGCAACTCTCAAAATGAAAGAAAATAAATTCGAGTTATAGAAACTTCTAGTTAAAGAAATGTAAACGAAATGTGGCTATTCTATATAGGCTTAGAAAAATAATTTCATACGAATTTAATTCTATATAGATTTTGTTAAAAAAAAATAAATAAGTGGCGCAACAGGCGGGTAGACACCCAAGGCCTAGCTTCTCGCAACCATTCGTTTTGTGTGAGTTTTTATTTTTGGGACGAATGGAAGGGACCTACAATTTTATGCCGAGTCCGAACGGCTAAATTGAGAAGCTTTTTCATGACAGTCATACTCTCGGATGTTTGTCAGACGTTCGCGAGAGGTGGCGCAGTAGAAAAAAACTTTAAGATGTAATTTGGGTTTTTCCGGGGATCGAACCTGGGATCCCTCGCACAGTAGTCCAGCACACTAACCACTGCGCTACTGCGCATTTTTTGTTAGCTCGGATAATTATCGGGGCTTATTCCTTAGCCTCGATAAAGACTGTGTAACCAAACTATCATTGTCTTTAAAGTTATCGAAAAGTTATATCGATTTTGTCATAAAATGACAACTGACAAAACAAAATTCATTAAAAAAAAATAGAAGCATTTTACCAAAAATATGCCTATAAAATACCGAATTTGTATTTTTCGATGTTTATTAACTTTCTCGTATACGTAGTAAGAGAAAGATATTGTTTTCGTACAAAATTTTGAACTCGAGATTTTGATCAATTCTGATATTACGATGATAGGGGAACTCAAAAAAGTGGGTCTCGCAATTCTGTTCGTTCGTATGTCTGTCTGTCCCACCCCTGGGGAAACGCTGGACGGATTTGCTTCAAACTTCGTATTTATAGTTTGTGGGCTTCTTGCTAGGGACGTTTTTTTTATGCTAGCCCTAAATATAACGCAGCGTTCCCGATGCCTAGGGCTGCCAGATGAAATTTTATTAAAATCGGGACACTAAGGCCCGAAAATCGGGACAAATCGGGACATACAAAAAACATACATTTTTATGCGCTCATTAAGGAAAACTAAACGCTTTTTTAACGTTACCACTCCTATACGTACGTAATAATAATTCAGAAACTTTCCATATTCAGTCTAATAGTTAGGTACGGGTACATAACATAAACATACTGCATATATTTATCGTTTGGAATGAAATCTTCCTTAAAAAACCTGTGCAAACATCTTTACCACTATAGTTGCAATTCATTTTAATAAAAGGTAACCTTGTTAACAACGGATAATGTCTGACAAATACAAAATAACAATAACCATTATCAAAGACATCTTCTTATATATAAAACAGTTTCTAATAACTGATTGGCGATTGGTGGTCAACGTCCAGCCCATATACAATAAAAGCTAGGAAGCTAATATTTTGAAACAAATTTCCTTTTTTGATAAAATTCAGCACTTAGAACTTAGAAGTGATTTGGGTAATTTTAAACTCAAAAAGGGCAAAAAAGGAGGACAATGTTTGTATGGGTAAATTCTGAAGCAAGGCGCGCAGTGAAGTGGTGAGTAAGTGGGCCCTACGAACTAAGTCCCAAATGGAACTAACTCCCACTAGCCAAATGAACTAAGTCGCGCCAATTATGCAGTGGGATTTAGTTCATATGTTTGGGAGGTAGTTCGTAGTTCATTATGAACTAATTCCCAATGGATTAATGAATTAAGTCTCAATTAAAGCAGCATGCCCATTCATATATTTGTGCCTAATGGGAGATCAACTTCCGTAGGCACAGTGGTATATGCAACCCCCCTGCTTGGGGTCACTGTTGGATTTGGAGGTTGGGAGTAAGTTCATTTGGGACTTAGTTTATAAAGAACAAAGTCCCACTATTGGGAGGATTTTTTGGAAATTTTGTTTGGGCCCAATGTGGGTTCAGTTTTTGTTTTTTTTTTTTTTTATCCATTTTCTTTTATCCTAGCGAGCACTTGGTAAAGCGCATTGGGAACTTCTGCAACAAAAGCGAAGCATCGAATAAATGCTAGTTAATGTTCATTTAGTTAACATATTTATGTACCTACTTTAAAACAGTACCTATTCGTTATTAGAATCGAAAACACTAGCCGCCACAAACAATAAGACTGCCACAGTTTTTTGAGTTTAAAAGTACTTATATATCTGTCGACTAGCACTTTACAGCTCATTATTTCATATTTCTATATGGTAGAATGCATTCACAGCAACAATTGCAATTGCCTGTAGTCGTTATGATTTGTAACACATGTTTATATTAATTTATTTGTTAGCTATTTCCGATCGTTTTCAAACGAAGTAGAATAAAAAGAAAGAAAATCGGGACAAAATCGGGACATTTTGTATATCGGGACAGAAATCGGGACACGGTTCAAATGTCGGGATTGTCCCGCCAAAATCGGGACGTCTGGCAGGCCTACCGATGCCCAAAATAATAAAGTCGCCAAAAAGTAGCCAAAAGTTTAAAAAGGAACTTCATACAAATAAAATTTAATACTCGATGTATTTTCAACAAAACCTGGGAAAAGACTGTCAAAGTGGCCTGTGGGGATAAATTCTTTCTCAGAGATAAACTTACGAAAAAGTTAGGAAACGCTTTCTTAAAAAAAATAAATGCATTTTGTTTTTCCGTAAATTTAAGTAGGTATGTGATGTTTGTCAATTCATACATCTCAGTGGTAGAAAAAATTTTAAAACGTCTGATACACAAACAGCCGAATAATTTGCTACTTTATCATGCAAAATTGCGTGGCTTGGTAATGTAAAGCCAGTATAAATCGTGTAAAATGTTTTTAATACCCGGACGGAAACTTCATTCACAGGAGGGACCAAAAAGTCAAAAACTTGGAAAAATGAAAACGTATCTGGAAAACAAAAAAAAAATGTATTTACCTACCCAAGAATTATTTTCCAAAGTAGGTACATACATATTGATACATATTTAAATTGGAAATAGTAAACACATACATATACCAAATATTATATGCTGTCTGCATATCAATTACCTTCCTATTTTTTTAAATCTAATTTTTTATTCAATTTGTTCCTTTCAATCTAGTGACAACACTTATATGTATATCAAACTTCTCGCCATTATATTTGACGTTTCCCAGCCACGGGGTTTCTCCCCTTTGGTTTAATTAAAATCTCTATTATAAATTCCACATCTACCTACTCACTTCCATAATTTAAACACATCCACGTGTGTACCTGTACGTATTTATAAATTAATATCAATATAAACGATTTTGTCAACCATTTACAAATAGTGTTACCCAAAAATAAATAAATAAATAAATAAATAGCGCATATAGCTAATTAAGCATTTTATTTTTTAATTTGGCATATTCCGTTAGAAAATTGCTGGCTACACTGCCAACATATATCTATTAAAATCATTCATGCTATATGATACTATTTTTCCTACTAACGCATTTCCCACCCCACCCTTATCCATACTACCGACAGCTACGATTACCCCTATTTGCGATAGTACCTACCGCCTACAACAACAAAACATTCCAAGTTCAACAAGGGCATCCATTTATAATAACTTATAAACCGCCCACCTCCAACAGTATATTTGTCATTTTAGTAATCGCAACACTAACCCACAACAATAAACACGCTCGACTACGACACGTTCCACTAAGGGTGAGTGATGCGAATATTCGCTATCGTTGCAAAGTTAAGATGTAGGCGGCGTTACTTGTCTCCGGATGACTTGCCACCGGATGAGTTGCACCCGACCCCGCGCCGAAACCAGATGCATTAAAAATCTCTTTAGCATCTTAAGCGCCCCATGTCGTCAGTATTATGTTGATGATAAATTAGTCGCCACAGGTACTCTCCCCCCAGTGAGCTTCGAATTCGACGGGAACGTGACAGTCTTGGAAGTATTGGAAATCTTGGAATATGTTGCACTTGGTCGTTGTTTGAACTGTGGCGTGTCAGAATCATCTTTGACGAAATAAGCTGGTTTTAGTCTGCTTACAGATACAACTTTCACATCTCCTTCAATTTTAATTTTGAAAATGTTGTCGTTGATGCGTTCCAAAACTTCATGTGGTCCAGAGTACGGCGGTTCAAGTGGTTTTCTGACAGCATCAATTCTGAGAAAGACATGGGAACAGGAGTAAATGTTTTTAAGAACAAACATACGTGATTTGATGTGATGTGCTGTTGCAGTAGGTCTTAGTGTTCTGATGTGCTCGCGAAATTTCTCCAAAAAAATTTGCGGATCAGCAGGCATGTCCTCAGAAATGAAAAATTCACCGGGCACTCGCAAACCAGTACCAAACACGAGGTCAGCGGGCGAAGCGTTTAAATCCTCCTTAAAGCATGTGCGGAGTCCAAGTAGTACTGTAGGCAGTGCTTGTGGCCAAGGAATTTGGGAGTTGCACATGAGGGCTGCTTTGAGTGAGCGGTGCCATCGCTCAATAATCCCATTAGCTTGTGGGTGGTATGCTGTCGTTCGGATGCGATTTGCGCCAATCATCCGTGTCAATGCTTTGAAAAGTGAACTCTCAAATTGAGCTCCTTGGTCTGTGGTTATGGTGAGCGGAGTACCAAACTGAGCTATCCAATTAGCATAGAAGGCATCGCAAACGGTGTCGGCTGTCATGTCCATTAGGGGAACTGCTACTGGCCACCTGGAAAATCTGTCAATTATTGTTAAACAGTACCTGAGATTCTTCACTGTGGGTAGTTCGATGAGGTCCATATGTATGTGGTTAAATCGATTGTTAGGCACATCAATTTTGTTTGGAGTAAGTTGGGTATGTCGTTGGATTTTGCAACGCTGACAGGCTATGCAATTACGAGACCATTCAAGGGCGTCCTTTTTGATTCCAGGCCAAACATACTTCTGCCTAAGTTGACGGCATGTACCTCGGCCACTTGGATGCGATAGGCCATGGATTGTGTCGAATGCTTGTCGTCGAAGAGTGGCAGGGATGTATGGACGAACCAGTCCGGAAGAAATGTCGCAGTGTATTATATGACGTCCATCGATGGATAACCGCTGGAGCTTAAGAGAGTTGTTGTTGTTTTTAAGCAGATGTTGCAGCTCGTTATCTTGTTGTTGTTGCTCCTGGATGTTTTCAGCAGTTAACAGTGTTGGCATATTGATTGAGCAAATGCGGGATAATGCGTCGGCAACGATGTTGTCTGCTCCCTTGGTGTAAATTATTTCTGTAGAAAACTGCGAGATGAAATCTAGTTGTCTCAGCTGTCTTGGTGAGGCTTTTTCAGCTTTTTGAGCAAATGCGTATGAAATCGGTTTGTGGTCAGTTTTAATGATAAACTGCCGACCATCGAGAATGTGACGGAAAAACTTGACTGCGGCGAAGATCGCTAAAAGCTCTCTGTCATAAGTGCTGTAGTTGGTTTCCGTAGGACTGAGTTTTCTTGAGAAGAATCCAACAGGTCTCCAGATAGCGCCTTCAAGCTGCTCTAGGGTAGCACCGATTGCCGAAGCAGAAGCATCCGTCGAGAGTGAGAGTGGTAATGTTGGTGAAAGAAAAGCTGTTTGGGCTGCTGAAGCGACACTTTGTTTGCAATCTGATAAGGCTTTTTCGCTTTCAGCCGTCCAATTCACTTTACGTTTATCATTCTTTTTGGCATCCTTCAGGTACATGTTGAGTGGAGCCTGCAATTGAGCAGCGTTCGGAATGCACTTGCGGTAATAATTAATAACCCCTAAGAAGCGACGTAAATCAGTGATGGTCTCAGGCTTGGGATAGGAGAGAATTGCCTCAATCCGTTCAGATGGTGGTTGATATCCGTCTTTGTTGATGGTGTAGCCCAGATAGTTTAGTTGTTCTTTGCCGAATTCACATTTGCTAACATTGATGGCGAGCTTATGTTTGCGAAGGATGATGAAAACTTGTTGTAAATGGGTTATGTGTTCCTCAAAAGAGTCAGACGCAATGATAAGGTCATCAATGAATATTCCAACGAAGTCCAGGTCTCTGAAAATGGTGTCCATGTGTCGCTGGAATGTTTGTGTTGCGTTTCGTAGACCTGGTGGCATGCCCAAGAACTCGAAGAGCCCGAATGGTGTTGTGATGGCCGTCTTCGATACGTCCTCTGCAGCTATTGGAATCTGGTGGTATGCACGCACCAAGTCAATAGTTGAGAATATTCTTTTACCATGTAGTCGCTGGAACAAGTCTTCGATGAAGGGAACTGGATATCGATCAGGAACTGTCTGGGCGTTTAAACGTCTGTAATCGCCAGTTGTTCGCCAGCCACCAAGCTTTTTGGGTACCATATGAATTGGACTGGCATATTGGCTGCTGGATGGTCGGATTACATTGTGATGCAGCAGAAAGTCGATGTCATCTTTGGCTACTTTAAGTTTTTCTCCAGCTAATCGGCGCACGCGCTCTACAACGGGTGGTCCGGTGGTCACAATGTGATGAGATACAGCTATGGTGGTGTCAGCTGTTGGTGTTGACGGGGGCATGGTGATGTCAACAAAATCCTGTAGTAGCTTCGCAATTTGTGGGTGTAAGTTGGCAAGTGATTGCTGATCAACAGTGGATATATTATATTCCACGGTTGCAACAATGCTTCCGTTGGTAGACAGAGATGTGAGCGGGTCAACCAGGCGATGTTTTTTTAGGTCGATAAGTAACCCAAAATGCACAATGAAGTCAGCTCCTATTATTGGTGATTTGACATCAGCAATTATGAACGACCATTTAAATGCACGTCGTAGGCCCAAGTTGACAGTTAGCACTACCTGTCCATATGTGTTGATGGTTGACGAGTTTGCAGCATACAGCTTGAAAGGTGTTGGTTGATGCGCCTGCTTGATTGATGTACGTGGTAGCACGGAGACAACAGAGCCGGAGTCGATCAGAAACTTCAGATGAGTAGCCTTGTCGTACAGATGCAGGCGGAATTCCTTATTTGAATTGATGCAGTTGAGATGAGTGCTGTCGCCAACCGCCTCTACGGGCGACAGCCGGATTAGTTTTCCGACTTTTTGGAGTCTGGCTTGTAATTGCAAGGCTGCAAACAATGCTGAGCTTTGTCCCCGAAGCGCTGATGGTAATGGCACACTGAGTTGGAGTCTCGCGTTCGAGATCGTGACCGAGATTGAGTTTGCTTGTTGTCACGTTGTTTGCTTGACATGTCTCGAACTCGAATTGAAAGCTCGGCGATGGATCTCTCGACGCTTAGCAATCGTTGCTCCAGGAGTTTAGAGTCACTGCATCCGTGAGGTTTACAACCATCACTGGAAGTGTTTGAAGTGGACATAACGTAGGAGCAGCTGGTATTGTTTTCCATGAGGCTGTCTGCGACATCTGCAAGTTGGTCGAGCGTGGCTTCCTGTACAACCTTGAGGATTTTGGAGACTGTTTCAGGGAGAAGACCCAACCATTTTGTTCGAAGAAGATCTTCCGTGGCCCTGGTACCGCCGAGAGTTCTCATCATCCTAAGGAGTTGAGAAGGTTTCTTGTCTCCTAGCTCCAATTCAGTAAGTAGCTTGTGCAGCTGGCGTTCAACTGATTCAGAAAATCGTTTAATGAGATTTTCTTTCAATTTAATGAATTTGTCCTTGTCTGGTGGTGTACGAATGATGTCAGAAACTTCCTGAAGAACGTCTGAGTCAAGGGCTGCTACCACTGCGTAGTACTTACTGCTATCTGACCTGATGTTTCGGTTCCTGAATTGCGCGTCAATTTGGATGAACCAGAGTTCTGGATCTGTTTTCCAGAAGGGAGGAAGTTTGAAGTGGGCGAGTGAGACAATGTCGTCGTCGTTGTTAGCGTTTGCCAAAGGCATTTGGACGATTGCTGGTGGCTCATCAAGATTTCTTCGTTGGGGTGAATTTGAACGAGACATGTTTTAAAAATACTCACTTACGTTGCCCCAGACGTATCACGTCGGGGTCACCAATTGTAGCTTTGGTTGTGCGCTACTACACAAAAGTGTGAAACGTCAGTGGAACGATTGGCAAATGAAATTTAATCAACAAAACTCGTTTATTTAAAAATTAACATTAAACATTAACAAAAGGAAATTCACAAAAATAGATATTAATTAGAGAACACGTCTGGTGTCTGGTCAGAATGAGATCGGATAAGATTGCAGCTGCCGAATATGTCGCGCCGAAACCAGATGCATTAAAAATCTCTTTAGCATCTTAAGCGCCCCATGTCGTCAGTATTATGTTGATGATAAATTAGTCGCCACAGATGTAGTGTACGTGGTGCCATCTACTGAGGTTGTTCCAAGCTCTCGTGGTTCCTCTATGTATATAAACTCAATGGTACTACCAAGCAGAAACCCCTTTTTTGGTGTAGTGGTGGAGAAACTCTGATATTATTCGTTTCTCTTCTTTTGTGTCTGTCCATACATAATGGCATACCTACATGTATGTGCCTATTTAAATTAAAAAAGAATAATTTCGTTAATACACATTACATACTGCTTGTTTTATTCCATTTTAATATCGACGCATCATGATTGAAAAACCCTTTACATACCTATCTAAATCGAATTATGTAATCATTTATCTTCGATCGCGTGCCTCAGAAAATATTTTTCCAGTGACATATCCTTATCCAAACTGGTTTTTTACGGTACGTCCAGCCGGCTCTGCTGCTCGTGCTCACAAACAAGCTATATCTATATACATATAATTTGTGCTCATGTTTATGATATTAATTATGAGTATACAGCTGAGTGAAAGTGTGGTTGCGTTAAGTCACATTCCAAATTATCCACAATCCAGAATCCACATGGTTGGATATGAAAATAGGCATATCCTTAGGGGTAAGTAGCACAGCTTCAGGGGCAAATAGAGACGATATCTGGCGAGGAGTTCACCAACTATTTTCATTTCGTTGAGGTATGTATATAAACAGCCCCTGAAGCTGTGCTACTTACCCCTAAGGATATGCCTATTTTCATATCCAACCATGTGGATTCTGGATTGTGGATAATTTGGATTGTGACTTAACGCAACCACACGTCCACTCTGCTGTATACTCATAATTCATATCATAAACATGAGCACAAATAATATGTATATAGATATAGCTTGTTTGTGAGCACGAGCAGCAGAGCCGGCTGGCGCTAGACGTACCTACCGTAAAAAAACAGTTTGGATAAGGATATGTCACTGGAAAAATATTTTCTGAGGCACGCGATCGAAGATAAATGATTACATAATTCGATTTAGATAGGTATGTAAAGGGTTTTTCAATCATGATGCGTCGATATTGAAATGGAATAAAACAAGCAGTGTGTAATGTGTATTAACGAAATTATTATTTTTTAATTTAAATAGGCACATACATGTAGGTATGCCATTATGTATGGAATATAATATCGTTGAAATGGCTTCTGACAGTGACACAAATCCGAGTAGTCCTAATTTTGGCTGACAATTCATCTTTAGAGACGAGGCACATTTTTTGAGCCAAATTGACAAATATGGGACGCGGTTCACAAGGCGGCAATGCATCAATCAATGCGATTTTGGGCCGGCCGGTGCGGCGTCGGCATTAATCCGCACTTTTTTGAAAATGACCTTGGTGATGCCATCACCATCAACGAGCGCTACAGGTCCATTCTTTCAAAATTTTCTTTTCATCAATCAATCGTTGTAGTACATCAGATATACCTATCAGGAAAATGGATCTGTAAAAACAATAAACAGAACAAAACTGAAACATTAAACCACAGTAATTCGTAGGAATTCAGTGGGTGACTGAGAAGTTGAACAGAGAAAGTTTTAAGCACGGAAAAATTAACACATAAATGGATTTTCTAGGAAATTTCGAGTAACTTTTTTCTTTAACTTTTTTTTTTGTGAACTAGGTATCTTAGTAATTCTTGTTTTAAGTGAGTTCCCTTCCCCTTGCGGCCTTGCCTCTCACTGGGGTGTGAGAAGTTGAAAGTTGTTGTGCTGATTGCCACATTTTTTTCAGCTTCTGTAAAGAAGTTATTGGCAACAACCGCGAAAATTGCCATTGCTGCCTTGCAACCAAATATTTGTGTTACATACCAATTTTACATAAAGCTTCTGAGCATTTGGTCGCAAGTGTTCTTTTGTAAGCTTGTACAAATGGGGACGTTCAAGTATCTAGTTTAGTAAGTCTGACAGCTGACTGACTTGATGTTTCTGAGTTCTTATTGGCTGAGATTAGTCACGTGAGCAGCTTTCTCTGTTGACGTTTATGGAGGGGTAACCGACGAATCTAGTCACGAATTTCGTGACTGAGTACTAAGTTGACATTTCTATATGTCATCGGCGGAGAATTTGACATTTCAAATTTGCCTTGTGAGATCACAAAGCTAGTGGATATACCTAACCAAAACAAACAAAACCAAAAAAAATCTAAAAATGATATTATAAGTGACGATTTGTGGAGTGGACTACTCTTTAGATGCTCCCCCCGTCAAGATCTGACGTTCACGACCAATTAAGTTAGTTTTTGCGTTCAGGTTACACTTAGTCCAGATAAATCTAGTCGACTTAAGTCAACTAGATACTTGAATGTGCCCAATGTTTTACAGTGCAGAATTAAATAATTTTTCGAGTATTTTCCAAGAAACTCGATCCGGAGTCAGAATGCCAGCCTCTAAAGATCTGTCTCTTACGCTCTTAATAAAGTGTGGTACATCATGTAGTAAGAAAATTTGTTTCTCAGATTAAAATAAGGCTGTTTAATTGCCCCTCCTAAAATTCTGTACGCCCTTCTGTCGTTGCTTCCTTGGTCGGTGCTTACTGCATTAACTTCAAAGCATAAAGATGTTACCTTAGCTATGCCTATGCAGTCCTTAATAATATTGCTTAAGAGCACTCCATTTACGTTTCCTATAAAAATGACTACATATATATGTAATTTGTTTCCAATTGCAATTTAACCCTCTCAACATAACAAGAAGTGCATGTGTAGCGATGACATTTTTCCGACAAAAATTGCCATGATCTATAAAGCCATTATAATTATGTATTATTATATTCCAATCCATTTCAACAGCACACATTTGTTGTCTATTGTTGAGAGGGAAGTCCTTTTTTTAACAAATCAAGAATGCCTTCAGATATTCCTGGTAAAATCTTTATATTTGAATGCCAGTGCCACCTTCGAATTGTTGATATAGAGGGTAAAAAAATCCAATCTCAATTAAATACATTACCGGAGATTTATAAAAAAATTTTAAATATAAATCTTTTTCATCATTATTTTTTCCACTGACAATCCACCAAACATCGACAAGTAAACACAATGCAAATACAATTCCCTTTTTTTTACTTTGAGAAAACCCCTTACCCGCCGCACAAGGTTAAGAGGCCTCTACCCAGAAATCGAGGAAAAGTGCAAAAAATGGCATTTTGTTTCCCTCCTAGAGAAGTCAATACTGAAGCGATCGAAATGATATTGGATGCATTGGAAAGAACAAAATATGTCCTTTGAAAGCTCTGAAGCATTTTTTTAAAGCGACATCTCGTTTTTCTTTTATTGAAAGAATTCCCAGCTGTGTTTGGGAAAATTGGCCTAAAACCGACATTTTGTTTGCCAACGCATGATATGATAGAGTTCGAAACAGTCTAAGATAACTTGTCCATCTTAAAGGTCATATGCAAAACACAAATGAGTTTAAAATAAATCTTAAAATTTCATCCTGGTTTTAAAAAAACAGGTGTTTTAAAACAAACAATTTTTTGAATTAAAGAACAACGTTTTTCCTGTATATATTGATTTATACTTGATGCAATTTTTACTCAAAACAACAAAGTATCATACCAGCTATCGGATGCAAAAAAAAAATTATGTATTTACATGTATTTTGTTGCAAAATACTGAGTTTAAATTTTATATATTTTTCAAGAAAAATACACTCCATGTGTCATAGTTGTTGCACATTCTCAGAAAAAAGTTCCAAGTTTCTCATTTAGATGGCGGTAGTTCTGTCGTCTGATTTGATTAGCCAATCAGAATGACACCCAAGCTATAAGGGATAAATGTGTAGTTTGTCAACTGCATTGAGAGGTGTGTTATAAATGAAACCGGTTTGGCGTGAAGTGTGATCGAAATGGAATCAAGGATGCGTGTGTTGATATGTGTGTAAGCAGGTGGGGATTCTTTATTCAAAGTGGTTTTTGCTTCATGGGGATTCAAAGTAATTTTTGCTTCTTGAATAAAAATGAAAATGAGAGAGGGGAAGCACTTTTCAATATGTTGCTATATTTAATAAATTCTTATTGAAAATGCATTTATTTGTTTAAACAAAATTGCTTAAACTTCATAACAAAAATTATAAATTAATTTAAACGATGAATTCAGATTTTTAGAAAATCTATATATTTTATGTATAGCAAATTTGTATCTTGAAAAGTGCTTGCCGGTCACACCGTGATCAGGTGTAAACCAGATAATGGTTTGGTTTGTGTTGGTAGGAAAAGAGACGAAACGGAGAGGGTGAAAGGTGGGTTAGGCTGAAAGAGGTATAATTGAAAGCAAATTGTAGTATGCACCAGCAGTATTGCGCTGTTGCCATTTACAAGGAAAGATTATGCAATTTTGTTTGCGCTGTTGCCATTATCTTACCTACCTTTTATGAGCTATGGTAGGGTAGGTGTTTGGTTTTTCGTATGAAGAGGGGGACAGAGGAAAGAATTTGCAACATTATGAAGATCACCAAGGTAAGTAGCAAAAGCTACACCGGGATTGTGAGAGGGGATGATGCAAGGGGTATTCAAGTGGGGCTTAGTTGGGAAGGAATTGTGGGTTTTGCTACAGAGAATATTACTGAATGCAAAAATATACATATACCTGTGTACATTCACTCGATAATATGCAGGATCCAATAAAAGGATTTATGTGTATTGGGGGTTTGTTGACTTGTGGGAACGATTTTATTTTCTACCCGCCATTACTTAACCCAATATGTAGTACATTTACTACCTCACCTGCTCCCCTTATACCATTAAAATCTTAAAACTACTCTTTAAAAAACTCAATGGATCACAGAAATACAAAATACATACCTACCTAATGCAAAATATCCGATCTGCATTTTCACATTCTTTCTCTTCACGTTGTTATCCTTTATCATCATCAACCTTGCCATGCTGAAAATACCCTACCACACACACCATCTATATATATGCGCAGAATACTTACCCCATCGTTGATTTAATTTTCCCTTGCACATTCAAAGTCATTATTATGTAATCAATGGAGAATGGATTCTTTGTCTTATGCTTATCTACATTTTCCTCTCACTCTCACTCATTCATTTGGATGCAATTCTCAGCAAGAAAAATAAAACATCCCCCACACGCACACCACACACGATCAATAAATGACACAAAACCAGTTTTCATATCCAAGTATGTATTACATGATATCCCACCTAAGTTCCGCCTCCTGAATTGATTTTAAAAGTGAAATGAATGACGAGAGTGGTTTCACACCATGATAAGAGCTTCGCAAATCAAAAATAGATGGCGCTTTGAGTTCCACTTTATGTTCTACAATATGGGTAGAGGCCTCTTAATGGTGCATTACATAACATAGAGATATTGGATATTCATTATGCACATGCTCTTTGTATGCTTTCCCACTACAAGTCCTTTTGTGTTGTTGTCAATATGGGTTCCACCATGTTCCACACACATTTTCGATCTCGATGTAGTGTACGTGGTGCCATCTACTGAGGTTGTTCCAAGCTCTCGTGGTTCCTCTATGTATATAAACTCAATGGTACTACCATTGAATAACTACAAATAGAATCGGCACCGATGCAATCATCCGCTACGCGGTCCATACGTCGCTGCGATCGTTTGTGCTGGTTTGTTAAATGGATCTGGGCATATCTGGGATTGAAGATTGGATAAACAAAATCCCAACAAAAATATCCCTCTAAGGAATGCTGGATGGGTCATTTTTTGTTGTAAACCAGTCTGAGGTAGGATATTTCATGCTTAGCTTTGCTGTCGAAATGTATATAGAGAAAACCAAAGAAAAAAACAAAAACAAACTGGTTTGCCTTTTCTCTTTCTTCATTCCCCATCCTCATCCATCAGTATAAAATTCTTTCTGATATGACGTAACAGGGTAGGGAACTAGTTTGGTTTGGAAGACAGTAAAGGAGATGCAATATTACAAACAAGTATCAATAACAAAAGCAATGCGTAGGATTTATGACTTTAGGAGAGGGAGGGTGATGCAAGGGGTGAGTTGGGAAGGATAAATTGAATAAAAATGATTTTGGCTTTCTTGCTGACATTATATAGGTACACAAGATTTTAAGATTGTGCATAAATGTTCTATGTTAGAGTCTCACTATTTTGCCTATATTTTTGTTAAATATGCATAGATTTTATTGATTCTTTTTCTAATTATGTAATTCAAAAATTTTATATCTCGCAAACTACCAAATCGATTGAGTTCCAATTTCCAGGCAATCTTAGGTATTGGACCGATATTGCTCCTGTGAAGATTGGTCAAAATTGAACAATCGGACTGAATAAAAACCAGAGGAATCTCATACCTACATTGGTATCACGAAAATCACCTACCCGATTAAGCTCAAATTAAAAAAAAAATGTTTGTTAATGGCCCAAAGGTAAAAAAAACTCAAGCACTTTTTAAAATATGGAACATGCATTGGGCTGATAGACAAAAATGTATCTGGGCAATACAATTCCTAGGCACGAGCAAAGCCGACGGGGTAAAGTAGCTTAGCTATGCCTATACATGGCGTTTTTGTTTTTAGGTTTATCTGAGCTCTGAACAAAGCTCGAAAATTTTGAACATCTGAACTGAAACACACTTGAGCACATATCTGTCATATTTTTTTAGATATTAATTGTTATTATTTATTAATTTGGTTTACCTACTGTGCCAGAACAACAACACTCGTCCACCACTTAACTATACATACCTATTTTGTTTATCCTGTCAAATGTCACTGTAAAGTGTGTAAAGCTAAGTACACATGATTGTAAGATCTTACAATATTGTCAGATCTGTCAATGCTCTGACAATGACAGACAATGAGCTTACAACAGCCAACTACCTTACATACAATACAAAATTGTGCGTTTCAAACGGTTGTAAGATTTTGTCTCAAAGTCTTACAATTTCATTGTCAGATGCATGTCTTACAATGGTCTTACAATTACTTTTCTGACAACGTTGTAAGGTTGAAAATTGTGTGTTCACACGGTCGGCACTCGGCAGATATTTGAATATGAAACATTGGTCGATCTGTTGTCAGACATTGGCAGATAAATTCAAAGTCTTGTGGTTTTTTTTTGTAATAAGGATAATGAATTAAAATATTGCACTCGCAACTATTTTAACTGCCTACATGTTGGAAGACAACGAGGAAGATGAATTTATACAAAGGATTCGATAGCCCGTCGCGTCGTCAGCAGAAGGGATTCTACTCCAAATTACTCGTCGAATTGCGACCTGAGCAGCCAGAACTCTATCGCAATTTTTTGCGGATGTACTCAAAACTATTTGATGATCACGGTATGTTCATGTTGACGGTATACCTATCCCCTTCGCCAATATGAATATCTAATAAAAAGGAAGTGTCGTCGACTAACTAGTTTTAAAAAAAACACACAGAAAACAAGAATTATATCACAAACTTCAGACCATACATTTTTTTTTTAGTCTTTTTTAATGCTGGCGACTTTTCCAATGCACAGTTGTTTGCATCGATTAAATTATTTTCCATTGTGTATAAAAGTAAACTTCGATTTCGCGTCTATAACATAGGTTAAACTGTCTGTCAATGAAAAAATTGCAAGCTAATGTCAGCTTCCATAAACAACGACATCTGACAATTTCTGATGAGTCTTACAATGTCCTAATTGTCTGACAATAATAAAAATTGTGTGTTCAGACTTGTTCCGACGATCGTTAGCAACCTGACAATTTCATTGTCACTACTAGCCAATCCAATCCTGCGATTTGTGGACCGCCTGTTTTCTGATCCCGAAAATACCGGAATTTGTAACTACATATTAGATAGATACATACATATTCACGGGATTTATACGGAACTATAAATAGACGTATGAATTAAGAAAAGGACGGCGTTCCTTAAGGTGCCAAGTTTGATTTTGAATTGGATTTCGAAATTTTGTATGCTGAAATGTTGAATTCAGACGAGGTGTAAAAGTACTTATAACATAATTTCGTAGCAAGAATCTAATGTAAACTGCAAATATTCTTAATATTCCTACATACTATAATCCAGATTTGAAATTTATCGGGATGATTTGGTTGATTGCTGCAATAGCATTCAGCGTAGCACTGATCTGCATACAGCTGCTCCTAAAATAATTGTACATATTTAAATACAAAAGGTTAATTTTGGATTTAAAATTAAAATAAACAAATGAACTCGAACTGTCAGCCCACAAATCGCATACCTACTTATTCACAGTTTGAAGCAAACTACCTACTAGAGGTACAAACGAAATCGCCCTGTCGTTTAGAGTGCAGATAGGTACCTACCACCATGCAGACAGACAGACAGAATTGCGAGACTCACTTTTTGATCTCTACAATCCTCTTAATATCACAATTAATAGATCTAAATTTGGATTTAAAACAATATCTTTCTGATCACAGAATCCGTCGTATTCGGAATTTTGCTATACGAACCCCGAAAGAACTATCACAGATTCCGTTGTGGTGGAAATTTTTGCTACGAATTAAATTCCGAATACGACGGATTCTGTGATCAACCAGAATACTTCCTACATGATGAGAAAACTGAAAAATGGGATCGATCTAGGTACCTACGTGATTTTATTTCCTAAAATTCAATCAAGCTTCCCTACTAGTACACTTACCATGAACTTTACATGCTTACCCACCCCATAACTTTCAAATCATCAAAACCTGCCTTGACACCTAAGTTCAAAAGCCACCACCATGCCACCGCTGCTGCCCATAAATCGAAGAAATACAAAATATGTAGGTACTGTAAAGAATCTGATCTGTGATTTCATATTATGTATTTCTCCTTTCCACATTGTTATCCCAATGCACATCACACTCGTCTCCTCATGCTAAAATTACCCCTCCCCCACCATACACACCACCGCTAACTTCCTATACATATTTGCGAAAAGTACCCGATCATTGATTTAATTTTCCTTTGCATATTCCACTTCTGCTCCACAACCATTATTATGCAATCGGTGCAATCTCTTTCATCTGCATGTTGTCAATAACAGAGTATATCCATTAATGAGTAGGGACACTCTCTCCACATATGCATTTCCTACTACCACAAAGCAAAATGCAGAAAAAATCGTACAATAAGTGGTAGCAGGTCGAAAGAATACTTTTTACCTGCATACAACGACTGCTTGAGAAAAAAAGGGTACACAACACATTTTGCCTGTACCACTACATGGGGCTTGCTGCGTACGACAAACGATTGTGGGTTTTTTCATAAAGCATTTTTAAAGGCGACCTGAAGTGATGTCAGTACATTAGTATTTTCTCTCAACCATGCAGGTTGATCAGGTAACCAGCTTTGCTTTCGTAGAATTGGTAATAAAAAACAAATTTTGTAGTTTTTCCCATTGGTTATTGATTAAATGGTCTTTGTTATGGACATGAAAAAGAAATGTTTCATTCTCTATCACGAAATTCAACCCTTTTGCCTTGCTACGACTTCGTTAATTACCATATTTTACGATTTTAAGTTTTATTGCCAGCACTTTTTAGGTAATATAATTCACAGCAGATGGTCATACTAATTACTTAGGTTGGTTGTAGAGGGGATTGTTTACATTTTTTTCGCACGTATTTTTAAAGGCGACCTGGAGTTGGATTGTTATCAGTCGTTCATTACCATCAATTGACGAAGTAAAGGGTGTTCAGTGTCAGTGCGTGTGGCAAACAATTAAAAATAGTGAAAATTAAAAGTTGAAGTGCAAGTTTGCATAGTTTAAGAACTTTAAATAAAATAATGGGAAAACATTATGTTAAATGTTTGGCGTGTGGGCGAGAGCAGAAAGAAAATTTTGGAGTTAAATATTTCAAAATACCCAGCTAGGACTTTAAAAGAAATTTTATTTACATGCATTAAGCAATTAATTGAAGTGAATATGAAACCTAGGCTTGTAATCTCAGATCAAGGTGGAAATTTCATTGGTCTAAATAGGTAGACTCCTTGGTATTCCCTTTGAAAAGCCATTTTTTTATGTAGAAAATACTAAAATATTTTATATGTTCGATAGCCCTCATCTTTTAAAATCATTCTGGCGAAATTTCATGAAGTACGATATTGCTGTTGACAACAAAAAAACAAATTGGAAAGACGTTGTGAACTTTTATTTATGGGAGAAAAATAATTCATTTCGAATGGCTCCCAAATTGACGGATGAACACATTTTTCCCAACAATTTCCAAAAGATGAGGGTGAGGCTTGCTGCTCAAACGATAAGTGCAACAGTTGCAGCTGGTATTTATACTCTAGCTAGTCACGGTGCTGTATCTTCAAAAGCTATTAATACCGCTGAAATTATTGACAAAATATATAAGTTATTTGATATTTTCAATTCATCTAAATTTCGAGAATCCAAAAAATTCAGAAGGCCATTTTTCGCAAACCCGGAACAAATTACTTTTTTGCATGAAATGAATTTATTTTTTGAAAATATGACTTTTCATGAAAATTCTAGAAATGTAACTAAAAAAATGCGTTTATAAAAGGATGGCAACAGAATATAAATGCCTTAATTGGCATTTTTACAGAAATAAAAGAAGAGAAGTAAAAGAGGGGGAAATAACAAGTTGCTGACTCCATTTCAATTCATCTGTTCATTTAAAAGATCTTTTTCGGCAAAGTATATGGAAGATATTACACGTGGAAACTGTGAGCCAACTGCTAACCTGGAACTTCCAGACATTGAAGTCCCTCCTCCCTTTTTACAGATTTTAAAGAATGTGAAAATGCGAAATTGACACGGCCCAATCAAGAATTTTTAGACTCGTTAGAGAATCTTGAACAAAAATGTATTTCTTGTTTTCCAAATATGTACTACCTAAATAATTTTGAGGGGAATATTTTTAACTTTTTGAAAAATGAATTTCATTACAACTGTTGCAAAATTCAAAATAAGGAATTTCTTATCAAATTTTACGCCCGAGTACGGGTTTACTTTATTCTAAAACAGTTCAATAAAAATAACAAAAAATGTACCAACAAACAAAAATATTTAAGTGTAGCACACATGTGAATATATATTAGATATAAAATGTTCAATAAGAAATATTACAAATTGATTTTGCTTTTTTTTACGTCACACCCTGTACCACATTTTGAAATAGTTCGACTACTCTTCCATCCCTCTTTTACTAGAGCACTTTTAGTGCCGTCTATTTCTCGTGTATGTGTACTGCAAATTGTAAACTGATAAGAAACACGTGGAGAGTGTCCCTACTCATTAATGGATATACTCTGGTCAATAAGACCATTGTATATAGACACTATAGTACTATCACTTCGCATGTATGCACTAGCGCCACCAACCACCTCTGAGACCAACTACTCACATCGAACATGGTAGTTGTATTGGATTATTTGAAACGAAATTAAATGATGCCTTCTTCTTTTCTTATTCGTCTCATTGACAACATGCAGATGAAAGAGAAAGAACAATTATTATTTTTGTTGTCTTTTATTCTCCAGCGATTGTATAGTAAGTAGTGGAATGTGGAAGAGGGTACTTTTCGCATATACGATATACCTATACTCGTAGGTAGTTAGTAGTGGTGGTGTGCAGTTTAGGCGAAGTGTACTTTTAGCATTTATGAGAATAACAATATGAAAAGAATGAAATGAAAGATCGGATCGATTTGTACTTTTCGCATATAGTGGTGGTGTGTGGGGAGAGTACTTTTAGCATGATGATGGGTGTGATGCTGATGACGATTGGAATTGATATTTAAGAGGATAACAATGTGGAAAGGAGGAATATGAAATCATAGATCGGATTTTTAACAATACATATTTTGTGTATTTCTTGGATTTATGGGCAGCAGTGGTGCGTCATGATCGTGGTTTTTGGACTTAGGTGTCAAGGGTAGGTTATGATATATGATGATTTGAAAATTATGGGGTGGGTGAGCATGTGAGGTGCACTAGTGGGGAAGTTTGTTTTGGATCTTAGCAAATAAAATCACGTACCCAGATCGATCCAAATTTTCAATTTTCTCATATTGTGGGTAGAGTGAGAAAGATATTGTTTTAAGTCCAAATTTTTAGATTAATTAATTATTATATTAAGATGATACTAGGTACAGCTCAAAAACTGAGTCTCGCAATTCTGTCTGTCTGTTTGTCTGCGTGGTGGTAGATAGCTGTAGCGACAGGACGGATTCGTTTGTAGGTACCTCTAGTAGTTTGTTTCAAACTGTGCATAAGTAGGTATGCGATTTGTAGGCTGACAGTTTGAGTTCATTTGTTTATTTTAATTTTAAATCCAAAATTAACCTTTTGTATTTAGATACAATTATTTTAGGAGCAGCTATACGCAGGTCGCAGTGGTACGCTGAATGCTATTGCAGCAATCATTCCAATCATCCCTAATACATTTAAAATATGGATTATTGTAGTAATGTAGGAAATTGATGAATATGTATTTAGAAACTTGCAGTTCAGATTAGATTCTTGCTATGAAATTAAGTAAGCTATTGCTTGTTTTAAATAACTAAGTCATCAACGCACAGCCCAAAACGGATAATCTAAGCCCGTTTTCTAACCATTGATCAACGATCACATGAAAGTGAGGGAAAATGAAAATCAAAAAGGAATACAAGTATGTAGGAGAATTTGTTTATTGTAACGAGCGAATAGCTCACAATTATCTCCAGACCAGAAATGACAGCATCAGGTGGGTAACCCCAAATAACACAAGCAAAACCATCACGGGACTGCTAGTAATCTATTTTTTATATTCCGTTTATAACTCGAGTTTGGTTACACCGAATTTGATGATTCTTTTTTTCCATAAAGGTATATTCTTCTGTAGCAGGTTTGTATGTAAAAAAAAATTGGACAAAGGGGCGTGGCACCGTCCATTTAAAAATCGTGGTATATGAACTCACATTTTGATAAAATGATAAAATCTTTGTACGAAGGCTATTCTGTAAAGTTTGGTCAAAATTGGACAAAGGGATGTGGCGCTATTCTTCGACAATCACGGGAGCCAAAGTTTGTAAAATTTGTAACATTGGTATGCATTGTCCTGATAGACAAGAATACTATATATGCAATACGATTCCTGGAAAACCCAAAAATGTGTACCATGGAGCATTACAATACAGTAAATTACGCTTATAAGAAACTCCAAAATGCCACAATTTTTGTTTCTTATAAGCGTGTGTTTCTTATATCCTAAACACGGATATAAAAAAAAAGTTTTTTTATAAGAAAAACACGCATATAAGAAACAGAAGTTTCTTATAAAAAATGTTCGTTAAAAAAAAAAACTTTCATTTTGAAACAACAAAAAATAATAAAATAATAGAACATGCATTTAGTTTTAGTTTAGTTATCTTTGTTACGTTTTTCTTTCGATTTTTCTTTGATCGATTTTTTTGTTAATTTCGTCTATTTAATTTAAAAAGATATAAAAGGGGTGGAGAAAAAGCCTTAACTGATGCGGAAAAAGGACAAATCAAAGTTGAAAGGACGCTCGCCTATTTATTGCCAAAAAGCTAAGAAATTCTAGAGGAGCCGAAAGTAAAGTAATATTTTTAAGTAATGGTCTAACCATGGATAAAAATATGAAAGGTCGCATATACAGTGTGCTTACAACTGCGGAAAGGCGACTTATATTAAAAAAGTGTCAAATTCTAACGACTATTTTCCAAAAATCTGGGAAACGTGTGGTACCAAAGCAAGTCTCACAACTTTAACCCGGTTCGAAAAGCGCAACGCCTCCGTTTTTGGGTTTGGTTCGGTGGTTTTCGAGATTTGCGATCATTAGTGGTGTAGGTATGTACTTATATTCTCATACAAAATGGAAATTCAGATTTTTTGCAATTTTTCGGCTTTTCATTTGGGGGTTTCCGAATTTTCTTTTTTTGCCAAACCCTGATTCAAGACGAACAAAACAAAAAAGAATCATTCAAATCGGTATAGCATTTATCCTTTCTCGAGTTTTGCAAACAATTGATTTTTATATAGAGAGAGATGTATCCCCCTATAATAGTTAGCTGCTCGTTTTACTGACATAAAATGCTTCTACATTATAAACCTCATAAAGTATACACATGCCTATAATATTTTAGAATCAATTAAAAAAAGAATCACTTAAATCGATGCATATTTGACAAAAATATAGGCAAAATAGTGCGAGTCTAGCATACATTATTTTATGCCCAATCCTCAAATCTTCTGCAGCGACAGAAAGAAAGCCAAAATCAGTTTTTATTCAATTTGTCTTTCACAACTGATCACCCCTTGCATCGTGCACCCCTCACCAAACACACAAATCCTCCACCACCACCATCCTATCCTACACCACCATGCTGTTGAATTATATTTGCTCTTGGTCATAATATTGCACCTCCTTTCCTCTATTCTCCTCTCCTATCACTAAGAAAAACCAAACCAGTTGCAGTTCTCTACCCTACCCTGTTACATCACATCAGAAATAATTTTATACCTACCTACTGATGATGATGGATGGAAATGGCGATATGAATGACGAAAGAGAAGAGGCATACCAGTTTGACTTTGTTTTGTTTATTTTGGTTTTCTCTATACACATTTCCCCAATGCTCGGAGTTGGCTGGCAGTGTACAAACTAAATCAACTGAAGCGCCACCTGGATCGTCGAAGACGCGTAATTCAATGCGATGGGATGAGAGTACTATAGTGTGTATATACAATGATAAGACGAATAAGAAAAGAAGAAGGGGGTGGTATTCACAAGAAAAATAAACATTGGAATATTTTGGGAAATTATTTTTATTTAATGCACGAACCTAGAAAAAGGTGGTAAATGCATACACTAGCTTAATACAAATTTCCGCCGCAATGAAGGTCCGTATGTCGCTTCAAAATGAGCTGTGTCCACTTCTATTTGTAGTTATTCAATGGTACTACCATTGAGTTTATATACATAGAGGAACCACCTCGACGAAATCAAAATAGTTGGTAAACTCCTCGCCAGATAGCGTCTCTATTTGCCCCTGAAAGTATGCTCATTTACCCTTAAGATATGCTTATTTTCAACTTTTCCAACCATGTGGATTCTGGATTGTGGATAATTTGGAATGTGACTTAACACAACCACACTGTGCGGTATTCTCATAAACATGAGCATAAAGGCAAACTACATGTATAAATATAGGTATAGGTTGTTTGAGAGTATGAGCTGAAGAGCTGGCTAGCAATATACGTAGCGTAAAAAAACCAGTTTGGATAAGGATATATGTATCGTTGGAAAAATATTTTTTGAGCACACGATCGAAGATAAATGATTACATAATTCGATTGGGGAAAGAAATTTATACTTCCTATGGAAATTTTAGATATGTAAAGGGTTTGTCAATAATGATGGGTCGATGTTGGAATGGAATAAAACAAGCAGTGTATTAACGAAATTCTTTTTTAATTAGAAGGCACATACCTACATGTATGCCATTATGTATGAAATACCTATAACATCGTTTAAACGTCCGGCGCGGGGCTTATGAGGGGTGACACGGATGCGAGTGGTCCATAATTTTGGCCGAAAAATCATCTTTAGCGACGAGGCGCATCTTCGAGTGAGGCTAAGCTTTTTTTTCATAAAACAAACAAAATTGACAAATATGGGACAAGGTTCACCAGGTGGCAATGCATCCACAAAAAAGTTACTGTTTGGTGCGGATTTTGGTTTTACGTGAGTTCCCCTTGCCTCTCACTGGGGTGCTTGTTTTACGTGAGTTCCCCTTGCCTCTCACTGGGGTGCTTGTTTTAAGTGAGTTCCCCTTGCCTCTCACTGGGGTGTTTGTTTTACGTGAGTCCCCCGTGCCTCTCACTGGGGTGCTTGTTTTACGTGAGTTCCCCTTGCCTCTCACTGGGGTGCTTGTTTTACGTGAGTCCCCCGTGCCTCTCACTTGAGTGACACCTTCCCTTGGCACTCACAAAAATTTGTTGGATGGCTTAAACAGTTTTTTTCGGACGATTGTGGTGGAACTTCTGTTAATCGTCTTCATGTTAATTTTTTTTAGTTTACCAGTGCCCGAAGCTTTCAATATATTTTTTTTTATGTTAAGATTTTTTAAGGAATTATTAAAATTCTTAACAGTAAACCTTATAAGAACTTTTGTTATACAGCCCATTATAAAATCGGAATGAATTTCACAACTGCAATTTAACTGGATTTTTTTGGAAAGAATTAAATGCATTTGCTTGTACACGCTTGCTTTGCTTTTAAAGTATTTAAAGTACTTTTCAAACACTCCAATTATTGACTTTAAATCAGATTCAAAGATGTCAGACGGTGTTGTCAAGCAAAAGTTCTTGTAGGCTCGAAGATTTATCAATTCAGCTGTTTTTTTTTCATAATTTTGAGTTTCTTTCAAATATTGTGCGCAATCATTACACTGATTTTTATCCATTATCTTTTTTACTAACCACCCTGCTACATACGCGTTGGCACAATTTTGTAGATCTTGGCTATGTAAAGTTTTATCTTCAATGCTTAATTCCAAAATGTCCTGCAGATCGTTTTCATCATCATCCCGCATTTCGTCATCAGCTGCGCTTATATTGAGCAAAATGGCTTCTTCAGTGTCCATGCTTTGGTTAAACTGCGATGAACTTGAATGATCAAGTAAGTTCATAGAATTAGAACATTCATACCCGCTGAGCGAAGAGGATTTTAAGTTTTGAAAACATATCAATTTTAAATTTTTGCAAACCCGGGCAGCTGATGGATTCTTCTCATATGATCCTCTGCTTGTCCTAAGCATTGAAATATTATTCTCAAGAGGGTCTTGATTAAGATGGGATGTGATAAGATATTTTTGTTCTGGGTCCTTCGAAATATGTTCCCATAGGCCAAGAACTCCATTTAAAGTCTGCTGGAGTCCATCAAAACAATGTGGTACTTGCATTTTTCCTTCGGACTTCCATAAAGATATTCTTTCACACGATTCCTTGAGATTTGTTAAAATATCGGATTTAATAAGAGATATAGAATTCTTATCTGGATTCCTGGCATATTTACTGCTGCTATTTAAATTATCAAAAAGCTTATTCATAAATAAAATGAAATTTGCTGTGCTGATTGCCACATTTTTTTCAGTTTCTGTAAAGAAGTTATTGGCAACAGCTGCGAAAATTGCCATTGCTACCTTGCAACTAAATATTTGTGTTGCCAATTTTACAGAAAGCTTCTGAAATGCATTTGGTCGCAAGTGTTCCTTTGTAAGCTTGTACAACAGTTTTACAGTGCCTGAATCAGAATCAAATAATTTTTCGAGGATTTTCCAAGAAACTCGATCTGGAGTCAGAATGTCAGCATTTAAAAGTCTGTTTCTTACGCTCTTTATAAGGTGTGGTACATCATGGAGTAAGAAAATTTGTTTTCCATTAAGATTAAAATATGGCTGTTCAATTGTCCCTCCTAAAATTCTGTACGCACTTCTGTTGTTGCTTCCTTGGTCGGTGCTTACTGCACTAACTTCAAAACCTAAAGATGTTACCTTAGCTATGCAGTCCTTAATAACATTGCTTAAGTGCACTCCATTAACGTTTCCTATAAAAATGCCTATAGTTTGTTTCCAATTGCAATTTAACCCTCTCAACATAACAAGAAGTGCATGTGTAGCGATGACATTTTTCCGACCAAAACTGCCATGATCTATAAAGCCATATATTATATCTTCCGACGAATTATATTCCAATTCAGGCTTTATAGCCATTTCATCTAGCAACAACACACATTTCTTGTCTATTGTTGAGAGGGAATTGCTTTTTATTTTTAACAAATCAAGAATGCCTTGAGATATTCCTGGAGAAAACTTTATATTTGAATGCCACCTTCGAATTGTTGAAATAGAGGGTAACGAAAATCCAATCTCAATTAAATAATTGTACATTACCGGAGATTTATAAAAAAATTTTAAATATAAATCTTTTTCTTCATTTTTCCACTGACAATTTTTTTTATGTACTAATTGAGATAAAATAAGGATTCTCACAGGATCGGTTTTGGTGCTGAACATTTCATTTATTTTGTTTTCTATTTTTTCATCATCACTCTTGACAATTTTCTTTGGAGACCTGAAAAGAAATCGTGGAATACGAGATGACTTGGCGATTTTTGCTACATCTACGCTTTTTTTCGGTGAAGACTGAAGCCCTGTTTCTGAGTCACAAGAATAGTGTTTTAGCTTTGTATTACAGTAAACCCTTAAACTAGGACCAGGTGGTGATCTATTTCCTTCTAAGGATAAGAAATTATCTTCATCTAAGGGTAAAGAGCAATCTATAGACGTCATTGTCGCAGTTGGATGTTTTCGTTTAAGATTGTTTTTTTTCTCTTCATTTAATGTCTGTTCTGCCAAAAAAGGATACTTTCATAAGTTCTCCACACATTGAATCCCTATAGTTTTCAGAACAAGAACATATATTAGGCGAAGAAATTGGTACACAATCCGATGTGATATTTTTTTTTGTCCCACGCACAACCAAATTTGAAACAAAAAAATGTTTTTCGCAAAACCTTATATTTTTCTTTCCATATTTTGCTAAATTGTTTAAATTTGCATTTCCTGAATGCTTAACCCAAAGCACTTGCCTGTAATCATTAGGCAAACTGAAAAAAGATAAGCCCCCACTTCCATAAGCATTGTAGCAATTCGTGTATGCACACACAGCCGGCATCTCTGAAATTTGAAATAAAATTACCTACGTGTTCTCAAGCCAAGACCGAAATTGGTAATGAATTGAAATTGCAATGACAACCAAATACGATACGAAGACGAACCACCAAAGTCGACAAGTAAACACATATCCATACATACAATTCCTTTTTTACTTTGAGAACATCCCTCACACGCCACACACAAGGCCACATTGCATTTCATTGAGATATTGGATACACAATCATATGCACATGCTCTTTGCATGCTTTCGCACTTTCGCATTCTTTCGTGGTGTTGTGAATGGGTTCCACCATGTTCCACACAGATTTTCGATCTCGATGTAGTGTACGTGGTGCCATCTACTGAGGTTGTTCCAAGCTCTCATGGTTCCTCTATGTATATAAACTCAATGGTACTACCATGGTGGAACCCATTGACAACAACACAAAAGGACTTGCAGTGCGAAAGCATACAAAGAGCATGTGCATAATGAATATCCAATATCTCTATGTTATGTAATGCACCATTAACCTTGTGCGGCGGGTGAGGGGTTTTATCAAAGTTAAAAAAGGGAATTGTATTTGCGTTGTGTTTACTTGACGATGTTTGGTGGTTCTTATTTGATTACAAGTGCTGTGGGTTAAGCATTTATTTTATCTCAATTAGTATCTAGATCCATAAAAAAATTGTCAGTGGAAAAAATAATGATGAAAAAGATTTTTATTTAAAATTTTTTTATAAATCTCCGGTAATGTATTTAATTGAGATTGGATTTTTTTTACCCTCTATATCAACAATTCGAAGGTGGCACTGGCATTCAAAAATAAAGTTTTTACCAGGAATATCTCAAGGCATTCTTGATTTGTTTTAAAAAAAAAAGCACTTCCCTCTCAACAATAGACAACAAATGTGTGCTGTTGAAATGGATTGGAATATAATAATACATATAATGGCTTTATAGATCATGGCAATTTTTGTCGGAAAAATGTCAATGCTACACATGCCCTTCTTGTTATGTTGAGAGGGTTAAATTGCAATTGGAAACAAATTACATATATATGTAGTCATTTTTATAGGAAACGTAAATGGAGTGCTCTTAAGCAATATTATTAAGGACTGCATAGGCATAGCTAAGGTAACATCTTTATACTTTGAAGTTAATGCAGTAAGCACCGACCAAGGAAGCAACGACAGAAGTGCGTACAGAATTTTAGGAGGGACAATTAAACAGCCTTATTTTAATCTGAGAAACAAATTTTCTTACTACATGATGTACCACACTTTATTAAGAGCGTAAGAGACAGATCTTTAGAGGCTGGCATTCTGACTCCGGATCGAGTTTCTTGGAAAATACTCGAAAAATTATTTAATTCTGCACTGTAAAACATTTGTACAAGCTTACAAAAGAACACTTGCGACCAAATGCTCAGAAGCTTTATGTAAAATTGGTAACACAAATATTTGGTTGCAAGGCAGCAATGGCAATTTTCGCGGTTGTTGCCAATAACTTCTTTACAGAAGCTGAAAAAAATGTGGCAGTCAGCACAACAACTTTCAACTTCTCACACCCCAGTGAGAGGCAAGGCCGCAAGGGGAAGGGAACTCACTTAAAACAACAATTACTTAGATACCTAGTTCACCAAAAAAAAGTTAAAGAAAAAAGTTAATCTCGAAATTTCCTAGAAAATCCATTTATTAATTTTTTCGTGCTTAAAACTTTCTCTGTTCAACTTCTCAGTCAACTCCAAAACATGACCCACTGAATTCCTACGAATTACCGGGGTTAAATGTTTCAGTTTTGTTATGTTTATTGTTTTTATAGATCCATTTTCCTGATAGGTATATCTGATGTATTACAACGATTGATTGATGAAAATAAAATTTTGAAAGAATGGACCTGCAGCGCTCGTTGATGGTGATGGCATCACCAAGGTCATTTTCAAAAAAGTGCGGATTAATGCCGACGCCGCACCGGCCGGCCCAAAATCGCATTGATTGATGCATTGCCGCCTTGTGAACCGCGTCCCATATTTGTCAATTTGGCTCAAAAAATGTGCCTCGTCGCTAAAGATGAATTGTCAGCCAAAATTAGGACTACTCGGATTTGTGTCATTTTAACGATGTTATATTCCATACATAATGGCATACCTACATGTATGTGCCTATTTAAATTAAAAAAGAATAATTTCGTTAATACACATTACACACTGCTTGTTTTATTCCATTTCAATATCGACGCATCATGATTGAAAAACCCTTTACATACCTATCTAAATCGAATTATGTAATCATTTATCTTCGATCGCGTGCCTCAGAAAATATTTTTCCAGTGACATATCCTTATCCAAACTGGTTTTTTACGGTACGTCCAGCCGGCTCTGCTGCTCGTGCTCACAAACAAGCTATATCTATATACATATAATTTGTGCTCATGTTTATGATATGAATTATGAGTATTCAGCTGAGTGAAAGTGTGGTTGCGTTAAGTCACATTCCAAATTATCCACAATCCAGAATCCACATGGTTGGATATGAAAATAGGCATATCCTTAGGGGTAAGTAGCACAGCTTCAGGGGCAAATAGAGACGCTATCTGGCGAGGAGTTTACCAACTATTTTCATTTCGTTGAGGTGGTTCCTCTATGTATATAAACTCAATGGTATCATAAACATGGTACTACCATTGAGTTTATATACATAGAGGAACCATGAGAGCTTGGAACAACCTCAGTAGATGGCACCACGTACACTACATCGAGATCGAAAATCTGTGTGGAACATGGTGGAACCCATTCACAACACCACGAAAGAATGCGAAAGTGCGAAAGCATGCAAAGAGCATGTGCATATGATTGTGTATCCAATATCTCAATGAAATGCAATGTGGCCTTGTGTGTGGCGTGTGAGGGATGTTCTCAAAGTAAAAAAGGAATTGTATGTATGGATATGTGTTTACTTGTCGACTTTGGTGGTTCGTCTTCGTATCGTATTTGGTTGTCATTGCAATTTCAATTCATTACCAATTTCGGTCTTGGCTTGAGAACACGTAGGTAATTTTATTTCAAATTTCAGAGATGCCGGCTGTGTGTGCATACACGAATTGCTACAATGCTTATGGAAGTGGGGGCTTATCTTTTTTCAGTTTGCCTAATGATTACAGGCAAGTGCTTTGGGTTAAGCATTCAGGAAATGCAAATTTAAACAATTTAGCAAAATATGGAAAGAAAAATATAAGGTTTTGCGAAAAACATTTTTTTGTTTCAAATTTGGTTGTGCGTGGGACAAAAAAAAATATCACATCGGATTGTGTACCAATTTCTTCGCCTAATATATGTTCTTGTTCTGAAAACTATAGGGATTCAATGTGTGGAGAACTTATGAAAGTATCTTTTTTGGCAGAACAGACATTAAATGAAGAGAAAAAAAACAATCTTAAACGAAAACATCCAACTGCGACAATGACGTCTATAGATTGCTCTTTACCCTTAGATGAAGATAATTTCTTATCCTTAGAAGGAAATAGATCACCACCTGGTCCTAGTTTAAGGGTTTACTGTAATACAAAGCTAAAACACTATTCTTGTGACTCAGAAACAGGGCTTCAGTCTTCACCGAAAAAAAGCGTAGATGTAGCAAAAATCGCCAAGTCATCTCGTATTCCACGATTTCTTTTCAGGTCTCCAAAGAAAATTGTCAAGAGTGATGATGAAAAAATAGAAAACAAAATAAATGAAATGTTCAGCACCAAAACCGATCCTGTGAGAATCCTTATTTTATCTCAATTAGTACATAAAAAAAATTGTCAGTGGAAAAATGAAGAAAAAGATTTATATTTAAAATTTTTTTATAAATCTCCGGTAATGTACAATTATTTAATTGAGATTGGATTTTCGTTACCCTCTATTTCAACAATTCGAAGGTGGCATTCAAATATAAAGTTTTCTCCAGGAATATCTCAAGGCATTCTTGATTTGTTAAAAATAAAAAGCAATTCCCTCTCAACAATAGACAAGAAATGTGTGTTGTTGCTAGATGAAATGGCTATAAAGCCTGAATTGGAATATAATTCGTCGGAAGATATAATATATGGCTTTATAGATCATGGCAGTTTTGGTCGGAAAAATGTCATCGCTACACATGCACTTCTTGTTATGTTGAGAGGGTTAAATTGCAATTGGAAACAAACTATAGGCATTTTTATAGGAAACGTTAATGGAGTGCACTTAAGCAATGTTATTAAGGACTGCATAGCTAAGGTAACATCTTTAGGTTTTGAAGTTAGTGCAGTAAGCACCGACCAAGGAAGCAACAACAGAAGTGCGTACAGAATTTTAGGAGGGACAATTGAACAGCCATATTTTAATCTTAATGGAAAACAAATTTTCTTACTCCATGATGTACCACACCTTATAAAGAGCGTAAGAAACAGACTTTTAAATGCTGACATTCTGACTCCAGATCGAGTTTCTTGGAAAATCCTCGAAAAATTATTTGATTCTGATTCAGGCACTGTAAAACTGTTGTACAAGCTTACAAAGGAACACTTGCGACCAAATGCATTTCAGAAGCTTTCTGTAAAATTGGCAACACAAATATTTAGTTGCAAGGTAGCAATGGCAATTTTCGCAGCTGTTGCCAATAACTTCTTTACAGAAACTGAAAAAAATGTGGCAATCAGCACAGCAAATTTCATTTTATTTATGAATAAGCTTTTTGATAATTTAAATAGCAGCAGTAAATATGCCAGGAATCCAGATAAGAATTCTATATCTCTTATTAAATCCGATATTTTAACAAATCTCAAGGAATCGTGTGAAAGAATATCTTTATGGAAGTCCGAAGGAAAAATGCAAGTACCACATTGTTTTGATGGACTCCAGCAGACTTTAAATGGAGTTCTTGGCCTATGGGAACATATTTCGAAGGACCCAGAACAAAAATATCTTATCACATCCCATCTTAATCAAGACCCTCTTGAGAATAATATTTCAATGCTTAGGACAAGCAGAGGATCATATGAGAAGAATCCATCAGCTGCCCGGGTTTGCAAAAATTTAAAATTGATATGTTTTCAAAACTTAAAATCCTCTTCGCTCAGCGGGTATGAATGTTCTAATTCTATGAACTTACTTGATCATTCAAGTTCATCGCAGTTTAACCAAAGCATGGACACTGAAGAAGCCATTTTGCTCAATATAAGCGCAGCTGATGACGAAATGCGGGATGATGATGAAAACGATCTGCAGGACATTTTGGAATTAAGCATTGAAGATAAAACTTTACATAGCCAAGATCTACAAAATTGTGCCAACGCGTATGTAGCAGGGTGGTTAGTAAAAAAGATAATGGATAAAAATCAGTGTAATGATTGCGCACAATATTTGAAAGAAACTCAAAATTATGAAAAAAAAACAGCTGAATTGATAAATCTTCGAGCCTACAAGAACTTTTGCTTGACAACACCGTCTGACATCTTTGAATCTGATTTAAAGTCAATAATTGGAGTGTTTGAAAAGTACTTTAAATACTTTAAAAGCAAAGCAAGCGTGTACAAGCAAATGCATTTAATTCTTTCCAAAAAAATCCAGTTAAATTGCAGTTGTGAAATTCATTCCGATTTTATAATGGGCTGTATAACAAAAGTTCTTATAAGGTTTACTGTTAAGAATTTTAATAATTCCTTAAAAAATCTTAACATAAAAAAAAATATATTGAAAGCTTCGGGCATTGGTAAACTAAAAAAAATTAACATGAAGACGATTAACAGAAGTTCCACCACAATCGTCCGAAATAAACTGTTTAAGCCATCCAACAAATTTTTGTGAGTGCCAAGGGAAGGTGTCACTCAAGTGAGAGGCACGGGGGACTCACGTAAAACAAGCACCCCAGTGAGAGGCAAGGGGAACTCACGTAAAACAAGCACCCCAGTGAGAGGCACGGGGGACTCACGTAAAACAAACACCCCAGTGAGAGGCAAGGGGAACTCACGTAAAACAAGCACCCCAGTGAGAGGCAAGGGGAACTCACGTAAAACAAGCACCCCAGTGAGAGGCAAGGGGAACTCACTTAAAACAAGCACCCCAGTGAGAGGCAAGGGGAACTCACGTAAAACAAGCACCCCAGTGAGAGGCAAGGGGAACTCACGTAAAACCAAAATCCGCACCAAACAGTAACTTTTTTGTGGATGCATTGCCACCTGGTGAACCTTGTCCCATATTTGTCAATTTTGTTTGTTTTATGAAAAAAAAGCTTAGCCTCACTCGAAGATGCGCCTCGTCGCTAAAGATGATTTTTCGGCCAAAATTATGGACCACTCGCATCCGTGTCACCCCTCATAAGCCCCGCGCCGGACGTTTAAACGATGTTATAGGTATTTCATACATAATGGCATACATGTAGGTATGTGCCTTCTAATTAAAAAAGAATTTCGTTAATACACTGCTTGTTTTATTCCATTCCAACATCGACCCATCATTATTGACAAACCCTTTACATATCTAAAATTTCCATAGGAAGTATAAATTTCTTTCCCCAATCGAATTATGTAATCATTTATCTTCGATCGTGTGCTCAAAAAATATTTTTCCAACGATACATATATCCTTATCCAAACTGGTTTTTTTACGCTACGTATATTGCTAGCCAGCTCTTCAGCTCATACTCTCAAACAACCTATACCTATATTTATACATGTAGTTTGCCTTTATGCTCATGTTTATGAGAATACCGCACAGTGTGGTTGTGTTAAGTCACATTCCAAATTATCCACAATCCAGAATCCACATGGTTGGAAAAGTTGAAAATAAGCATATCTTAAGGGTAAATGAGCATACTTTCAGGGGCAAATAGAGACGCTATCTGGCGAGGAGTTTACCAACTATTTTGATTTCGTCGAGGTGGTTCCTCTATGTATATAAACTCAATGGTACTACCATTGAGTTTATATACATAGAGGAACCACCTCAACGAAATGAAAATAGTTGGTAAACTCCAATGGTACTACCATTGAGTTTATATACATAGAGGAACCACCTCAACGAAATGAAAATAGTTGGTAAACTCCAATGGTACTACCATTGAGTTTATATACATAGAGGAACCACCTCAACGAAATGAAAATAGTTGGTAAACTCCTCGCCAGATAGCGTCTCTATTTGCCCCTGAAGCTGTGCTACTTACCCCTAAGGATATGCCTATTTTCATATCCAACCATGTGGATTCTGGATTGTGGATAATTTGGAATGTGACTTAACGCAACCACACTTTCACTCAGCTGAATACTCATAATTCATATCATCATTGAGTTTATATACATAGAGGAACCACCTCGACGAAATCAAAATAGTTGGTAAACTCCTCGCCAGATAGCGTCTCTATTTGCCCCTGAAAGTATGCTCATTTACCCTTAAGATATGCTTATTTTCAACTTTTCCAACCATGTGGATTCTGGATTGTGGATAATTTGGAATGTGACTTAACACAACCACACTGTGCGGTATTCTCATAAACATGAGCATAAAGGCAAACTACATGTATAAATATAGGTATAGGTTGTTTGAGAGTATGAGCTGAAGAGCTGGCTAGCAATATACGTAGCGTAAAAAAACCAGTTTGGATAAGGATATATGTATCGTTGGAAAAATATTTTTTGAGCACACGATCGAAGATAAATGATTACATAATTCGATTGGGGAAAGAAATTTATACTTCCTATGGAAATTTTAGATATGTAAAGGGTTTGTCAATAATGATGGGTCGATGTTGGAATGGAATAAAACAAGCAGTGTATTAACGAAATTCTTTTTTAATTAGAAGGCACATACCTACATGTATGCCATTATGTATGAAATACCTATAACATCGTTTAAACGTCCGGCGCGGGGCTTATGAGGGGTGACACGGATGCGAGTGGTCCATAATTTTGGCCGAAAAATCATCTTTAGCGACGAGGCGCATCTTCGAGTGAGGCTAAGCTTTTTTTTCATAAAACAAACAAAATTGACAAATATGGGACAAGGTTCACCAGGTGGCAATGCATCCACAAAAAAGTTACTGTTTGGTGCGGATTTTGGTTTTACGTGAGTTCCCCTTGCCTCTCACTGGGGTGCTTGTTTTACGTGAGTTCCCCTTGCCTCTCACTGGGGTGCTTGTTTTAAGTGAGTTCCCCTTGCCTCTCACTGGGGTGCTTGTTTTACGTGAGTTCCCCTTGCCTCTCACTGGGGTGCTTGTTTTACGTGAGTTCCCCTTGCCTCTCACTGGGGTGTTTGTTTTACGTGAGTCCCCCGTGCCTCTCACTGGGGTGCTTGTTTTACGTGAGTTCCCCTTGCCTCTCACTGGGGTGCTTGTTTTACGTGAGTCCCCCGTGCCTCTCACTTGAGTGACACCTTCCCTTGGCACTCACAAAAATTTGTTGGATGGCTTAAACAGTTTTTTTCGGACGATTGTGGTGGAACTTCTGTTAATCGTCTTCATGTTAATTTTTTTTAGTTTACCAGTGCCCGAAGCTTTCAATATATTTTTTTTTATGTTAAGATTTTTTAAGGAATTATTAAAATTCTTAACAGTAAACCTTATAAGAACTTTTGTTATACAGCCCATTATAAAATCGGAATGAATTTCACAACTGCAATTTAACTGGATTTTTTTGGAAAGAATTAAATGCATTTGCTTGTACACGCTTGCTTTGCTTTTAAAGTATTTAAAGTACTTTTCAAACACTCCAATTATTGACTTTAAATCAGATTCAAAGATGTCAGACGGTGTTGTCAAGCAAAAGTTCTTGTAGGCTCGAAGATTTATCAATTCAGCTGTTTTTTTTTCATAATTTTGAGTTTCTTTCAAATATTGTGCGCAATCATTACACTGATTTTTATCCATTATCTTTTTTACTAACCACCCTGCTACATACGCGTTGGCACAATTTTGTAGATCTTGGCTATGTAAAGTTTTATCTTCAATGCTTAATTCCAAAATGTCCTGCAGATCGTTTTCATCATCATCCCGCATTTCGTCATCAGCTGCGCTTATATTGAGCAAAATGGCTTCTTCAGTGTCCATGCTTTGGTTAAACTGCGATGAACTTGAATGATCAAGTAAGTTCATAGAATTAGAACATTCATACCCGCTGAGCGAAGAGGATTTTAAGTTTTGAAAACATATCAATTTTAAATTTTTGCAAACCCGGGCAGCTGATGGATTCTTCTCATATGATCCTCTGCTTGTCCTAAGCATTGAAATATTATTCTCAAGAGGGTCTTGATTAAGATGGGATGTGATAAGATATTTTTGTTCTGGGTCCTTCGAAATATGTTCCCATAGGCCAAGAACTCCATTTAAAGTCTGCTGGAGTCCATCAAAACAATGTGGTACTTGCATTTTTCCTTCGGACTTCCATAAAGATATTCTTTCACACGATTCCTTGAGATTTGTTAAAATATCGGATTTAATAAGAGATATAGAATTCTTATCTGGATTCCTGGCATATTTACTGCTGCTATTTAAATTATCAAAAAGCTTATTCATAAATAAAATGAAATTTGCTGTGCTGATTGCCACATTTTTTTCAGTTTCTGTAAAGAAGTTATTGGCAACAGCTGCGAAAATTGCCATTGCTACCTTGCAACTAAATATTTGTGTTGCCAATTTTACAGAAAGCTTCTGAAATGCATTTGGTCGCAAGTGTTCCTTTGTAAGCTTGTACAACAGTTTTACAGTGCCTGAATCAGAATCAAATAATTTTTCGAGGATTTTCCAAGAAACTCGATCTGGAGTCAGAATGTCAGCATTTAAAAGTCTGTTTCTTACGCTCTTTATAAGGTGTGGTACATCATGGAGTAAGAAAATTTGTTTTCCATTAAGATTAAAATATGGCTGTTCAATTGTCCCTCCTAAAATTCTGTACGCACTTCTGTTGTTGCTTCCTTGGTCGGTGCTTACTGCACTAACTTCAAAACCTAAAGATGTTACCTTAGCTATGCAGTCCTTAATAACATTGCTTAAGTGCACTCCATTAACGTTTCCTATAAAAATGCCTATAGTTTGTTTCCAATTGCAATTTAACCCTCTCAACATAACAAGAAGTGCATGTGTAGCGATGACATTTTTCCGACCAAAACTGCCATGATCTATAAAGCCATATATTATATCTTCCGACGAATTATATTCCAATTCAGGCTTTATAGCCATTTCATCTAGCAACAACACACATTTCTTGTCTATTGTTGAGAGGGAATTGCTTTTTATTTTTAACAAATCAAGAATGCCTTGAGATATTCCTGGAGAAAACTTTATATTTGAATGCCACCTTCGAATTGTTGAAATAGAGGGTAACGAAAATCCAATCTCAATTAAATAATTGTACATTACCGGAGATTTATAAAAAAATTTTAAATATAAATCTTTTTCTTCATTTTTCCACTGACAATTTTTTTTATGTACTAATTGAGATAAAATAAGGATTCTCACAGGATCGGTTTTGGTGCTGAACATTTCATTTATTTTGTTTTCTATTTTTTCATCATCACTCTTGACAATTTTCTTTGGAGACCTGAAAAGAAATCGTGGAATACGAGATGACTTGGCGATTTTTGCTACATCTACGCTTTTTTTCGGTGAAGACTGAAGCCCTGTTTCTGAGTCACAAGAATAGTGTTTTAGCTTTGTATTACAGTAAACCCTTAAACTAGGACCAGGTGGTGATCTATTTCCTTCTAAGGATAAGAAATTATCTTCATCTAAGGGTAAAGAGCAATCTATAGACGTCATTGTCGCAGTTGGATGTTTTCGTTTAAGATTGTTTTTTTTCTCTTCATTTAATGTCTGTTCTGCCAAAAAAGGATACTTTCATAAGTTCTCCACACATTGAATCCCTATAGTTTTCAGAACAAGAACATATATTAGGCGAAGAAATTGGTACACAATCCGATGTGATATTTTTTTTTGTCCCACGCACAACCAAACAATGAAACAAAAAAATGTTTTTCGCAAAACCTTATATTTTTCTTTCCATATTTTGCTAAATTGTTTAAATTTGCATTTCCTGAATGCTTAACCCAAAGCACTTGCCTGTAATCATTAGGCAAACTGAAAAAAGATAAGCCCCCACTTCCATAAGCATTGTAGCAATTCGTGTATGCACACACAGCCGGCATCTCTGAAATTTGAAATAAAATTACCTACGTGTTCTCAAGCCAAGACCGAAATTGGTAATGAATTGAAATTGCAATGACAACCAAATACGATACGAAGACGAACCACCAAAGTCGACAAGTAAACACATATCCATACATACAATTCCTTTTTTACTTTGAGAACATCCCTCACACGCCACACACAAGGCCACATTGCATTTCATTGAGATATTGGATACACAATCATATGCACATGCTCTTTGCATGCTTTCGCACTTTCGCATTCTTTCGTGGTGTTGTGAATGGGTTCCACCATGTTCCACACAGATTTTCGATCTCGATGTAGTGTACGTGGTGCCATCTACTGAGGTTGTTCCAAGCTCTCATGGTTCCTCTATGTATATAAACTCAATGATATCATAAACATGAGCACAAATTATATGTATATAGATATAGCTTGTTTGTGAGCACGAGCAGCAGAGCCGGCTGGACGTACCGTAAAAAACCAGTTTGGATAAGGATATGTCACTGGAAAAATATTTTCTGAGGCACGCGATCGAAGATAAATGATTACATAATTCGATTTAGATAGGTATGTAAAGGGTTTTTCAATCATGATGCGTCGATATTGAAATGGAATAAAACAAGCAGTGTGTAATGTGTATTAACGAAATTATTCTTTTTTAATTTAAATAGGCACATACATGTAGGTATGCCATTATGTATGGAATATAACATCGTTAAAATGACACAAATCCGAGTAGTCCTAATTTTGGCTGACAATTCATCTTTAGCGACGAGGCACATTTTTTGAGCCAAATTGACAAATATGGGACGCGGTTCACAAGGCGGCAATGCATCAATCAATGCGATTTTGGGCCGGCCGGTGCGGCGTCGGCATTAATCCGCACTTTTTTGAAAATGACCTTGGTGATGCCATCACCATCAACGAGCGCTGCAGGTCCATTCTTTCAAAATTTTATTTTCATCAATCAATCGTTGTAATACATCAGATATACCTATCAGGAAAATGGATCTATAAAAACAATAAACATAACAAAACTGAAACATTTAACCCCGGTAATTCGTAGGAATTCAGTGGGTCATGTTTTGGAGTTGACTGAGAAGTTGAACAGAGAAAGTTTTAAGCACGGAAAAATTAATAAATGGATTTTCTAGGAAATTTCGAGATTAACTTTTTTCTTTAACTTTTTTTTGGTGAACTAGGTATCTAAGTAATTGTTGTTTTAAGTGAGTTCCCTTCCCCTTGCGGCCTTGCCTCTCACTGGGGTGTGAGAAGTTGAAAGTTGTTGTGCTGACTGCCACATTTTTTTCAGCTTCTGTAAAGAAGTTATTGGCAACAACCGCGAAAATTGCCATTGCTGCCTTGCAACCAAATATTTGTGTTACCAATTTTACATAAAGCTTCTGAGCATTTGGTCGCAAGTGTTCTTTTGTAAGCTTGTACAAATGTTTTACAGTGCAGAATTAAATAATTTTTCGAGTATTTTCCAAGAAACTCGATCCGGAGTCAGAATGCCAGCCTCTAAAGATCTGTCTCTTACGCTCTTAATAAAGTGTGGTACATCATGTAGTAAGAAAATTTGTTTCTCAGATTAAAATAAGGCTGTTTAATTGTCCCTCCTAAAATTCTGTACGCACTTCTGTCGTTGCTTCCTTGGTCGGTGCTTACTGCATTAACTTCAAAGTATAAAGATGTTACCTTAGCTATGCCTATGCAGTCCTTAATAATATTGCTTAAGAGCACTCCATTTACGTTTCCTATAAAAATGACTACATATATATGTAATTTGTTTCCAATTGCAATTTAACCCTCTCAACATAACAAGAAGGGCATGTGTAGCATTGACATTTTTCCGACAAAAATTGCCATGATCTATAAAGCCATTATATGTATTATTATATTCCAATCCATTTCAACAGCACACATTTGTTGTCTATTGTTGAGAGGGAAGTGCTTTTTTTTTTTAAAACAAATCAAGAATGCCTTGAGATATTCCTGGTAAAAACTTTATTTTTGAATGCCAGTGCCACCTTCGAATTGTTGATATAGAGGGTAAAAAAAATCCAATCTCAATTAAATACATTACCGGAGATTTATAAAAAAATTTTAAATAAAAATCTTTTTCATCATTATTTTTTCCACTGACAATTTTTTTATGGATCTAGATACTAATTGAGATAAAATAAATGCTTAACCCACAGCACTTGTAATCAAATAAGAACCACCAAACATCGTCAAGTAAACACAACGCAAATACAATTCCCTTTTTTAACTTTGATAAAACCCCTCACCCGCCGCACAAGGTTAATGGTGCATTACATAACATAGAGATATTGGATATTCATTATGCACATGCTCTTTGTATGCTTTCGCACTGCAAGTCCTTTTGTGTTGTTGTCAATGGGTTCCACCATGTTCCACACACATTTTCGATCTCGATGTAGTGTACGTGGTGCCATCTACTGAGGTTGTTCCAAGCTCTCGTGGTTCCTCTATGTATATAAACTCAATGGTAGTACCATACACTACATCGAGATCGAAAATGTGTGTGGAACATGGTGGAACCCATTGACAACAACACAAAAGGACTTGCAGTGCGAAAGCATACAAAGAGCATGTGCATAATGAATATCCAATATCTCTATGTTATGTAATGCACCATTAACCTTGTGCGGCGGGTGAGGGGTTTTATCAAAGTTAAAAAAGGGAATTGTATTTGCGTTGTGTTTACTTGACGATGTTTGGTGGTTCTTATTTGATTACAAGTGCTGTGGGTTAAGCATTTATTTTATCTCAATTAGTATCTAGATCCATAAAAAAATTGTCAGTGGAAAAAATAATGATGAAAAAGATTTTTATTTAAAATTTTTTTATAAATCTCCGGTAATGTATTTAATTGAGATTGGATTTTTTTTACCCTCTATATCAACAATTCGAAGGTGGCACTGGCATTCAAAAATAAAGTTTTTACCAGGAATATCTCAAGGCATTCTTGATTTGTTTTAAAAAAAAAAAGCACTTCCCTCTCAACAATAGACAACAAATGTGTGCTGTTGAAATGGATTGGAATATAATAATACATATAATGGCTTTATAGATCATGGCAATTTTTGTCGGAAAAATGTCAATGCTACACATGCCCTTCTTGTTATGTTGAGAGGGTTAAATTGCAATTGGAAACAAATTACATATATATGTAGTCATTTTTATAGGAAACGTAAATGGAGTGCTCTTAAGCAATATTATTAAGGACTGCATAGGCATAGCTAAGGTAACATCTTTATACTTTGAAGTTAATGCAGTAAGCACCGACCAAGGAAGCAACGACAGAAGTGCGTACAGAATTTTAGGAGGGACAATTAAACAGCCTTATTTTAATCTGAGAAACAAATTTTCTTACTACATGATGTACCACACTTTATTAAGAGCGTAAGAGACAGATCTTTAGAGGCTGGCATTCTGACTCCGGATCGAGTTTCTTGGAAAATACTCGAAAAATTATTTAATTCTGCACTGTAAAACATTTGTACAAGCTTACAAAAGAACACTTGCGACCAAATGCTCAGAAGCTTTATGTAAAATTGGTAACACAAATATTTGGTTGCAAGGCAGCAATGGCAATTTTCGCGGTTGTTGCCAATAACTTCTTTACAGAAGCTGAAAAAAATGTGGCAGTCAGCACAACAACTTTCAACTTCTCACACCCCAGTGAGAGGCAAGGCCGCAAGGGGAAGGGAACTCACTTAAAACAACAATTACTTAGATACCTAGTTCACCAAAAAAAAGTTAAAGAAAAAAGTTAATCTCGAAATTTCCTAGAAAATCCATTTATTAATTTTTCCGTGCTTAAAACTTTCTCTGTTCAACTTCTCAGTCAACTCCAAAACATGACCCACTGAATTCCTACGAATTACCGGGGTTAAATGTTTCAGTTTTGTTCTGTTTATTGTTTTTATAGATCCATTTTCCTGATAGGTATATCTGATGTATTACAACGATTGATTGATGAAAATAAAATTTTGAAAGAATGGACCTGCAGCGCTCGTTGATGGTGATGGCATCACCAAGGTCATTTTCAAAAAAGTGCGGATTAATGCCGACGCCGCACCGGCCGGCCCAAAATCGCATTGATTGATGCATTGCCGCCTTGTGAACCGCGTCCCATATTTGTCAATTTGGCTCAAAAAATGTGTCTCGTCGCTAAAGATGAATTGTCAGCCAAAATTAGGACTACTCGGATTTGTGTCATTTTAACGATGTTATATTCCATACATAATGGCATACCTACATGTATGTGCCTATTTAAATTAAAAAAGAATAATTTCGTTAATACACATTACACACTGCTTGTTTTATTCCATTTCAATATCGACGCATCATGATTGAAAAACCCTTTACATACCTATCTAAATCGAATTATGTAATCATTTATCTTCGATCGCGTGCCTCAGAAAATATTTTTCCAGTGACATATCCTTATCCAAACTGGTTTTTTACGGTACGTCCAGCCGGCTCTGCTGCTCGTGCTCACAAACAAGCTATATCTATATACATATAATTTGTGCTCATGTTTATGATATGAATTATGAGTATTCAGCTGAGTGAAAGTGTGGTTGCGTTAAGTCACATTCCAAATTATCCACAATCCAGAATCCACATGGTTGGATATGAAAATAGGCATATCCTTAGGGGTAAGTAGCACAGCTTCAGGGGCAAATAGAGACGCTATCTGGCGAGGAGTTTACCAACTATTTTCATTTCGTTGAGGTGGTTCCTCTATGTATATAAACTCAATGGTACTACCAAGCAGAAACCCCTTTTTTGGTGTAGTGGTGGAGAAACTCTGATATTATTCGTTTCTCTTCTTTTGTGTCTAAGTTTTGAAACATTTGTTGTTTTATGGAAAATTCGACTTAAGGATGTTCGACTTATTGAGGTTGGACTGTATTAAGTTTTTGTAAATATGTAAATTGTTTTTTTTTTTCGATTCTGTAAGTTCTTATAATATGTAGGTACATATTTGAAGTTGCGCGAACCATTGAAAGAATCAATCTTTTCTTGCATATTTGTAAATAAATATTGTGCTAATTTTTTTTAGATTTCATCTCTAATTTCATATTATAGAAGTAATAAACCAACAATAATGCCTACTAACGCCTTGCACTTTGCTCTTAATGGATAGCTTGGCCAACGCGAACAACGCAAGATTACTCAACACTTTTATGCAAAGTACGGGCTACCAAGTGTTGTAAAGTGAATTGATGGAACGCATGTTAAATTTCGTCGTTAGAAAATAAACATTTATTTTACAATATATAACGAAAATGCAGTTTAAATGTTCTGCTGGTACCTAAGGCAAAATCATTTTATTACTTCCTTAAATGATTTTTTACCCTAAAGTAACTAAAATTGCATGTCGCTGCTTGTTGTTCTCCTGTTTCGCCTCTAAAAAAATAATGGAGAATTTACGTGGAAAATGACTCTTTATTCCGCCCGAAAAAGTGATGCCAATAAGGGGAATTTTTCGAACATCGAACATCTACAATTTTTCGCCCGGAACTCATGATAAAAGAAAAGTGAAATGTCAATTTTTCGGGTGAAATATTGTTCGGGTGAAACTCACAATAACTGCTAGGTTCCACATTTCACTTTCACTCGAAATGAATTTTTGTGTTCTACATTTCACTGTATTCGATTTCGATTTCAAAATTTTCGGAATTGAAACAAAGTGAAATTGTGATTTCGAAAAAATTTCGAAGCTTCCGAATCGCTCGAAATGCAGAACACTGAAAACGAATTCATTCGATTTGCAATTTCGATTTCACTCGATTTCTGGAACCTAGCTGTAAGGCTGAATTTGTTTTTAATATTTAAATTAATTTTAATATTTTAATTTTTTGTTAAACATACACCGCTTTATTTATAAACTTTATACACTATTTATAATAGCTCTAAACGCAAAAATATATAGTCATGTGAAAAATAATAGGGACACATTGCTATATTTCGTGAGAATACAAAGAACAAGAATATTTTCATTAAATTTGGAGTAGTGTTTTTATTTTTAAATAGGCTTATGTTATGTTATGAAAGCGGTATTTACTTTATCGACATCCCCAAAAAATAATTTAATGTGCCGTTTCTAACCAATTTATGGCAATTGAAACAGAGTTGGGTTTTGAGCAATTTTTATGCAAGTGTCTATTATTTTTCACATGACTGTATATTAGATTTTTGCGTTTCGAGTTATTATAGAGAGTGTATAAAGTTTATAAATAAGGCTGACAATATTTTGGTATACAATTTTTTTTTAAGCAAGGATAAGTCTGTTAGTCGTTAAATCCTTCCTTGTTGTTGGATGATATAGTTATATAATCATGTTTATTTATAGTTATTGTTACAAATTTGTATCTAACAGCATTACACATTTTTGTCTAAGTCGGAGTAGGTTTCACACCCAAGTGAGAGAAGATCAGAAACTTGTTTGGAAAAGCCTGTGGTTAGATTTATTTCAGAATGCCATCGTTGAATTGTCCTAATACTCGGCAAATAAAAATTTGAATCAAGCATATGTTTGTACAAAGCTGGGGACTTGTAATAAAACTTTAAATAACTACTGACTTTTTCATCACTTGACCAATTCTGTCCTGCTTTATAAAATAGTTGAGTTTTTATAAATAGTATTAAAACTTGGGCATTTCTACCATCCAATTGTTTTTCAACGTCTATTTATAGCTTATAGTTAGGGTAATTTTTTAGTTTTTTAGGGGTGTCAAAAATAGTTTTCGGGATTTTCTGATACGGTTCATTTTCTTCATTCTGGAAATGACGGTAATCAGGCTCAAGAAATTGAAGGGGAGAGTTGCATTCAGGTAAACGAGGAAGAGAGCAATTCCTTAAATATGTGTTAGGAGGTAAGGCTTCGCGATGGAGTGTCAAATCAGTATCATCTCCATTATTTTCTAATAAATCTGGTGGGTTTACTAAAACTTGATCCTTAAGGTATCTTTTTCGTTTTATGGGATATTTTGGTTTAAAGTTAGACTTCAGATTTTCACAGGTTTGGTCAATGTCCGTACACGATTTTGGATTTGCCCTTTTTTCAAATTTGTCCCCACATTTTTAACAATGTCCTTTTCGTAAAAAAGTTCTTCACAGAAAAATGTGTTTGAAGGTAAACGACCGAATATTTCACTATTTCCGGAATGTTTAACCCAAATAGATCTTCGGCAGTCAGTAGGGAGCTGAAAAAACGATAATCTACTCACACCTCCTACATTTTTATAATTAAAACAGTTTTTGAATGCACAAAACATTTTTAATATGTGTACCTATAAGAAATTCACACAAAATAAACAAAAACCGAACGACAAACCGAACGACGAACAATATATCGAATAAATGAAGGAAGAAAAATCTCAACGAATGCTTTTTTATAAGGAATAAAATTATCAAAGACACAAAAGCTCTGTCATTTAATTCTCGATTTGGTATGAGTAGCGACACCTATTAGGATACTGGTACTACTGGATTGGCGCTACTATAGGAATGTATATACAAAGGTATTAGGTAAGTATTATATTCAAAATTTAGGGAAATATATATTTAAAAACAAAAAAAAGTAACTAGAGGTATATTTATTATATATAAGTAGATAAATTAAAATTACAAAAAAAATCTTTGTTCGTGGAAATTTGCGATTAGGTATGTACATTGTATACATATATGAAGTGTGTGAATATTTTGGTTCACTTACCCGGTTTGTTGTTGGACGTCTCCGATGTTGTGCACAGCATCGAAGGTAGAATAATTAATGACAAATTTGGGTAGCTAAAATTGCGGTGAATTTTTGGGAATAAAAGGTATCAAACAAATTTTTACGAACGTTTATACATCATAATTATTTATTAATTTTAAAATATGTATACATATTATTTTTTTTTGTTTCTTAGCGTTTAGGTCTATAGTTTTTTCTTTTTTTTTTGTTTTGGCATATGTTACTTTTTTTTTATTTACGTATTTAGATGTAATGGAGGAGGATCTTGCGAGATTATGTTATGTAGTGGTGATTGGTGATACGCGCGTATGTACCGATGGAAAGGTGAGCGCAATGGCGATGATACAGGTGTATGTTCATCGTAGAACAGGAACTGATGAGGAGGAGATGGTAGATGCATTTTTTTGTTTCGTCATCATAACGACGAGTTTTCTCGGACGCTGTTGGGTCGTATTTTAGCGTGTTTCCGTAGGTGTCGACGTTGGGCTTTGGGTGGCGGTCTCTTCTGGTGTCGTCTCTGATGGATAGAATGAGGAAGAGGCGAGGCAGGGGACAGTTTGGCGAATTTTACGAAATACGTGATTTTCAGCGGTGGATGGCGTGCTCTGGCGGCTCTTGGATGATCTTCTTAGCAATTTGCCTGGCTTTTCGTGGCGGTCTCGGGGTGTCAACGAGGAAGTTTTGGGCGTGGTTTTTTTTTTTTTGTTTCTGCTGGTGTGCAGGTATAAGCGCTCTTAGTGTACACTAACATGTGCAGCGAACGATCGATTATTTAGTATATGCACTTCACTTTTAGGATACAAATGTACATATATAAAGTGGTGAATCTTATGTTAGGCACCTTTTGTTGGTCGAGAACAATAGATAATAAAAATAAACGCACTCTGACTTCACGATTTTTAATTTAATATCCCGCGTAATTTTTAATTTTTTGAAGGTGGTGCTTACAGCACCCGCGTTTTTAATTACAACGACACTGTTTTTGGTCTAAGCGAACGACACCAAAACTCACAGGAAGAAGAGCGCCTTACTCATTTGTAGGGCGTTTTATAGTCCAGGAGACTGAAGGCTTGGGCACACCAATGCAGGGACAATTAGACCTTAAGATGGCTGTTCCATCACTGCCTTTATTCCCCAATCTCGGAAATTTATCCCTAGAAAATTCCGCTTTTGGGTCTAAAATTCAAATTGGATTTTTCCAAGAATAAGTGTGACCCAAAACAAAATTTGCAGTGATAAAACTCCGAAATATCAACACCAGGATGTCGTCCATATTTGCCCGCCATGAATTCTTTTTTTTTTATTTTTATCTGTATGAGTGAGCATCTCATGTGCTGTCCTCTCTACCTCATCTCCTCTTTTCCCATTTTGTTTTGTTATCATATTTTGTTCCTACTCTTTACCATCACCATTCGCATACCAAGGACACCATCCAATCTGTATATACGATATGATATTACCATCTTTACCTTCCTAATTTACGATCTATCATAAGCAAATAAAGTAACCAATTATCCTCGCTACTCCAAAAAAGCTGCAATTAAATACGATTGGTATAAAGCTAAATGCCCTTACTACTACACCAAAGGCTTTTAAACTATTCAAACTAAACGATATCATTGTTCTTTTATTTTCTCTTCTTCAAAACACGGGTAAATTAATCGAAGATTTCCGCATCGCATGTAACGATGTGTGTAAAATGAAAAGATTTTCTTTTAGATTAGTGTCTTCTTTAATTATAAGTTGTTTTTACACTGAAGTCTAATTAGCAACTGACTATTCATCGTTGGCGGCAATTTAAGCAATCTCAGTGAGACAATACATACATGAATAATTCTCTGCGCACGATGAATAGACAAAGCTGTACAATTTCTCTTACATATTCTTAAATTACTCTTACATCGCATGCCGAACCAAAATCTACCGCTATAATATGCAACCGGCACGGCGCCGTCGCGCTATCCGACTCCGACACTCACCCGCGAGCCCAGCCCACGTCCTCTGCCCCTTCCGGCATTCCGACGTCTCCTACACTGACGTAATTGAACATGAAATATCCTCACGAATATTCAACAACTACAAAAATTATATTACAATGCAACAATTACAAAAGAACTACTTATCTGTTTAATCCTCTCATGTCGTTGTGGTCCTAATGAAATACGCCGTAGACCGAAATTCTTGCAAAATCAGTAGTCAGTTATTAGGTATATCCCCCTTCTCCGTGCTGTCAACAATACATGTTTCACATGTTTTTCCCTACCCAGTAAACACATAGGCATCACTTTTAAAACACCATATCACTGAAATTCTTAATTTAGGATCATCAGCATCAGTCCTCTCTGCTTTTGTTGTCCATCAAAGATCAAGCATTGGTCAGGCACCCGAATGACTTGTAGCAAATTCCCGCATTATTCACATTCACAACGACAGCTATCTAATTTTTTAGAGCCTAATCGCGCTCATATTGTAAATACCACTGCACTGAATTCTCTGCCAAAACACAATTACATATATAATTTATACATGAATGTGCTAATAGCATAAACTAAAACTATTGCGGTAGTTGGATTCTCTTCGTTTTTATTTGTCACTGAATACAATTGGAATTCCTACTAATTAGAATTCCAATTCCTATCCTTAATTGCGCAGTTTAGCACTAAATAACACCACTACCGCCAGTATAATGAATACGGCAGAGTACAACAACATCACGAGATACACATTCACATTTGTTTTTTTTTTTTTTTTTACTAGAACTACGTCCCAGAATGCATATTTTATTGCACTTATCACTTTTCGATATGATGACATAAAAACTATTTTGTTTCCTAAACACACAAATTTAATAACATGCTGTTCGGCGATACCCATCGACACGACACTATTATTTTTCATGTTGGTATCTGTATACCAATTTCTTCACATAGCTCATAAATCATCCCCGATTATCGATCAGGATATGTGCAATAGGTACAAATTTATTTAATAATACTTTTCTTAAGCACTAAATTCACTTTAATATTATCTATATATTAGTTTGGTAGAGCGAAATGGTAGCTATCCCACTTCTGAAAATAAAAATTCGAATTTTACCGTGCACTGCGCCACATCGCCAAGCGCCCTTGCAATCAGATACGAACTGCGAACTCAATACGTCGGACTCACTTGACCAGCTGCAATGTGCATACCTACACTAATACTATGACACCTTTGAGCAGGATGGATTTCCCTGCTCAATAAAGTTATACCTGGTTTGCATGTTAACAGTAGTGTGAGCAAAATACTCGAGGAACTCATCCTGCGGAGAGTGAAAGATGTTTGTAATCAACTCAACATCATACCGGACATAGAATTTGGATTTCGGGAAAAACATTCTACGTTGCACCCATTAATGAAGTTCCACCATGATGTGACGAAGGTTCTCAACAACCACCAAGTCACAGTCGCATGCTTTCTAGATGTGGAGAAGGCATTCGATTCTGTGTGGATTCAAGGACTTATTCATAAATTTAAACAGCTAAGTTTTTAAAATAACTTTTAGCTTTCTTCACTCCAGGTCTTTTTTTGTACAAATAGAAGACAGCCATTCACAAACAAAAAGAATCAGAGCCGGTGTAGCCCAAGGGTCAAAATTGGGTCCACTACTTTTCAACATCTTCACATCCGACCGACGACTCCGCCACATATAGCAGCTCAATGTCCCCAGCCATAGCAGCACGAAGAGTTGAAGTCCATGTCAGGAAACTTTTCGAATACTACCAAAAATGGGGCATACGAATCAACACTGCCAAATCAGAATTAATCTGCATCAGAACTCAGAAGACCAATTAGAGGAAGAAGTAGAGGACGATCAGCCACCAATTGTCTTAACGTAACGCTGAGACTACCTGATGGGTCAGCGCTATCAACCACAAGCGACATTAAATATCTTGGAGTCAACTTTAACGAGCGATTTAAATTCAACCCACACATGATCGCTGTTCTCAGGAAGGCTGCATTCGCGTTTCATCGAGTATACCCGCTGATGAAGAAGCAGAACGGACTGTGTAAAAAACCAAACTGCTGCTCTACAAACAGCTTATAAGGCCGGTAGTAACATACGGTTTTCCCATTTGGTACACCATTTATTATTGTAAAGAAATTCGGTAAGCAGTTTAGATAGCATATATCATAGCCTTTAAAATAACAAAATGTACGTAGTAAAAACTAGTGCTGTTGGCAACGTCATTACCTACTTGCCAGTTGTGAGTGAGTTGAAGGCGTTGTCCTTGTCAGGCAGAAAGCAGAAGTAGAAGTAGTTAGTTGGTGAGTGACTTGCAAGCAGGCAACCCTTCAAGCAAGAGAGTCCGTTTTCGGTTCAAAAACGGAGTCAATGACATATGGAAGACTCCGCATACAGCTCCGCATACGGATCCGCGAAACTGCGTTTGCCGGCTCAAATTAGTATAGAAATTAGAATCACCGCTGACCCACTTTTGTACAATAAATTTATTATCAAAATATATTATCTTTACCAATGCTTTTGAAGTTCCATTGCCATCACGGATCTGTGCCTCAAATGTTAATAGATGCTCCATTGAGAGGCATGGAATTTCCAGGAAAGACAGCTGGGTGACGGTTGAATTTCGGTTTTGGTTGATTTTTAGCTCCTGTATTGCTCTTCGGAGATATTTTGTTTTCTTTATGTTGCTGGTAACTAAATTCCTCGCGATATACCCGAAACGTGTTCCCGATCTTCATCACTATATTTCCTTGCACGTTTGCAAATAAAGGAAACCTCACGGTTAATTTTATAATAATCGCTCGAATTCATGTTACCGTATTAATTAATTAATTCGTAGGGATTTTATCACGTGCCACCACGAACGTCAACGAAAGATTAATCACCGGCAGCCGCAGATGTTCATTCTTTCATTGCAAAAAAAAAAGACAAAACAAAAATTCTCGCGACTCTCGCAATCTCGTTCTACTTGTTGTGTAGATACAGCGAATTTACAAATGTGTGCGTGGAACGCCTCATATTATGCGGATCCAAAAATTGGGTCAGTGATTTTGCTTGAAGGGAACTTTTTAAATAGTGTCATAGTGTGATGAATTCTCAAGCCTTTTTGAGAATTGTTTTAGCGGACTGTATTTGATGATAATGGTTTCAGTTTATGCAATTAGAATTCAATGACACCAGTTAAACAAAAAACACTCCATTTTATTTTATTTACAAAAACACTTAATTCTATTTGATTCAAAAAACTTAGCACAAAAAGATTATTTTAAAACTAAGCAATATATGACTTAAAGTTCGATAATAGATAATTAAATTTGAATTTAACATATTCGGTGATGGTTTTTACGAGGTGAACGCAGTGCAAAAAAAAAACAAAGAGACTCTAATTGTTAGGCGATTCTTACTACCAATGCCTTTTTTCTATCAACTCTAATGCCTTTCTTTTAGTTTTTTACTGCATCATAGCGGTTTGCTATTCAGTTGTGTGGTGCGAAGAAAAAACGGTGGATTATTGTGGTCGATATAGGGTGCGACATTGACGAAGATGTGTATGCGGATCTGGATCTATTACCGCACATTTAAATTACTGCTGTTGGTAGTAACATACTGCCCGCCTTGAAAGTTGGAAGGCTTTCAAAATTACGATGTACTGGACTCAATTGGAAGTGGACACAGCTTTGTGATTGCTCGCTTGAAGTTGCCGCTTGCTGTTTTTATTGTTGCTACTCGTACTCTGCCGTCTTCTCCTTCGTGTGTAGTAATGACTCGACCCAACGGCCATTTCATTGGAGGAACGTTGTCTTCCTTGATGAGAACTAAATCACCTGTGTTGATATTTTGATGTGATGTTTGCCATTTGCTACGTTGTTGTAAATGATGCAAGTATTCCTTTTGCCAACGCCGCCAAAATGTTTGCTGAGTCCATTGAATGTGCTGATATCTTTTCAGCCGAGGAATATCGATGTCTTCTATGTTTGGTTCTGCTATGGTAGTAAGTGGTGAACCAATCAGGAAGTGTCCTGGAGTGAGCACTTTGAGATCGCTTGGATCATCGGACAGTGGACTCAATGGACGGCTATTCATGATTGCTTCCACTTGGCAGCATACGGTGCTCATCTCCTCAAATGACAGAGATGCTTTGCCGATGATTTTTCGAATATGGTGTTTGGCTATCTTCACGGCAGCCTCCCATAATCCTCCGAAATGTGGAGAACGAGGTGGTATAAACTTCCATTCGATGCCGTCTTCAATGCACACATTCGAAACAAGATTATTATGAACTTCTGATATGAACAATGAACGTAATTGTCGCAGTTCACGATCGGCTCCGGTGAAATTGGTTGCATTGTCGGAGTAAATCGTTCTACATTTGCCTCTTCTTGCGACGAATCGTTTTAGTGCTGCGATGAATGATGATGTGGTGAGTTCAGTGACGAGTTCCAAATGAACTGCCTTGGTTGTGAAACAAATAAATATCGCGATGTATGACTTTATGGGAGCACGTCCTCGAATTCTTTGTGTGACATATAATGGTCCACAATAATCGATGCCTGTGGTAGAAAAGGCTCGTCCTGGAATAACTCTCTCCTTCGGCAACGATCCCATAATTTGTTGAGCTAAGGCTGGCCTTGAACGAAAGCAAATTATGCAGCTGTGAATTACCTTGCGAATAATGTCCTTTGCTCCGAGAATCCAGAACCTTTCTCGAAGGATATTGTGTAGTGCTTGGCAGCCGACGTGTAGGTGTTTTATATGATTATAACGAATTAAAGTTGTGATAAATTCATGATTTTTAGGTAGTAAAATTGGATGCATAGCATTATGTGGCAGCTGTGCTTGGTGAAGTCGACCTCCGACTCGCAGGATGCCTTCTTCAATAATTGGTGCCAATGATCGAAGAGAACTAGTGTGTGGAATGTCTTTGCCATTTTGTATGTAATAGATTTCTGATGCGAAGTGATTAAGTTGTATGCTACGAATTATGCGAAATAAAGCTGTCTCGAATTCCAGCGGAGTAAAGTTATTCTGTTGTGGAGTGTGAATTTCGCCATCTGGAGTCGGAGTAGAGGGGGTGGACGTTTTGAATGTATGTGATCTGCAGTTATTAATGAATCTACCCACGTAGCTGAATACACGAAGCGTTTTTATGTAGCTATTATGAAATTTGCAGTCTAATATTAAATCTGTTGTGCAACGACTTGATACCATTGAAATTGTTGTTTTGCGTTGTTCTGGAACCTCTTCATTGATGATCGTTTGACTATGAGACCACTCTGCTGACGGATGTTGTAAGAAATCTGGACCTTCAAACCAGAGGCGGTTGTTAGCGAGTTGATTGGGAAAAATTCCTCGAGACACTAAATCCGCTGGATTCTGGTTGGTGGGGACATGGAGCCATGTAGCAGATCCTGTTAGTCGCTGTATTTTTGAAACACGATTCGCCACGAATGTAGACCAGCGATGTGGCTCTGCTGCGATCCATGCTAAGACAATTGTTGAATCTGTCCAGCAATAGATTGAGTGGATGCTGTCCTTGAAGATAGTGATGATTTTTTGCAGAAGATCGACTAGAAGTGATGCTGCGCATAACTCAAGGCGTGGAAGTGTGAGTTCCTTTATTGGTGCAACCCTTGACTTTGCGCATAATAATTGGCATTGGACTTTACCATTCTCGTGTTCACTGCGGACATATACACAAGCTCCGTAAGCTTTGGTGCTAGCGTCTGCAAAGGCATGAATTTGTAAATTACGGGAATTTAAGGGTACATACCGTGGAATTTTGATGTCCCTTGTGTGTATTAGCTGATTGCGATATTCGACCCATTGTGAGTGAAGCTGTTCCGGTATACTTTCATCCCAGTGGTACTTCTCTTTCCATAGTGTTTGTAAAAGTATCTTCGCCTTAACGATGATGGGGTTAAGTAACCCCAAAGGATCGAAAAACCTTGACGCTTCTGACAGAATGGTTCGTTTACTGGACTTGGCTGAATGACTAGATGGTGAGTAAACATAGTAAAAACTATCTTCTTTGGGATTCCATCCCAGACCCAGAGCTTTAATTATTTCGGTACCTCCAATGTCAATGAAGGATTCCTTTTCTTCATCTGGGATGTCTGCGATTATGCTGCTGTTATTGGACGCCCATTTGCGTAATGGAAACCCGCTATTTGCTAAGAGTTGAGTGACTTGATTTTTAATGACTGTGGCTTCTTCGAGGGTGTTAGCTCCAGACATCAAATTGTCGACATAAAAATCACGAAGGGTTACCTTTGAGCCAATTGGAAATTGAAGAGCTTTGTCGTGTGCTAGCTTTCGTAAACATTTGATTGCTAGGTATGGCGCGCAGCTTGTTCCATATGTCACGGTGTTGAGTCTGTATGTTTCGATGCTATGTGTTTTCTGGTTCCTCCATAGTATACATTGCAGGTTCGTATCTTGTGGGTCTACGATGATTTGACGGTACATTTTGGTTATGTCAGCCATAATTACATATCGATGGGTGCGAAAGCGAACGATTATGGTGAATAAATCATCCTGTAATGTCGGCCCGACTTTCAGAATGTCATTAAGCGACTTCCCTGATGAGGTCTTACAAGAGGCGTCGAACACTACCCTTAGTTTTGTAGTGGTGCTATCTGGTTTTATGACAGCGTGATGAGGGATGTAGTTAAGGTTTTCCTTTGCTGCGCTTGTGCTTGGAATATGTTCCATGTGTTTTAAATCAGAGTATTCGTCCATGAAGTCACAATATGCTAACTTCAGTTGAAACGATCGGCAAATATTGTGCTCGACTGATAATAACCTCCTTCTTGCAATGGAATACGATTCACCAAGACTTGCTGGATCACTTTTGACTGGTAAACGGACTATGAATTTATTGGAATTTTTGCAGCGAGATGTTGTTTCTTCGAAAAAGTTTTCACACTCTAATTCCTCTTGAGTCATATTAGTATTACTGGTGATGCAATCTTCTACCTGCCAAAATCGTTGTAGAAGTTCTTCGATCGATGATGTTGATGGTGGAAGTTCTGGTAACTGTGTGAAATTTGCGATAGTTGTATGAAGCGATGATGATGAGTGCTGCGAATTAGTGGTGGGACCAGATACAATCCATCCTAATACAGTTTTTTGAAGCGTAGGTAGATTATTGCCAAGCTTGATTTGCCCCACCGAGAGCATATCATAAAACACGCTTGCACCGATTAGGATATCGATGGAACTTGGCTGATTAAATTGTTTATCTGCGAGCTTGATGTTCTTTGGCACATCCCAGTCTTGGATATTAACGAATTGTTGGGGCTGGTAATCGGTTATGTCTGGGAGTATGACGGCTTCAAGGTCTACTGCAAATGATGTTGTTAAGGAAACTACTTTCAAGTGGCAAGTATAGCGAGCAGTTGTCTTGGAACCTCCAATGCCACAAACGTTCAGATTAATTGGTGTCTTCTTCAGATGCAGGAAATGAGCAATGCGATTGGTGACAAAATTTAGTTGTGAAGCGGAGTCAAGGATGGCTCTTGCAGGAATTGCGATTCCATCGCCGTTCTGTAGTTGCACTATTGCTGTTGCAAGAATTACTTGACTGCCTTGACAATTAGCCTGCAAAGCTGAAGAGGATGAATCGAACGCAACAGAATTTGAAGTACTTGCCTTTTGCCTGGGTTCTTGGTTATCATCAGGCATTTTATCAGTTTCCTCATATTTTGGACGATGAAGTAGTGTGTGATGTGAAGATTGACACTGTTGGCATTTGTGGATGGAATTGCATTGTTGGACTTGATGATTTGGCCTTAGACAATTGATGCAGAGTTTAAGTTCCTTTGCGAGTTTGAAACGATCGGTGGGGTTAAGATTCGTGAATTTAGTGCAAGCGAATGGATTATGAGTTGGCGATGCCTTGCAAAATGTGCATGATGATGATAATGGTTTTTGCGATGCTATAAAACTGGCGTTGTTGATGAGTCTTGGCTTTGGTGTGAACTTCTGTGATGGTGCGGACGATTGTGCGATGATTGGTTTACGATTTGCTTCGATGATATCAATAGTTTGGCATCGACGTTCGAGAAAACTCGATAGATCGTCCCATGTGGCGAATTCTGCTTCCGTCTCTGATGTGGAGTCGCTGAGATTTATTTTCGTATCTGCCTTTGCTGAAATTTCCTCTTCCCATTTGGCTTGGGATTCGCTGTCGAGTTTGGAGACAAGTAAATGCAACAGTAGACCATCGGCGATCTGATCCTTGTTTGCAAGTGATTGCAAGGCTCGTAGATTTGCATTTATGGTGTCCATCATATTGCGAATGTTGGCGACGGATGGTTTTGACATAACCTGCAACTCAAAGATTTGTTTGACGTGTGATTGAAAGACATACCTTTTGTTGTCGTAACGTGCTTGAAGTATTTCAATTGCCTTGTGATAATTTTTGCCAAGTACTTCAAGCGACTGTATAAGCCGTGCAGCTTTACCGGTGAGACACGAACGCAGATGTTGAAACTTTTCGATTTCTGACAGCTGATTATTTTTGTGCACTAAGGCCGAAAACATGCTAAAGAAATCAATCCACTCTGTGGGTGACCCGGAGAACTTGCTGAGTTCCAGGTGTGGTAGTTTGATTTTGGGGTGCGAATGGACGTGGGAAAATTGCAAATTTGTGGTATCCAATGAGACGTCAGATTTGCTGGATTGAATTTTCTCCAACATTTGGGCTTTAAGTGTGCAATATGTGTCTTCATAGGTATCACGTTTGTTTGAATTCACTTCCTTTTCGTCTAGTCTTTCGATTTGACACTGAACAGTACAAAAATTTGCGAATTGAGATTCAAGCATTCCCAGCTTGACTTCCAGTTCATACACTGTCATTTTGTCTATATTTGCAGCTAAATGGTTTTTTGCCTTTGTAAGTTGACCGAGTAGAACTGCACGCAGGGATTTATTTTCCTTTATGATTTTTTCATCATTTCTGCTCGGTGTTTTGTTATCTAGTTCCGTGTCAGACATTTCAAAAGGTTTTAATTGATTGATGCTGAACGAGATGTAATAAAATGAATTTGAATTATTTGCGAATGCGAAAATTGTAATTTTTCCACTTTTCTCGTAGCTGTAATTATTCCAACTGTAATTTTCAAGTAACGCCAACGACTTAACTGGCCAATGAATATTAATTGCTCATCGAGTCTCGAATGATTGCGTTCACGGTGTTTGATGTGAATGTCGTTTGTTCGTTCGATGAGAAAGATGTTGGATAAAGCAATATCATGAATTATAGCGCGAAACAAATTAATTAAATGAATTGATTCTTTTGCTGGTTTTTATTCGGTTCCTGAAGGACCATGATGAATTCTCAAGCCTTTTTGAGAATTGTTTTAGCGGACTGTATTTGATGATAATGGTTTCAGTTTATGCAATTAGAATTCAATGACACCAGTTAAACAAAAAACACTCCATTTTATTTTATTTACAAAAACACTTAATTCTATTTGATTCAAAAAACTTAGCACAAAAAGATTATTTTAAAACTAAGCAATATATGACTTAAAGTTCGATAATAGATAATTAAATTTGAATTTAACATATTCGGTGATGGTTTTTACGAGGTGAACGCAGTGCGAAAAAAAAACAAAGAGACTCTAATTGTTAGGCGATTCTTACTACCAATGCCTTTTTTCTATCAACTCTAATGCCTTTCTTTTAGTTTTTTACTGCATCATAGCGGTTTGCTATTCAGTTGTGTGGTGCGAAGAAAAAACGGTGGATTATTGTGGTCGATATAGGGTGCGACATTGACGAAGATGTGTATGCGGATCTGGATCTATTACCGCACATTTAAATTACTGCTGTTGGTAGTAACAGTAGGGTTGTTCGCAGTTAAATTAAAAAAAAAAAAAGACTAGTGAGGAGTGGTGAGTAAAATCACTGAGCCATATATTTGTGTAATATGTTATGTATTCGTTTTATATTATTATTGTTCTAATTATTGTATGTAGCATTTGTGTAGTGCTCTTATAACAAGAAGAATAAGAAAAAAAGTCGACGCGACGTCGGGTTGTGTGTGGCGGTGGCTTTTCCCTATTCCTGCTTGTGTGTTAGTTCGGTGGCCGATTATCCGGTTTCCCCTGATGACAGGAAAGTCTGATGGTGTGTGAGGTGACTGCCGGCTGCACATAGGTCTGAGTGTGTGTGTGGGAAACTAAAAGCTCGCCTGTTCCACTCGATCGTCATTTGAGTAGGTTACGCAGTCGTGTGTGTGAAACTTTTGCTGGTTCCCCTAAGCTAATGTGGCGAAGGTGTGTGTGGCGAGTTTACGTGGTTCCGCTGCTGTATTGGATATCATCTGCCGGTATTGGCATGTAGTTATTTTTGTATTCCAGTAATGTCTATATATGTATATGAAACAACCTCAAGGATGAATATGGCTCACGAGGGTTTCTTTCTTTTATTTGCAGATAAGGTGTTGCCAGAGACGGAGTTCGTTCACAAATAATTATTTAAAAAAAAAAAATGAAATATAAGATGTATTATCTGCTGCCTATGTTGCCTCAATTAAAAAAAAAAAAAAAAAAAACGTCTATTATAATTCAGAAGTGTGATAAAAGATCCATTGTATAGTTTAAAGAACTCGTTCGCTGGCAACCTGCATGCAAAGGAAAAAGAAAATAAAAATATTTTTTGTTGTTATAGTTTCTATAGATATATAGCTTTTAAAATTTTATTGTTGGCTGCTAAATTTGGTTTTCTTTTGTTTTTCTTCAATTCTGCGTAAAGAAATTTGAAATTCGTTGGGATGGGTAGACCTAGACACAATAAAAAAAGACAATGTAGGGAGCTAGATACCAGTGGCAGTGAAAGCGAGAATAAGTCATATTATCGAAAAAGGTCGAAGAGTGACCGAAGACGAAAAAGGCAAAGACTGGACTCAAGACAAAAATCAGAATCAATTGACAAGTTTACAGATGCTATTACTGCATTAGTAGAGAGAACTGGTAGTAGAAATCAGGGTCCTAGCTTTAAGGGTGAAGCTGTACCGGAATTTGATCCAGAAGATAAAAATCAATCGGCTCTTAAGTGGGTTCATAAGGTCGATGAGCTTCGAGAAATTTTTAAGTGGTCGGAAGAAGGGACTATTTATTTTGCGTTGGCCAAATTAAAAGGGCTTGCGCAAATTTGGTATAAGGGGCTTCCCAGTTTAGGTTTCTCTTGGGAAGAATGGAAAATAAAAATCCAAGAAGCATTTCCATCAAAAAGGGACTTTCATGAACAGCTCGTTGAAATGTTAGGACGTAAAAAACGCTTGGATGAAACTTATTGTAAATACTTTCATGAAAAGCTAGCAATGATTCATGCATGTGGTCTTAAAGGAGAGGAAGCTGTGTCGTGCATTATAGGAGGTATAGATGATCGTATTGTTAAGACTACTGCACAGGCAGGAAGACATAAGACTCCAGAAAATTTATATCATTATTTGACTCAACTTAACGGTCATGAAAATGTTTATCAACGGCAACAGACAAACAGTAACAATACCAGATTTAAGAGATTTAATCACACTTACATACCTAAACAAGACAAAGATAAGGTACGAGCGGTCGACAAAAATTTCGTTTGCTATAAATGTGGAAAACAAGGGCATTTTGCAAGTACCTGCGTTGCGAGAGAGTTAACTGGAGACAAGCGTTGTAATCTGTGCAGAAGTCGTTATCATGAGGAAGCAATATGCCCAAAAAGAAGTGACATCAAACCAAAAACAGTAGCGGTATTACAAACTAGATTATCCGATTCAAGCAATAAAAAGTTCTTTAAGCAAATAAAGGTAAACGGAGCCGACATGATGGGTTATGTTGATTTTGGTAGCTCTTGTACTTTGTTGACGGTAGGAAAAACAAAGGAGTTAGGACTAGATGTAAACACAAGCGACTGCATTCCATTGCAAGGGTATGGTAATGGGATAGTACTAAGCGTTGGAACCGCTTCAGCGAAAATTGAAATTGATGGGGTGGAAGCAGAGATAAAGTTAGTGGTTGTCAGTAACGATAATCAAGACGTTCCTATATTAGTTGGGCGTACATATACTGAGTTACCGCATGTCTGTGCAATAAAAACTCAAAGCACGCTAAGATTTTTCATAGAAGAACCCGTCGGACCAGTTAAAAATAGACGACAGCTCTTCTCCCAACAAAATCAATTTGATTACTCGGGAAAAAACAGTTATACCACCACGACATCTGAAACTGGTAGAAACTAAGGCAGAGCAAGTTAACAAAGATATCTTTTTGGAATCGTCTTTAAGAGCTAAGGAAGGCGAGGAGACTTGCGTTCCCAGAACAATTTTAAGAATTAACCAAGTCGGGATTTCATATGTTCCACTAATGAATCTGTCAGAGCAAGACGTGGTAATCAAAGAAAACAAAATAATTGCTCGGGCCCGAATTTGCGAAAAAGACATCAAAAACCGAGTTTTTAATATACGAACTGCAGTGTTTGAGCCCATTAAAGCCGAAGATATTACCGTAGGTCCTGTAACTGAAGAGCGAAAAAAAGAATTGCTGGACTTATTAAATGAATATCGACAGTGTATTGCGGTAAATACACAAGAACTGGGTTGTGCCAAAAATAGTGAAATGAGGATTCTATTAGAAGACGATCAACCGTTTACTTTTCGCCCGTATCGTATGGCACTAAATGAACAAACAATTGTGCGTGAAATGGTAAAGGAACTCTTGGACTACGGTATAGTTCGCGAATCAGAATCAGAGTATGCATCCCCAATTCTGTTGGTGACAAAAAAAAATGGAGAGCAACGTCTGTGTATCGACTTTAGGAAACTCAACTCCAAGACAATTAAAGATAGTCACCCTCTTCCTCGGATAGATGACCAAATAGACAAACTTAAAGGCAGTGTCTGGTTTGTCAGTTTAGATTTACGGACGGGATACTATCAAATTCCACTGGAAGAAACTTCTAAACGATTTACAGCTTTCGTCACCGCCAGTGGGCAGTACGAATTCCAACGCATGCCATTCGGTTTGTGCAACGCTTCTAGAGTCTTTCAGCGACTAATGAACCGAATACTAGCAAGTCAGTTAGATACAGCCGCTATATACCTGGATGACATTTTGTTGCATGCGAGAACTCAGGAGGAGGTGATGTCATCCCTACGACAAACTTTGGAAATTTTCAAACAAGAAGGTTTAACTTTGAATATTAAGAAATGTACTTTTCTTATGAACAAAGTCACATTTTTGGGATATGAAGTAGAGAATGGCACGGTTAAGCCAGGAACAGAAAAGACAAAAGCCATCGGAGAATTTCCAACTCCAAAGACAGTGCATCAAATATGTACGTCAATTCCTGGGACTAACTGGATATTTCCGGCACTTCGTACACAATTATGCCGGAATAGTTAAGCCATTAACCAGCTTACTACGGAAAACATCGGTATGGGAGTGGACAACGAAAGAGGAAAAAGCATTTAATCAGTTGAAAGAAGTGCTCTGCAATGTGCCAGTATTAGCAATTTATAGAAGCGATGCAATTACAGAAGTACATACAGATGCGAGTTCATTGGGTTTGGCTGGAATATTGTTACAACAGCAAGATGATGTACGTTTGCATCCTGTTATGTACTTCAGCCGACAAACAAGGCCACCGGAGGAAAATTACTATTCTTTTGAATTGGAAACTATGGCCGTAGTTGAATCATTAAAAAAATTTCGCTCTTATTTGTTTGGCACTAAATTCACAGTTGTCACGGATTGCAATGCCTTAAAGACCTCAAATGAAAAGAAACACCTTATCCCTCGAATTGCAAGATGGTGGCTTCAACTAACTGAATTTACGTTTGATGTCAAATATCGCCCAGGAGAACGTATGCGTCATGTCGATGCCTTGAGCCGAAACCCGTGTTCAGAAACGGTTATGGTAATTCGACAGGCTGACTGGGTATTGTCAGGGCAGTTGACGGACCATAAAATTAAACAGATCCATGATATTTTAACGAGCCACCACAGAACTGAAGAGGAAAAACGGATTTGCAAGGACTACGTTTTGCGAGAAGGACGAATATACCGGACGACTACTACCGGTACCCAGTGGGTGGTACCCAAAGGGATGCGACATCGAGTGGTTCACGCTGCTCACGATGAGCTGGGCCATTTCGGCATAGAAAAAACTTTAAAACGACTGTGTCAGTATTATTGGTTCCCCCAAAGGAAGAAATATGTGGAGAAGTATCTAGCGTGTTGCATTCGCTGTTTATATAATAAACGTAACACTGGTAGAACCGAAGGATATTTACATCCAATTCAAAAGCCAGATATCCCAATGAGTATGCTACATATCGATCACCTTGGACCATTCCCCAAATCGAAGTTAGGTAACTACTATATAATTGCGTTAATTGATGGCTTCACCAAATTTTCATTTATCAAAGCTGTAAAGTCTACAAAAACTAAGCTTGTTTTAGAATTTCTGCGAGACATTTTCTCAGTGTACGGATTACCAAACGTTGTTGTATCAGATCGTGGAAGTTCATTTACGTCGAAAGATTTTAAAGAATTTTGCAGTCAAAATAACATCAAGCATATATTAAACGCAGTTGCTACTCCACGCGCGAATGGGCAAGTTGAGCGTCTAAATAGATCAATTTTAAGCGCCCTTATGACTAGTACACTTGACGAAAACAGATGGGATGAAAATGTACGCCAAGTTCAATTCGCGTTAAACAACATCGAGAGCCAAAGCACAAGTAAAACCCCCAGTCAATTAATGTTTGGTATGCAACCAAGGTATGGATCCGACACAATTTTAAAAGATCAAATAAAGTCCACTGCAGAACTGATTGAAGATTTATATGACATCCGCGTTAAGGCAGTACAAAATATAGAAAAAGCTCAGACCCAACAGAAAGCACAATATGATAAGAAACGAAAAAGTCCACGACATTACCAAGAAGGAGATTTAGTTCTCATTAAAAAGCAAGACATGGCCACTGGTTCTAGCAAAAAGCTCTTACCCCCTTTTAAAGGTCCGTTCATTGTCAAACAAGTCTATCCCAACGATCGATATTTAGTAATCGACATGGAAGGTTCTGGACGTATTTGAAAACGGATCTATGAAGCCGTATTGCCCGCTGACAGTATTAGACCTTGGGTGCCTCCAAACGGAATATCAGATAGCAGTGACAGCGCTGAAGAAACTGTAGACTCAACAGCTTCAGCAGACAAGCAGAACCTACAACTCGAGGCGAGTTTCTGTCAGGAAAGCCGATTGTAAAGAAATTCGGTAAGCAGTTTAGATAGCATATATCATAGCCTTTAAAATAACAAAATGTACGTAGTAAAAACTAGTGCTGTTGGCAACGTCATTACTTGCCAGTTGTGAGTGAGTTGAAGGCGTTGTCCTTGTCAGGCAGAAAGCAGAAGTAGAAGTAGTTAGTTGGTGAGTGACTTGCAAGCAGGCAACTTTTTAAATAGTGTCATAGTGTAGTAGGGTTGTTCGCAGTTAAATTTAAAAAAAAAAAGACTAGTGACGAGTGGTGAGTAAAATCACTGAGCCATATATTTGTGTAATATGTTATGTATTCGTGTTATATTATTATTGTTCTAATTATTGTATGTAGCATTTGTGTAGTGCTCTTATAACAAGAAGAATAAGAAAAAAAGTCGACGCGACGTCGGGTTGTGTGTGGCGGTGGCTTTTCCCTATTCCTGCTTGTGTGTTAGTTCGGTGGCCGATTATCCGGTTTCCCCTGATGACAGGAAAGTCTGATGGTGTGTGAGGTGACTGCCGGCTGCACATAGGTCTGAGTGTGTGTGTGGGAAACTAAAAGCTCGCCTGTTCCACTCGATCGTCATTTGAGTAGGTTACGCAGTCGTGTGTGTGAAACTTTTGCTGGTTCCCCTAAGCTAATGTGGCGAAGGTGTGTGTGGCGAGTTTACGTGGTTCCGCTGCTGTATTGGATATCATCTGCCGGTATTGGCATGTAGTTATTTTTGTATTCCAGTAATGTCTATATATGTATATGAAACAACCTCAAGGATGAATATGGCTCACGAGGGTTTCTTTCTTTTATTTGCAGATACGGTGTTGCCAGAGACCGAGTTCGTTCACAAATAATTATTTAAAAAAAAATGAAATATAAGATGTATTATCTGCTGCCTATGTTGCCTCAATTAAAAAAAAAAAAAAAAAAAAAAAACGTCTATTATATTATGTAAATCAAATTATTTAAAAAAAATCATTGTAAACCGTTGGGCCCCTGTTGTTGAGCCAACACACAAAATATTAATTATTCATCAGCACGTGTAAACTAGCCTTAAGTCAAATTGTATTATATAAAAGTTCAATAAAAAAAATTAATGTAAAAAAAAAAATATCCTTAGGATATGTTTTGTAACACTTTGTATAAAAGCACGATGTTTAAATTATTTTGAGAGACATAAAACGGCATTATAATCGAGAAAATTTGCATAAAAATATGTTCTAGTTATCTAAGTTCTATAAATCGGTGCCAAAAACTTCAAAGCATAATTCGACGCATTTAATAATAAAACGTATACTTTCACTAACATCAGGGGCGTAGCGAGGGGGGGTGTGGGGGGGCTGTGACACCCCCACCGTTTTTAAGAGTCGGCAAATCAAGGAAGTAAAATTCTAAAAATTTAAAAAAAAAAATCAAAAAATTTCAAAAAAAAAATTAAAATAATTTTATAATTTGACTCGGAACAAAATGTTAAAAAATAAGAAGTGAGTTTGGATTTTCATTAGGTATATGTTTTCAAACTCGTAAATGTATACAAGACGGCATTTTCAAAGGTTCCACCTTTCGGAAATGCGAATTTATTTTTTTTTGACTGTATGTACCTTTTCCGAGTTTCGATTTTAAAAATGACGGTCAGCATCGGTGAATTTGCCAACTGAACACATTAAAATTTATCGATTTTCGATTCGGTTTTAAAAAGGATTGTCGGCATCGCTGAATTTGCCGACTGAGAACATTAAAATTTAGAGAGTTTCGATTAGATTTTAAAAAATATTGTCGGCATAGCTGAATTTGCCGACTGAACATAATAAAAAAAAACATTCAAAATCCTATATCTCAAAAACCACTTAACTGATTGGTCTCAGCAAAAAAAAAAAGACTAGTGACGAGTGGTGAGTAAAATCACTGAGCCATATATTTGTGTAATATGTTATGTATTCGTGTTATATTATTATTGTTCTAATTATTGTATGTAGCATTTGTGTAGTGCTCTTATAACAAGAAGAATAAGAAAAAAAGTCGACGCGACGTCGGGTTGTGTGTGGCGGTGGCTTTTCCCTATTCCTGCTTGTGTGTTAGTTCGGTGGCCGATTATCCGGTTTCCCCTGATGACAGGAAAGTCTGATGGTGTGTGAGGTGACTGCCGGCTGCACATAGGTCTGAGTGTGTGTGTGGGAAACTAAAAGCTCGCCTGTTCCACTCGATCGTCATTTGAGTAGGTTACGCAGTCGTGTGTGTGAAACTTTTGCTGGTTCCCCTAAGCTAATGTGGCGAAGGTGTGTGTGGCGAGTTTACGTGGTTCCGCTGCTGTATTGGATATCATCTGCCGGTATTGGCATGTAGTTATTTTTGTATTCCAGTAATGTCTATATATGTATATGAAACAACCTCAAGGATGAATATGGCTCACGAGGGTTTCTTTCTTTTATTTGCAGATACGGTGTTGCCAGAGACCGAGTTCGTTCACAAATAATTATTTAAAAAAAAATGAAATATAAGATGTATTATCTGCTGCCTATGTTGCCTCAATTAAAAAAAAAAAAAAAAAAAAAAACGTCTATTATATTATGTAAATCAAATTATTTAAAAAAAATCATTGTAAACCGTTGGGCCCCTGTTGTTGAGCCAACACACAAAATATTAATTATTCATCAGCACGTGTAAACTAGCCTTAAGTCAAATTGTATTATATAAAAGTTCAATAAAAAAAATTAATGTAAAAAAAAAAATATCCTTAGGATATGTTTTGTAACACTTTGTATAAAAGCACGATGTTTAAATTATTTTGAGAGACATAAAACGGCATTATAATCGAGAAAATTTGCATAAAAATATGTTCTAGTTATCTAAGTTCTATAAATCGGTGCCAAAAACTTCAAAGCATAATTCGACGCATTTAATAATAAAACGTATACTTTCACTAACATCAGGGGCGTAGCGAGGGGGGGTGTGGGGGGGCTGTGACACCCCCACCGTTTTTAAGAGTCGGCAAATCAAGGAAGTAAAATTCTAAAAATTTAAAAAAAAAAATCAAAAAATTTCAAAAAAAAAATTAAAATAATTTTATAATTTGACTCGGAACAAAATGTTAAAAAATAAGAAGTGAGTTTGGATTTTCATTAGGTATATGTTTTCAAACTCGTAAATGTATACAAGACGGCATTTTCAAAGGTTCCACCTTTCGGAAATGCGAATTTATTTTTTTTTGACTGTATGTACCTTTTCCGAGTTTCGATTTTAAAAATGACGGTCAGCATCGGTGAATTTGCCAACTGAACACATTAAAATTTATCGATTTTCGATTCGGTTTTAAAAAAGATTGTCGGCATCGCTGAATTTGCCGACTGAGAACATTAAAATTTAGAGAGTTTCGATTAGATTTTAAAAAATATTGTCGGCATAGCTGAATTTGCCGACTGAACATAATAAAAAAAAACATTCAAAATCCTATATCTCAAAAACCACTTAACTGATTGGTCTCAAATTTTGAGGCAATTTTAGGTATTGGCCAGGGATTGTTCCTGTGAAAATTGGTCAAAATTGGACAAAGGGACGTGGCACCTCCCATACAAAAAACACCTTCTATGGGGTGAAACTCGATGACGTTATACCTCGATAACCGCTGGCCCGATACAGTCGGCAAGTTCCTGAAATAAGTCGGTATTTCAATGAAAGTCACCCCCCACGGCTCGAACCCTCGCTATGCCCCTGACTAACATATCGCAATTCACAGCAAACTACAGATTGAGCAGCAAGAGCAGTACAGATACTTTCCTGCGTGCCAAAAACGCTGACCCGACTTACACAGTAAACTACAAATTGAACAGCAAGAGCAGTACAAATACTTTTGTGTGTGCCAAAAACGATGAACCGACTTACACTTGCGCAAAATGTAATTGTATTTGTGACGCTGATATTTTGCCTGCTTATTTATATTGAAAAATATAAAATTTAAAAATTTATTTTTTCCATTTAAAGCCATAAAATGATATTCGATAATTTTACCAATAATTATGCTTTGAGTTTTTAATATATATACTTACACTAGCTGACCCGGCACACGTTGTTCTGCCTAAAATAATTATTTTAAATATTTTAAGATTTATTTTGATATAAATGTATTTGTTCAATACTTTTTTTAAATGAAGGCGGATAGCTTCAGTGGTTCAGCGTGGCCATTATCGGACTAACATACGCACCAAACGTTTTTATATAATATAGCTGTTCGCCCCTGGCTTTGTCCGTGCACTGGAATTGTAGATTTTTCTTTGGTCTTGGATAATAATGTTCTTTCCTAAAATCCGAGAAATTTATGCCTGAAATACAGCAATACGAACAAAACAAAAAAAATCGTGAAAATCGGCAAAGCGGTTATCGAGTTATAACATTATCGAGTTTCCAGCGGTGCCACGCCCTTTTTTTATTTTTTTTGTTGATTCCCTTTCGTTCCTATTCACACTATTCTGTTTACTTAACTTCAACAAATCACTTTTATTTATAAGACCAATATCACTTAAAACAACTTTTCCACTTATTAGAATCTTTCCACTTAAAGCCTGAGCTACATCGAAACAAAAGTGGAAAAAAGTACAAAAAAGTAAATAAAATCATTCGTCCTTCTTCATCATATAGTAATCTCTGTATATTTTCTCTCAATTTAAAATTTTGTGTGTGCCAAGCCTGAGCTACATCGAAACAAAAGTGGAAAAAAGTACAAAAAAGTAAATAAAATTATTCGTCCTACTTCATCATATAGTAATCTCTGTATATTTTCTCTTTATTTAAAATTTTGTGTGTGCCGAAAGCTTGAACATGTTCCAGCTTTCAATTTTCACAAAGTTCTTATAACCAATACAGTCAAAAAAATCGTTACGGACTTCCCGCCAGATCACGCTCAAGTCACATTATTCCTACGAGTTTCACAAGTAAAAGCTCTTAGATTTATTAGTTCAGATTTTACTCATAGATGTTTTGTCAATAGTCATGTGTTTTCGATGAAATAAACAAAAAAAAGCTCAGAGCTTTAGTAGTTCAGATTTTACTCAGAGATGTCACGTAAATATGCGTGTGTTTTCTATGAGTTTCGATGTTTTCACTTTTTTGTACTTTTTTTCACTTTTGTTTTGATGTAGTTCAGGCTGAAAGCTTGAACATGTTCCAGCTTTCAATTTTCACAAAGTTCTTATAACCAATACAGTCAAAAAAATCGTTACGAACTTCCCGCTAGATCACGTTCAAATCACATAATTCCTATGAGTATCAAAAGTAAAAGCTCTTAAAGCCTGAACTACATCGAAACAAAAGTGAAAAAAAGTACAAAAAAGTAAACAAAATCATTTGTCCTACTTCATCATATAGTAGACTCTGTATATTTTCTCTCAATTTAAAATTTCGTGTGTGCCGAAAGCTTGAACATTTTCCAGCTTTCAATTTTCACAAAGTTCTTATAACCAACACATTCAAAAAAATGGTTACGGACTTCCCGCCAGATCACGTTCAAATCACATAATTCCTATGAGTCTCAAAAGTAAAAGCTCTTAGATTTATTAGTTCAGATTTTACCCATAGATGTTTTGTCAATAGTCATGTGTTTTCGATGAAATAAACAAAAAAAGCTCAGAGCTTTATTTGTTTAGTTTTTGCTCATAGATGTCACGTAAATATGCGTGTGTTTTCGATGAGTTTCGCTATTTTCACTTTTTTGTACTTTTTTACACTTTTGTTTCGATGTAGTTCAGGCTTTAAGTGAAAATAGCGAAACTCATCGAAAACACACGCATATTTACGTGACATCTATGAGCAAAAACTAAACAAAAAAAGCTCAGAGCTTTTAATTGTTTTTTCCATCAAAAACACATGACTGTTTGCAAAACATCTATGAGTTTAATTCCTATGAGTCTCAAAAGTAAAAGCTCTTAGATTTATTAGTTCAGATTTTACTCATAGATGTTTTGTCAATAGTCATGTGTTTTCGATGAAATAAACAAAAAAAGCTCAGAGCTTTAGTAGTTCAGATATTTACGTGACATCTATGGGTAAAATCTGAACTACTAAAGCTCTGAGCTTTTTTTGTTTATTTCATTGAAAACACATGACTATTGACAAAACATCTATGAGTAAAATCTGAACTAATAAATCTAAGAGCTTTTACTTTTGATACTCATAGGAATTATGTGATTTGAACGTGATCTAGCGGGAAGTTCGTAACGATTTTTTTTACTGTATTGGTTATAAGAACTTTGTGAAAATTGAAAGCTGGAACATGTTCAAGCTTTCGGCACACACAAAATTTTAAATTGAGAGAAAATATACAGAGTTTACTATATGATGAAGTAGGACAAATGATTTTGTTTACTTTTTTGTACTTTTTTTTACTTTTGTTTCGATGTAGTTCAGGCATTATTATCACTACCGATACTCTTTCAAACTTTACGTCACATGGTTTAAAAACAAACTGCTCTCTCATCCCATTTCGCAACCATATTTATACTCCCAACTAAAGCTTCTCGAACATTCCAACCGAATATTATCTTTACTCCAATCAGAACAATCGAGAACGTACTAGTTTCGTTTTAGACCATTCACCATTCGATAAGTTTCGTTCAAGTCAAGTTCATCCACCTTCCATTAGAAGGATTTGTGGTCAATAAGAGCGTCAACATTTTCCCCAATGTAACGATGAAGACGATTCACATGGACAACTTTTGAGTCCTCGTTGGATTCGGTAGACCACGTCGTTGATGCGTTTTACTACTCTATAGGGTCCCTCCCAATCTTGTTGCAACTTAGGTGACATGCCTTTTCTTGTATGGGGATTGTACAGCCATATCATTTTTCCTTCTTCGAATCCTGAAGTTGTTGCTTTGGCATTGTACCTTGTCTTCATGCGGTCGCTGGCTATCTTGATCTTATCCCTAGTTTTTCGATGCACGTCCTTGATGATTTCTCTGAGGTCGGTAACATAATCGTCCAAATTCTTGGGATCCTCAGTTGGAGATCCGAACATCAATTCACTAGGTAGCCGGACTGTTCGACCAACCAGGTGTATATCCCGTAGTGGTATGCACAGCTTTGCGATAGGCTAGTAGAAACATTGGAATCTGTTTATCCCAATCCCTCTGGTGTTCGCCTACAACCATAGATAGGTGTTCATTCAAGGTTCTGTTAAAGCGTTCTATGATTCCATCTGATTGTGGATGGAGCGGCGTTGTTCTCGTCTTTTTAATCCCAAGTAACTGGCATACTCCTTGAAAAATCCATATCCTATATCGCAAGATCGGCGTCTGCTAAGTTGAGCTACCTATTTAGAGCAAAGAGGTACTTTAGCCCTAAGCAATTTCTCCTTCGCTACAAAGCACAGGTTAGACCAGGCCTGGAATATTGCTCCCATATATGGAGCTCGGCTCCAAAACATTCACTTAACCTACTTGACAGCATACAGAGATGAGCAGTTCGACTTATTGGAGACCCTACACTCACATCGAATCTGCAACCGTTGGTGCACAGAAGACAAGTCGCTGACCTATGCTTGTTCTATAGGTACTTCCATGGTAGATGTTCCGAGGAACTCAAGGACATTATCCCTCGAAATGCAACTTTTGGGCGCCCCACAAGACAGGCTGCTAATGCTCATGACCATACAGTACACTTGACAACCGCGAGGACATCATCTTTCCAAAACTCCTTCTGTCACAGGACAAGCAAACTTTGGAACTCGCTTCCTGGGATTATATTTCCAGAAGACTACAATTTGCAGCAATTTAAGTGCAGAACTAACATACATCTGCAAGCATCTCGGGGCGCTGATGAAGCGTTATAGGTTTGCCTTTCCCGGGAGAAGTATTAAAAAAAAAATACTAAAGCTTCTCGAACATTCCAACCGAATATTATCTTGACTCCAACCAGAAGGCCATTCACCATTCGATAAGTTTCGTTCAGTACAAGTTCATCCACCTTCCATTAGATGGCGCTGTGGTCAATAAGAGGTACTTTTCAATTCACGCTACAATATTGTTACATTCGGCTGGGATTCGAAAAGATAAAACACTATTGTGTTTACTTAACTTCAATAAATCACTTTTATTTATAAGACCAATATCGCCTAAAACAACTTTTTCACTTATTAGAATATTTCCACTTATTATCACTACCGATACTATTTCGAACTTTACTTCACACGGTTTAAAAACAAACTACCCTCTCATCCCATTTCGCAACCCTATTTATACTCCCACTAAAGCTTCTCGAATTTTCCATACTCCAACCGGAACAATCGAGAATGTACTAGTTTCGTTTTAGACCATTCACCATTCGATGCGTTTCGTTCAGAAAGTCGGAAGGTTCGTTGAATAAGTTCATCTACTACTTTCCATTAGATGGCGCTGCGGTCAATAACAGACACTTTTCAATCCATACTACAATATCCCCCTCTTAAACTTGTTCGTCCCGAACAAATGTGTCAACGTTTTGCCCAATGTAACGATGAAGACGATCCGCATGGACTTTGAATTTGCCTCTTCCTCGTTGAATTCGATAGACCACGTCGTTGATTCGGTTGACTACTCTATAGGGCCCCTCCCAATCCTGCTGCAACTTAGGTGATATACCTTTTCTTCTATGGGGATTGTACAGCCATACCAGATTTTCTTCGTCGAATCCTGAAGTTGTTGCTTTGGCATCGTACCTCGTCTTCATGCGGTCGCTGGCTATCTTGATCTTATCCCTAGTTTTTCGATGCACGTCCCTGATGATTTCTCTGAGGTCGGTAACATAATCGTCCAAATTCTTGGGTTCCCCAGTTAGAGATCCGAACATCAATTCACTAGGTAGCCGGACTGTTCGACCAAACAGAATTTCAGATGGTGTATGTCCCGTAGTGGTGTGTACGGCATTGCGATAGGCTAGTAGAAACATTGGAATCTGTTTATCCCAATCCCTCTGGTCTTCGCCTACAACCTTAGATAGGTGTTCATTCAAGGTTCTGTTGAAGCGTTCTACCATCCCATCTGATTGTGGATGGAGCGGCGTTGTTCTCGTCTTTTTAATCGGGCCTTTGCTGGCCGCACACGTGACGCACTTTCTGCACCAGTTTTCTACATCATCCCTTGAGTGCATCCAGTAAAAGCGCTCTCGCATCTTTTCGAACATCTTATTTATTCCCAAGTGGCCCCCGGATACTCCACCATGCAGTTCTCTTAGCACTTCGCTTACTTTCGACCTGGGAACAACAAGCTGCATCAGGAACGACTTTCCATCCGAGCTTTCCCATCTTCTCCTCAAAATGCCGTCCTGTACATGAAGAGAGTCCCATTGCTCCCAGCACGCCTTCAGCTCGTGCTCCTATTGGATATCTCCTGCCAGTCTGGTTTTCCCTCATGCTCCTTCCAGGCGAGAATCGGCTCGATATCCGGATCTTCCCTTTGAGCCTCCCGGATTTCTCTCGCAGTCCAGCCACCAATGGGCTCAGCTCTCAGCCTCATCACAGAAACGGCTTCTTTTTCCTCCTGACGCACGCAATGTTTGCAATCGGCTTTCCAGGGTCGGTGGGAGAGAGCATCTGCATTAGAGTGAAGGGTTCCCTTTCGATGCTGTATTTCGTAATCATACATCTGCAGCCGTTCGATCCACCTCGCGACTTGTCCTTCAGGATTCGTAATCTGCAGCAGCCACTTTAAAGACGCATGATCGATCGGTCTGCGTCTGCATCCACAATAAATGTTTTTCCAGGAGTGGGATACGCTAGTACGGGGGCGTCACACAGCTGCTGCTTAAGTTTTTCAAAACTCCTTTCGCACTCACCCGACCATTTGAATTGTTTTCTCTTTTCTGTCAGATGCAAGCTCTTGGCAATCCCGGCAAAGTCCTTCACAAACCGTCTGTAGTAGGTCGCAAGTCCCAGGAAGCTTCTCAGTTGATGTTTGTCTTTGGGAATCGGCCAGTTTTTCACTGCGTCGACTTTCTCTGCATCAGTCCTGACTCCCTCGGAAGAGATGATGTGCCCGAGATATATTACTTCTGGTCTAAAAAGAGCGCACTTTTTCGGGTTTAGCTTTAATTGCGCGCTTCGCAGTCTCTGGAACACTTCCTTCAAGTTATCTCGATGTTCTTCAAACGTTTTACCCACCACGATGACATCATCTAGATACACTAAGCAGGTTTTCCACGTCAGGCCCAGCTCCATTAGCCGTTCAAAGGTGGCTGGAGCATTGCACAGTCCAAATGGCATTACTCTGAATTGCCAGAGCCCGTTTCCTGCTGTAAAAGCTGTTTTCTCGCGGTCTTCGGGATGGATCTGCACTTGCCAGTAGCCAGTCTTCAAATCAATGGTGGAAAACCATTTAGCGCCGGACAGTGTATCCAGGGTATCGTCAATCCTTGGAAGAGGGTAGCTATCCTTTTGGTGCCGTTGTTCAGCTGACGATAGTCGACGCAGAATCTCGTGCTGCCGTCTTTCTTCTTGACCAGTACAACAGGTGACGCCCATGGACTTTTCGAACTTTCAATCAGCCCTTCCTTTTCCATCGTCGACACCATTTCTGCAACCTCCGTCTGCTTAGCCAATGGTAATCGTCTGGGAGGTTGACGAATAGGTCTTGCGTCTCCTCTGTCGATTCGGTGTTGTACGAGATGTGTCCGACCATAGTCCCCGCTCTGCGAAGCAAATATTTCAGCGAACTCGTTGATTAGGTCCCCCGCCATAGCTTGCTGTTCCTGATTCAACTCACTCTGCCCAAATATATTTCTTTTGATCTCCGCCATTTCCCTGGATGAAAGAGGTTTGGTAGGGCCCTCATTGGATAACTTTGCAACCGCAGTAATTGGTACGCACTTTCCAATCACTTCCCCTCGCTTAAGTTTCAGACTGCTATGTTCGACATTTAGGACTCGTACGGGAACCATGTTGTTTTTAGGTTCTACAAGCATCTTACCAACGACGTAGTTTTGATAATGATTTTCTGGATCTGGCTCAACTAAGTAGAATCGGTGGCTCCCAGGATCAACTTCCAGCTTTGTCCGAATGAGTGTTTCTAAAGAAGGTGGTAATATCTCGTCTGCACTGATGACTGTCCTTAGAGCTGTGACGTGCTCGTCCCCGAAGATCATGGGAATCTCGACGTTCCCGTACTTTAGTACTTGCAAGCCGTTGTCAAGTACTATATCATGCGCCTTCATAAAGTCGATTCCGATGATGCATTCGTCACAAATATCGGCCACTAGGAAGGTATGGGAGAAGACTAATCCCGCAAGATTTATTGTTAGCAGTACTTCTCCATACACCTTCGCCGTTGCTCCAGTTGCTGCAGCCATGATTGGCGAACGATGTCCCTCCTTATAATGGAAGCGGTGGCACCGGTGTCGATGGTGGCCACATACTTTTTCTGGCCGATATAGGCTTCCACTGTCAAACTCTTGTTACCTCGTTTGGTCTGGGAAACTTGAATTGTGGTCCTGGGGGCGTCGATTCCAGAGACCAACTTCTGCCCCGCGAAGTTGGTTCTTACGCGTTTCCCGACTGATAATTTTGAGAAGAGTCATCCGCTGGACGCTAAGATGCCCCTTCATTCCGTGTCCTAGCACAGCAGTGCGGACAATTAGCCTGTCTGGGTGGAGCTCTGCACTGTCGCTGTAGGTGTCCTATCTTGTTGCAGTTCCAGCATCGGATCGGTCCCCTGCGAGCACTGTTGCGTTCTACGACTTCTGCCCTTTGGCACGAGCATTCGACGGTTGTTAATTCCCCACACGGTGAAATCCTTGTGATGCTTGATCGGCAGCTTTCATTGTCAGCGCAAATGCCAGTGCCTCAGGGAGAGTTTTCTTTCCAGCCATTCGCACAGCCATTTGCAGTTGTCGGTCCTCTATGGCTTGGATGAACGCCTCTACAGCCATTTCGTTGATGACATCCTCGCCGGCATTAGGATACGACAAATGCGCTAGCCGTTCGATATCCTCTTGCAACTGCTGGAGCGTTTCTCCCCGCTTCAGGATTCTACTGCGTAGTTGTACCCTATATACCTGCTGCATATGGTCATCACCAAACCGCATTTCGATAACCTTAACCAATGCGTCGTAGTTGCGTTGTTTTTCTTCGGATACAGTTTGAAGCAACTCTGCAGCGGTGCCTCGAAGTGCCAGCGTTAGTGCAATGGACTTTTCTTCGTCGTCCCAGCTGTTGGTCATTGCAACCGCTTCGAACTGCCTCTTGTAAATTGGCCATGATGTTTGACCGTCGAAAACAGGCGGTTGCATCTCCTTCCTTCTAGGGCAATCAGCAGAATATTCTCGCGCTTTCTGTTTCTTGACTTTATCCAGCTCTCTAGCCAAGTTCTCGACGTTTGTCTCATGCTTTTGTAATGTTTGATTGATTTCATCAAATTGTGTCTCATGCTGGTTTAGTTTGTTATTAATCGCGTCGAATTTTATTTCTAGAACATTCTTAAACTCTTCGACGGCATCTTTTTGTGTAGCGACAATGGAATTTTTCTGTTCTTCTAAAGAATTCCTTTGCTCATCTAGAGAATTCTTCTGTTGTGCCAACTTAGATTCGATAGAATTCTTCTGTTCTTCCATAGAATTCTTCTGTTCTTCGAACTTGGCAAGAAGTACTGCCATCATAGCGGCCATGTCAATGCCAGTACTTACTTGTTCTTCTTTTTCTTCTGCCACTTCGAATAGCATGGATTTTGGATCTCCTCCCTCGCTTTCGACAGATTCCTGCAGACTTTGTATAAGGTCACTTTTTCCCCCAGCTTTGGAGAGATTCCGTTTTTGCAACTCAGTTTTTAACTGAGGTATGCTGAGTTGCAGCAATGCCAATGTGCGAACCATTTTTAACACTTCGTACACAATACAAATTCACCTCAGTTTATTTCTCTTTTTTTTGTTTTTGTATCTACTACGCAAAAATTCATTCACTTTTTTTTTTTTTTTGCACTTTAGGTATTTGGCGTATGTTGCCGATCAATAATCAATGCTCGTGATAACACAATATTTTATTATTTCACATAAATTCAAAATCTTTATTCCATTACTTTACACGAATTGAAATTTTACAACAATGTAATTATTACTTATCGCTATCAAAAAAATATGGTAACCGCCGAGCTGCTGCTGTGTGCGAAGAATGACTGACTGTGACTAACTTTCTTCAATTTCTTTATGTGGCTTTTTTTCTTACCATCTGTCACTTGCTTCGATGCTCGCGCAGTGCTACCAAATCGCCACAGTACCCCCCCCTAGTGGACCGCCCATTCGGGTCCACGATACCTATGCGGTAGTCTTGGAATCCTTCCGGACCTGGTGGTAATTGGTTCCTGTGCTGGTTTGTCTGCTGCAAATGAAACTTTTAGTGGCTGGCGTTCTACGGTTCTTGCATCCTGTTTGGCTATGCATGGAGTTCTTTCTATAAAAGCTGGTTTGTCCGCTGCGAATGACACTGTTATTGTCTGGGGTTCTACGGTTCTCGTATCCTGTTTGGCTATGCAGGGAGTTTTCTCTATAAAAGCTGGCTTGAGCCTGTCGATGCTAATATTCACCGGTTTCCCTCGGCGCTACTAGCAATTGGCACAGTAGAAAATATGAACGATTTTATTCACTCGATTAGTCCCTCGGTGTCCCTCGGCGCTGCTAGCGCCACTCGCGACAAATGGCTTCCGCCACCGTTTCCGCAGTGATGTCGCTCAATGGAATTGCTTCCGGCCAACGGGTATAACGATCGATGAGCGTTAGACAGTAACGGTAGTTCTCCGATGTTGGCAGCGGACCTATTATGTCCAGGTGTACCGTACCGAATCTGTCACCCGAGTTTTCAAAATGTTTTATATGGCCCTGCACGTGTCGTGAGACTTTTGCCCGTTGACAAGGGATACAGCTCTGAGCCCAATTCCTTATATCTTTGTTAATGCCTTTCCATATGAACTTGCTGCGTGCTTGTTTGGCGCTGGTTCGTATGCCGGGATGAGATAGTCCATGAACCTTATCAAATATAATTTTCCTAAACTGTGCGGGTATGTATGGACGGGGTTTACCTGTTGACTCGTCGCAGGTGATGTATTCCTTTGTGCCCTTTATAGGAAACTTTCTAAATTTTAGCGTCCCCGGTGTTGCCAGTAGCGACTTCAACTCCTCGTCCCCTTCTTGGCTTCGAGCTAGTTCAGCGTAGTCTATTGACTCTGGCATGGAAATCGCCTCTAACCTCGATAATGCGTCCGCTACTGTATTCTGTTCCCCCGGTAAGTACTTGATGTCTGTAGTAAATTGGGCTATCAGATCCAAGTGTCGCAGCTGACGCGGTGAAGCCTTATCGTGCTTCTGCTGGAAAGCGAATATGAGCGGTTTGTGATCGGTGTACAGGGTGAAAGTGCGTCCTTCTAACATATGACGGAAGTGACGGATAGCAGTGTAAGCTGCTAGTAACTCTCTGTCGTATGCGCTGTATTTCCGCTGTGCTTCTGTAAGCTTTACCGAAAAGAAACTTAAGGGCTGCCAGCCATGCGTCGTTTTTTGCTGCACAACCGCGCCGATTGCTATGTTGGAAGCGTCCACGACCAATGATAGTTCCGCATTTGCTATTGGGAATGCCAGCATTGTGGCCCCTTTGAGTTCGCTTTTGCAAAGGTCGAAAGCCCTTCGCGTCTCCGTTGTCCATTCTATTTTTGTCTTGTCGTTCTTCTTTTTGCAGCCTTCCAGATATTTGTTCAACGAGATTTGCGAACTGGCTGCTCCTGGGATGAATCGTCGGTAGAAATTTAACATTCCCAAAAATCTGCGTAGATCGTTCACCGTTTCTGGCAACGTGTATTTCGCGATGGCCTCAATTTTTTTTTGTTGGGGTTGAATGCCATGCGAGTTGATGGTGTGCCCGAGGAAATCGACGGTGGTTTTAGCAAAAACACTTTTGGTAATATTCACCACTAAGCCATTTTCGTGTAGTTTTTTTAGCACCTCCTCTAAGTGTTTCAAGTGGTCTTCTTTGGTTTTGGACGCTATTAATAGATCGTCTATGTAGACGAAGCAGAAGGGAAATTCTTGCATGATGGAGTTGATAAATCGTTGAAAAGTTTGAGCCGCATTTCTCAGACCGAACGTCATTCGCTTGAATTCAAATAGGCCGAATGGAGTGCATATTGCTGTCTTGGGGATATCTGCTTCCTCCACTGGGATTTGATGGTATGCTCTTACCAGATCCAATGTCGTGAATACCGTGCAACCGCCCAACTGTTGACCGAAATCGTGAATGTGCGGGATGGGGTATCGGTCTGGCTGCGTTACAGCGTTAAGGCCTCGATAGTCCCCGCATGGTCTCCATTCGCCATTCTTTTTGGCGACCAGGTGCAATGGCGAAGCCCAACTGCTTTCGGATGGTCGGCAGATACCTTGCTGGAGTAGGAACTCAAATTCTTTTTTGGCTATTGCCAGTTTATCCGCCGCGAGTCTGCGAGGCTTAGCAAAAACGGGCGGCCCCCTTGTTACGATATGGTGTGTAACTGCGTGACAAACGGTTTGCTTTAGAGAATTCTCGGCGTGAATGCCGCAGTATTTTTTTATTAAAATTTGGATACGTGCATCACCTGCATTATCAGACACCACTGAAACCGTTGCCGAACTTTGCACTAATTGGCCTTTTGATTGTAAGGAAGTTAGCGGGTCAATGAGACGTTTTCCTTTAAGGTCTACCAACAACCCAAAAGTTCTCAAAAAATCAGCGCCGATAATTGGTTTTTCAACGTCAGCTATTATAAAAAACCAATGAAAGGTTCTTCTGAGCCCCAGCTCTAACTTAACACATTTTTTTCCGTAAGTATTGACGCGTGTTGAATTGGCGGCGAAAAGTGAAAAATTGTCTGGCTTGCGCTTCTTATCGGGAGGTAAAGCGGGTAAAACCGATATATCTGCGCCAGTGTCGACTAGGTAGTGCGTGTTGCTGGCTCGATCGAAAACAAAAAGACGACAATTGAGGTTCTGAAGTGGATCGAGTGTCGCCGCGAGCGATCCACTTTTTAGTTTTCCGCCTGCTGATTATTGAAGGAACAGGGCCTTGTGCAACGCTCGGCCTTGTTGCCGAAACGTTTGTGGTACCAGCAGACACTGGTAGTCGTGCGCCCAGGGGTATTTGCTCTTCTGGAGCGACTCCTTGACCGATTATGCCTTCGATCGGTCCTGATTTGATTTAATTGCGCAGCAAGGCTTTCGATTCGCTCTTCCAACGCATTTTGCGGGCCCTCAGCCTGCGCCCTACGACTTCTCGATGGCCCTGCCATAGACGAAGTACTAGATCTAGACGTGCAAGGACGATTTTGCAGACTACTCAGACTAAAGTTCTGTGTCGCTTCTATTATCTTGTCGGCCGTTAAAGCCATTGGTTCTAGTTCCTCTGTGCTACCTGCCAATATTGCTTTCACCACGTCCGGTAAGCGTTGCACCCAAAGCTTCTTGATAAGCGATCTTGAAAATTCTGAACCAGCCAATGCGAACATGTCGCGTAAAAGCTGACTAGGCTTTTTATCACCTAAGTCCAACCCACTTAGCAACTGTTGCACACGCGTATCTTCTGAATCCATTAGCCTGCTTAATACAGCGTTTTTAAGAGCTTCGAACTTTTGTTGGTTTGGTGGCGATGCAATTATATCGCGTACACGTTGTACGGTAGTCATATCCATTAAAGAAATAGCCGTGTAGAATTTTCTTTCATCTGACATGTTTCTTGCCAGGGCGAATTGCCCCTCCATGGCAGTGAACCATAAGTCCGGACATGTAGGCCAGAAAGCTATGGGCTTATATGTTACCGAGTCTAAACTCAAGTTATCAAACGAAGGTAAGGTTAGGGGTACTGGGTTCGCTTGGCGCTGGGGCGCCGGGTTAGCAGCTGCCTGTGGTGGTTGCGATTGAGAAGGCCCGACCGACTCTGGCTTTTCTTCCATTTTATGTGCGAAGTGTAGCGTATGTGAGGCGAAAACGGTAAATGCAAGGACGTAATTAACGGGACACAAGCAGCAGTTCGGTAGTACCTTTAGCTATTGAATACTAATACAGGTGCTTAACAATAATGCTTAATTGCCTGGATGGATCAAAAAGATGGCTCTTATCTCTACTTATTTGATAAATATATATAGCAAGAATGTAAATGTAAAAATATAGTAAGTATAAGTAAAGTTAGGTGTAATAGTATGAAGTAGAATTTATACGTAATAAATATTAAGAATAAATGATACCGACACAGGTGGGTTGTGAGCGACGCACAAGGTATGCGGGAGTCTGACTGCGTAAATAGTTCTTCGTTATTGTTACGGAAGCTAGTGAGCACTTTGTCTCGTCCCTCGGAGTCCCTCGGCGCTATCTGCAGTGGCACGATAGTTATCAAACGGGATTAGTTGCGTATTTCAGTCCCTCGGTGTCCCTCGGCGCTACTAGCAATTGGCACAGTAGGAAATTTGAATGATTTAATTCAATGATTAGTCCCTCGGTGTCCCTCGGCGCTACTAGCAATTGGCACAGTAGAAAATATGAACGATTTTATTCACTCGATTAGTCCCTCGGTGTCCCTCGGCGCTGCTAGCAAATGGCACAGCAGTATAACTTGTTCTTTTTGAATATAAAATTAACATCAGCCGACCACAGCGGCAGAATTCAACAGCAAAAAATTGGTTTTTCACCAAATATATTTTCGGTGAAATGGTTGCAAGAATTAACGGCGGGCGGATCGGCGACAGCAGCAGCAACGGTACAGTTCGAACAAAGAAAACGCGTTTTTTTTTTTTTTTTCTCTTGTGCAACGGAATGGGTTTGCAATGCAGACCGTTGTAACGGTAAACTGATGCCTCTTTACAAGAAAAAAGACGAGAATAATGTAGCTTGTGTAGAAATAAAAATTATGATCACGTCGGGGTCACCACTTTGGCGTATGTTGCCGATCAATAATCAATGCTCGTGATAACACAATATTTTATTATTTCACATAAATTCAAAATCTTTATTCCATTACTTTACACGAATTGAAATTTTACAACAATGTAATTATTACTTATCGCTATCAAAAAAATATGGTAACCGCCGAGCTGCTGCTGTGTGCGAAGAATGACTGACTGTGACTAACTTTCTTCAATTTCTTTATGTGGCTTTTTTTCTTACCATCTGTCACTTGCTTCGATGCTCGCGCAGTGCTACCAAATCGCCACAGGTACTACACTTAACACTTCACTTCATTGTATTTAATTTTGTTTCTGTATTTCACAAATTAATTCACTACTTTCACTTTCAATTCTTTTTTTTCTAATTCACAATTTAATTCACTGTTTTTCGTTTCACAACACTTCTCACAGAATAAGTTTTATCCCACTTCTGACACTGTTTACTTAACTTGAACAAATCACTTTTATTTATAAGACCAATATCACTTAAAACAACTTTTCCACTTAGGGCCACTTGCACCAAACTCATTTGACAGCAGTATTTATTCTTTTATTCACTGTTTAGCTCTATTCTGCTGATTAGGTAAAAATTGTGTTGCACATGTGCACTTATTTATCTATCCGTGGATAAATTCATAAAATATTTATCCAGTCTCGAAAGGCTGGATAGTCGTGCACAAACGTCAAATAGTAAAACAAAATGTACTTGGTAGTGTAAAAAATAAAATCAAGAAATAAAGAATGGTAATTTAATTTCCGACGACGACGATGAAGAAATTGTGGATTTTATAAATATGTAGCTACTTTTATAACAGAGGAATATTCTATAGAGAAAACCATTTCGTGGGAGATGTTTGTGATTGTTGTGTGCTCTACTATTCTATGCGACTGGTAGTCAGCGAATAACATGCGGCAATATGATAGGAGTGCATGAATCTAATCGACAGCATGTCGTGGTATAATACATAGGGTTACTCTCAGGTAGCTGAACTCAAACCAAAGAACATTACATTTTCAGAAACAACAGCAAAACAACAGAAAGTGGCAACAAATTTCTACAGCGTGGCTGGCACCCAGATTTCTAAAAGCCCTAGAGCGCTTTTAGGAATAGCTAACATCAATTTTATCTACTGCATGGGCTTATTTACCTACGCCTGCGTCTGGGGCTTTTATTTGCCATTTATTCGACAGTTCAATGCATTTTTATGCGTTTTTAGTACTGATAGTATTGTCAAATTTTAAATAATCGAAGGTTACTTATCCAAGCACAGAAGTTTATTTAGATATTCAATGATTTGGTGCAAGTGGCCCTTATTAGAATCTTTCCACTTATTATCACTACCGATTCCCTTTCGAACTTTACTTCACACGGTTTAAAAACAAACTGCAGTCTCATCCCATTTCGCAACCCTATTTATAGTCCCAACTAAAGCTTCTCGAATATTCCATACTCCAACCGGAACAATCGAGAATGTACTAGTTCCGTTTTAGACCATTCACCATTCGATGAGTTTCGTTCAGAAAGTCCTAAGGTTCGTTAAATAAGTTCATCTACTACTTTCCATTAGATGGCGCTGCGGTCAATAAAAGGTACTTTTCAATCCACACTACAGTATCTCCTTTAGGCGCCTGTTATAATAAATGATTAATAAAAATGTTTAATGAGCAACCGCTCTCTGCCAGGCTAACCGTACAACTACGCATCGTTCGTATCCATGCCCTTCACTTTGTTAAATTAGTTTTTCCATAGACACATTATTAATTATGTGTCTATGGTTTTTCTCAGTCTCATTCTGTATCTGTCCCATTCTTTCGCGTTACAATTGTTATATGACGTTTACACCGCACCTAAATTCATCATTTCGGCTAAATTCAGCATTTCAGGCCAAATGTTCAACATTTCGCCATATATTCTCCAACATTTCGAAATGTTGGATTTCAGCGAAATGTTGAATTTCATTGCTGCATTTGTAAGTTTGTCAAATCGAACAAACCTAATTCTGGTGACTTTTGGGCTCACTGACTAAAAAAAACCGCTGTAAAACTAGATTGTAGAAGCTAAAAAAGTAGGAAGTAGGAAAAATATGTCTGGATAGTGAATTATCAGTTGTATTCATGTTTAGATTAATATAACTAACAAATTAATTCTTTAGGTACAAACCTCTTTTGATTTCGAAACACAAAAAACATCTGTAGGTAATCAATTCTGATACTAGCTGTCATTTGAAATGCTGAAGTTACAGTCGGAACGCAAAATTGGATTTCGAAATTTTGTCTGCTGAAATGTTGAATTTAGGTGCGGTGTAAATGTACTATTAGATTCGGCTGGGATTCGAAAAGATAGAACACTATTCTGCTTACTTAATTTTAATAAATCACTTTTATTACAAGACAATATTGAACTTTTTTTAAATTTTATTAAAAAAGCAATCTATTACAATTACCCACTTTTGCCATCATTTCGCAGCAGCAGGATACTGCAAAACGAAAAGGAGAGCGAAATTTTTCGTTCATGATTTCGTTCTGTCACTTTTGTTGGGATTTTTTGTTCCTCAACCACAACCCCAGCGTACCTACCTACTTAACAATACACCACCATACTTCGTATGTTCGATTGGACATCCGAAATCAAATCCAAGAGCAGAAATTGAAAAGCCCCATAGAATACCACATTAGTATTCTGTGGCCTATCGTTTAGTTCGCAGTTTGTAGTGCTCTGTGATGCTAGAGCAACGTATTCGTATCTTATCTTTACCTACGCTGGTTGCAAAAGATTTGTTATTTGTGCTGTTTGTTGTGCTGTTCACCGGAAATATAAAGATATATAAAGTATTCAGTACGAATAAATATAAAATTTTAAAGAAATGGCTCTTAAAGTGCTAGTTGGTCAAAGTAAGTCGTAAATTAATTCCTTAAAATTTTCTATATCGCATTCATACAACACCCAACCTTAATATTTAAATGTCACTCGTTTATAAAGTACCTAATAATAATTAACTTCTAATAGGTAATAAAAGTGCTGCCGAATCAGAATTACATGTTTTTTTTTATGAAATCTGAGTTCTGCATTTGTTAAATTTAGTTTCTTTTATTCGAAGTACCTACAAGTTGATGATTCAGTTTTTTGGAAAATTTGTTATCGATTTTCTAAAAGTTATATTATTTTTTAACGCTTGCGCAAAGAATACTCATTTATTAGTGTTGACTACACAGGCAAGGGATACTTATACCCTATTTCTTAACGTTCAACAAAAAAATGCGTCTGCACATCTGTAGTCCTATGGGAAGAATCTTGTATAGGCTGATCCACTTCAAATAAAATGTAATTAAACATTGGTTTTTAATAATTCCGTCCTCATCCCGTAATCCAATGGAACAAAAAAAAAACTGCTTCTGGTCGACTTGACTCATGTTTGGTGAAATATCAATATGAATGTGTGGCTGCTGCCAGCTGGTGTGTATAAAACATAATTTACACTTTCATAAGAGCTTCTTGAGTGAATTTTGAATCGAAATCGTGAATTAATAGAAATCTTTCGAGTTATCAAAGGAGTATGTTTTGTTCCAATGAAACAAAGTGATATTTTTGATTCCGCACCCTCTTTTTGCCCAATGGGAAATGACATTATTTGGATCAGCGAGTGACCACCTGCCATCGCTATTGGCATTGGATGACCAACTTTTTTAAATAGCAAGTCATCCGGATGATTGGCACCTACACTGAGACAAAGGCGGAGACTTTTAGTCTTCTGCTGGAGACTCACTTCCCGGGAAATCAGATCACTACGCATTCTTCAGTGGTACCGGCAACGATGGCCACTACGGAACTGACAAACTCCACGCGGCGCAGCTGGTATATTGCATCCAGAGTGGTGACGGATGACGCTATCAAATATGCAATTGCATCATTTGACAGCTTCAAGTCACCTGGTCCAGATGGAATTTACCCGGCTATGCTGAAACAAGGTTTTAGTCAGCTGATGCCGACGTTGAAAAGAATTTTCACCGCTAGCTTGGCCTTGGCCTACATACCTTCCCTTTGGCGTATGGTTAAAGTCGTGTTCATACCAAAAATCGGTAAGACTGACTATACTCTCGCCAAAAGTTTCAGACCCATAAGTCTGTCTTCCTTCCTGCTGAAAAGCTTGGAGAGACTGGTTGAGCTGCACATGCGCAATGTTGCTCTTCGATTGCATCCTCTTTCTGAGACGCAACATGCTTATCAACGCGGAAAATCCTGTGAAACTGCGCTTCAGAACCTCGTTGGTAGGATCGAAAGTGCTCTTGATGGGAAAGAGTACGCGTTGGGTATTTTCGTCGATATTGAGGGTGCTTTTGATAATGCGACCTTTGATAGCATGTGTAATGCAGCCAGACATCACGGTATAGATGAAACGTTGGTGTTGTGGATTAAAGCAATGCTAATGCACAGAACGTTGATTGCCGAAGCGGATTGTGGCAAATGCGTCATGACAGGGGTAAACAGGGGCTGCCCTCAAGGTGGTGTTTTGTCTCCCCTCTTATGGTGCATGGTAGTACACTCTCTGCTGACGACTCTTAATCTTCCTGGAACCTATACACAAGCATACGCGGACGATGTCGCCGTTCTGTCTGTCGGTTCAGACCTTGGGACTGTCTGCTCTCTGGCGCAGAGATCCTTGGGTTTGATCGATGATTGGTGCACAATGAATGGGCTTTCAGTGAACCCTCTTAAAACTACGGTTGTTCTCTTCACGAGAAGGAGGAATATCACTGGTCTGTCTCAACTTGTGCTAAAAGGTGTCACTATTCCGATTTCTGACGAAGTCAAATATCTGGGAGTAATCCTCGATAGAAAACTTCTTTGGTCCAAGCATGTTGAATCGAAAACCGATAAAGCGCTGTCGACTTTCTGGCAGTGCAAAGGCGCTTTTGGAAAGACATGGGGCTTATCTCCTAAAAGGGTCCTATGGATCTATACGGCAATGGTAAGACCACTTCTCTCATATGCATCGGTTGTGTGGTGGAACAGGCTTTCGCGGAAACGTGTTATGGCCTCTTTCGCCAAACTCCAAAGAACGGTTTGCCTTGGCTGCACAGGGGCCTTCCCCAGCACTCCGGGCTCTGCTCTAGATGCTTTGATGAACCTCTCCCCCCCCCCCCCCCCTTGATATTTTTATAATGGGGTGTACGCTGAAAACCATCTCCCGGTTAAAGAGAGGTGGCTTTTGGTACCACGCGCATTGGAATTTTAATGAACTTGTGGGAGAATTATCCTTTGACCCCTGTCTTATGGATATGCCGTCTGACGCAATGACACCAGAAATCCTACTGCGACAAAACTACCACGTCAACTTTCCTCAGGCAACTGAATGGCTTTTGCAAGACTCAGAGCCAGGGAAGGAATGCCATCGTGTATTCACGGATGGCTCAAAAACCGGACAGGGGTCTGGTTCTGGAGTCTTCGTGGAAAGCGAGAACATTAGACTACACTACCCCTTGGGTAACCATGCGACTGTCTTCCAGGCGGAGATTTTCGCTATCCTTATGGCTATGCGCTATATTGTGACAAACAGGTGGAGGGCTAGAAGCATATGCGTTTGCAGTGATAGCCAAGCTGCTTTAAAAGCGCTGCTCAACCCTCTTACCTCGTCCAAGTTAGTGCTCGAACTCAAGCTTTCTCTGAACTTGGTCGGTAGGCTAAACACGGTCAAACTTGTTTGGGTCCCAGGTCACACTGGTATCCAGGGAAACGAGATCGCTGATGAGCTGGCCAGGTTGGGTTCAGAAGAAGATTTCTTAGGACCTGAACCTGCGTTGGGTTTGCCTGCATCTGTGGTTAGGTCATCCATTGATACTTGGGTTTCTCGTGAACATGAGTGTCGTTGGCGTGACTGTGCTGGGTGTAGACAGACCAAACGACTGCGCCCTGACATCTGCAGGGGGTCGGCGTCTTTCCTTCTGTCTCTCAGGAGAATCGACTGCAGACTTCTTGTGGGCGTCCTTTCGGGCCACCAAGCTTTTGCCAAACACTTAAATGTGTTGGGCTTAAGCAACACCACCATCTGTCCTGCTTGTGGAGAGGATGACGATACAGCGGAGCACTTCCTCTGTAGTTGTCCTGCCTTTGCTCGCATCAGGTGGCGGATCTTTGGGGCTGACGTGGTGAGTGCAAAACATCTAAGCTCTTCATCACTGAAGCTCCTTCTCATCTTTCTTCGAAAGACGGGAAAACTATGTACAGCAATGTAAGGTGTCTGTTTGGCAGTACAATGGACCAGTAGTTGTGTCTGAGTGCTCCTTCAGATAGTAACAACCTCCGACAGAAGAAGAAGAATCCGGATGACAATTTCCCACGGAAGACAGACACTGCATGACCTTCCAATGGCATGTTCTTCCTTTGTTGTTGTTTGTCTGGACGACCGCCATTTTACAATATGGGCAGACGACGTGAATTTCGAGGGTATGTGCTAACTTGAAAGACACTAGTTAAGTTAGAAGTGTGGGCGGATGGCACGTAGATGACGACGACCCGATGAAACAATTTTAGATGACAGCATAATCCTAGCTTAAAAGCTGACAAATACATGTACTTCCCATACAAAATGTTCCGATTTTGTAATTACTATTTTGGAAATCTTGGTACACATAATTTTAATTACGGTGTGTTATTCGCTTTATTTAAATAGGTCGCCATGAGTGGTGATGGTTAGTGCAATAGTACCATTCAATTTGCTCTTGCTAGGTGATGCAGACTGCTGCATAATCCGTAATTGTTGTATAAATTTACTTTCAGGCTTCAGGGTTAAGTAGGTACACTAATGAGCAATCAATGATGTAGGTATGTATTCGATTGGCAAGAAAAGAATAGTTTTTCTTGCCCTAGATTAATTTTGGTGTTCTATTAAAAAAAAAAAACAATATTTTTTTTTGAAACCGAGAGCACTTGCCAATCTATATTTTTTCTCAGAGTAGCTCGAGATTTACAAATGCAAGTGCGTTTTAGTTTGACAGCTAGTGGAGTTTTCCATGGTGAAACTCGTCAATAATTAATTTAAAGTAAATTATAACAAGTGCCAAAGACAATTTTTAACGCTGGATGACGGCCCCTACACCGGATTATTGTTGGATCATTATAAATCCACATTGTGCCTAAGCCACCACTGGCATTGTGAAAAAGCGGTGTCAGCTTTTCCGCCTTTTTTGTGTGGACGATTGATTCTACGCACACAGTCGAGACGCATAAAACCCGAATCTTGGATCCTATACTGCGGCGTAGCTTCCAGTCTTGTGCCACGCGGTAGCTCGAGGATTACGAATTCGGGTTCCACGTTCCTCCCTAATGAGGGCAATCTTTTGGCTTTTGGGGTGAAGACAGCCTCAGATCACCTGTTATGGACCCCAACCGTTCAGCCCTACCGTAATGCAAATAAGAGCGAACAACGCTGCGAACAATGCGGCGAACTACGGCAATACGCCTATCAGCCATAACATCACCAACCTAAGCGCTGAAAGCTCTTTCTATCTATCTATTTATTACAAACTCATTTGAGAGTGCAAACCGTTTCGCTCTTCTTGGCGACCTAGAAATTGAATGCAGCAACAAAACTGCAAACAAAAAGAACAGAACGACGGCATCAGCTTTGTCAGCTTTTGCACCAGCGTCTTCTAGCGGGAACATCACTACAGACGGCAGCGGGGGAGCACCAGTTTCCAGTGTTTTAGGCTCTTGCGTAATGTCCAATCATGCAAGTAGCATTTTTTGTCCTCCAATTTTCGTGAACAATATGAATGTCAAACAATTCGTTACGGAACTCAAGGTGAAAGCTGAGAAAGCAAAATTGAAATTTAAAGTAATTAACCTCAGGGAAGACAGGTCAAAAATTTTCGGGGACAGTAGCGTAGTTCATCGAGAATTACTCGAGAAATTTAGGGGGAACAAGGATATTGAGACATTTCCCTTCACATTGAAGGAAAACAAAACTATTAATTTATTATTAAGGGGAATCACCTCAGATTTCGAACCCTCCGATATAAAATTGGAACTATATGCCCTGGTCCCAAAGACTGTTGAGAACGTAACCCAATTTGAAACTCTTCGATCGAAACGAGAAGGTTTCTTTTATAATCTTTTTTTGGTCAGACTTACTCCTGGTGCGTCACAGAATGAAATAATTAAACTGAAATATCTTTTTAATATGAGAATCAGTTGGGAGAGGCCGAAGGGGAATAAGGGCCCGCTGCAATGCAGACGCTGCCAAGCTTTCGGGCACCTTGCTAAAAACTGTGCGCGCAACTACAAATGCGTTAAATGCGTAGCTGTCCATGGTCCGGGTAAATGCCCTAAAACCAGGGAACCGAATACCAAACCGAAGTGTGCGAATTGTGGACGTGAACATCCCGCTAATTATAGGGGCTGTTCCCTGTATAAGGAGTAAGATAAGAAGAAGAAGCAAATTGCCCGCAGATCTACTGTTAAAGCGTTCAAAGCTGTGTCTAATTTCACCTCACCGAAGGTATCTTTTAAGCCAGCCTTTTTAAAGGCTGAGGGAGTAGTTCCAATGCTGGTCCTCTTCCCCTTGCTAACAGTGAAAGCAAATCATGTTTACATGAATTTTTTGAACTTTCAAACAGTTTGTTCGGGATAAACGTTTCAGAACTCCTTTCTAAGGTAGAGAATTTTTTAAAAAATATTAACACCGCTGAATCCATTCAGCAGAAAAAATTGGCTTACTTAGATCTGCTGAACCAAATTTTAATTTCTTCGAAATGAGAGCAAAAATGATAAGCATCACATTGCGTCCTTAATTAGTCATGCAATGAGAATTGAGCTGCTTAAATCTTGCAAACAACTGTGATTTTGCCTTCTTCCAGGACACGCATTTAAATGCTCGTCATAATGTTCTTATTGAGCCATATTTTCTTTTTCGTAGCGACACCAATCAGGGGGTAGCCACTGCGCTGAGGAAAGACATTAGTCATGATGAGGTTCTCTCTAACGTCCAATTGGCTTTTCCGAGTATTTTTATTCCTATACATTTGCACCAAAGTGGTCAGCTTAAACGTTTCCTTTTAGGAGCTATATACATACCTTCTAACTTTCCCTCTACAATACTCGCGGAGGAACTCAATAAAATTGAGAATCTTTCAAATTGTTTCGACGGCCTAATCATAGGTGGAGACCTTAATGCGAGAAGCCCCTCCTGGGGTAACTTTGCGTACAATTGCAACGGTAGAGCTATTGAAAATTGGCTTAACTCGAGAATCCCGTCGTTAACCAGATTAACCTCTTCGGTCCCAACTTTTCCGTTGCATGGATCTTTCCTTGACCACTTCCTTGTTTCGTGTCACTTTATTAACCCTGTTAATAATAATTTCATCGTAAGCACACTGTCCTCCTTTTCGAATCATTTTCCGATACTCCTTAACATCGACTTGAGCGATACCTACATTTGCCTTAACAACCAAACCGTTTCCAAATCCTTTAAGAGCACCAACTGGGAGCTCTTTAAGGAAGATCTTGACCATAACCTGTCAACGCACTTTCCTCACTCTAGCACCAATCCCTCCAACCATGAAATTGATGAATTGATTACCAACTTCCTTTGCATTAATAGAAGCAAAATTAGCTCCGTCGTAGGAATACTAACAGGACACTGTCTGATAGGTAGACACGCCCGTAGAATGGGAGCACCCTACAACGATTTCTGCAGAAGCTGCATGGGCGAGGAGGAAGAGGAGACCACCATTCACCTCCTCTGCTCCTGCCCAGCTCTTGCCACCTTACGCATGGCTACCTTAGGGGCTTACTTCTTTGAGGACCTGAGCGATTTGTCCCGTACCGATATTTGCGGCATCAGCAAGTTTGTTACAAAGTCGAATTGGCTTCATTGATTAGCAACACGCATCTCACCCATTTTCGTGTGTTTCTGAAAACCAAACCGCCAATGGGAAGTGCTGACCTTGTCAGTAAATTTCCACCTTCACACGTCGAATCTTCAGACTCCGTCAGAGGAGACAGGCGGGGGGTTAGACTGTTTCGGTCACCCTTCGTCGCTCTCCCCTGCCGCAGTCTCTCTTATCTGATTTGTATCAGCACCTCCTTATTAACGGACTGTCAGAGGCTACTAGCGGGGGGTTAGACTGTTTCGGTCACCCTCTGTTTGTTTCTGAAGACTAACCGCCAAAGGGAAGAGCTGACCACGCCAGTCAAATTTTTACCTTCACACGTAGAACTTTCAGATTCCGGCATAGGGGATAGGCAGAGGGTTAGACTGTTTCGGTCACCTTTTGTCGATTCCTCTTGCCGCAGTCTTTCTTATCTGATCTGCACCAGCCACCCTCCTTAGTAACGGACTGTCAGAGGCTACTAGCGGGGGGTTAGACTGTTTCGGTCACCCTCTGTCTGTTTCTGAAGACTGACCGCCAAAGGGAAGAGCTGGCCACGCCAGTCAAATTTTTACCTTCACACGATGAACTTTCAGACTCCGTCAGGGGGGATAGGCAGAGGGTTAGACTGTTTCGGTCACCTTTTGTCGATTCCTCTTGCCGCAGTCTTTCTTATCTGATTTGTATCAGCACCTCCTTATTAACGGACTGTCAGAGGCTACTAGCGGGGGGTTAGACTGTTTCGGTCACCCTCTGTTTGTTTCTGAAGACTAACCGCCAAAGGGAAGAGCTGACCACGCCAGTCAAATTTACCTTCACACGTAGAACTTTCAGACTCCGTCAGGGGGGATAGGCAGAGGGTTAGACTGTTTCGGTCACCTTTTGTCGATTCCTCTTGCCGCAGTCTTTCTTATCTTATCTGCACCAGCCACCCTCCTTAGTAACGAACTGTCAGAGGCTACTAGCGGGGGGTTAGACTGTTTCACATTGACCTTCTGAAAGTTATAATATAATCAATGAAAAAGTTAAAATTTGGCTGAATAGTCAATTTTCAAAGAGGCTGGAGTTAAACCAGGCCCTAGTGCCTTTAAAGAAATCTTCAAAATAATAGGTAGAAGAAAGAGTTCAGGCTGCGATAAGGTGTGCATTGATGGTGTTGAAATTACTAATGACATGGAGAAGGCAAACGCTTTGGCCAATTACTTCAAAGAAGTGTACAAATCCAATATTGTTAACATTAACGCATCCTTAGCAACGGAAGTTCTGAATACGGTTCAGGAGATTAGAAATATCGGTCTACCCCGCATTTTTAAGTTTAACTAAAATAATTTGACCAGCTCTCCAGAGGGTTCTGTTTATTTTACTTCACAGGATGAAATATGTGAGATAATTCAGTCCCTAAAACCAAAAAAGTCAGCCGGTCCTGACAATATTTCCAATTTCATCATAAAAAAATTTTGATTGATTGATTGATTTATTAGTTATAAAACATAACTGTACAATTTATATCTTATTACTATAATTAATTATGAATATAATAGAAAATGTTTAACAATAATTTCATTCAAAAATTTTGCCATTCAAAGATTTTATATATTCAATTACAAGTCTTTTAAAAGTAAATAAATTAGATTGAATAATTTTAAGCCTTGATACATAATTGAACTCTGTGTACGGGTCCTTTTAAATCTTTCGAGCCGGAAATCACGTGCTGTTCTCAAGTTGTATGGCTGTATTTCGCTCACGTATACTAGTTCATCCTGTAAATATTGCGCAGAATAATAATATTTAATATGAAACACAAAAATTAGCACTTTTAAAATTAGACGCTGCTTAACATTCAACCACAATAACGTTTCTAACATATATGAAGAAGAGGTGTAGATATTGCACTTTAATATTGTTCGCATTGCCTTATTTTGTAGAACTTGAAGTATGTTTTTGGTTTCAATATTGCACATGTATAAAATTGTTGCACAATAATCGAAATGTGGCAGAACAATGGTATTGAATATCATAATGGCGTTACAAAAGCTCAGTCTATTTCTTATTCTGGATAAAAAACCATCTTTTTTACTAATTTTGGCACAAATATAATCGGAATGTTCTTTAAAATTTAACTGTTTGTCAATTATTACACCTAAATATTTTATAGACAGATCAGATCCCACAATTTCTCACCATATGCAATACAATTCTTTACAATCATATTGAATTACTGCATCAATAAAGGGTACTTTCCCATCGATTGGAAAAAAGCTAGAAGCTTCATAATATCTAAAAAACTAGGCAACTATGAATTATACCCTATTCACACCAAGCCGAAAACTGGGTTTTCGCGAAAACAGCCGAAAACTTCCTCGAAAACAGAAGTTTTCCCATACATATTGCAGTTTTCAAAACGAGTTGTTTGAGGTCGTTTTCCATGAAAACGCCACGAAAACGAGTACGATCGTTGGGTTGTTGAAGCAGACACACCTTTTGCAACATTCAGCGAGCTCAGCAAAACTGCTGACAGGATCTGAGAGACTGAGTGAGAGTGAGAGTGAGAGTTTTTTTGTTATCTTTGCTGTTTGCTTGCACCATAAAAAGCAAACTACCTGCCACAACGAAATGGTATTTTCAGATGTTTTGATTTTGAATGTTGCTTATGTTAATTATTTGATGCATTTAACCATAAGTTAACGATTATCAAGTAGCTTAAATAATTCTGTTCTTATATTATGTCAATACAAGCTAAGTTTAGTAACTAAAATAAAATACTAGTCGCCACAAACATTTCATAGCTAGTTTCACAGCTAATTGAAACGTCAAACGAAAACGAGTTGGTGTTCGGTGTGAATGCATCTACGAGTTTTCTAAACTTTTTTGGCGAAAACTCGGTTTTCGGCTTGGTGTGAATAGGGTATTACAAAACTTTAGACCGATCTCTTTACTCTCTAATCTAGGGAAAATATTAGAGAAAGTGATTCTATGTAAAATTGACAGGCATGTGGACTCAACTATCGAATTCATACCTGAATCTCAGTTCGGTTTCCGTAAAGGGCACTCTACAGTTCATGCACTATTAAAAATACATAATGACATAACAGTCAACCTCAGGGATAAAAAATGTACACTCGCTTGTTCCCTGGATATAGAAAAGGCTTTCGATAGTGTATGGAGAGATGGTTTACTTTTTAAAATAAAACAATTGAATTATCCCCGGTTTATTATCAACCTCCTTGACAGCTTTTTGGCAGACAGATTCTTTTTCATCAAAATAAATGACTCTTTATCTAATATCAAACCGAAAGGGGAGTGCCCCAAGGTTCAATATTGGGCCCACGACTTTACAATCTCTTTCTTTATATTTTCCCTCATTCGAATTTCACAAACAACATTATTACTTCAAATGCCTTACTGTATGCAGATGACACTCTGGCTTACGCAAGCGCAAACTACCCTCTAGAAGCCCTCAATCTTCTTAAAGACCACCTCATCGTAATAAATGATTACTACGACAAATGGGGCATAAAAATCAACAGTGACAAGTCTGACGGCATTTGCTTCAGAAACGCAAGCGGTAAAGGAAGAGAGGGGACGGTTAGGGAAAGCAAAAACATTTCCCTGAGGCTTGGTAGCTCGATTATTCGGTTTAATAACAAAATTGAATACTTGAGTGTAAACTTTAACAACTTACTTAAGTTCAACCAACATGCCAGAATCTTCAAAGTCAAAGCGCAGAAGATTACCAACATGACCATGCCACTTCTTAGAAATAACAGTCTTAATAAGAAATCAAAACTGCTTATATACAAAACCCTAATCACGCCTGTACTCACCTACGCTTTTCCCATCTGGTTCTCTATCTCACCGACTGTAATTGAGGAGCTGGAGCGTCTGAAGAGAAAAATCCTAAGATTATCTATATTATATAAAAATTGAACCCTAAAATGTTTGTCGTCGATTCACGCCCTAACGCATGTACCGATTTTAAACAAAATTTCACTTTGGTATTGGTCCATATACGGTTTCTGTGAAGTTTGGTCAAAATTGGACAGAGGGGAGTGGCACCGCCCATACAATAAAAACCTTCAAAATCGTATATCTAGAAAACCACCAAATCGATTGAGCTCAAACTTACGGAAGATTTTAGTTATTGTCCCTTGAGTGGTCCTGTGAAGTTTGGTCAAAATTGGACAAAGGGGCGTGCACCGCTCATGCAAAAAACACATTCAAAATCGTATGTCTCGAAAACCACCAAATCGATTGAGCTCAAACTTACAAATAATCTTAGTTATTGGCCCTGGAATGGTCCTGTGAAGTTCGGTCAAAAATGGACAAAGGGTGTGACACCGCCCATACAAAAAAAAAACATTCAAAATCGTATACGTATCTTGAAAACCACCATATTGATTGAACTCGAACTTACAGATACTCTTAATTATTGGCCCTGGAGTGCTCCTGTGAAGATTGGTTAAATTTGGTCAAAGGGGAGGGGCACTTCACATACAAAAAAAGTATTCAAAATCTTATACCTATAACAAAAAATCTTAGTTATATCTCGATAACCGCTGGGCCGATTTTCATTATTCTTTTTTTATGTTTTGTTCGTATTGCTGTATTTTAGGTTTAAACAGAAAGAAAATTCCACCAAGTCGATTTATTATCATTTCTCGTATTTTATGTAAGAACATTACATATTACCTATGACCTAAGCAATACAATTCCTGGGCAAAGCCGAGCGAGTACAGCTTCTTCGACAGTCTTGGAATTGGAAGCCAAAATTTTAAAAATTTGTAACATTGATATAAATAATGAAACTCAATAATATCGTCAAGGCAACACGATTTCTGAAAAAACAAAAAATGTAGTGTACCACAGAGCATTACAATAAAAACAGTTTATCTATTTAACTATTTTGCACTACGGAGTGTGCACGGGTTACGATAGTGTATTAATAACAATTTTGAGTCAAGAACAAAGAAGTACTCTAACAAGTACATTTATTCTGGAATTTGGGGTGATTCCCCTTACCAACTATTCACTTTCTTTAATGAAAAAGATGATCAATAAATTGCCAACAATTAATAACTCCGTTCTCAATGAACTATACTCAACCCACTAAAACTCCACATGGAATGATTACACCTATCCTTCCCCGATTGGTATTATTTTCGAAGAATTCTCCTCGGCTCCGGATGGCCCGAAATTAGTATATTATACCAAGGCTGCAGTTGGCCACAATTGGGGCTAATCTTACATTTTACTATAATTATATAAAAAAAAAGACCAATAAAGAAAACTAACAACTAAATCAAGACAAAAGGAAAGAAAAACAAAAATGTCACGAAAATTGAAGAGGCAAATCCTGCTACATTTTCTTTTTATGTTTAAGTAGGTTATGTTTCTCTTCTATTCATGTATCCTTCACTATATGCAAACTTTAAACTTCTGTATTCATTGTCAAACTTTTGTATTTAAATATTTGTCACATCAACAACTTCACACGTTTATATTATCGTCTATGTTTGCCATGCGAGTTAGTATGTGTCTAATATTAGTTTTGTATGGTAGGTAGCAGAACTACTTTACCGACATACACAATTTTCAAAACCAACCTGACGACCGTCGTCGGTCAAGTAGTTCTGGTACCTCCCATACAAAACCACTATTAGACCCACGTCTCTCTCTGTCTGTTGAAATCACGATAGCTTCCGAACGAATCGACTTAGGCAACTGAAATTTTATGAGAGGTCTTATATTAATGGCCTTCAAGTTTGTATTAAAAATGGTCCATGTCGGTCTAGTAGTTCTGTTACCTCCCATTTTTTTTTTTTTTTTTTTTTTATAAAAAGAGGATTCCAAATCCTGGAGCACTCAGACGAATCTCGGTCCATTGTACTACCAAGCAAAAACCCCTTTTTTAGTGTAGTGGTGGAGAAACTCTGATATTTTCGTTTCTCTTATGGTCGGTGGCAGAGTATTGCTGTCCCCCGCCGGGGCTCGAACCAACGCCGCTCGGGTCACAAACAATGACTCTAACCACTACACCATGGCCACCGCCAAAACCTCCCATACAAAGCCAATATTTGACCCATATAACCGTCCGACGGTAAAAAGAAGTCCTCTCACAAAATTTCATTCGCCTAGGTCAATTCGTTTAGACGCTATCGTGCTTTCAACAGACAGACAGACAGCCAGGCTGGCTAAATCGATTCAGAATGTGATCCTGATTCAGAATATATATACTTTATAGGGTCTCCGGTGAATCCTTCTTGGCGTTACAAACGTAATGCAAAGTGAATATACCTTCCAGTGGAGGGTATAAAAAAACAACCTGTGATAGACACAAACGTCTAGTGTTGCCAGGCGAAAATGTTAAAATCCAGTCAAATTTGACTGTTTAACTGGATTTTTTCTCCCCAAATCCAGTCAAAAGAAACAGTCAAACATTAAAAACAAAAAATTCCAGTCCAAAAAACAGTTGAAAATGTAAACAGCTATTTTTTCGAAAACAAAAATAGGTGGGTCATCGTGGTTTCTTTTTGATTCATAGGTTATTTCAACACTGACAGCTGCTTCCAGCTCGAAATCTTTACAAAAAGTCAGTATCATACTTCATACCTGCGCGGAACGAAGTGAGTCGCTTTACGCTTGAGCAACGTTGGGAAATATTGAAAAAATATTTCCAAAGTGAGTGCTGTGTAGCCCAAACAGTGCGTTTTTTTAGAAGTTTCGGCCGAAATGAAGCACTCACCGCGCCTGCTGTACGCAAGTTTGTGCAAAAAGTTCGTGTGACTTGTATGGGAGTGGACAAAACTCTTGGTCCCCGTCATCGTACGGTTCATGCAGGATTGCACGCCATGCCACGTGTCAATTGGCTTCCTGAAGCTGCGATTTGAATCCTTTGGACTTCGGACAATCCGGAAACGATTCGAGCACTTAAGGCCAATATCATCCAAGCAATCCGTGAGCTACAGCCCGAAACCACCAACAATGTCTTGGACAATTGGAGTGACAGAATACGCTACTGCGAAGCCAGCCGAGGCAGCAACTTGAACGACGTTGTATTCCTTAATTAATGGGAATGTTTGCTCTTACTAATAAAGCCATAATACATGAAAAAAAAATAATTTTGTTCATTTTATTGCATTTTTAAAAAGAAACTTGTATTTGGCCCACCCTTTATATTTTGATATATAGTAGTCTTTCCAACTTTTTGTATAATTTCTTCAAGTATTTCTAAATTTATACAACATTTTTTTTATCTCGCAAATTAGGTATTTCTAATGGTCAAAATAGAGTTGTGTTTATTTTTTTGTTTCTAAAATCTGGAACAAACAGCAGTCATAACTCAAAACATAAACAACATAAACCAAACCGAATTAAATGCAAAGACAATCATTCAAAATTCTCAAGAAACGCTGCGCAAACTGCAAGAAATACTAGATTCAATTTGACTTTCAGCGGCTTGCGGAAAATGGGTGTGTTCATTTTATTGGACTGCGCGAATCTCATATACACTAGGTTTACATTGGAGGTGCAATTTTTTTTAGGAAAAAACTCCAGTCAAAAAAACAGTCGGCTGGATTTGATTTTTTTTTCCAGTCAAAACCGAAAAAAATCCAGTCAAATTTGACTGGAAAACAGTCAAACTGGCAACACTGCAAACGTCAAAGCAAATTGTATTGTTGCTCATAAGCAAAAGCAGTCGTCTTCTTTTATTACACAAGAACTAAAATATGCCATGTTGGCATCTTAGATCTTACTTACACCAATGTGTGTTTTCCTAATTAAGAAAAGGCCATACATATAGCATTTCGCTTTAACTTTATATACTGTCAATGTATTGAATGAATAATTGTATATAATACTCTGTAAAATCGGAAATTTCGCTCACGTATACTAGTTCATCCTGTAAATATTGCGCAGAATAATAATATTTAATATGAAACACAAAAATTAGCACTTTTAAAATTAGACGCTGCTTAACATTCAACCACAATAACGTTTCTAACATATATGAAGAAGAGGTGTAGATATTGCACTTTAATATTGTTCGCATTGCCTTATTTTGTAGAACTTGAAGTATGTTTTTGGTTTCAATATTGCACATGTATAATGTTATGGTCACCTGCAATGAAAAATAGAGTAAATGTCACGAGAAACAAATACGAGTCGTTGTTTATGTGCTACCCACTACCACTGCTTATGATTATGGGATGTCGTCCAACGATCTCCTTTATTCAAACAAACAAATAATTAAAGCTCCACTAGCAAAACTGTCTGAGTCAGCGATGCAGAAATCTATAAAAACAAACAAATAATACAGTAGGTAGGCCCGTATCAGAAAAATAAAAAAAAAAAAATGTTCACCAACATTACTTACCTGTACTGCAGTCATGAGAATCGGCGATGAGTAGGTATCCCAGGAAAACAAGGAGAAGAAGAAGCCAGGTATCTGAAAGAAGAAGAAAAAAATAGAATTACAAATGAGGTAGCCGAATAATTAGTGCGGATAATAATAAAATAATAATAAAACAAGCCAAAACGTTTACTAGCCCTATTTGTCTTGTCGGCACAGTTTGTTTTGACAGAAATAGATAGCATCTCGTAGGAAATGTATGGAGGGGTGACAGTTGACACTATTCGGACTGTTCAGAAAAAAGGTGCGTTCACCATCGTAGGTTAGTTGCTGTAGCAAATACAGCAACCCTAAAATATTTGCTGAGAGCAGCGGGATATTTGAATTTGTGGCGGGCTCTGATTGGTACTATCCTGAATCGGATGATGGAACCTTGGCCACTAGCGGGAGGATTGGTTTGTTGTTGGTAGTTCCAACTGAGGAATGGTCAGACGCTTCTGCTCTAAGGCAACTAACGTCATTGTGCGTTCAGTTGTCGGGCCGGTACCATACCAGTGGCTGCTGGAAAGTTAGAAAAAAAAAAATTTAGAACAAGACGGTATAGTGTCCCTGCACATAGAAAAAAAAATTTTTTTGCGTAGACCTACAAAACAATAGTTTTTTTTTAAAGAAAAGTCCTAATGTATATTAGGCAGTGTTAAAAGAAAGAAATAAAAACTAAAAAGATACAATAAAAGTGTAGTACACACTACTCGTGACTGGTGGTACAGTGGCACGTACAGTCGACGGCGAAGAAGCCTAATCTGCTTCCGCATGACCTGGAAGGAAAAAGGAAACTTTTTATAAGTACTAAAAAAAAGGAAAAAGCTGTGAGTTTTGGTTTAGATGGTAGATAGTTATAGTTGCTAATTTAAGTGCATTTTGTATAGGCTTATACCAGTGAAATCTAGAGGTCGGTTGGCGGTCATTGACATTCGTACGCTATCTCCAATTTGAAGGAAGCGAGTCAAGGCCGCCAACAGTTTTATTCTACGGCAACAAATTTGTATGCCTCGCCAACAAGATCTTGTTTCACGCCACCGATAACTTGGCCAAAGAGTCCCGAGAAGAAGTCACCAAACTGAACGCAACAGGGTGCGTTAATTAGTTAACACCCCGAACGTGCCATAAGCATTTGACCTGGGCACCAAACAAGACGATGCAAATTTTGGTTATTAGCTTTAAGTATTCCTTGTTCTATTAGTTATAAGCATATGTATCTATATATCGTGACAATCCATTTTTTTTTTTTCCGGTCCATTTAAATTTCGTTTTTTTTTTTTTGTTATTTAAATTGTTGAACTCCTTGAGGGCAGAAATTCTCCCCTTTCTATTAGTGAAATTTATTTTTTTTACATTTTAATTTCGTTCAGCTTGAGTTTGTTTACATTTTTTGTTTGTTCCCCTCCCGAAACCTAAATTGAGCTCGATCTAGGTAGGAAATTCGGTAATTGAGTGAGGGTATACAGGGTGGTTCAGGCGAGAACTTAATTTATAAGGTAAAAAGAGGTGTTGGTTTTTTTTTATATTTTGTCTGCATAGGGAGTGATTGTTTTCAAGCAGTTCATGTTTTTTTTTTGTTGTTAAAATTTCTTTTGATACTTGCTCTTATAATTTTTTTGTGAAATTTTTTTTGTTTTCTTGTAGTTATATGAAATTTTGTTTTATGATTTTTTTTGGGCTACCGTTCCAAATTAATTTTATTTTGCATGGATCTTGAGATTAATGGGAAGTAAATATATAGGAAATATATGATTGGTCACCTAATGTTTAAAGAAACCTCTTGTTTTAAATTTTCTTTATTCATGTACATGAGTACATGATGTGCTTTTGAGGATTAATTTTCAGGGGGTGAAGTAAGGTAAGCTACATTCCTCTCGGCTGATGACGTGAGCGGCATGGACATATGCTTCAATGGGGAAGTCTGGCCAAGGATTTCCAGGTTGGGTGGGTATTGGCCGCGCTCATAACACCAAGGAGCGCCTCTCAAAGTGGTAACTGTCCGTCCGATGTCGTTAGGGAACAATTTTTGCTCGGCACGATTTATGTGTTGTAATTAGGTATGTTGATTTTCGGAAACAAGAATCCCCCCAATTCTGACGAGCTCCGCCGTGCAGAGCCAGCGTGCCACGTTTCCGGAAGTCAACTCTCTCTCCCATTTTCCAAACTTCCTTACCCATTATCCTCATCCGGTTATCCTACCTTTTTGAATCCCAACTACCTCTCCAATCCTCATCCTGCCTACATTACAAAATGGCGCCCAACGTATGTTTGTCCTTGTCTTCAGTCCTTAATGTTGTATAAGTCCACAATTGTATTTGTGGTCAACACCAAGGAACCCATAAGTCTTCATTCGAGAAGTCTCAGACAGGTCAGATGAATTGCGATGAGTTCGCTGGTGTTGACAACAAAAACAATTGGAATCTGTTCGTGATAAGTCTCTTCTACTTCTATCTCTTTTACTTTACCATTTTACTTTTCTATCACAAATTTCAATTTTCATTTTCATCTGTATTGTCTTCTTAGCTTCATGTGTACAGTGGCCGTGTTCGATGAGAATCATCGAAACATGTAGCATTGTCACATCCTTTAGGTTCTACTTAGTGTGTTGTGTCTTCTTCTCCAAGTCTTCCAGCAAAGTCCTCAGGATAGACTGGAATTGCGGGAGCAGAAGAAATCAACGGTGTGAGTCCTTGTTACTTTATGTGAACTATTTACCACTTTGAGAGAAAAACAACATTTAGTCCGTCCGCAGTCCAAAAATATTTTATGTCCATAGCCAACTCAAGTCATCCTAGGCCACGTCAACAAAATGCCGCCGAGGACAGCTACCTGAAACACCCCCGATGTAGCTCATACAAACCCCAAAACAATTTATTTTGAATTTCATTTATTTATTTGATAATATATTCAAATTACTACATACATACTAATCTAACATAACTCACAGCAAAACACTTATCTAGTAAATATACACTTTTTCTTCGCCAATTGCGAATGTTATTACTGTTGTGTGATAGATATACATACAACAATACAAAATCATACTCATATACTTATTATTATTATATATATAGCTTTACTAAATTTTCTTCATTTTTTTTTCATAATACCTATACATAACGAATACCTTCTCTTGTTCTTTATATATATTTATCAACCATAACCTTTTGTTTTTTTTTGTTATATCGATTACCTAGATATAGCAATACTTATAGATAGGTGGTTTAAAGAAACTTACGTTAAGGTCCTTGAGTTCGAATCCGTATTTGTCGTTCAGCGTTTTTTTTTGTCATTCAAGTCCATTTCAGTTCGTATCGCTCTTATTGTCGGTTACCGTAAATCATCGTATAGTCCCATTTTGAATATGAACTCTGCGGAAAGAGAAAAACAGAATAGGTTAAGAAGAGAAAGTCTATTTGATGAAAATAGAATGATTACTAGGTCTAGCTCACAACAACAAAAGCAGTCAACTGGTGCGATGCAGAAGGTACAGCACACTCCGATAGCTGGCGGAAGACCATCCCAAGGGCCTCCCACTAGTGACACCGGTGTCCCACCATTCGATCCCAATCAGGGCGGTGCTACTGCGTTAAATCCTTTGCAGCCCGCTCCCCAATATAGCTTCAGCAATTTAGGTGCATTGCCAAAAGTGCAACGCACGCCAAATAGCAGCAGAGAATCTGTCCAAATGCCGTCCAATAGCAATGTCAATGTCCGTCGGGAAACACCAACACCGGACTTTACCCACAGTCGTTCGACCAGTTCCGATTCAATCCAAGCACCTCCATACAGTAGTCTTAGCAATTTACGAGCAGTTAGGTCGCAAAACACTAGTGCCGGAACTGTAGTAGACCTAGAGAGGGAAACAGAAAAAACGATTAATCAGCAAACCAATGAACAGATAAATAAAGTACAGAATGACATGAAAGCATACGTCAACCTAGCCTTAGTCAATGCCTTTTCGTCATTGAAGGAGTCACTAAAGGGAGAGATCTCTGAAGATTTAAAAACAGAGATGAGGAATAGCTTCCTAGGATTTACCAGTGAGATAAATCACCTTTTTCGTCCGAATCCCCCAATAGTAGAAGAGAGAACATATGTTCCACCTCACCCGGTAAATCCACAACAACCAACAGTCCATCCACAGCCTTCAGTCCTACAGCAACCATTCGTTCCACTGCAACAACCCGTTCGTCAAAGGCAGTCCCAGTTGGACGCAGCCGCACGGACATTTGTTCCTGTAGGGCAGAATAGGCAAAACAATAATCATTATAGGTCAAGCCAAGGTCATCGACAAGAACATGATCGAAATTCTCATAGCATATACCACCAAAGTCCACCACGTCATTTCAATCAAACAGGTCCTCGTCAAGGAGGTCCAATAAAAATCGACAAGTGGGGCATCAATTTTGAAGGAAAGTCAGAGGGTCTTGATGTCGAGGACTTCATCTTCCGACTTGAGACGCTCCAAAGTCAGTACGACTGCCACTGGGGAGAAATTATGAGAGACTTCCATCTCCTCCTCTCAGGTGCCGCGTATGAATGGTATTGGCAATACCAGCGCTCCAATTACCGTCCAGATTGGCCAACACTTCGAGACGCATTGAAGCGACAGTTTAGGAATTCGAAATCCGATTTCGAAATTATTCGCGACATCTTGGACCGTAGGCAGGGCACCTGGGAGTCGAGCGACGATTACTTTACGGCCATCCAAAAGTTGAAGTCACAGCTTCGAGTCCAGATGCCAGAAGTTGACTTGGTACGCATCCTCAAGCGTAACCTGAACGAGAAGATTGGAAAGTTAGTGTACCCAATGAACATATTCACGCTAGAACAACTTAAAGACGTCTGTAGAGATGCAGAAAATGCGTTTCCCAACAGGGATCCGCCAAAACAGCATCGTCATCAGCCTAGGTTCACAGTCAATGAGCTGGATTATGGCGAAGATTCATTTCACCAAGAGGAACAATTTGCTGCAATGCAATATCACAGTGCTCGACCGAATCCTTCACGGAGACAGGTTGACCCGCGAGCGTGGATTTGTTGGAACTGTAGGGCTGAAGGTCACAGTTTTATGGATTGTCCGTCTGCAGTACGTAACATCTTTTGTTTCAGATGCGGCCAAGAAGGCGTAATAACACCTAAGTGTCGGCGTTGTAACCCGGAAAACCGGTCGACGAACGCGATGTCAGTGGGGGAGTCGCGTTCGACTCAAACCCACGAATAAAAACAGCCATTGATTGCGAGTCACAGACGGAAGGGGGAGAAATGCATCGACCAACTGAAGATGCCAATAAAATAACAATCTTGAAAAGAGAAGAAAAAGAGAATGAAGATAGATATAGTAATAGATTAGAAATTAGACCACTACATGTAAGAATTAGGGAGTACAATTTAGTTAAGGATAGAATATTTAAGGAAAACAAGAAGAGCATTACAAAACAAATTACTAAAACTAGGAATAGGTATCAGATACGGAAAGGAATTAGGAAAGCAGTGGCGTCCACTCAGATGAGCGCATCAGCCGATCCCAGACCGTATGCACGAATAAAAATATTAGATAGAGATATATATGGCTTGTTAGACAGTGGAGCCAGTATTAGTATTTTAGGCAAAAACTGCCTGCCACTAATAGAATCATTGAACATACCTATTGTTAAGTCCACATCCAATGTTAGAACTGCGGATGGCAAGAATCAGCCAATTTTAGGAAGAATCCAAGTGCCGGTGACCTATAAAGAACAAAAACAAATGATTACCTTCTATATAGTGCCAAATTTAGACCAAGAACTATACCTAGGGGTGGACTTTTGGAAAGCGTTCCAAATAGCTCCACAAGTCATTAGTGCGATAAGCATGCCTGAGTCAGCTGATGGAAACTTACCGGAAGTAGAGTCTCACGAGTTAACTTCTGCACAGGCGTCTGTGCTGGAAGCGGTCAAGGAGAGGTTCCTATGTTTTACCAAGCATGGGTTGGGGAAAACACACGTCGAGGAGCATGTCATTGATACCGGAGATGCGGCCCCAGTTAAGCAGCGTCACTACCCTGTGTCTCCAGCGATACAAGCCCTTTTGTATGACGAGATAGACCGAATGTTGAGGCTCGGCGTTGTTGAGGAGAGTGAGAGTCCGTGGTGTTCGCCGATGGTTCTCATACGAAAACCAGGAAAGAATCGGGCTTGTTTAGATTCAAGAGCACTGAACACGTTGACCAAAAAGGACGCGTATCCTCTCCCCCATATCGAAGGGCTTCTCAGTCGGCTACCCGACACCTACTATATTAGTAGTGTCGATCTCAAAGACGCATTTTGGCAAATACCGCTGGAGAAACAGAGTAGGGAAAAAACTGCGTTTGCGGTTCCGGGGAGACCCTTGTACCAGTTTAGAGTCATGCCTTTTGGGTTGTGCAACGCAGCCCAACGGATGTGTCGACTAATGGACAAGGTAATTCCTGCACGATTAAGGGACCGCGTTTTCGTCTATCTCGATGATCTGCTCGTCATTGCCCCGGACTTCGAAACCCATGTAGCGCTGCTAGTCGAGGTTGCTGAGTGCCTAAGGAACGCTAATCTCACCATCAACGTAAGCAAATCCAGGTTTTGCTTCAAAGAACTGAAGTACTTGGGTTTCATCGTTGGTGGTGGGAAATTGAAGACCGATCCTGAGAAAGTCAAGGCCATCTCAGATTTTCCGGTTCCCAAAAACCAAAAACAGGTACGTAGGTTCCTCGGTCTAGCAGGTTGGTATAGAAGGTTTATTAGGGATTTCTCTACCGTCACTGCTCCCATCACAGACACCCTGAAAAAGAAAAATGAAAAGTTTGCTATGACAAAAGAAGCTCTCGAAGCGTTCGAGAAACTCAAAAGCGCCCTGACAACTGCGCCAGTGCTAATTCACCCGGACTTCACCAAAAGGTTCTACATCCAGTGTGACGCCTCTGATTCTGGAATTGGTGCAGTTTTGTTCCAAAAGAACGAAAATGAAGAAGAAGCACCAATATCCTATTTTTCGCAAAAACTAAATGCTGCACAGAAGAATTACAGCGTCACCGAAAAAGAATGTATGGCTGCTGTAATGGCCATCCAAAGATTTCGTCCATATGTGGAGGGCATGGACTTCACTGTCATTACAGACCATTCGAGTCTTAAATGGCTGATGGGTCTGAAAGACCTTAGTGGCAGGTTGGCACGATGGAGCCTCAAGTTACAAGCCTTTACCTTTAACATTGAACACAGGAAAGGCTCATTAAACGTAGTACCTGACACCTTGTCTAGAATTTATGTTGAAAGTGTCGATGTCCAACATGTTGTGCCGTTAATCGATTTAGATTCAGAGGAGTTCTTATCTGAGGAATATCGTAGCCTAATTGCTACAATTAATACGCACCCAGAAGAACTCCCTGATCTAAAAGTAGACGATAATTTTGTGTATAAGCGTTCTCTACCACCAGCAGGAGACGAAACAGTTGAGCACACATGGAAGTTGTGGGTCCCTGCCGGCTTAACTGAGGAGCTCATCGCCAATGCTCATGACCCCCCGAATGTAGCTCACGGTGGGATTTCGAAAACGCTGCACAGAATTCGGCAGTACTTCTACTGGCCGAATATGACGGTGCAAATTCGTCGGTACGTGTCCAACTGTTCAGTGTGCAAACAGTGCAAATCGTCAAACCAGGTATTACGTCCTCCAATTAAGAACACCTTCAGTACCAGTCGTCCATTTAAAAAAATCTATATTGATTTTCTAGGTCCCTATCCCCGTTCGAAATCTGGTAATTGTTATGTGCTTGTTGTCCTCGATCATTTGTCAAAATTTGTTTTGTTGAAGGCCTTAAGAAATGCCAGTGCCATAAATGTCGTCAAGTACCTTCAAAATGATGTATTTAACATGTTCGGTGTCCCAGCAGTCATCCACTCGGACAATGGCAGACAGTTTTTGTCGAAGGAGTTTCAAATTCTGATTGAAAAGTATGGAGTACGTCACTTTAGGACAGCAGGTTATTCGCCACAGTCAAACGCATCCGAAAGGGTGAACAGGACATTGCTCGCAGCCATAAGATCTTATATTAAAGAAGACCAACGTAATTGGGATCTACACTTGAGCGATATTGCGGGTGCATTAAGAAGCTCCATACATACATCAACTGGAGTGTCACCATATTTCGCTCTCTTCGGGATGAACATGGTGACGCACGCAAGTTGCTATGCACTGATGCGCAAACTTAACGCGGTGGAGGACAGCGAACTCCTAACACTCTCTCGGCAGACTCGCCTACAATGTCTACGCGACAAAATAAAAGAAAATATAGCAAAAGCAAATGAAAACTTAGCAAAGAAGTATAACATCCGTACAAGAAACGTTAACTTTACACCCGGGCAAGAGGTTTTCCGAAGAAATTTTGTCCTCAGTGACACTTCGAAGTACCTCGCCGCAAAACTCTGCCCGAAATTTGTCAAATGTAGGATAGTCAAAGCAATAGGGAACAGCATGTATGAATTAGAAAACCTAGCAGGTAAACGAGTAGGTATATTCCATGCAAAAGACCTAAAACAATAAACAATACCTGGTGCTGATCTAATCTGTGATATATATGTATGTGCTATCCATCTTCATGTCTATTTATTACCCTAGGTATATTATCAATTGCCTAATGTACGCATATTATCTACCTAATTGCTCTTCCGTACCTGAATATATACACCATTCAATCTGTGATATACATGTCACGACTGATGAGTGTGATTACGTCCCTATAGTTTGTATTATTTGTTATTTATTCACCTTAGGTTACTCATAGTTATTTATTTATTTATTTATTTATTTATCATTTATTTATTTATTTATTTATTGATTTATTCATCTATTGTTGGTTATTTATTAATTTATTTATTAGTTCATAGTAATTTATTTTGGTTTGGTTCTCATTTTTCTGTTTATTTATTTATCTAGTACTAATTTAGATTATATATTGGTGTTATTTGTTAACTTATTATTTATTTATTTATATTTTGGTGTCAGACTACATATTTATTTATCTATTTCTTGTTAATTTATTTATTTATGTTCCTTGTCCTACGTAGTACTTGAACGTTCATGTACATACCTATCTACCTAAGATCCTATTTATTTACAATTAATTATGTCTATCTCTATATTAATATATTCCTGATTGTATCTTATAATGTTATCCTTATGGATACTACTCATATGTTTTCTATGTATACAGTGTAATCAAAGTATATTTATAGCTATTAATCAAACACAAATTCAATTCCTACGATACACTACGTATACGTACCTATAGATATATAGTTGGATGTACATACATAGCACTACTCTACAAAATCTACTCACAGCATATTTATGCCCGGCGTACATAGTGTGGGTTCTTCACCACGTCACACACAGCACTTCCCTTATTCCATGCAGTTGTCCTTTGTCACTGTCCTTGTAGTCGATGCTCTCCACCAAGTCCAGTGTTTTGTTATGGTCACCTGCAATGAAAAATAGAGTAAATGTCACGAGAAACAAATACGAGTCGTTGTTTATGTGCTACCCACTACCACTGCTTATGATTATGGGATGTCGTCCAACGATCTCCTTTATTCAAACAAACAAATAATTAAAGCTCCACTAGCAAAACTGTCTGAGTCAGCGATGCAGAAATCTATAAAAACAAACAAATAATACAGTAGGTAGGCCCGTATCAGAAAAATAAAAAAAAAAAAATGTTCACCAACATTACTTACCTGTACTGCAGTCATGAGAATCGGCGATGAGTAGGTATCCCAGGAAAACAAGGAGAAGAAGAAGCCAGGTATCTGAAAGAAGAAGAAAAAAATAGAATTACAAATGAGGTAGCCGAATAATTAGTGCGGATAATAATAAAATAATAATAAAACAAGCCAAAACGTTTACTAGCCCTATTTGTCTTGTCGGCACAGTTTGTTTTGACAGAAATAGATAGCATCTCGTAGGAAATGTATGGAGGGGTGACAGTTGACACTATTCGGACTGTTCAGAAAAAAGGTGCGTTCACCATCGTAGGTTAGTTGCTGTAGCAAATACAGCAACCCTAAAATATTTGCTGAGAGCAGCGGGATATTTGAATTTGTGGCGGGCTCTGATTGGTACTATCCTGAATCGGATGATGGAACCTTGGCCACTAGCGGGAGGATTGGTTTGTTGTTGGTAGTTCCAACTGAGGAATGGTCAGACGCTTCTGCTCTAAGGCAACTAACGTCATTGTGCGTTCAGTTGTCGGGCCGGTACCATACCAGTGGCTGCTGGAAAGTTAGAAAAAAAAAATTTAGAACAAGACGGTATAGTGTCCCTGCACATAGAAAAAAAAATTTTTTTGCGTAGACCTACAAAACAATAGTTTTTTTTTAAAGAAAAGTCCTAATGTATATTAGGCAGTGTTAAAAGAAAGAAATAAAAACTAAAAAGATACAATAAAAGTGTAGTACACACTACTCGTGACTGGTGGTACAGTGGCACGTACAGTCGACGGCGAAGAAGCCTAATCTGCTTCCGCATGACCTGGAAGGAAAAAGGAAACTTTTTATAAGTACTAGAAAAAAGGAAAAAGCTGTGAGTTTTGGTTTAGATGGTAGATAGTTATAGTTGCTAATTTAAGTGCATTTTGTATAGGCTTATACCAGTGAAATCTAGAGGTCGGTTGGCGGTCATTGACATTCGTACGCTATCTCCAATTTGAAGGAAGCGAGTCAAGGCCGCCAACAGTTTTATTCTACGGCAACAAATTTGTATGCCTCGCCAACAAGATCTTGTTTCACGCCACCGATAACTTGGCCAAAGAGTCCCGAGAAGAAGTCACCAAACTGAACGCAACAGGGTGCGTTAATTAGTTAACACCCCGAACGTGCCATAAGCATTTGACCTGGGCACCAAACAAGACGATGCAAATTTTGGTTATTAGCTTTAAGTATTCCTTGTTCTATTAGTTATAAGCATATGTATCTATATATCGTGACAATCCATTTTTTTTTTCCCGGTCCATTTAAATTTCGTTTTTTTTTTTTGTTATTTAAATTGTTGAACTCCTTGAGGGCAGAAATTCTCCCCTTTCTATTAGTGAAATTTATTTTTTTTACATTTTAATTTCGTTCAGCTTGAGTTTGTTTACATTTTTTGTTTGTTCCCCTCCCGAAACCTAAATTGAGCTCGATCTAGGTAGGAAATTCGGTAATTGAGTGAGGGTATACAGGGTGGTTCAGGCGAGAACTTAATTTATAAGGTAAAAAGAGGTGTTGGTTTTTTTTTATATTTTGTCTGCATAGGGAGTGATTGTTTTCAAGCAGTTCATGTTTTTTTTTTTGTTGTTAAAATTTCTTTTGATACTTGCTCTTATAATTTTTTTGTGAAATTTTTTTTGTTTTCTTGTAGTTATATGAAATTTTGTTTTATGATTTTTTTTGGGCTACCGTTCCAAATTAATTTTATTTTGCATGGATCTTGAGATTAATGGGAAGTAAATATATAGGAAATATATGATTGGTCACCTAATGTTTAAAGAAACCTCTTGTTTTAAATTTTCTTTATTCATGTACATGAGTACATGATGTGCTTTTGAGGATTAATTTTCAGGGGGTGAAGTAAGGTAAGCTACATTCCTCTCGGCTGATGACGTGAGCGGCATGGACATATGCTTCAATGGGGAAGTCTGGCCAAGGATTTCCAGGTTGGGTGGGTATTGGCCGCGCTCATAACACCAAGGAGCGCCTCTCAAAGTGGTAACTGTCCGTCCGATGTCGTTAGGGAACAATTTTTGCTCGGCACGATTTATGTGTTGTAATTAGGTATGTTGATTTTCGGAAACAAGAATCCCCCCAATTCTGACGAGCTCAGCCGTGCAGAGCCAGCGTGCCACGTTTCCGGAAGTCAACTCTCTCTCCCATTTTCCAAACTTCCTTACCCATTATCCTCATCCGGTTATCCTACCTTTTTGAATCCCAACTACCTCTCCAATCCTCATCCTGCCTACATTACAATAAAATTGTTGCACAATAATCGAAATGTGGCAGAACAATGGTATTGAATATCATAATGGCGTTACAAAAGCTCTGTCTATTTCTTATTCTGGATAAAAAACCATCTTTTTTACTAATTTTGGCACAAATATAATCGGAATGTTCTTTAAAATTTAACTGTTTGTCAATTATTACACCTAAATATTTTATAGACAGATCAGATCCCACAATTTCTCACCATATGCAATACAATTCTTTACAATCATATTGAATTACTGCATCAATAAAGGGTACTTTCCCATCGATTGGAAAAAAGCTAGAAGCTTCATAATATCTAAAAAACTAGGCAACTATGAATTATACCCTATTCACACCAAGCCGAAAACTGGGTTTTCGCGAAAACAGCCGAAAACTTCCTCGAAAACAGAAGTTTTCCCATACATATTGCAGTTTTCAAAACGAGTTGTTTGAGGTCGTTTTCCATGAAAACGCCACGAAAACGAGTACGATCGTTGGGTTGTTGAAGCAGACACACCTTTTGCAACATTCAGCGAGCTCAGCAAAACTGCTGACAGGATCTGAGAGACTGAGTGAGAGTGAGAGTGAGAGTTTTTTTGTTATCTTTGCTGTTTGCTTGCACCATAAAAAGCAAACTACCTGCCACAACGAAATGGTATTTTCAGATGTTTTGATTTTGAATGTTGCTTATGTTAATTATTTGATGCATTTAACCATAAGTTAACGATTATCAAGTAGCTTAAATAATTCTGTTCTTATATTATGTCAATACAAGCAAAGTTTAGTAACTAAAATAAAATACTAGTCGCCACAAACATTTCATAGCTAGTTTCACAGCTAATTGAAACGTCAAACGAAAACGAGTTGGTGTTCGGTGTGAATGCATCTACGAGTTTTCTAAACTTTTTTGGCGAAAACTCGGTTTTCGGCTTGGTGTGAATAGGGTATTACAAAACTTTAGACCGATCTCTTTACTCTCTAATCTAGGGAAAATATTAGAGAAAGTGATTCTATGTAAAATTGACAGGCATGTGGACTCAACTATCGAATTCATACCTGAATCTCAGTTCGGTTTCCGTAAAGGGCACTCTACAGTTCATGCACTATTAAAAATACATAATGACATAACAGTCAACCTCAGGGATAAAAAATGTACACTCGCTTGTTCCCTGGATATAGAAAAGGCTTTCGATAGTGTATGGAGAGATGGTTTACTTTTTAAAATAAAACAATTGAATTATCCCCGGTTTATTATCAACCTCCTTGACAGCTTTTTGGCAGACAGATTCTTTTTCATCAAAATAAATGACTCTTTATCTAATATCAAACCGAAAGGGGAGTGCCCCAAGGTTCAATATTGGGCCCACGACTTTACAATCTCTTTCTTTATATTTTCCCTCATTCGAATTTCACAAACAACATTATTACTTCAAATGCCTTACTGTATGCAGATGACACTCTGGCTTACGCAAGCGCAAACTACCCTCTAGAAGCCCTCAATCTTCTTAAAGACCACCTCATCGTAATAAATGATTACTACGACAAATGGGGCATAAAAATCAACAGTGACAAGTCTGACGGCATTTGCTTCAGAAACGCAAGCGGTAAAGGAAGAGAGGGGACGGTTAGGGAAAGCAAAAACATTTCCCTGAGGCTTGGTAGCTCGATTATTCGGTTTAATAACAAAATTGAATACTTGAGTGTAAACTTTAACAACTTACTTAAGTTCAACCAACATGCCAGAATCTTCAAAGTCAAAGCGCAGAAGATTACCAACATGACCATGCCACTTCTTAGAAATAACAGTCTTAATAAGAAATCAAAACTGCTTATATACAAAACCCTAATCACGCCTGTACTCACCTACGCTTTTCCCATCTGGTTCTCTATCTCACCGACTGTAATTGAGGAGCTGGAGCGTCTGAAGAGAAAAATCCTAAGATTATCTATATTATATAAAAATTGAACCCTAAAATGTTTGTCGTCGATTCACGCCCTAACGCATGTACCGATTTTAAACAAAATTTCACTTTGGTATTGGTCCATATACGGTTTCTGTGAAGTTTGGTCAAAATTGGACAGAGGGGAGTGGCACCGCCCATACAATAAAAACCTTCAAAATCGTATATCTAGAAAACCACCAAATCGATTGAGCTCAAACTTACGGAAGATTTTAGTTATTGTCCCTTGAGTGGTCCTGTGAAGTTTGGTCAAAATTGGACAAAGGGGCGTGCACCGCTCATGCAAAAAACACATTCAAAATCGTATGTCTCGAAAACCACCAAATCGATTGAGCTCAAACTTACAAATAATCTTAGTTATTGGCCCTGGAATGGTCCTGTGAAGTTCGGTCAAAAATGGACAAAGGGTGTGACACCGCCCATACAAAAAAAAAACATTCAAAATCGTATACGTATCTTGAAAACCACCATATTGATTGAACTCGACCTTACAGATACTCTTAATTATTGGCCCTGGAGTGCTCCTGTGAAGATTGGTTAAATTTGGTCAAAGGGGAGGGGCACTTCACATACAAAAAAAGTATTCAAAATCTTATACCTATAACAAAAAATCTTAGTTATATCTCGATAACCGCTGGGCCGATTTTCATTATTCTTTTTTTATGTTTTGTTCGTATTGCTGTATTTTAGGTTTAAACAGAAAGAAAATTCCACCAAGTCGATTTATTATCATTTCTCGTATTTTATGTAAGAACATTACATATTACCTATGACCTAAGCAATACAATTCCTGGGCAAAGCCGAGCGAGTACAGCTTCTTCGACAGTCTTGGAATTGGAAGCCAAAATTTTAAAAATTTGTAACATTGATATAAATAATGAAACTCAATAATATCGTCAAGGCAACACGATTTCTGAAAAAACAAAAAATGTAGTGTACCACAGAGCATTACAATAAAAACAGTTTATCTATTTAACTATTTTGCACTACGGAGTGTGCACGGGTTACGATAGTGTATTAATAACAATTTTGAGTCAAGAACAAAGAAGTACTCTAACAAGTACATTTATTCTGGAATTTGGGGTGATTCCCCTTACCAACTATTCACTTTCTTTAATGAAAAAGATGATCAATAAATTGCCAACAATTAATAACTCCGTTCTCAATGAACTATACTCAACCCACCAAAACTCCACATGGAATGATTACACCTATCCTTCCCCGATTGGTATTATTTTCGAAGAATTCTCCTCGGCTCCGGATGGCCCGAAATTAGTATATTATACCAAGGCTGCAGTTGGCCACAATTGGGGCTAATCTTACATTTTACTATAATTATATAAAAAAAAAGACCAATAAAGAAAACTAACAACTAAATCAAGACAAAAGGAAAGAAAAACAAAAATGTCACGAAAATTGAAGAGGCAAATCCTGCTACATTTTCTTTTTATGTTTAAGTAGGTTATGTTTCTCTTCTATTCATGTATCCTTCACTATATGCAAACTTTAAACTTCTGTATTCATTGTCAAACTTTTGTATTTAAATATTTGTCACATCAACAACTTCACACGTTTATATTATCGTCTATGTTTGCCATGCGAGTTAGTATGTGTCTAATATTAGTTTTGTATGGTAGGTAGCAGAACTACTTTACCGACATACACAATTTTCAAAACCAACCTGACGACCGTCGTCGGTCAAGTAGTTCTGGTACCTCCCATACAAAACCACTATTAGACCCACGTCTCTCTCTGTCTGTTGAAATCACGATAGCTTCCGAACGAATCGACTTAGGCAACTGAAATTTTATGAGAGGTCTTATATTAATGGCCTTCAAGTTTGTATTAAAAATGGTCCATGTCGGTCTAGTAGTTCTGTTACCTCCCATTTTTTTTTTTTTTTTTTTTTTATAAAAAGAGGATTCCAAATCCTGGAGCACTCAGACGAATCTCGGTCCATTGTACTACCAAGCAAAAACCCCTTTTTTAGTGTAGTGGTGGAGAAACTCTGATATTTTCGTTTCTCTTATGGTCGGTGGCAGAGTATTGCTGTCCCCCGCCGGGGCTCGAACCAACGCCGCTCGGGTCACAAACAATGACTCTAACCACTACACCATGGCCACCGCCAAAACCTCCCATACAAAGCCAATATTTGACCCATATAACCGTCCGACGGTAAAAAGAAGTCCTCTCACAAAATTTCATTCGCCTAGGTCAATTCGTTTAGACGCTATCGTGCTTTCAACAGACAGACAGACAGCCAGACAGACGGACATGGCTAAATCGATTCAGAATGTGATCCTGATTCAGAATATATATACTTTATAGGGTCTCCGGTGAATCCTTCTTGGCGTTACAAACGTAATGCAAAGTGAATATACCTTCCAGTGGAGGGTATAAAAAAACAACCTGTGATAGACACAAACGTCAAAGCAAATTGTATTGTTGCTCATAAGCAAAAGCAGTCGTCTTCTTTTATTACACAAGAACTAAAATATGCCATGTTGGCATCTTAGATCTTACTTACACCAATGTGTGTTTTCCTAATTAAGAAAAGGCCATACATATAGCATTTCGCTTTAACTTTATATACTGTCAATGTATTGAATGAATAATTGTATATAATACTCTGTAAAATCGGAAAAAAGAAGTCTTAATAAAATTCAATTCAATTCAATTTACTGGGTAGAAACCGCAGAGCTCGTATAGGTATAGTTGGGCGTTGAATCGTCTGCGTCAAAACTCGTAAAGGCAATCGGGATATCTTACCAAGAATGTTTTCAAAATCGGATAACGATATATTTATTCGCTTTGAAGTTCATGTGATTATGTGTGTCTTAGATAGAGTCTTTTTTAAATATTTCTCCCGGGAAAGGCAAACCTATAACGCTTTATCAGCGCCCCGAGATGCTTGCAGATGTATGTTAGTTCTGCACTTAAATTGCTGCAAATTGTAGTCTTCTGGAAATATGTCCCCAGGAAGCGAGTTCCAAAGTTTGCTTGTCCTGTAACAGAAGGAGTTTTGGAAATATGATGTCCTCGCTGTTGTCAAGTGTACTGTATGGTCATGAGCATTAGCAGCCATCTTGTGGGGCGCCCAAAAGTTGCATTTCGAGGAATAATGTCCTTGAGTTCCTCGGAACATCTACCATGGAAGTACCTATAGCACAAGCATAGGTCAGCGATTTGTCTTCTGTGTACCAACGGTTGCAGATTCGATGTGAGTGTAGGGTCTCCGAACTGGTCGTCTTTGTATGCTGTCAAGTAGGTTAAGTGAATGTTTTGGGGCTGAGCTCCATATATGGGAGCAATATTCTAGGCCTGGTCTAACCTGTGCTTTGTAGAGAAGGAGAAGTTGCTTCGGGCTAAAGTACCTCTTTGCTCTAAATAGGTAGCTCAACTTAGCGGACGCCGATCTTGCGATATAGGATATGTGGTCATGTCTGGAATTGACTGTGACTCCTAGAAGGTGCATTGAGTCCTTGGGATGGATTGGATGGTCATCCATTTGGATCTGAGGAACTGTTGATGCATTTTTCCTGGAAAATTTGCATCCATCCGCAGAGTTGTTGTGGTAATCCATAAGACGCCAACTTGCCTAATAGGGCTCTATGCCAGACTCGGTCAAATGCCTTTGATATGTCCAAGGCTACGGCTCTGGATTCGACGTGTTGTTCAATTGCTTGCTTCCATATGTGCGTTACGTAGCTTAACAGGTCTCCAGTGGAACGACGGCTCCGAAATCCGTATTGCCTGTCACTTATTAATCGGTGGCCTTCTAGATATTTGATTATTTCGACATTTATTGCCGTTTCCATTACTTTTGAGAGCATTGAACGTAACGCTATTGGACGATAATTTTGTGGCAGTCATTTCCTTCCTTTCTTTGGAATAGGTTGAATGCGAGCGCTTTTCCAGCAATAAGGAAACGTCTTCTGGGAGTACAAAATTATGCTTAACAGCTTACATAGTACAGGTGTAAGTTTTGGAGCACAGCTCTTGAGTACTATAGCCGGAATTCCGTCGGGTCCCGTTGCCTTATTGCAATCTAGTTCCTTAAGGATGCGTTGAATTATTCGAGGCCGAAATTTCACTTCTGCCATCGATGTTTGCACCCTCGAAATATTTGGTGGCTCTAGTTGTGCAGAATCTAGGGTGGAGTTCAGTGAAAACATGCTAGCGAAAAGGTCTGCCTTTTCTTTAGGAGTTGTTGCTAGCGTGCCATCTTCTTTTACTAGAGGAGGAAAGGAAGAGCAACTGAAGTTAGAACTGATTGTCTTTGCCATGGACCAGAATGCGCGTGAGCCGGTAATAATAATAATAATAATGAGTTATTATTTGTTTGATTAATGATAGGACGGCGTCTATAGGACGGCGGTAAGAATAATAATAATAATGAGTTATTATTTGTTTGATTAATGATAAGATCTCATTTTCAGATATACATAACAGCAAAGCCGACCGAAGCTGACAAAGTTCCTTAGAGTAAACTGTGCGACTAGGCAGATGAGGTGGCGATCGGGGCGAAATGCATTCTGGATCATTATGTCACATATTATCAACATAAAGTTCCTTAGAGTTAATCAATGTTCTTGTTCTGCCCTCGTTGACCGGTGGACCCATTTTAGCTGCTTCTGCCCGTTTCCTTACTCTTTTTAAGTTTCTAAGTCAATGCATGTCGGCATATGCAAGTACATAATTGAACAGAACTTAAAGATTACACCTTATGTGCTAGCTTGTGAGTTTCGCACTATTCTTTCAAGTATGATGTAACAGTCACAAGAGTAAATCCCTTTTTGTCAAAGTCTTGGTTAGGTTGTTACTGACCTTGATGATAAAGCATTGAGCTTTTTTTTATCGTCATCATATACAGGACAAGTTTGCCATTGATGTCTAAAGTAGATATATTTCTTCTATATAGCCATTCGTTATGGATGTATAGATGCTGTCATAGACGACTCGACTTATAGCTTATCGATTGTAGATTGTACGGGGGAAGTTGTATAATGAATCCCAAATCAGATCACTGCGGCCACAATGCGCCTATTGTGATATCCTCCAGTCGAATCTGACTTCTTTTTAATTATGGGGTTTTCTTTGTTTTGAGTTTTTTTTTTGTGGGAACTGCTTGGCATAAAGTTTTTGGCTTACCTATTGATTCCTTCGGTATCCCTTCATAAATGGAACTTCCTTTCTTCTAGCTAGGTTTTCTCACTTCTTTTTACAGTGTTCATTAGAGCCCGCAAAATCGTCTTGGCATTATGAATTGAGATGCGGATCATTTATACCCCTATTATGTAAGACAACTACAACTACAGTTGTCTCTTGGTTTTATGTCATTCAAAATTCGGTATTGTCCGTATTGTTATACTCAACCTAGATAGAAAAGTTGTCTGTCAAAACACAACAAATATGGCGGTGGTTGTCAATAAGTTGTTAGTTAGTTTGGGTTGTGTAAAAGTTGGGTTGAATTAAAGACAACTCAACTCAACTAAGTTGTTGAGTGTCGTGTTTTTTTCTTATTTATTTAATTTACTTGGTCTTCCATAAATATCCCACGAGTAAAGTGATAGAGGTTCGCAACCGTAGAGCTCCTTCCTATACAGGAGTAAGGCTACATAGTACCAGAGGGCGCCCGGTATCTAGACACACCGATAGCGACTGAGCTATTTCTTGGCTTTCAGTCAGGTTCATTGTTGGCACGGTACGAATAACACTGTAATCCAGCCCATGAGTGGATCTTAGTTTTCGGGTTACATTTAGCTCAGAGGAGTTTTGGCCATTCCCTTCGTCTTACTTCACGTACTACTTAAGCCGCCAAACCTCGAAAAAGTGTCCAATCTTCGGTAATGGTAGATAAACTAACCAGCGGCGTACTTATCGATTGGCAATTCTTGATTTGATCGTCGCGATGATGGACTTTTCTGGCTTAAAACCGCAGGTTATGTGAGCCATTACGTTTCGCCTTACGGTTTGGCCTTGGGCTTGGTATTTACAATCACCACCAGCGACAGTATTCTCAGTCGCACTTGATCGAGTATTTTTATAAATGTGAACAGTGGCGCATGCGCAATGCAAAAATAATAAAGCTTTCAGATACATACCTACATCCATAACAAAACAAAAAGCAGCTAAACTTGCAATGTACGAAAAAGTTTTGCACTTTATTTTCTAACATCTAACCGTTTACCTTCATCTATCGCAGTTCATTGTATGTACAATTGTGTCTACATATTAATAGATAAGATAATAAATCCTACTTTCCTATTAGAAATTATGAATGAAGTTGTGAAGTACAAGCCTCCAACTCAGCCTAAGAAGGGTGCAGCAGGACCAGTTAAGCCAGCAGGGCCTGGAAGTGTTGAATGGCGAGTCCTTGTTGTTGATAAGCTGGCGATGCGAATGGTATCCGCATGTTGCAAGATGCATGAAATAAGTGCTGAAGGAATCACATGTGAGTATTTTTACGAAGTACAACTGTTGATTATTTGTATACATTTTGCATTTCAGTGGTGGAGGATATCAACAAGAAACGTGAACCGCTTCCAACAATGGAAGCTGTATATCTGATTACACCGTCGGATGAGTCTGTACGAGCTTTAATGCGTGATTTCGAAAATCCTGCGCGTCCAATGTACCGTTACGCGCATGTATTTTTCACGGAAGGTATATTTTAATATTTGTATAATATAAATATTTGCCTTTTTTCTATTGAATCATAATCATAAATTACGAATTGATTTTATAAAAAATTAAAATATTTAGCCGTTCCTGATGTTATATTTGAAATGTTATCATCGCAGAAGGATAGTTCCAAGAAGTACATAAAGACATGTAAAGAAATCAATATAGCCTTTATTGCATATGAAGATAAGGTATACAACAAATAAAAACAAAAAAAAAACTATTTTTTATTGTGCGACTTATTAAGCGATTAATATTACCGTTTCATACTAATAACCGGAGAAAAATATCCGTATTTTCAAATGGATAACAAAAAGTGGACTATGTGTGAATTTTGGTTTTTTAGGCATCGTTCATTTTGTCAATACTTGTCGGTTACTAATAATAGATGGGTAATTTAATTACTTTTTCGATTCGCTATACGATATTTAAATGTTTCTCTAATACGAATCCCCTTCTTTTCGAATACATATCTAGCTAATCTGAGTCTTCCTTTCTTGTCTAAAAAAAAAGTAACCATGCAAATGCATAATAATTATTTATAAATGCTTATATTTGGATCGATAGCTTCTGGAGATTCAAAAGTAGTTACATAATGCAAACACATACATTTATACATCCTCATTGTTCATATTTGGGTGCATAGTGGTCATTGTGAACCTTAAAACTATGGTAGAGTTAGGGTAGGTAATTTTATAAGGCAGCTTAAATGGTTATTAGTTGAACTGACTTTCCAGGTACACCATTTCCACTTCGTATAAGGGGTCCCCTCTTTTTATAGGAAACTTTCTTACGAATTTATTGTGGACTCCGTTGAAACTCAATCCGGGGAAGACGGATTAGAAGCAAGTTTTCTGACTTTTACTAACGTCTTGCACATACCTTAAACTATTCTATTAGTAATGAAGTAAATCTGGATAAATAATAGGGGCATTCATGCAACGTCGTAAACTCGTCGTAAACGTTGTAAACTTGGTAAGTTTACGACGTGGTAAATTAACTGTCAAATTTTGTATGGAAAATCATTTACCACAAGATGGTAAACTTACTACGCGAATTTGTGTGGAAAACCGAAATGGTAAACTTACGACGAGGTCAATGTGACATTTCACACTTTATTTTTTTTTTTTTTTTTTAAAAAGGGGATTCCAAATCATAGAGCACTCAGACGAATCTCGGTTCATTGTACTACCAAGCAGAAACCCCTTTTTTGGTGTAGTGGTGAAGAAACTCTGATATTATTCGTTTCTCTTTATGATGGTCGGTGGCAGAGTATTGCTGTCCCCCGCCGGGGCTCGAACCAACGCCGCTCGGGTCACAAGCAATGACTCTAACCACTACACCATGGCCAACGCCCATTTCACACTTACTTTGCATGCATTTATAATACTTCTGATGCATTTATAAATATAAATTGCACATTTTACTATTCCAAGTGTAAGATAATTAGTTAGTACATCAAATTGTATTAAGAAAGCAAGTTTTAAAAGAGTTTAAATAACGAAATTTTTAATTCCAAACAAAGGGAGTTTTCGTCCGCGGCAAAAAGATTGGAATTGGAAATTTCGTTATTTAAACCCTTCTAAAACTTGTTTTCTTAATACAATTTGAAGGACTAACTAATTATCCTACACTTGGAATAGTAAAATGCGCCATTTTACCTTTATAATTGCATCAAAAGGGGTTTGTTCGCATTTTATTAATTCATACGTTCCCTCATTTGAAACAGCTGATTAGTTTACCATCATTTAACGAAAGCAGCTATTTGGGCTTTCATGAATCGTGTGTCGTAAACGTAAACAAAAAATTCTTCACTGTCCCAGTGGTAGTAAACAGTTTTCGTCTTCGTGAAAAATGTAAAGAACTCCACTCGTCTACAATGACACTCCAGCTGTCAGCTCTTTGGAGAAAGCAAATCTGATGTCTGCGCAATTCGCTGCAAGCTCCAACATTCCAGATTGCATCATGTGATTCTTCACCCACCAACTACCGACCCATTGCACTTACGATCATTCTTTCCAAGGTAATGGAAACGCTGATAAATCGTCAGCTTATGAAATATCTTGAATCACGAAAACTTCTCAATGACCGACAATACGGTTTTCGTGGCAGCAGGTCCACTGGTGATTTGATGACTTATCTCACCGAAAAGTGGAACCAATCTCTCCATCACTCTGGTGAAACGAAGATTGTTGCGCTTGATATTTCGAAAGCATTTGACAGAGTTTGGCACTAAGCTCTTTTGGCGAAAATGCGTGCATATGGGATCGGCAATGGATTAGAAACTACCTTTCTGGCCGTTCAATTCAAGTTGTGTTGGACGGTTTCAAGTCTGCAATTCACCATATAAATGCTTGTGTTCCCCAAGGTTCTGTTTTGTCTCCGACGCTCTTTCTCACATTCATCAACGATCTCTTGTCTGTACTTCTAATCCAATACACTCTTTCGCTGATGATAGTACCCTCAGTTTTTCATATTCGTTCCCTGACTCACGTCCCTGCTATTCGGCCGTGGAATTGGAACGGCAACGTATGCTAAACACATTAAATTCCGATGTTGACAGCATTATAAAATGGGGTACAACCAATAGAGAGGAATTTAATGCTTTCAAAACACAATGCTGCCTTCTATCATTAAAGCGAAACCTGAACCCTCACCCATTATACATGTATGGGACTTGCATCGACGAAACCAGTGCAAAAGGTCTAGGTTTCTTAAATCGATGCAAGGAGTACTTTACACCCTCCGACTTAGTTTCAATATAGAAGGCCTTTATTCGGCCTAAGCTTGAGTAACGGAGTCTATTGACCAGCTCGAACATCGCAGAAATGTTTCTTGCCTTTCCAAATTTTATCGATATTTTCACCACCAATGCTCTAATGAAATAGCTAACAGCAATTCTCTCGTAACACCCGCCACACATTGAATGCACATCAGTTCACCCTTAAGTCTACCTTCGGACGTACCTACTGTAAAATATAGATATTCTTTTGTAAGTTGAACAACACGCATGTGAAAAGAATTGCTTCACACGGTTTTCCCCTCTCATTACAACCCACAATTGTTTAAAACCAATGTTTTGGTTGTCTTCTTCTCTATCCTCCCTATTAACCCTTCCACTCGTGCTGTGCATTAGCATTTTAAGTGAACAAAAATCCCTTGAGCACTACTGAATTATATAAAAAAAACTTACCATTAAGGCTTAACTACATTCGGCACAAAGTAATCACTTGCACGAACATGTTTTTTCCCTTTTCACACCATTTCACATCTGTAGGGGAAACTGGGGTACATTTGACCATTAATTTTGAAAGGTCTGTATCTCCGAAACTAATGATGCTATTCCAATGTTTTTTTTACATTTGATGCATTGATTATTTGAGATAAGACTTAATACATATACATATTCCTTTTATAACAACTTTACCATATTTTTAATTTTTTTTTTCTAAAATAAGTCATTTTCTCAAAAGTGTCCCGGTGAGGGGGTACCTTTGACTTTATAATTCGAACATTTGACAATAGCAGTTTTAACCAATAATCTTGTGCAAAAAGTATAATCGGTTCTGCTGTTTGAATGGAAAGAAAATGCGAACGTCCTTTAAATGATTTAATAAACAATATATAAAGAAAACCTAAATAAATAAGTTTATAATCTTTAGAGAAAAAAAAAACATAAATTAATTCCAAGGTTTGGAAGAAGCCATTGAAGCCGTTGATTTTGTAAAACCTTTGAGTCCGGCTAAGCTCATGTTTTCGGGCTTTCGTAGGGATATTTTAATTTCGTTTTAAGAAATCGTAAAGTCAATCGTCTCCAGCTTTTTTTGAAATTTCTCAACTTGGAGGGCAGCTAATATTATTATCCTTGATAATTCATATACAATTTTTTTTTAAAGTTTCGTTTAACAAGCCAAAAAAAAACCCTTTTTCAAATATTCTACAAGTTCCTTTCCTTCTCTTGTAGCTAAAATTTGGTCGCGTCGTATATTTCGATGGAAAAGCGAAATCTTCGTCGCTACTTTCATTATCCGAATCCGACCAATCTTTTAAGGGATCCTGCTCTTTCATACGCATTATCAATGTGGTTCTATTCACTCCATATTCATCAGCTACTGATGTTGCTGTTCCACGCTTTTTAATGTTAATATTGTACTTTCACAAAACTGGCTTTAATTTATAAAAACTTTAAGTATATTGCCATCATAATATTGTATCACAATAAAAAAAACACTATTATAAAGTTCACAAATCACTTACCTACCGGTGGTCAAAATTACATGAAATTTCGAAAAAGAACAAAAACACGTCTTAGTCCTAAAAGAGTTGAAGCAAAACTGTCAAAGTTTATAACGTTCCTTTAAATCAAATTAGGCTTCGTTCTCAATGCTAACTTTTCTTCTTAAAGACTGTGTTCACACCAAAACTCGCAAAGTCAAATGTGATCCGGTGTCAAATGTACCCCAATTTACCCTACTCTCAACTTTTCACAAAGTGTATTACTTGAAAGTTACCTATACCTCTAACTTTCAAGTGACACACTTTTTGAAAGCGCGAAAAAAACTACTACGTGCAGATAAAAAGCTTGCGACAATTACTGACATCACAAATAGAGGGCATTTTTGTTTACTTGTATCCATGGAAAATAACCTTTTTGCACAAAATGGCAGTACATAACATATGGGTTTACGTTCTTGTCAGAGCAAGCTTTTTAGATAAATTCCTTACCATAAGGGTTCAACTGCGTTTGTGTGTGTGCTTGCACTTTTTTACTTTTTGACTTTTTGCCGAATGTAGTTAAGCCTTTATACGCAAATGGTAAACTTACGACGTTGCGTTGCATGAACACCCTTATTGTGTCGAATTATTTCTTTATGACTTGAACTTTTGGTTTTTTTTTTCGTCGTACGTTTATGAGTTATAAGCAGGGAACGGATTTTCTTGACCTTGCCTTTTTTTGCCTTTTCTTACTCACATTGCCTTTTTTTTAACAATATTGGCTTCTTCTGTCTTTTTTGGTCATATCTATCAAGTTCATGTGCACTTTCTTCCACACAATTTAAAAAAGTGCTATCGCCGAATCATTACTTGCACACGTTGTTTGCGAACGTCTGACAAACATCCGAGAGTATAACTGTCCTGAAAAAGGTTCTCAATATACTCGTTCGGACTCGGCATAAAAATTGTAGGTCCCTTCCATTCTTCCCAAAAATAAAAACTCACACAAACGAATGGTGTTTGACCTAGGGTTCCTATACGGTTCGTCGCGCCAACTATTTATTTATCTGATTTGTGCAATTGATTGGAGATATTTTAAATATTTTAAATGGTGTCGATGAGAAATTGCAAAAAGCAGAACCGACCGGCTGCTGAAGTTGCAAATGAAGGACTGAGACCAACAAAATATAAATAAATAATGTAGTAAATGGCTCTGAAAACTTCGAAGTGCCTTCAAATATTGCAGTCGATGACAAGACGTCTTTTGTCCTCTCTTCAGCTCTTTCAAAGCTTTCCTGAGGGACAATTACGGTTTAGTTTTGCCTTTTTTCTTTTTTTTTTTTTACGTCAAAAAAAAAAGGTTCCCTGGTTATAAGTTATATTATAGGTATAGGTACTAGCTGAAGCCCCGCCAGCTTCACCAGGCCTTTTGTTGCTTTTTTATTTTTTTTTATTTTATTTTATTTTTGTTTACGGGCGACAATGTTTTAATTTTTTTCTGTACGGACGGTGCCACGACCCTTTGTCAGATTTTCTCCAATCTTCACAGGAGCACTCGACGGCCAATACTTAAGATTATCTGTAAGTTTGAGCTCAATCGATTCGGTGGTTTTCGAGATATACGATTTTAAATTTTTTTGTATTGGCCTTGCCACGCCCCTTTGTCCGATTTTGAATTTGTTTAGCTTATCGCCCGATCACCGTAATTACCGACATCTAAAAAAATCAACAAAATTGGTTGAAAATTACGGGCGACAGAGGGAAACAGTTTTTTCCACTTTGTTTTATATATACATACCAGCTTTTGTCCGCGGCTTCGCTCGCGCCGTCCTCAGGATTTGACACACAGAAATTCCTTCACAGTCATTTTTATAATTATAACGCGTAGGAAACATACCTAAGAAAGTACATAAGGAGCAGTTAGTATCTCTTAAAATTATGTCTAACGCCCTATTGGTGAAAACACTTCAAAAATATAGATATGATCAATTAGTAGCACGGAATTCTTAACAAAGATCACATTATAGAAGACCGAGCCACATGGAACACAGCATATTTCTGAGTTAGCCAATCCTTAATTATATTCCGCACTGCCCAGATCTTCCTACACTGTGCAACATATGCAACCGGAAAGATCGTGAGGATGTGTACTACTCTATAGCAGTATAACCCCATTCTTACAGAATTCCGATTGAACATCTTTTGAGTACGTACGATGGAGTTAGATGAAGCGATCAGCATATTCAACAGCTATAAAGTTTGGACGCATTACAATGTTTCAAATCGATACGACGAACAGTTGGAGAATTAAGAAAAGGCCCCCCTTAAAAGGGGTCATCGTCAATAACTCGGACCTCAAGCAAAATTTTCAAAATCGGACAAGTTAATTATCTTTATTTCGCATAGAGAGTACACAAACCGAGTTTGAAGTCAATCGGATGAAAAATAAAAATGATCCCATACAAATTTTGACCCCCCTTTTACCCCTTCAAGGGTTGAATTTAAAAAATCTAAGAAAATAGTTTTCTTTATTTCTTATAGAGTACACAAACCGAGTTTGAAGTCAATCGGATGAAAAATAAAAATTGTCCCATACAAACTTTGACCCCCCTTTTTACCCCTTTAAGAGTTGAGTTTCTAAAATCGGAGAAATTAGTTTTCTTTATTTCTCATGGAGTGTACATAAACCGAGTTTGAAGTCAATTGGATGAAAAATAAAAATCTTCCCATACAAACTTTGACCCTCCTTTTACCCCTTTAGGGGTCGAATTTCAAAAAATCCTTCCTTAGTGGTTGTATACATCATAAAAAAAATTTCTGTGCAAAATTTCAGCTTTGCAGAGCAAATGGTTTAGGCTGGGCGTTGATCATCTGTCAGTCGGATACTTCATTTTTATATATATAGATAGAGATAATGTATACGTGTATGTACTTTGATAAATTTTGAAAAATGCATTATAATGTAGTACATATATTAAGTAAGAAAAACAGTTATCTATTTAATGTACGTCGAATCCCCTTGCTTAAGATCGAATTTCTCCCTAACTCTATTTGATCCAATCAATTTTTGCATTATTTTCAGTCTTCTACAGGAAATTCATCCTCTAAGTCTAAAGTTCATCTAAAACTTTGCATTCTTTGCTTAGTACAGTCCCTTTAAGTCGAATTTTGCTTTTAACAAAATCTAAAAAAAAGTCCCCGTCTTGCAACTTGGAATGTGACGTAAGGGTTCGGAAAATCTACGACTAATTGTAGAGAAAGATGCATCTACGATTTTGGGCTGAATCATGTGACTTTTTTTCCCGCGACCGGGGGCTCGATTCCCGTTCTGGGATACTGTAAAGTGAAAAGAATTTTGACAAGTTCACTCTGAATTCGATTCTCGATCTATGAAAAAATAAAAACAAATGTCAGAATTTGTTCATATGATAAGTTTTTTATCACAGCCGTTTCATCTGAGAAGAAGTGTGAAAAGAATAGACAAGGCAACTGAGACTCACAATGACAACCCAAAATATGGGTTTGTTATGAGTTCGAAATTCTTCTTAATTTTCCTAATAGACTAAGAGCTAGCAACGTTTTTTCTCAAGTCATTTTAGCAAGGCTGTAACTTTGTGAGCTTAGTTCGGGGTGACTACTGAACACGAAAATATATTTCTGGCAGCGCTGCATTGGTTTATATATTAATGCCATAACCTCAAAAGGGCACAAAATTTCCTACCTCATTTTAGCAAACTTAAGATTTTGGTATGTGTTAATTTACGACCGATGTAGACAGAAAATGCAGTTGCCATATCAGTTTGCCGGTCTTAAAGTGCAAAAAAGGCAACATTTAAGTCATAATAGCAAAGTAAAATTTTTGTTATTATGGTAGAGATATTATCACTCTACTATTTCCTCAAAGCTAAACCAAAACTCCGGTTTCATCATATACCAACATTTTAAGTTTGCTAAAATGAGGTAATTTTTTTTTCTTTTGGGGTTATGGCATTCCAATATAAACCAACGCAGCGCTGCCAGAAATGTATTTTCGTGTTCAGTAGTCACCACAAACTAAGCTCACAAAGTTACAGCCTTGCTAAAATGACTTGAGAAAAAACGTTGCTAGCTCTTACCCTATAATGAAACATGTTTCAGTCTAAAGGACTTCCGATTCCAGGTTGTGTTTTGTGTAATTTTCTCCATTCATCAGTTTTGTCATCGACGTTCCCGCCAAAGATTTTTCGTATGACTTTGTATTTAAAATCAAACACCTGGTACGGTCCTGTTACTAAGTGCCAGTGGCAATATGGTAGTGTAAGTTTATTTGTTTCTTTTTATAACAAATTAGTAGTGGTTTCGAAAGGCCATGCACGTTTTTAATCATATTTTTAAAGAAAGGTCCAGTAATCATCATAAATATTTCAAAATAACTAAACATTTGAATAATTAATTTAATTATAGTTTGTCCCGAAGAACTGTTCAACGATTTGTGTAAATCGTGCGCTGCAAGAAAGATCAAAACTCTAAAGGAGATCAATATCGCTTTTCTACCGTACGAATGTCAGGTGCGAACATTTCATGTATCCTAAAAATATATGTGAAAATTTAAACACCAAACAAAAAAAGAAACAAACGCAGAAATATTGCACGCTTTCTTAAGAGACAGAAAAACAAAAGATTCTGAAATTGATAAATTGATTTAAAGATACGATAGAACAAATCTCCTTAAGTTTTGCTTACATTTTTTGTAGTGTTCAATTTAATGTATTTTAAAAATGTGTACATAACAAATCGTCCTGCTTCAAAGCAAGAAACAGGTAGCTGTATATGCCAAATTACAACAAACAATCAGACATTATGCTTACGGTTTATTAATACATTTCTTGTGTTATAACAAGAGCCGAAGCTTTATGTGTGTTTATGTAATTTGACATATACCTTATAAAAGAAAGTCAATATGTGTACTTTAGAGATTTATTTATTATCTATTCTTCTATCCTATTGCTTACTTAGAGTTAATTTATTTGTGTATTTATTATTAATAATTTATATTTTTTAATATAGCTGTTTATTTAATCAAACACATTAGTAAAGATTTTTTTTAAATTCTTTTGTATGTTTTCTGGTTTTTTGTTAATTTTATAAATTGTTAATTGCAAAGAGAATTTGGAAAGCACAATACATAAATATGTTAAAGTTTTGTTTTTACTTATCTGTACACTTTTCTGGAGGTTTTGTCGTGAACCAAAATCCACTAGGAGTTCAGTTAAACCCTGAAAATACCCATAATGGGTTTAAACTAACACGTGTGAATGAACAGATGAAATTGGAGGGGTTTGCTTTTAATACCAAGGATGATCAAAATGTTGCCAATTTATCAATGCACATTAATAGTTAGTACCGCATCAGCTTCTATTTCGTTTGACATTTGGTGACAGACCACATTTTTGATGGAAATTAGTCTTTAACTATTTGAAATTATATCTGTCAATTGTGACGTTGTGCCCTAGTTACCGATGTTGAGAGTCCTTTCTCGTTTAACAGCCAGACTCGTCTTCGCCGCCTCCGTTTCAATACTTGCAAACGCGCCACTGACAGTTCGTTGACTTCGCCCGATATTGTTAATATCATATGCATATGTATGATGCATATGTTTAATAAATACTAACACCTCTTTGGATTTGTTACGTGTTAGTGTTATTTGATAAAGTTTATCTAACTATGCTTGCGGCGTTACACACTGCAAACACGTATAATTAATATCAGACTGAACAAACTCCCAAATTTGTTCGATTAACACAAGAAACGATTTTCAACATCGTTACACTTTTAATTTCAACTTTCTGGATCGAAATGTACGTCTCTGTACGACCGATATTTGGAATTCTTAAACTCGTGTCCGTCCGCTAGTTGTATTTTCCCTTATTAGTTCGATAGAATTTGTGGTCAATGCACATTGCACATAATGTGCATACATATGGCTAAACTACTAGTTGGAATTGTTAAGGAAAAAGGGACTTAGGCTTTGCTCGGAAACGCCCAGTGCCACCTGACCTTCGCACATGCCGTGGCAAAGAATTCCATAGTTCAGAGCAGAGAGAAGAGAGAAATTCTGATTAGTTTGAATAGCAAAACAAGAGATCTGTAACGGAGTAGGTCATCAAAGGACAAAGTTTTTGGCTTGCCTGTTTCCTTCAGTATCCCTCCAGAAATGGAGCTTCTTTTCTTTTAGCCAGGTTTTCATACTACTTTTAATAGTGTTGATTGGTAGCAAGTTTAAACTTTGCACATATGTATTGTTTTAATGATATTTAAACATTTTTGACATAAAATGAGCTTGGTTGAATAAAAACTACCCATACTTCTCATACAAATATATAATTTTTTGATACTAAAATATTTTTCACAATTATATAGTACCGGGTATTTGAGCTTCGGCATAGTTAAAGATAATTGTCTTACGGTTTTTTTTTTGACATGAGATCAATCACCTTATCTGGATTCACAATAATATCCGAATGAATAGATATCACAGCAAGCTTAGCCTTGCATTCTCCATAACGCTTCGGGACATTTTTTAATCCTTTTCATAGCTGAAAGGGTTCTTTCAACACTAGCTGTGGTCACTGGAAGCGTTGCTAAAACCGTAAGCAAGAAATTTATACTTCTAAAGTAGGTCTTGTCACATATATCAAGCAATTTCAAAACTTCGGTAGAAGGATCACTCGACGATTTTTTTTCGCACCAAAGAATTTACTCACAGCCGATTACGAAATTGCAGTATTAAAGTAACGTGTTAGATTTTCCATTTCGAATTTCGGAGAAGAGCTGGAAACGATGGTAGAACATAACGAATCTATGCAAGAAATCAGTATCGACATGTCTTGAGGGGCTGGAGCTACGTGCCTGGCTACGTGCCTGATTGAACTGTATATTCAAGCACACGCGGAAACACACTATTCTGTATCATTAGTATTAGAACTGCCCACACTCTCTGATCATTACCAAAGCTAAAATAACCCAAAATAAGTCGGGTTATAAAATCTCTCGCTGGATAGAACAAATTCGTCTCCATTCTTGAGATTTTCTGAGTTTGTTCCTCTCTGTTCAATGCCCGGTTTCTTATGCAAAAAAATAACCCGCTTTTCTTCGTGTTATTTGGTGGGTTTTGTGTGTGTATCTTTTATCGCAGCTCTGTGGTGTCATTGAGTATTTTTGTTAAATAACATGCTTTTCTCCGACATATTTGGTGAATTTGAATTGTGTGTGTATCTCCTATCGCTGCGCTGTGCTGTGATGTATATGTAGAATGTAGTAGGTAAGTCAGTTCCCTTTACCTGATTTTCTGACTTTTTCTGAGCGGAGTATCCTCTATTCAAACTCAAAGGCCGCTTTCTTGCAATAAAATAACACGCCTTTCTCCGACTTATTGGGGAGATTTTGTATCATATAAAAAATAAACAAACTGATGTGTTTATAAAGTTTATAAACAAGTCGCTAAGTGATAAATCAAGTGTTTTGATTCTTGGCTTTGATCTCCGAAACTAAATAAGTTTGACGACATTTTTCAAAGAGTAGGTAGATGATTTAGCTGATTTTGATTTAAATACTCATTGCAAGAACCTTTATGTAAAAATAAAGGAAAATATTATAGGACAAGATAAGATATCAATCATTCACCCAATTATTTTTTTTTTTGATTTATTGAACAAATCGAAATTTGAAAATTTTGCACTATAGAATCAAGATAAAAAAATATCTTCATTAATTTAGTTTGTTCCTAGTTTTTGATTTTATGGTTTCACTGAAGGTTTTGCACTTTTACATGTTCCCTTCAACATTTTGATATTTTTCGACTTTGACTTACCATTTAAAATTATTCACGCCACGCCACTGATGGGCTGAAAGCAGTGGGGACGTTTTAGAAGCTTTAGTTGAAGCTCACTTTCCAGGAAGTAGCAGTCCAATGGCTTCAACACCGAATGGGTATCATGAGTACGCTGACAATCGAAGCGGAAATAGAATACCTCTTCGCTGAAAAAAAAGTGCGTTGGGCTATAATGTCCTTCTCTCAGTACAAAGCGCCGGGCCCTGATGGCAATGTTTTCATACCCAAAGCAGGTAAACCAAGCCATACCTCTCTCGTCATTTCTTCTCAAGACACTTGAAAGGCTTCTCGACATCCACATAAGAAGCAAGTATTGCAATGGAAATCTATGCAGTGCTCAGCACGCATATCTAAAAGGTAAATCGGTAGAAATAGCTCTACATGAAGTGGTAGGTAAAATAAAAACACAGCCCACACCACAAGGAATTTGCATTAGCTGCCTTTTTAGACATTGAGGAGGCTTTCAATAACGTTAGGGCAGAGGCAATCAAACGCGCTCTGGAAAGGATAAATGTAGATTATAGCATCACCAATTGGCTTTGCACGATGCTTGTCACCAGAAATATCAATTCCACTCTCGGACATAGTTCAATAAAAAAATCGGTTACTAGAGGTACTTCCCAGAGAGGGGTTATCTCTCCCCTTCTCTGTGTTCTTGTCATAGACGATATACTTAAAGAACTCAGTAACGGAGGGTTTAGCGTAACCGCTTACGCGGATGATGTGGCGATTCTAGTTCGGCGCAAATTCTTGAACACATTGAGTAAAACCATAGAATCAGCCCTCAACAAGCTCAGAAAGCGGGTGTGGACTTCGCGTCAACCCGGAAAAGATAGAACTAGTACTTTTTAGTACAAAATACAAGAAACCACCCTTCAAACATCCTAGGATAGGTGGGTTGGAGCTTTCCCTTTCGGATAGCGCAATATATCTTGGTACGGTCCTAGATAAAAAATTGATTCGGAACCTTAATGTTCAGGAAAGAGTCCGAAAGGCTAATAATGCTCTCTTCGTCTTTAAAAGAACAGTAGAGAACAGTAGGGATTGAGTCCAACAATGATGCATTGGTTATACATACATACATCATGGTGGTTAGACCCATCCTTACCTATGGGGCTTGTTTGGTGGAAATCCACAAATAAGTTATATATAAGGAATATGTTGACCAGGGTACAAAGAACAGCCTGGACTGCCATCACTGGTTTATGTATCATTAACCACTGGACCTACAAATAAAACTTCAAGTAGGAAATAGTGCGCTTCGGCTAACTAACGCAGGGTTCTTCAAAACCAGACAGGTAGGACATAGCCCCATACTAATGGAATCCTTCTCCAACATCCCCGATAAAACGGATGAATGTTGGGGGTGAAATTGACTTCGACACACCGTACGAAGTACAACACCCAGATAGGGAGGACTGGCAAATTCGATTTATACGGATGGTTCCAAAACTAAGGAGGGTACAGGATCAGGTATATACTCTAGGAATATAGACCTACACGTGTCATTAAGACCTCCGGATACATGCAGTGTGTTCCAGGCAGAGGTTCTGGCCGTGCTCAAAGCTGTGGATCTACTTGATATGGTTTCAATATCCAACAAGAATATCGCTATCTACATTGATAGTCAGGCTGCGCTAAAAGCACTAGAGTCCTTCATCATCAAATCTGAACTAATCAATGAATGCTCAGAGCATTATGCTCGCAGAACCAAGTCAGATTATGTTGGGTACCCGGGCACTGTTATATTGAGGGTAACGAAAGGGCTGATGTTCTGGCCAAAACTGGAGCAGAGCTTCCACATAATGAAAGTAATTGAGGGCATAAGACCACCGATAGCCGTGGCTAAGAGAATTATTCTCGAGAAAATTAAAAATAGGGCAGATCAGAGATGGTTGGATATAGTAGAGCACAGGGTCTCATAGGCTCTGTGGCCTAAACTAGATCGGAAAAAATCTGTAAAATACTAAAGAGTAGAATTACTAGAGGACGCGGACACCCAATTTCAGAACCGCAAAAGGGTTTAGCTCTCTCTTAAACGGACAAACCAAACACAACTGGAGCACTTTTTTAAGTTTTACTTACTCTCTTCTGCTGTTTGGTTCCTTTTTCTCCTCTTTTGTGGAGTCTTGTCGAGCGAGACAGGTTGATTTTAAGAATAGAACATTTAAGGGAATTCGGAATTTCTCAACTAACCTAAAAATCTGCCCGTCTCGCCTGACACGACTTTCATGGAAAGGCATGTGAGTGAGGCCCAGAACAAAGCCATGAACAGATTAGGCTGTGGCAGCCGTCGCGTAACCGTTTGTGATTGGAATACTAAAGTACAAGCCCCTATTTTGGTGTCATTTATTTTTATATACTTTAAACTGGTCAAACTTTTTTGCCCGCTTGACGGTACAAAATGTGCACGATTATGTGCAAACGTACCCACATTTAAACAATGTGAAAATAAATTTTCAAGCCTTTGTTTTTGTTTGTGTTTTTTTTTCTTAAGTGTATCATATAAAAATTAATTAGGTTCTGAAATAAAATTGAACAGCTTGTCTGTTGTTTGTTTTCTCGAGTTTGTCAATTTAGGTTTTTTTCCTCACAAGCGGACACCTCTCATAAGCGGACAAATTTGTTGGTACCGTCGGTGTCCGTTTATGAGAGAGTTCACTGTAGTAGAGCACAGGGTCTCATAGGCTCTGTGGCCTAAACTAGATCGGAAAAAATCTGTAGAATTACTAAAGCTCAGCAAATCAAGGCTACGAATAGCAATAGGGGTATTCTCTGGGCCCTGTCTTTTAAGGAGGCACGCTATGAGATTAGGTTTAACAGACATGGACACGTGCAGGTACTGCGAAGACTTGTCGCACTCATCTCCTTTGCGGATGTCACTATTGCTCGGTACTTCTTCGACAATTTGGAGGAGGTTGGCCTCGCAAACAGAATCGAAGCAATTGTTTGGGCGAAGTGGTTTAGGTTTTTGACCGTGAGGTTCCCCAGGAATGGCGATGGGCCCAATATGGTGCCTAGTCCAATGTGATAAACTCACACCCTACTCAATCTAACCTAACCTAGGATATTGCTCATAGGAATTATAGGGCTGCCCTTCATAAACCATTTTAAAGTTACTACATAATGTTTGGAAAGATTTACATATTTCTTGTGAATGTTTTGTGCACTTTTTTTTCATTTGATTCGAGTTTTGACATTTATTTACTAAATTTTATATTGATTTGCTTTTGATATCGTTCTCCACTTGGATGTTTTTAATATGCCTATAAATCAAGATTCTGTAGTTTATATCCTTTCATCATCTATACTTAACTTTTGCTTCACTTTTACTAACGCTTGTACCTATTCCTATATGCTTAAGAAATTATTCGCCTTGCCCCTATCCCTTCTTGCTAGCACATCCTGCTTTTTTGTTATTGCTTGTTAAATATGATTAGTTATTACATACTTTTAAAAAAAATGCTTATAATGATGTCCAATGTATTCAACAATAGGTGTTTTCTCTTGATTCGCCGGACACATTCCAATGTCTTTATTCGCCAGCATTTGCTTCTATCCGTGCAAAGCATCTTGAGCGTATCGCAGAACAAATTGCAACTCTATGTGCCACACTAGGTGAATACCCAATGTTAAGATACCGCTCCGATTGGGATAAAAATGTCGATCTCGCTGCATCGGTACAGCAAAAATTAGACGCATATAAAGCTGATGAACCCACTATGGGAGAGGGTCCAGAGAAATCACGTTCGCAGTTGCTCATTCTTGATCGTGGATTCGATTGTGTTTCTCCATTATTGCATGAACTCACGTTACAAGCTATGGCGTATGATTTGTTGGAAATAATTAATGACGTGTACAAGTACACTCCGGCACCAAATGCACCAGACAAAGAAGTTCTCTTGGACGAGAATGATGAACTGTGGGTTGAGCTACGTCATCAGCACATAGCTGTGGTTTCAACGCAAGTAACACAAAATTTAAAAAAGTTTACAGATTCCAAACGAATGACTTCCAGTAAGTATACGGTTTCCTTGCAGACATACAAATGTAATTTATTATCTAGCTGCTTCTTGCCAATTTGATTTTCTGGATAAATATTAATTCGTGTAGAAATACCTATATATTTTTTTAATTTAATGAATTCGTATTACTAACAGCTGATAAATCGTCGATGCGTGATCTCTCTCAAATGATTAAAAAAATGCCACAGTATCAAAAAGAACTATCAAAGTATGCAACTCATTTGCATTTAGCTGAAGACTGCATGAAGTCTTACCAGGTACATCCAGAAATCAAAATTTCATAGTTTCATAATATAATCCGTTTTCAATTTTATATTTAGAATTACGTTGATAAGCTGTGTCGTGTTGAACAAGATCTAGCCATGGGCACTGATGCTGAGGGTGAAAAAATCAAGGATCACATGCGAAATATTGTTCCAATTCTACTCGATCAGGTTAGTCAAATAAATCATTAGAAAATGCATTCCAAATAGGCCCTACATTCAGGTAAAAAAAATTGATATTTTTACTTACATGGCTGGATTGAAAAATCATAGAAGAACAACAACAACGCACCCAATCACACTAATGCCCAGTTGTACAGTCAGAGTTTAAACTCTCGTTTTGGTTTAAACCTTCGTTCAACAAATTTTCGGTTTTACTGTGTTCGTTTAAACCCAAAGTGGAGTTCAACTCTCGGTTTAAATTAAACGCCTGCATTCTGCCGTTTAAACTTTCGTTTCGCATTTTGAGGTTTATTTTGACAGCTGCTATTTCATACAGAGAGATAGAGAGAGAGAACAGAAATGAGAAATTGTTTGGGTGCTGCACTTCTTAAATTTATATGAGTGAAAAGTAGAGCTATGATTAGTTCCAGCATTACTGCGGTAAACCCACTGTCATCAGAAAATTTCAATAGATTTTCAACCAATATAATGTACTTTTCAATGAAAACGCATTTTTCCAAGTGAACATCAGGTAGATCTTAGCCCAAACATAATGTAGACAAGCGTAAATTGTATTGAGGTTTTTTCAATTCAAATTATTTCTTTTCGTGTGTGGAAATGACGATTATTTTTTGTAATGTACTAGTGATTTCTTTAGATTCTTCGCGAACAAAATATATTTCTATACATACTCAAATCTTTCACATTTTGTTTTGGCTGAAACAAGACACTACCCACTCTATTCTTTTTACAATGCAATTTGTTTGTCCGATTTTGAACACACTTCTCGGGACAATGCCTTTCGGAGTTCATACCATTTTTGTATACAAATCTGGATTACCTACATTTTTTGTTTAAAAAAAAAGTAAAACCAGAACAAGATAGCGCAGATTTTCGTAGAAACACCAGCAAAAAACTTCGGACAGACTGTCAGACACTCCTTGCAGAAGTTTTCTTGCATATGGAAACGCGGCCTAAGTCCGGGAACATCTTCAGCTTTCATTTACTTCTCCAACTTCGGCAGTACTGAATGAAAAGTGAGTTCCTTTCAACATCATTAATATCCTCTAATCTCCTCGCGGTGTAAAAGTTTGGGAAGAACTTTTCTCGACTTGAGGAAATCTGATGGCACCAAAACCTTCCCGAGTAATGACGTTTATGGGTATTTATTCGTTAACCCTTGTGAAAAAAATGAATTATGCCCAGTTGTACAGTCAGAGTTTAAACTGAAGTTTAACTAAACCTGACCGAGAGTTTAAACTTTTGGTTTAACTCGTTCAGTTTCACAGTACAAAATAATCTGACAGTTAACTAAACGCAGTTGTGGAAGCGCAGAACAATTTGCAACAATTGCAAGACTTCCGCGAGTTTACTTGCAAATGGAAACGCGGCCTTAAGCAGAACGTTGAGAATGAAAAGAAAGCTATTTAACTGCTTCGTTGCACCTTAAGACCAATAAAATCTTCCAGTGCAGTAATTGCCAGTGATTTGAAATAGACAAGACCACCAACCACGAGAGGGCAAGCGGAAGTAGTCGTTTGATGCCGAAGTTAATAGTGTTAAATGCAAAGCCACAGATCCACCCGCGAGATGTTCACAATAGACGTTGAAGCTGGCAGATAAACAAATCAGTTCACACAGAAAAAAACGTTACAGGAACTCTCAGCAAAATCTACTTGTACCTACTTTGCTGCAATGGCCAGGATTGACATTCAACCGAAACCGAAACAACCAAAGACAAAGCAACCAAAACGAGCAACTGTATCCAACAAAAATCCACTCAGAATCTGAAATATGAACCTCAGCGAATAAGCAACTTGACTTTTAGCCAGCCTTGGCATCAGCTGTCAGGCATATGCCGACGACATAGTACTGATTGCCAGGGGAAAGTTTGAGGTAACCCTCTGTGACATCATACATAGGGGATTGAGAGCAACACAAGAATGGTGCCATATATATAACTTTCGAGAGATATTCGAATCAGACCACCATTGTTGGGTCTCTTTTCGTCTCCCTACCACTATAAACCTTACCCAGAGAAACTCTCTGGACTTCTCGACAGTTATTCCCTGAGTTCGATTCTGTTAACGCTACCATCTGTTTATGTGAAATCTGTTTCATCCAATGGGTCTCGACCCAATGTTTTCCCAAGATTCTCATTCTTCTGCCAGCCAAAGCTGGACATTGACACAATACATGTGCCGCTGTCTCTGATTCCTAATGCTGGGGTGTGTATGAATCGGGCAGGCATTGATTGGCATTAACGTGGCAATGTCCAGTGTTTTAACTTTCTTATACACATCAATTGTGCTTATTTTACAGGAGTTGTGCACTGCCACTGATTCGCCGCTGGAACTTGAATCATCCTGAGTCATTCTTTAAAAGTGCAGGCACATCCAATACGTCTTGCAATTCACTCTTCACTCTTGCCAACAATAAATAAACCATTTGAAACTAAATGTATTTCTCCTCATTTGTGAACTATTTTAATATGCTTATAGCTAAATTGTTGTCGGCATTTTTAATTTTAAAAAATAATTGACTGCAAATTTTTTTTTGTGAAGACATAAATAAAACAGCTTAAAAGGCCGCGTTCCATTGACCGCTAGATGACGCGCGCATGCCAAACTCCATATAAAAAAAACTGGCATTTCATCATTTGCGCTAGAGCTCTAGCACATATTGTGAAATGTCAATTCTATATCCTATATAGGATTGCAAAAAAACACGCCTATTTTCGAAAAGATGTCTTTCGATCGTTTTCATTTTACATGATCTGGCCAAAGGATTGACGAACGAACTGACTGTTCGTTAGGATAGTTTTTTTTTCGTTTATTTATTTTTAGCATACATTTTTTTTTCGTCCTTTCTCGGCCATAGACTGGGAGATACTTTTTTTTGTGGTTATAAAATAAGCTTTGTTTCTTTTCAGACCGTTCCAAACTGCGATAAAGTTCGTATTATTGCCCTTTATGTGATGATCAAGAATGGAATCTCTGAGGAAAATCTAACAAAATTATTTACACATGCCCAATTGGGTCCAAAGGAGCAGGATATGGTTAGAAATCTAAGCTTTTTGGGCATTAATGTTATTGCTGATGTAAGTAGTTGGATTTTTGGTGCATATGTCTGCTAACATAACATATAACTAAACTTCAACTTTTACAGAGTCGTAAGAAACCATACACAGTTCCACGAAAGGAACGTATCACAGAACATACCTATCAGATGTCCCGGTGGACTCCAGTTATTAAAGATATTATGGAAGATTGTATTGAGGACAAACTGGACCAACGACATTTTGCATTCTTGTCAGGACGTGCTCAGAATGCTACATACCATGCTCCAACGAGGTATGCATTTTTCTATCGAAATTTAAGCAAATATATTGTAGACATGTGAGTGCAGTAACTCAGTGGTTAGTGGACTGCTGAACCAGGCGTATTCTACCCTCGGAAGAACATAAATTACATGTAGTTTTTTTTTGCCCACTTTGTTACCTCATGCGAAGTAGGTTCTATATGGATCTGTAAAACTAATCATTTATTTTGAATTCAATAGCGTAGTTTAACATTGAAAACATCAAATTATATCTCTCTCAATATTTATTTTTTGAGAAACAGCGTAACATGATTATCAACAAATTTTCACATCCAGACAAATTTGGCCACACCCAGCTCTGTTATGGGAGCCCATACGGAACACTGATTGATAGGTAGGTACGCCTATGTGCAACCTATTATTATCAGTTGACCGAACACCCAAATTCGCGATGAGTCTTAACTGGTTCCATTGAGTCGATTAGTGTCCGGCAGTGGCGTCCATATAACCGGATTCCTACCGAGTTACCTTTTAAAAGTTTAAGTTTTAGCTACACAACAATGTTTACTTAAAAACGAGCAACATAAAACCAATAAAAACCACGGAATAAACTTATATGTAGCGCAGGCTACACACCCCACCAACTCAATTGAACTTTATTTTCAAGCAAACGCGGAAACACACACACCCTTCTGTATCATTAGTATTACAATAGAACTGCCCACTCTCTGAGCATAACCAAAGCTAAAACAACCCGAAATAAGTCGGGTTATAAAATCTCTCGCTGGTTAGAACGAATTTGTCTCCTTTCTCTTTTGCACACTTACGATTTTCTGAGTTTGGTCCTCTCTGTTCCACGCCCGCTTTCTTATGCAAAAAAATAACCCGGTTTTCTTCGGATTATTTCGTTGGTTGTGTGTGTATCTTTTATCGCTGCGCTGTGGTGTAATTAATAAGTATTTGGTGAATTTTAATTGTGTGTATATCTCCTATCTCTGCGCTGTGCTGCGATGTGATGTCGAATGTTGTAGGTCCGTTAGCTTCATTTACCTGATTTTCTGACTTTTTCTGAGGGGAGTATCCTCTGTTCAATCCTCTGTTCAATCCTATAAAGCCAATATTAGGAAAGCCCAACGAAATTCTTGGAGACACTTCTGTGGAAATATAGAAGAAATCTCTGAGGCTCAGAAAAATCCTCGCAGCGACTCCTAGGATACCGATTTATCTTAAGAGAGCTGACGGCTCGTGGACCATATTCAGTTCAGAATCTCTAAATCTTCTACTGGATACCAACTTTCCAAATAGCTGCAAAGTCGACACGAATCCTACTGGGACTTCGGGTAGGTCGATACTAAGTAGCTCCTCCCATCTTGTGACCAAGAACAAAATTCTCTGGGCTATAGGCGGTTTTAAGCCGTTCAAGTCTCCTGGACCTGACGGTATAATACCGGCCGAGCTTCAACAGAATGTGGAACTTATTCTTCCATGGGTAACTGTAATATTCAAAAGTTGCACAACGGCACAACGCTGTCGATTCTACAGGAAAAGGAGAATCTCTATATGCCTCTCGCTACGTGTAGACTTTTAATTCAACAAAATGCGATAAGCGCCACTAATCGCAGGTGGTCAAACTGCACCACGTGCTCCATAACGAAACAGATCTGGCCCATGCTGGATCTTAAGCCTACGTGAGGCTGCACTTGTTGCGGCCTGCCACTCTAACCTAACCTAACCTAACCTCTGTTCAAAGGCCGCTTTCTTGCAATAAAATAACACGCTTTTTTCCGACTTATTGGGGAGATTTTGTATCTTGTAAAAAATAAACAAACTGATGTGTTTGTAAAGTTTATTAACATGTCGCTAAGTGATAAATCAAATGTTTTGAGTCTTGGCTATGATCTGCGAAACTAAAAAAGTTTGACGAACATTTTCAAACAGTAGGTAGATGATTTTGCTGATTTTGATTTAAATACTCATTTCAAGAACCTTTATGTAAAAATAAAGGAAAATATTATAGGACAAGATACAAATCGTTCACGCAATTATTATACCCGGTACCACACTGTGGTGAGGGTATATTCACTTTGGCATTCCATTTGTAACGCACATAAGGAGGCGTTGTAGGTATGACAAACTATATATATTATTGATCAGCATCACTTTCTTAGTCGATCTAGCGATGTCCGTCTGTCTGTCCGTCTGTCCGTCCGCACGATTACGGCCGTAATTTAAGAGCTATCGACTTGAAATTTGGTACGTAAGCTTTTATCCACCAAACTGAGGCTAAGTTCGAAGATGAGCAAGATCGGATGAAAACTACTACTACCTCCCATACAAAAATATCGGATTTATATAGCTTTTTGATGTTAAAAATTAAATTTAAATAGCTACAATAAAGATAGCAAGTTTAAACTTTGCACATATTGTTTTAATAATAATTTTAATAATTTGACAAAAAATGAGCTTGATCGAATAAAAACTACCCATACCTCCCATACAAATATATATTTTTTTAGTACTAAAATATTTTTTTTTATTTTTACAATAATATAGTACCGGGTATTTGAGCTTCGGCATAGTCGAAGATAATTGTCTTACTGGTTTTTTTTTGATTTATTAAACAAATCTATTGAATCAAGAAAAAATATCTTCATTAATTTAATTTCTTCCTACAGTTTTCGATTTTATGGTTTCAAAAAATTAACTGAAGGTTTTGTATACCTACATACTACATGTTCCCTTCGACATTTGGATATTTTTCGACTTCGACTTGCCATTTAAAATTATTCAATTCACTTAACCTACTTGACAGCATACAGAGACGAGCAGTTCGACTTATTGGAGACCCTACACTCACATCGAATCTGCAACCGTTGGTGCACGGAAGACAAATCGCTGACCTATGCTTGTTCTATAGGTACTTCCATGGTAGATGTTCCGAGGAACTCAAGGACATTATCCCCCGAAATGCAACTTTTGGGCGCCCCACAAGACAGGCTGCTAATTTCTTTCCAAAACTCCTTCTGTTACAGGACAGCAAACTTTGGAACTCGCTTCCTGGGGACATATTTCCAGAAGACTACAATTTGCAGCAATTTAAGTGCAGAACTAACAGACATCTGCAAGCATCTCGGGGCGCTGATGAAGCGTTATAGGTTTGCCTTTCCCGGGAGAAGTATTTAAAAAAAAAAAAAGTGAGCTATTGTTTGTTTTAAATAACTTAGTCATCAACGCAGAGCCCAAAACGTATAATCTAAGCTCGTTTTCTAACCATTGATCAACGATCACATGAAAGTGAGAGAAAATGAAAATCAAAAAGGAATAAAAATATGTAGGAGAATTTGTTAATGACTTTGACATATAGACACACTAAACAGGCACGTAGCCAGGGGGAGGGCTTGAGGGGCTGAAGCCCCACTTTTGGCAGCGGTCCTAAAAAGTCATTGCCTAGTAAGCCTCATTGTATACGAAAAGCTTTTCAGTTTAGCTCTGCCCTTATCAGTTTCCCTACAGAACAAATCCTTAGATTTCGTTTCTGCAATCGACCGCACAAAAGAAGTTCTGAATTCTCTTAAGGACATCAGAGAAAATCCCGAAGATTTTTTCAGAAAGGCTTTTCAATCCGCATCCTTACTTGCCGAGGACTTATTAGAAGAACTTCATTGAAACAAACAACGCGTTCCAATCCAGAATCCTCTCCTTCTGAAGCCTATTTTAGAGCGCCGATACTGATTTCTTGCATAGACTCGTTGATACAAAATCTTACGGACAGATTCATGGTCAACGAAGACGTCCTACCATCGATCGTTTCAAGCTCTTCTCCCAGGTTTTGCTGCAGTTTAGCCTGAGCGAAAAGTTGGAAAAGTTAACACTTTACTTTGATAATGCAATTTCGTTGTCAGCTGTGAAAGCTGAGTACATTCTTTGGTGCGAAAAAAAAATCGTCGAGTGACCCTTACACCGAAGTTTTGAAATTGATTATGTGACAAGACTTATAAATTTCTTACTTACGGTTTTAGCAACGCTTCCAGTGACCACAGCTAGTTTTGAAAGAACCCTTTCAGCTATGAAGCTAGGGTTACGGTGTCTACCGCCTGTAGCGCCACCTATTTATTTTTTATTAGCTATGAAAAAGATTGAAACAATGTCCCGAAGCGTTATGGAGAATGCAAGGTTAAGTTCACTTGCTATGATATCTGTTCATTCGGATATTATTGTGAATCCAGATAAGGTGATTGATCTCATATCAAAAAAAAACGAAGACGTTTTCTGCTTTGAAAAAATGTGACTAATAGAAATCAATGAATTGGAATATACATAGTTTTTTGTTTCGTAAGACTTGGAAGCAAGCCCGAGTTTCAAAAAAATAAGTGAAATGGTAATAATTAAAGTAGGATGGGTGAAATGCTATGCCAGAGAATTCTTTAATGTGAAGAGGTGTTTTAATTGCCAAGGATATAACCATAATGCAAGTGTCTGCAAAAATAAACTACCGTGTGTCAAATGTGGAGGTGACCACGATGTGAGGAATTGTAATAGTGTTGAAAATAAATGTGTTAATTGTAACAAGCTTAATGCTTCTTTGGGAATGGACAACGATTGCAATCACAGTGCGAATGACAAACAGTGTCCAGTCTTTGTAAGACAAATTAAAGTTCGTAAAGAAACAACTGAATACTAGCAATCAAAATACGTATCATGCTTATACTTAAATACACAAGGAATTACAACGAATTTTAATGAAATTGAATCAATTGTTATGAATAATAAATTTGATATCGTAGCTTTATCTGAAACGCATCTAATCAAAGATATAAAGGATGAGGAAATTAGTATGTTCAACTACTTAACGCCGCTAAGATGCGACAGTACTAGTAGGCATACGGGTTGTGTTGTGATGTATATTAAAAACAATCTTCAGTATAGAAATGTAGAAATAATAAGTGTTCCAATGAAAATATGGTTGCTCCGTGTGGAAGTTTATTCAAGTGACTTTGCAATAACAATAGCTATATTATATAGATCACCTAGCAGTTCTACTCGCGAGTTTTGCAATTTTTTTTCGAATTGGTTAGATGAAAAAATGATTAGCTGCAATAATTTGGTATTGATGGGCGACTTTAATATTAACTTACTAGAAAACACAACGTACACCAGAGCTTTAAATGATATATTTTTAATGAATAATATTAAACAATTAATAAATGAATTCACTAGAATAACCCCATCATCTAATTTACTTATCGACTATGTATTACTGCCAACTGAAAAAAATGTAACTGTGAAAATTGAACCTGATTTTAAAGTCAGTGACCATGAATCGTTAGTTGTTTTTATACCAGTGGAAAGAAATGTGAGAAATAGTAAACGTAAAGTGATTGATGTTTTCAAATATAAATGTCCTGAATTTAAGTCTATGTTAAGAGTTAAATGTGCTGAGATTCAATCAAGTGATTTACATGTCCTTGCAGAGAGCTTACAAAACGCCCTTGTAGAAGGTGTTAAAAAGCAAACTGTTAAAAAACATATCAGTGAGTGCAATAATAAATGGTTCACATCGGATTTACATGTCATTAAGTCTCAGAAAGTGATGTTGTATAAACGAGCAAGTATCTTTAACTTAAGGGAGGACTGGTACGAATATTGTAGGATAAGAAATTTGTATAAAAATAAACTCCAAGAAGCTAAACGAAAGTATATTTGCAATAAAATTGAAAGTCAGAAAGGAATGTGGGAAACCATAAAGAACTTAGTGTTAAAAGTGCAAAGATATGAAATAAATGAAATTCAGTTTGATGATAGAAAAGAAAACGATAAAAATGTAATCGCGAATAAATTTAATTTATACTTTGTTGAAAGTATAAACAATATTAGTAACTCAATACCGGTAATAAATATGGACTACAGTTGTATTCAAGAAAGTAACCGAAATTTTAAATTTAGTGATATTACTGCAAGTGAACTTTATACCATCTGTAAAAAAATTAAAAACAAAAAAGATCCTACAAAATTAAATATTAAAATAATATTAGATTGTTTCGAAGTCATAGCTCCAATTATGGTGAGAATCATAAATGAATCGTTCAGACGAGGTGAATTTCCGCGTAATTTCAAAGAAACAACGGTTGTTCCAATACCCAAAGAAAATAATACAATTCACTGTGATAAATTTAGACCGATAAATATGATGCCTACTGTGAAAAAGATTATTGAAAAGACAGCCTATGAGCAGTTCTTTCATTTTATAGTGGAAAATAACATTTTAATAGAAAACCAGTGAGGTTTTAGGCCTGGTCATTCGTGTGAGACATCGCTAAATTGGCTTATGAATTTTAAAGAACAAAGACATGAAGGTAATATAATTATTTCTATTTTCCTACCCCCGTATTAATAAATACCGAATAGCGGCGAATTAGCTTTATCACATCTGATAACTCGTAATTCTTATTAATAAACATATATTAGCTTTCACTGACATGTTTAACGAGCGGATAACTTAACTCACCAAATTCGGCGTATACAGAGTGGTTAACCTACTCACACAGAGCTAACCTTGTCCAACTTCTATCCACATAATTTCAAATACACGTATACCAACAAAAAGTTCGATTGGACGCGAGAAATTTAAAGGTGAAAGAGAATTTCAGAGAGAATCTAAAATTCGCAAGCGAAAGCACATAACATGCTCTGAGCATGATAGTGTCAGCTGATGGAATATGACAGATTTACAACCATGTTTAGTACAGTTTGGACGCAGTGCTGCCGTGCGTTTAGTGATAAAGAGTGGATAGCTAATATGGATATAAGATGTATTTATAAATAATAAAAGTTATCAAACGAACAAGTCCACTATCCGCTTGCTAGCTATCAGATGGATTAAAGAGCGAATAGGGCTTTTTTATTAATACCGCTGCTAGACTTTAAAAGAGCCTTTGAAACTATAGATCGCGAAATTCTAGTGGAGAAGTTATACAAATATGGTGTTAAACATAATGAATATCAGTGGTTCAAATCGTATCTAAACAATAGATCTCAAAGAAAAAAAATAGGTAATGCTTTATCAGCATCTTCACAAACGACATTTGGAGTCGCCCATTGTTGTTCCTATTACATATAAATGAAATTAGTAAAATACTAAAATACTGTAAGATCTCACTGTTTGCAGATGACGCCTTAATGTTTGTGTGTGATAAAGACATAAATGTACTTAAAGAAAAAATTTCAATTGACTTAAATAATTTACGGAAGTGGCTTGAAATGAACAAACTAAAATTGAATGTTAATAAAACGAAATGTATGGTGTTTAATAGTGACTATAACTTGAATTTAAATATTAATGGTGAAATTATTGAACAAGTTCAAGAAATTAAGTATCTAGGCATATTATTAGACAGTGAACTCAAATTTAAAAACCATTTCATTTATGTAAATAAAAAAATTTCTAAAAAAATTGGTTTCCTAAAGAGAATTCGTAAAAACATTACGACAATGTGTGCAATAAATGTCAACAATACATTAATTAAGCCCCACTTCGAATTCTGTTCCACAATCCTGTTTATGGGAAATGTTGAACACATAAGACAACTCCAAGTACTGCAAAACAGAGCTATGCGAGTAATCCTAAGATGCAGTCTTCATACACCAATTGAATGGATGTTAACTTGCCTCCGCTGGATGAATATCAACCAGCGAATACATTTTAATGCAATAGTTTTCGTATTCAAGATGAAGTACAACTTACTACCAAACTATTTGTCAGCGAATTTGCAGTTCATACAAGATGTCCAGCCATATAATTTAAGATCTAATTCCAATTTTCGTTTACCCTTCTACAGAGATGAAAGAACTAAAAATATGTTAATGTACAGGGGGTTAAAATTATTTAATGAGCTTCCAAGTGAAATTAAAAATGAAAGTGTTTTTATAACTTTTAAATTATTATTAACACAAGACATACGTTGCCAAATTTCATGAATACTATATTATTATGTTATTGTTATCTTAGTTTAAGTTTCATATTTATTACTGTAAATTAATAGTTTTTTATTAACTAAATAAATACAGGGGGCGCTCACAAATTAGAACTTTTGGAAATTGGAATCTTTCAGAAATTAGAACCTAAGATTTTAATGCATTGAATGCTCTAAAATTAGAACTTGAGGTTCTAATTTCTGAGCAATTTTTTTTCTTAATTTTTTTACACAGTGGTGAATCCCCATTTTTATATATTTTTTTTGCTTCAACAATGCAAAAATGAAAAGGGGAATCACCAAATTATGTACGTGGTCATTTCCTTCGCGTTTCTTTTTGTCATACTCAAGTACATATTTGACATAATGTATTTGGTTCAACGCCTGCGAATATTTTATTTGCATGTATAGATTTGGCTCAGTCTTTTTCTCAAATATTGAATGTACATGTACATAATTCATTAAAAATGTCAAATATGTTTATTTCATATATTTTTAAATCAACCTGAAAAGAAGTGCACATTGACTGGACCAATATGAAAGGCGAAAGCTAAGTCAATTTTTGGTGAAATATATGTATCTCAATAAAGAGGAAAATGCGTTCCGTACAAGTGATGGATGGTTTACCAAATTATAACATTTATTGTTAATTAATAATAGACATTTGTGTGAAAATAGTAAATTTTGGAGGTAGTTTCACTCCTTTTTGCACTTTTTAATTGAACTAAAAAAAGTCCAGAAATTAGAACATTTCGGAAATTAGAATTACCCCAGGAACAAAGTGGTTCTAATTTTTGAGCGTCCGCTGTATAAACATACATACATGCATACATACAACAGGCGGGTAACCCCAAATAACACAAGCAGACCATCACGGGACTGCTAGTAATCTATTTTTTATATTCCGTTTATAACTCGAGTTTGCCTACACCGAATTTGATGATCTCTTTTTTTTTATAAAGGTATTCTTCTGTAGCAGGTTTGTATGTAAAAAAAATTGGACAAATGGGCGTGGCACCGTCCATTTAAAAATCGTGGTATATGAACTCACATTTTGATAAAATGATAAAATCTTTGTTTTTGGTACGAAGGCTATTCTGTGAAGTTTGGTCAAAATTGGACAAAGGGATGTGGCGCTATTCTTCGACAATCACGGGAGCCAAAGTTTGTAAAATTTGTAACATTGGTATACGTTGTCCTGATAGACAAGAATACTATCTACAATTCAATACGATTCCTGAAAAACCCAAAAATGTGTACCATGGAGCATTACAATAAAAGCTGTTTATCACTTATTTAAATGAATTTGAAGCTGATATTTTTATTTTTATATTTTGCACTACGAAGTGCATGATAATCAAACTTAGAACTTCTTCTAAATACATAGTAGTGCCTACATTGTTAGAAAAACATACTTTTATTTAAATAGTTCCGCATAAATCCCCTGAATATGTACATATGTATCTACTCTTTAGATTTAATGCCCTATATTAGTTTTATCGAAATGATTATGTATTAGTGGTTATGGGAAAGGAACAATAATTGCACTACATTACATATAAAGATAACCGGCTTTGCACGTGCCTAGGAATTGTATTTATTCTATTTTTATTTTATTTTTTACTAAATTTATTTTTGTCCATCAGCACAATGCATATCAATGTTCCGAATTTTAAAAACTGTTGAGGAATGCGTTTAACATTTATTGTTTGTATTGTCTATTTTTCCACACTTCACAGAAATACCTACCTTTGGGTTTGGTTCGGTGGTTTTCGAGTTTTGCGATCATTAGTGGTGTACTTATTCCCATAAAAAATGGAAATTCAGGTTTTTTGCAATTTTTCGCTTTTCATTTGGGGGTTTCCGAATTTTTTTTTGCCAAACCCTGATTCAAGACGAACAAAACAAACAAGCAACCTGACAATTTCATTGTCAGATGGATGTCTTACAATGGGCTGACAATGACATTTCTGACAATATTGTAAGACAAAATTGTAAGTTCAGACGGTTGTAAGACATTTGGGACATATTTTTCACTGACAGATCTGACAATATTGTAAGATCTGACAATCGTGTGTACTTAGCTTAACGCACAACAATTATTGATTTTTATATAGAGAGAGATGTAGAATGTAGATACCTATAATAGTTAGCTGCTAGTTTTACCGACATAAAATGCTTCTACATTATAAACCTCATAAAGTAGACACATACCTATAATATTTTAGAATCAATTAAAAAAAGAATCACTTAAATCGATGCATATTTCACAAAAATATAGGCAAAATAGTGAGAGTCTAAAGGTGCTAGTACACGATATGTAACACGCCTCATACATATGTGTCGCCCGTCCCAACTTAAGTGAAAATTTCTTGCGCAGGTCTCTTCACATCAGGGATTTTATTCTCTTATCGACAACAAAACAACTTTTCCCACCAGAACTACTAACTACAGCTAAAAAAAATATGTGCGCATTTCAAACAACAACCATGCCCTGCTTGCGAAGACATCTATCTCGATCGACGATCGAGTCATGACTGATTGTCACACAGCAGCAGCACAGCACCGTCATTGGCTTATGCAAAAGATACACATTTACCTATCCCAAAGAAGAGGGAAATTTGCTGGGTGTTGCATTTTTCAAATAGCTATGTGTGTTTAGTAATGAAAGCCAGATTTCTGAGTAACTTTATTATAACAGCGTGAAACCCACTATGTATTAAAAAGGGTTGAAATGGAATTTTCGGTATAATTTGTGATAAAGTAGAGAAAAGCATTAAGAATTTCATGCGATCAAAAATCCTTAAGAGAAAAAAATGTACCTTAAATAAAGTGCTACTGCTCATGTTGGGATCTTTCTTTTGCTTTGGGACGGGCTGTACTTACACCAATGTGTGTTTTCTTAATTAAGAAAAGGCCATACATATAGCCTCTCGCTTTAACTTTATATACTGTCAATGTATTGAATGAATAATTAGGGGTATTCATGCAACGTCGTAAACTCTTCGTAAACGTCGTAAGTTTACGGCGTGGTAAATGAACTGTCAAAATTTGTATGGAAAATCATTTACGACGAGATGGTAAACTTACTACGCGAATTTGTGTGGAAAAACCAGATGGTAAACTTACGACGACGTGATTGTGACATTTCACATTTGAAATAAAGGCGCGAAATCAGAAAAAAAATACTTTGCATGCATTTATAATACTTTTAATGCATTAATAAATAGAAATTGCACATTTTACTATTCCAAGTGTAGGATAATTAATTAATCTATCAAATTGTATTAAGAGAACAACTTTTAAAAGAATGGATATGACGAAATTTCCAATTCCAAGCAAAGTGAGTTTTCGTTCGCTGCAAAAAGATTGGATTTGGAAATTTGGTCTTTAAACCCTTTTAAAAAATGGTTTCTTAATACAATTTGATGGACTATTTAATTATCCTACACTTGGAATAGTAAAATGTGCAATTTCATCTTTATAATTGCATCAGAAGTGGTTTGTTCGTATTTTATCTATTTTTTAGTTCCGTCTCATGTGAAACAGCTGATTGATTTACCACCATTTACCACAAACAGCAATTGGGGCCTTCATGAAACGTTTGTCGTAAACTTACCACTTTACGCAAATGGTAAACTTTCGACGTTGCGTGAATACCCTTATTGTATATAATACTCTGTAAAATCGAAAAAAAAGTCTTATGCCCAGTTGCACAGTCAGAGTTTAAACTGAAGTTTAACTAAACCTGACCGAGAGTTTAAACTTTTGGTTTAACTCGTTCAGTTTCACAGTTCAAAATAATCTGCCAGTTAACTAAACGCAGTTGTGGAAGCGCAGAACAATTTCCCTTAAGGGGATATTTTTCTACCAGCGCACTTTTGACCAAGTAAATGGTTATTGCTTTTCTCTACTTTATTTATTTTACCATTTGTAAATAAAAGAAAATGTGTGCAATATTATTACATTGTGTATTTTGGTATTAACGAAGTGAATTGATTTATTTTCGACAAATGTTTGAACTATATTCTACTTTCACCAATTAATTATTGCAGCAATTATTATTATTATTTTTTTTTTCAATAATAATATGTAGTTGTTGAAATGTAGTGGGCATTCGGACGGATGCGATCACAGGTACTGCTTGTCACTCGCTGGGTTTTTACCACATCCAATCATCCTTCGCCAGTAATGATAATAATGAATATTGAAAAGATTTTATGAGCCACGAGATTAATCCTGCCGGCAGAAAACCGTTTTTTATACCATACTTCGAGCGCACACGGATGATTTCTGCCGGCAGAAAAATTGTATATATGAACACTTTTCATTGTGTAGTATTATTTTTACAATTGAAATATTTGAAAGTTGTGTATGTATTAGTTTTATGCCTTGTTCAACCGCTCAAACTCGGCAGAACATTTTACTCCATTTATTTCCCCTCACTTCAGTCCCCTCGCCTACAAAATCGGTTTTAGAAACTTTACTTACTTAGATGGCGCTACAGTCCGGGGTGGACCAGGGCCTCAACCAACACGCCTCTCCTGTTAGCACGATCTTTGGCTAACTGCCTCCAGTTGCGCACTCCAAGTTGGTTGATGTCCCCTTCCACTTGTGCGCGCCACCTAAGGCGAGGTCTTCCTCTACTGCGTTGTCCCTCCGGGTTGGAATCGAAGACTCTTCGGACAGGAGCGTTGGTGTCTATTCGCCATCTCAGTCGACTGATCCTACTTTTCTGACCAAGTCGATGTCGCTGTACAGCTCGTAGAGTTCGCTGTTAAATCTTCTCCTCCAAAGCCCGTCAACGCAAACGGGACCGAAAATCACTCGAAGAATTTTGCGTTCGAAGCGCCCATCCGCTTTTGACAACGTCCATGATTCTGCGCCATAAAGCAGGACTGGGAGGATGAGGGTCTTATATAGAGTCTCATTGGTGTTTCTCGACAAGGCCTTACTAATCAATTGCCTTCTTAGGCCAAAGTAACAGCGGTTGGCAAGTGTAATTCTTTGCTTGATTTCTGATGTGAAGTCATTTTCAGAATTAATAGCGGAGCCGAGGTAGACAAAGTCCCGAACTACCTCAAAGTTATAGCTGTCTATCGTGACGTTCTGTCCGATTCGTCGATGTTGTGTGTCCCTTCTTGTTGACAGCATATATTTCGTTTTGCCCTCATTCACCACTAAACCCATTTTTGCCGCCTCTGTACTGATACTTGCAAACGCACCAGTGACAGCTCGCTGTGTTCTGCCAATGATGTCGATGTCGTCAGCGTATGCAAGTAGTTGCACAGACTTTTGGAAAATTGTGCCCCTGGTGTTGGCTTGCGAGTTTCGCACAATTTTCTTGGTGTATGCTCCCTACCAAGTCATCCCCTGCTGCCTCAAAAAGCTCAGCCGATAAACCATCCGGTCCTGCAGCTTTGTTGGACTTCTGCTTGGATATTGCTATCCTTACCTCATTTTGGTCAGGTGGACGGAAGTCTTGGCTTTCATCGCCCAGGTTGAATGGTTCATTCTGCCTGACAGCGGAATTTGTGTCGTCTTCGCCGTTTAGCAGTCTGCAGAAATGGTTTTTCCATATCCTCAGCACAGACTGTGACTCCACAACAAGGTTTCCTTGTTCGTCTCTACAGGTCTCTGTTCGGGCCTTGTTCCTGTGACACGTTCTTTTTACCTTTTGGTAGAACTTCCGAACATTGTTCCTGGAGTAACACCTCTCTATTTCCTCGATCGCGCGCTTCTCATGCTCTTTCTTTTTCCTCCGGAGAAGCCGGTGTTCTTTCCTCCTTTTTTGCTCGTAGAGCTCACGAGCTGCTCTCGTCCTTCTCTGCAGCGCTGCTTTGTAGGCCAGTTGCTTTGCTGCATGTGCTTCCCGGCACTCTTCATCAAACCGAGGGTTTCGTAGTGGTGGTAGTGATCCGAATCTATGTTGGCCGCTCGGAAAGTTCGGACATCTAGAATACTGGCGGAGTGCCTTGCGTCCATCGCAACATGGTCAATTTGATTGACCGTTTGATGGTCTGGTGACCGCCATGTTTCTTTTGTGAATGTTAAGGTGTGGAAACCGTGTGCTTGCTATAGTAGCATTAAGTCCCGCAGCAAAGTCAATTAGCCTAAGTCCGTTTCCAGACGTGGTGTCGTGTATACTGTGCTTTCCGATTGTGCTTCCAAAGATGTCCTCCTTTCCTATTTTGGCGTTAAAATCACCTAAGACGATTTTAACGTCGTACTTAGGACATTGCTCATATGTTTTGTCGAGGAGCTCATAGAAACATTCTTTGGTAGCATAGTCCTTATCATCTGTGGGGGCGTGAGCGCATATCAGGCTGATGTTGGCAAATTTAGCCTTGATGTGGATAGTTGTAAGGCGCTCACTAACGTGTCGAAAGCTCAAGACTTCTTGCCTAAGTCTTCCGCTTACAACGAATCCGCATCCGAATAGACGCTGCTTCTGTTCTCTGTAGCAATCACCGTAGTAGATATCACAGTTTTTCATCCTTTTTTTGCCGGGCCCATCCTACCGCATTTCCTGGATGGCGGTGATATCTGGCTTGTAGCAGTCTAGGGCCTCCGCTAATTGTTCGGGGGCACGTGGTCTGTTCAGGGTTCGAACATTCCACTTGCAGATCCGAAAGTCATTGTCCTTTTTTCGTTTTGCAGGGTCGTCAACAGAAATCCATCCATATCCGAGGCTTTTGGTTGCTTCGTAACTGACGGTGTTTTCCGTGGTTGGGTAGTTAACCCCACGCACAACTCTGTTCTGTTTGGTTTATGTTAATATACCCGAATTCAGAGCAGAATGCAAGTTTACTCCTTTTTGCTTATAATTGTTATTTTAATGCACGAATTAAAAGGAAATGTGTTTAAAATAGTAAAAAATGCATAAATAAATAACAATAAATACATAGATACACAGGTACATGCCTTCCTATAACAGCCCTTTCAGCGAGACAGGTAGATTTTTAGTTTAGTTGAGAAAATATAGGCAAATTACATCGAAAATCCCTTCCCTTTAAATTGTGAATTGATTATTTTGTGGAATACTTGAAAAACGATTTAAGTATGCAAAATTACAAAATGGCCAGCATATTTTATCTACTCTGTGGAAAGAAGTTCAGTCACTAAAATACAGAAGTACAATTTTGTTAAAAACTTGCCTTGGCTATTTAAAAAAAAACCTATTAATAAATTCTCAAATATGGATCGGCGATCTACTCGATTTTTCAATTCATACTTATATTTTATTTAAGTTATATTTATACATCTGGTGGTATGCTGGACATTCGGACGAATGCGATCGGAAGGTACTGCTTCTCGTCGCTCGCTGGGATTTTACTGCATCCGGTCACCCATCGCCGGTAATGACAATGCATATTGAAAGGATTTTTTTACCCTCTAATTAGGATCATTGCCTGGGTATTAATTAAGTATACGGAATTTGGTTTGCTATATTTCCGCGAAGATCTTTGCTGTCTTGTCCAGATATTTTTTTATATTCCTATGGCTGGACTTCAAAACCTTCCCGCCTATTGAGTTCAAATTTACAGGGAATCTTTGATATAGGACGGAGAATTCCCGTGAATTTGGGTCAAAGTCGGGCAAAGGTACGCATATTCATGTGCATTGTCCCGATAGACAATAAAAAATATGTAGCTATATCTACCTAAGCAATGCAATTCATTGGCACGAGCAAACGAGCAGGTACACCAAGTAATAAATTAATACCTATCATTTGCACATCGCAGAAAATTAGATTTTCCCTCGACTAGAAAAAGAAACTATAAATATTTTAAACAAAAATGTTTATTTCGTTTATAAATTGTATAAAGCACAGATTAGTTTCAGACAAAATTAAAATATCAAAAGCGTGCACATAACATGTGAGTTCTGTCCGATTCGTCGATGTTGTGTGTCCCTTCTTGTTGACAGCATATATTTCGTTTTGCCCTCATTCACCACTAAACCCATTTTTGCCGCCTCTGTACTGATACTTGCAAACGCACCAGTGACAGCTCGCTGTGTTCTGCCAATGATGTCGATGTCGTCAGCGTATGCAAGTAGTTGCACAGACTTTTGGAAAATTGTGCCCCTGGTGTTGGCTTGCGAGTTTCGCACAATTTTCTTGGTGTATGCTCCCTACCAAGTCATCCCCTGCTGCCTCAAAAAGCTCAGCCGATAAACCATCCGGTCCTGCAGCTTTGTTGGACTTCAGCTTGGATATTGCTATCCTTACCTCATTTTGGTCAGGTGGACGGAAGTCTTGGCTTTCATCGCCCAGGTTGAATGGTTCATTCTGCCTGACAGCGGAATTTGTGTCGTCTTCGCCGTTTAGCAGTCTGCAGAAATGGTTTTTCCATATCCTCAGCACAGACTGTGACTCCACAACAAGGTTTCCTTGTTCGTCTCTACAGGTCTCTGTTCGGGCCTTGTTCCTGTGACACGTTCTTTTTACCTTTTGGTAGAACTTCCGAACATTGTTCCTGGAGTAACACCTCTCTATTTCCTCGATCGCGCGCTTCTCATGCTCTTTCTTTTTCCTCCGGAGAAGCCGGTGTTCTTTCCTCCTTTTTTGCTCGTAGAGCTCACGAGCTGCTCTCGTCCTTCTCTGCAGCGCTGCTTTGTAGGCCAGTTGCTTTGCTGCATGTGCTTCCCGGCACTCTTCATCAAACCGAGGGTTTCGTAGTGGTGGTAGTGATCCGAATCTATGTTGGCCGCTCGGAAAGTTCGGACATCTAGAATACTGGCGGAGTGCCTTGCGTCGATCGCAACATGGTCAATTTGATTGACCGTTTGATGGTCTGGTGACCGCCATGTTTCTTTTGTGAATGTTAAGGTGTGGAAACCGTGTGCTTGCTATAGTAGCATTAAGTCCCGCAGCAAAGTCAATTAGCCTAAGTCCGTTTCCAGACGTGGTGTCGTGTATACTGTGCTTTCCGATTGTGCTTCCAAAGATGTCCTCCTTTCCTATTTTGGCGTTAAAATCACCTAAGACGATTTTAACGTCGTACTTAGGACATTGCTCATATGTTTTGTCGAGGAGCTCATAGAAACATTCTTTGGTAGCATAGTCCTTATCATCTGTGGGGGCGTGAGCGCATATCAGGCTGATGTTGGCAAATTTAGCCTTGATGTGGATAGTTGTAAGGCGCTCACTAACGTGTCGAAAGCTCAAGACTTCTTGCCTAAGTCTTCCGCTTACAACGAATCCGCATCCGAATAGACGCTGCTTCTGTTCTCTGTAGCAATCACCGTAGTAGATATCACAGTTTTTCATCCTTTTTTTGCCGGGCCCATCCTACCGCATTTCCTGGATGGCGGTGATATCTGGCTTGTAGCAGTCTAGGGCCTCCGCTAATTGTTCGGGGGCACGTGGTCTGTTCAGGGTTCGAACATTCCACTTGCAGATCCGAAAGTCATTGTCCTTTTTTCGTTTTGCAGGGTCGTCAACAGAAATCCATCCATATCCGAGGCTTTTGGTTGCTTCGTAACTGACGGTGTTTTCCGTGGTTGGGTAGTTAACCCCACGCACAACTCTGTTCTGTTTGGTTTATGTTAATATACCCGAATTCAGAGCAGAATGCAAGTTTACTCCTTTTTGCTTATAATTGTTATTTTAATGCACGAATTAAAAGGAAATGTGTTTAAAATAGTAAAAAATGCATAAATAAATAACAATAAATACATAGATACACAGGTACATGCCTTCCTATAACAGCCCTTTCAGCGAGACAGGTAGATTTTTAGTTTAGTTGAGAAAATATAGGCAAATTACATCGAAAATCCCTTCCCTTTAAATTGTGAATTGATTATTTTGTGGAATACTTGAAAAACGATTTAAGTATGCAAAATTACAAAATGGCCAGCATATTTTATCTACTCTGTGGAAAGAAGTTCAGTCACTAAAATACAGAAGTACAATTTTGTTAAAAACTTGCCTTGGCTATTTAAAAAAAAACCTATTAATAAATTCTCAAATATGGATCGGCGATCTACTCGATTTTTCAATTCATACTTATATTTTATTTAAGTTATATTTATACATCTGGTGGTATGCTGGACATTCGGACGAATGCGATCGGAAGGTACTGCTTCTCGTCGCTCGCTGGGATTTTACTGCATCCGGTCACCCATCGCCGGTAATGACAATGCATATTGAAAGGATTTTTTTACCCTCTAATTAGGATCATTGCCTGGGTATTAATTAAGTATACGGAATTTGGTTTGCTATATTTCCGCGAAGATCTTTGCTGTCTTGTCCAGATATTTTTTTATATTCCTATGGCTGGACTTCAAAACCTTCCCGCCTATTGAGTTCAAATTTACAGGGAATCTTTGATATAGGACGGAGAATTCCCGTGAATTTGGGTCAAAGTCGGGCAAAGGTACGCATATTCATGTGCATTGTCCCGATAGACAATAAAAAATATGTAGCTATATCTACCTAAGCAATGCAATTCATTGGCACGAGCAAACGAGCAGGTACACCAAGTAATAAATTAATACCTATCATTTGCACATCGCAGAAAATTAGATTTTCCCTCGACTAGAAAAAGAAACTATAAATATTTTAAACAAAAATGTTTATTTCGTTTATAAATTGTATAAAGCACAGATTAGTTTCAGACAAAATTAAAATATCAAAAGCGTGCACATAACATGTGAGCACATATTTTTTTGTTCAACAATCTAAAGAAATCACTAGTAGCATTTCAACAGAAATAATATTCATCATTTCCACACAGTAAAATAATTAATTTGTATTGCAAAAACAACCTCATAATCTACTAAAAACGAGTACGTATATACCCTAAGTAAATCCATGCAACTCCAACAATGAACGGCATTGCTCTATATCACATTAAATATTATCAAATCGAACAAACCAACCCGAAAATGAAATGTCAAAGCCGCCCAACGCACCTAAAGTAGAGAGTTGCTCTACTTGGGCGCCGCGTTGGACTTTACGATATTTACTATCTAAACGCGACCCGAAGCCTGAAACCGCATTTTGGCTTGCACCATAAGAAAACATTGGTTCTACTCTATCTATCAACGCACACTCGCCGCAAGCGTCGTTGTGAATTGGCTTTTAGTCTCGGAGTGCGGAGGCCCATTGTCTGGTAATAGGTAGGCGCTGGTTTTTTGCTGGTGTTTCTACGAAGATCTTGTTCCGGTTTTACTTTTTTTTAAACAAAAATGTAATCTAGATCTGTATACAAAAATGGGAGGTATGAACTCCGAAACTTTTGAACTGAACAGGCATTGTCCCGAGAAGTGTGTTCAAAATCGGACAAACAAATTGCATTGTAAAAATAATAGAGTAGGTAGTGTCTTGTTTCAGCCAAAACAAAATGTGAAAGGTTTAAGTATGTTATGTATAGATATATTTTGTTCGCCAAGCATCTAAAGAAATCACTTGTAGCATTACAAAAAAATAATCGTCATTTCTACACACTAAAATAATTAATTTGTATTGAAAAAACCTCAATACAATTTACGTAGGTCTACATTATGTTTAGGCTAAAATCTACCTGATGTTCACTTGAAAAGTATGTACATGTATTGTTGAAAATCTATTGAAATTTTCTGATTTTCTGATTTTCGGCAGTAATGCTGAAACTAATCATAGCTCTACTTTTCACTCATATAAATTCAAGAAGTATAGCACCCAAACAATTTATCTTTTTTATTCTCTCTCTCTATCTCTCTGTATGAAATAGCAGCTGTCAAAATAAACTTCAAAATGCGAAACGAAAGTTTAAACGGCAGAATGCGGGCGTTTAACTTAAACCGAGAGTTGAACTCCACTTTGGGTTCAAACGAACACAGTGAAACCCAAAATTTGTTGAACGAAGGTTTAAACCAGAACGAGAGTTTAAACTCTGACTGGGCAACTGGGCAATAATAAAATTCAATTCAATTCAATTCGCAACATTGGGAACGAGCGCAACACCAACAATGTGATATTATGTAGCAACGAGGTATTAAGTTGCGATTTGTGGCTTAGTAATTTAAAAACGTTGGCTATCGGTCGGTTAGATAGTTCAAATACAAAAATTACTTTGTATAACTAGTTACAGAAAAATGTAGCTCGTTTTTGTGTCTATATAATGTAGCACAAAGATGCCAGCCGAAAAAAAATTAGCATTAGAATGGATTTTTTTTACAGAAGTAGACGAAATACATTATGTATGTACATATAAGTACGCAAAACGTAATTTATGCTGATCGAAATTTTTGATCATTTACCTACAAAGAATTTAAAGAAATATGTTTCTTTATTATTCCGTCATATAAATTGAAAAGTAGACATATGTTATAATTTATAGAAGGCCAATGCGCACTATGTATGAAATAAAATGCACAGTAGCATAGACACATATTACTAGATGGTGCATTTCATATAAAGGAAATGGTTATTCCCAAACACCCCAATATCTAGATGGCGCCACCGTGAAAATATACCTCATACTCGGAAACTTAATGCAAAACATTTTATTTGTGGTGTACTGTTGATAAACATTTCCGTTCAACGTGAACAATGGACTTCGTTGGCTTCTCAGTGGAGTTCATACCTGATTCTTCTTTATTTTCCTTATTCGCAAAACAAACAAAATGTTCCTTGGCTTTACGGCATCATGTATCTTAATCAGACTTTTTATATAGCATGGCAAATGTGTATAAAGAAAACCAAAGAAACAAAACAAACATAAACTACTGGGTTGCCTCTTCTCTTTCTTTATTCATTATCGCCATCCCCATCTGTCAGTAACAAATTATTTCTGATATGACGTAACAGGGTACAAAACTGGTTTTGGTTTGGTTTTTCTTATAGTGGACAGAAGAAGAGGAGTCGAACAAAGAAAAGGATATTATGCATTGTTATGATTAAGTATCTACCTATCAATATCATGGTGAGGGAGGACGATGCAAGGGGTGATCAGTTGGGAAGACAAAATTGAATATAGGTATATAAATAATTTTGGTTTCCTTCCTAACATTACCGAAGATTTTAAGATTGTGTATAAATGTATGTATAGATCATTGACAATGATTTAATTTTTCTTGCATATTCCACTTCCACTCCTCAATCATTATTATGCAATCAGTGGAGTGGAGGATAAAATATGTTGTGTGCAGTAAAAAATCGAAAGATTTTCCTGAGATGAATTTTTTTTTTATCCCGAAAAAAAAAAACAAAAGAAAGGGAAGTATGGCTGGAAATAACAATAGAAATTAATACTTATAGCACTTTTGTTTGTGCGAAGAGAAAATGTTAGGTAAAAAACCAAAGAAATGTACATTGTCTATTTCAAATAGGCCTACTTTAAATAAAATTATCATATATGTAGTCTTTATCGTGGCCTATCCCAATAAACATCGAAATATACCTATACAGTACACACATAGCTACCTAATTATTTCACATTTCCATAGACACATTCCTTCAATATTAATTGATGTCTTCATAAGATACCCATCATCATCAGTTTTGTCATGCTTGTACCCTAGCACTACCAACTACCACACACACCATACACATACTCCATACAACTAGCTATATGCTATAGCTAGGTATATCATGCAAAAAGTATTCGATCTTCATCTGCATCATCGATTTCATTTGCTATTTTTCTTCCTTCATTCTCTGCAACATGTTTGTGTATCTTGCAAACACCATAGATACAAATGGAAGCACCAAAAAGGTTTAAAAGTTGACCAACTGCATTAGGACGCCATCTATTGGGAGTAAAATTGTTAGGTAAGTATACGCTGTTTCAGGTTGGGGTATGAAATGCACCATCTAGTAATAATGTGTCTATGATAGTAGGTACCTAACCTATTGCACACAGTCTATGATATGACTCAATTTCGAAATCGCATTCGCAGTTTACATTAGCAGTTTAAATTCTTAGCAACTTAGCTCATCTCTAATAACAACACAAAAATTGACCGTCGACAAATACCGCAAGAGATTTTGCTTTGGCCATCAATCGCCTCATCAATCGCATCATCATCGTCACTAGACACTCAGTTGCACATCATCGACGCGAACACTCGTCTTTCGCCAAGAATCACAACTTCATTGTATAAACTCATGTCCATTTTTGTATACCTCATTCGGAGAATAAATTGAACTAGGCTCGCCAAGTGGTCGAAATTCGCCCACCATAAATTGCTGCCAGAAGGTTATGATGGAATATCCCATATCAACCGTTAAAAAAAACCTTTTCGATGGACTTTATCCCATAAAAATAAAATAAAAGAGACGCATTTCAAACAAAAATAACGTTTAATGACTTAATTTTTGCACTTGTCTTTTTCCGAGTTTTCTGGAACCCTCGCTATCCAATCTTTATATTTGTCGTCCGTCGTCCAACTCGAACAAAACTTCTTATACGATCGCTGTGATGATTCTCCCTTTTCCGTCATTCTAAAAACAAGCAATGAGGAATGACCTCAAATTAAAAAATATGTACCTAGTTTCATCAGTTTGAAACATATGAACGACAACGAACTAATTCTAGCTGTTTTGTTTTGCTTAGTTAGGTTCGTATTCGCATGTTGTAAGCATTTTACGCGTTTCTGCTTTATCACTAGAAAGTATTGTCTTAACCTAAGGGTTGTTACTATGAAAGAAAATCCCTTTAATAGCTAAAATGTCCCTTTATCCCTCGGACATATTAAAATTCGCAGAAAATCCCTCAAAAAGTGATAAATCCCTCAAAATGACATCACTGCTACCATACATAAACACAAAGAAACGCAATATGCAAAAAATTAGTATGTGCCTCAACTACATACATAAGCACTCTATACTGAAGTGCATCTCCTTTCCTTTGTTTCCCTCTTCCTATGAAATCCAAAAAAACTACCCCAACGGCCCAACCCAACCCTCCCTGGTAGCTGTATGTCTCTTCTCTTATGAAGATTATTAATATACCCCAACCCCATGTAATGTACAAGGTGGCGCAAAAGTAATCCTCCTATCAGAAAATGCTATAAATTTTGCGATTGGCCCCTAATGTCAGTTCTGTTTTGACATTTGTGTAGTAAACACATGCGAAATACACGTTAATAAACAATGTTACGCTACACTGCTCCAGAACGCGGAATATTGGTGACTATTTATTTGAGCAATAATCGGTCGGTGACTTTGGCACAACGTGAATTTCGTCGCAGATTTCCTAGCCGTCCAACGCCTACTGGTGAAACACTGCGACGTTTAGCCACTCGCCTCGAAGAGACTGGCAGAACACGAGATACTTACTGCCAGGCGTGTCAGACCCCGGAGTATCCGTTCTGCAGAGAATATTGCTGCTGTAGCCGAAGATGTCATGGAAGCGCGGTGTTGTATTATTTTAATGTTTTCTCCTCGATAGATTTGTTGCGGGAAATTGTTGTATTATTTTAATGTTTTCTCCTCGATAGATTTGTTGCGGGACTTGCATTAACACTGGGCGATTTTTCCTTGAATAACTATTTCATAACAAACGTTTCGATGTACAATTTTTTTTAATTCGTGCAAAGATGATACCTTTGAGAACGCTGGCAGTGACCAGTTCACTAAGGTAATTTGAATTAGTGTAGATAAAGGGAAGACATATGCGTATGCTGGCAGTGACCAGTTAGCCAAATATAAGATAGATAAGTGAGATATGCGAATAAAACACGATGTACAATTTTTTAATTCGTGCAAAGATGATACCTTTGAGAACGCTGGCAGTGACCAGTTCACTAAGGTAATTTGAATTAGTGTAGATAAAGGGAAGACATATGAGTATGCTGGCAGTGACCAGTTAGCCAAATATAAGATAGATAAGTGAGATATGCGAATAAAACACGATGTACAATTTTTTAATTCGTGCAAAGAAATATGAAGTGTATGAATATAAGATAGGATAGGTAGGATATAGGAGAGACATATTTGTGTATGCAATGGTAATTTGAAATAGAGTGAAGGTAGGCATATTTACGTATGCAACAAATCCTTCCTCCTTAATAAAAGAGGATTATTCTTTGAAGAGGAATAATACTCGGAAAATAATTTAGAATTTTCGGTACCAGTTTGAAGGCAGATCAGAACAATATTTTACAAACAAATTTTTATTATGTATTTTCTGTTTTAACATATAGGAATTCATGATATAATAAGTATGTACTAATATATATTTTCTTTTGACAAGTAAAATTATAATTTTATTTTATTTATCTATTTTTTTTAATTATAGAAGTAAATTTAAAATTTTTTTATTTTTAAATTACATTTATTTTAAGATTTATAAAATAATTCATTTATATGTTAATTTTCGTTTGGGGTAGTTACATCTCCCTTTTTTTACGTTTACTTATTGAAATAGTGTAATATATATATTTTCTTTTTATATAAATACATATTTTGTATAGTTAGGTATATATTTTATATTTATAGTTTTTATTTTTATTTTTTTTATATATGAATAATGAATATATGTATTATGTTTACATGCATAAGTGTTTTTTTTTTGTTGGTTTAAATTTGATACATTTTTTACTTAAATAAAGAACAAATGTGAGTAAGGAATTGTAATTATAATATTCAGATTAGTTTTAAACTAGTTGAATTGATTTTGGTAATGTGAGTGATCGAGTTAACGGCTTCCTGGGAATTTCACTATTAGAAGGTACATTAACGACAGGGGATGAATCCTTTAGGGGCTCCGTAGCGGGGTCTATAACCTGCATTTCTATGTCCTTAAAGGATGACGTTTTTCTACTCTGGCAGTTTTTTAAAATTGCGGGCATTGTTTTATATACTATAAATACAATTAGCCCTATTATTAGAATACTTGAGATTGAAAGGGAGGTTATGGATAGGCTGCGCTGATTAATAGCGTTCGTATTCTCCTTTAGTTGCTCTAATTTATCCTGTATTTGCTCTAGGGATTGAGTGCCTTTATGAATAATCGCATTTGTATCTGAACCTATTATTAATCGCGTTCGATTCCAATTTGTAGCAGAGGGGATAAGGGAAGTAAGGTTTAAGCTGGACAGTTCTTCACTAGCAAGGGGGAAATATTGTGGTTGTACAATGAACAAAATGGATCTTGAATTACCTTGATAATGGATCGTTTTATCGAAAACTTGCACTTCACATGGTTCGTTTATGGTTAGGATGCCTTGTCCTGTCAGTTTTGGCGTTGATAATACCTTCGAGCAGACTACGTGGAGTATGGTGGGCTGGGTAACTGAGTACAACCAAGTATTTGGCCTAGTCATTTTAATTAGTGTATCTTGTGAAGGATATTGTACTCGATAATGGCATTGGGTGCTATCATTAAGGGGATTGAAGAATACTTTAACGATGCATTCGTTTGTTACTGTGAATGGTGAGCGCTACAGAGCAATGATCAACGAGTTCTTTTTGCCGCAACTTGATGAATTGGGATTGGAAAACATGTGGTTCCAACAGGACGGTGCAACGGCACACACTGCACGTGTCACAACCGATATGCTGAAGGATGCATTTCCCGGGCGCCTAATCTCCCGTTTTGGCGATTTGCACTGGCCAGCAAGATCGCCTGACTTATTTTTGTGGGGCTTTTTGAAGTCGCGGGTTTATGTCAACAAGCCTCAGACAAGCAGACAACAAGCAGCTCTTAAAGACAATATCCGTCAAGAATGTGAGGACCTATCGCCGGAAGTTTTGGCCAAAGTGATGGAAAATGCCATAAAAAGGGCTCAAATGACAATCAACTGTGGCGGCGGCCATTTACATGACATCATATTCTAGACTTGATGTAAAAAAATTAAAAGACCAAATAAAAATAATCCACAAGAAGAATCAAAGTTTTTCATTTTTTTTTTTAAATTACAGCCAAAAAACATCGGAAGGTTATTTTTACGCCACCTTGTACATACAGCTGCTGACCATTGTCAATAGCACTCACTGAGAAAACAAATCAAACCTTTTCGAACGACGCGACGTACTCATATGATCGCGTAGTTTTGTTTTTTTTGTTGTCCTGTCGCACGATCGCAAAAAGTATATCTATATATAATTATGTGTGCTGTGGTACACTGGTATCCAAATCCAATCCAGCTGAAGACAAAGGCCGCGTTCAATGCGCTTTTGCCTAGCTAGGCAACAGCCTCTGATTGGTCGATTTGACTGCAAATCTAGGCAAATTTCATGAGGTCGGTCAGCTGTGGTGACTGGAAAGTTAGGCAAGAATTTCTGCCTGAGTTCTTAGTGGATTTGAGAAATGTCATAAACAGCTGATTGAAATCAAAGAATTTTTCACTCCATTGTTGAACTTTGCTGAGATTTGTATGTGGTTATATTATTATAGTTGGAAAAGTAAAAATAAAATTTTTTTAATTTTTTTTTTCTTTCGGTGAGTAATCTTCAAAAGATACCAATGGCCCGTACCATTGTTTATGTCCGACTCATATATCATCTGACCTGGTTGTCGCCGAGCAAAATTTCTTGAAATGAATGTAATTGTTGGTATTTATTGGCAAACGTAACTCAAATAATAAAATACATTTTGTTTTTTAAATATTTTGCTTACCGCAGTTTTTCCTGTCGCTCGGCTTCTGTTCAACTTGTGATTTAAGTCAAACGGCAACCAATTCTTGACAGAAGAAAGTACGGCAGCGTTCAGTGACTATTCGGGTTAAGTTCAAATATTTAGGTAGAGGCTGCATCCAGCACCGCTTCGCGACATCCCGGACCCCGTGAATAACCCACATTATTCACCACACACGTCCAGTAGGGCCAACTTTGAAGCAGGACGATGCAGAAACCCGCTAGCAGTTTGTACTTTGGCACTCCGTACCTGGTCGTCTGAACCCAGGTAAACTTTAGCTATTCTTCCTCTACACCACTTGGAGCGTGGCATATCAGCGTCGCATATGAAGACGAGGTCGCCTATTTGAAGTGGTCTCACCTTATCACACCACTTAGATCTTCTGGTTAACGTGGGCAAATATTCGGCCATCCACCGCTTCCAAAACCGATTCTTTAACTGTTGAACGATCCTCCACTGTTTTCGGAGGCAATGGATCCTTACGTCAGGGGGCCCAGGTGTTTGAGTCGAATTCATTGTCCCAAGGAGGAAATGGTTTGGTGTCAACGGCTCGTCATCGCCAGGTGTCACTGGTAAGTGAGTAAGAGGTCGAGAGTTGACTATATTTTCAGCCTCTATCAGCTGCACAAAGTTTCGACTCTTGGAGCTTCTGTCTGGAGCGTGGGGTTCAAAACTCTCTTAACACTCTGGACCATCCGCTCCCATGCTCCTCCTGTACTCGGATTGGCTGGGCAGTTGAAAATCCATTCAATGGCGCTGGATGACATCTCTCGTTGTATCTAAGTTTCAGCGAATACGTCTCGAAATGCGCGCAGTTCTCCATCGGCGCCGACAAAATTAGTCCCACTGTCACTTCGCATTCTTACGGTAACACCTCGGCGATTCACAAAATTTCGAAGACACAAAATGAATGAATCAGTAGATAGGTCAGCAGCCAGCTCCAAGTGAATAGGGCGTACGGTTAAGCAGGTGAATACAGCCACCCATCGTTTCTCTCGACGACGACCTATAGCCACCTGAAGAGGTCCGAAATAGTCAACGCCAGAGTACGTAAATGGCTTCACGTAGGGCGTCAGCCGATCGATTGGTAGCTGTCCGATCATCGGAGTATGTGGTTTTGCAGATCGTAGTTTACACACCAAACATGACAGTCTGATGCTCCGAAGTAGTTGTCTCAGATGAGGTATCCAAAATCTTCCACGGATTTCATTGATTGTTGTCTCTTCATTCTGATAATGCAGTTTTCGATGGTTGTAAGTGATCACCAGCTTAGTTACCGAGTGATTCTTTGGAAGAATTATTGGCCTCCTAGTCATGAATGGTACTGTTGTGGCAGCATCAATTTTGCCATACACTCTGAGAACAGCATGTTCATCAAGATAAGGACATAGTTTGTGCAAACAATTTCCTTGCTGATTGCATATCCACAGTTCAGCTGCCTCTAGTTCTTGTGCACTAATCTCTCCTTTGATCTTCTTAGTGGTCTGGCGATGTTTCGCCACAAAGTTGTTGACAAATCTTCGAAAATAGGCTAGTACCCGTTTCTGAGAACTTTGATATGTCGATGATGTCACTACTCACAGGCTGAGCAAGTAACAAGAACCTGGGACGAAGTTCCTCATCGCAGCCCCCATCTGGCTTCACTTCAATTTCTTCAGGCCAAAGGGATTCGTCTTCCTTCAAAAAGTTTGGCCCGTACAACCAGCGACTCCTTGGATCAAAACGTGGCGGCAATGTTCCTCTGGTAGCGTCATCAGCCACGTTAAGATTGGAAGGGACCCATCTCCATTCTGACGGTTTCGTTGATTCCAATATCTCAGAAACTCTATGTGCCACAAATGGCTTATAGCGACGATGTTCGGAACGTATCCAACCGAATACAGTTCTGGAGTCACACCAAAAGACACTATTGGTCACGGTGATATCAAGGTGTTTCAGCACTGCCCTGTGCAGCCTAGTACCAAGTACCGCAGCTTGTAATTCCAAGCGTGGAATTGATAATCGTTGGGGCACATCTGGTTTTGCCTGCCACAAATGAAATCTCTATACTCCCATCAGCTGAAGTCGCCCTCCAATATGCTACAGCTGAGAAGGCATCCTCGCTGGCATCAACAAACACGTGCAATTGGATCTCGACCGGCGGGTACAAGAAGTAACAGCGTTGAAGATGCAAAGTGCCAACACTTCTTACTGCGTCTCTCCAGAGAATCCATCTCTCATAAAGTCCATCGGGTATAGGTTCGTCCCACTCTACGTTATACCTCCACGCCTCACGCAAAACTATCTTTATATAAACCATCATGTTGGCAAGCAGCCCAAACGGGTCGAATATCGACATGGCTATGCTAAGTAACTCGCGCTTACTTGGCCTTCTTCTTCCCAGGAACACGTCTGGGGGCACACGATAAAAGTTCAATTTAAATGTAAAAACATCTTCGGAAGTACACCAATACATTCCGAGTATTTTTTCCGCAGCGATTTCAATGTCTTTGTTGAGATTAACTTCCGTATCTTCACATAAGCTCGTTCCCTCAACAGCAGTAACGACTTTGTTCGAGTTGGAAATAAAGTTCCGTAACTCGAAACCAACAGCTTTATGAATGTTCCTGACAGCGATAGAGACTTGGATGGCTTCATCTTCAGTGGCGAAACTGTCCATGAAATCATCAACATAGTGGTGGTGAAGAATTGATTTGACTGCTCTAGGGTACTGCTTAATGCATTCCAACGCATTCGTGTTTTTTATTGATTGTGCTATGAATGGCGAACACGTCGCCCCAAACGTCATAGCTATCATTTCAAAAATCTCCATAGGCTTCGACTGATCACCCCAACGCCATAAGAACCTTTGGGCGCAACGGTCTTCCGGACGTATAAGAATTTGATGGAACATCTCTTTAATATCTGCACACACGGCGACATTATTCATCTGGAAATTGAATAAAACTTCAGTCAATGGCAGTTGCTCATCTGGACCCTTCAGAAGCTGGGAGTTCAATGACACTCCGTTGGACTCGGCCGCAGCATCAAACACTAGGCGAATCTTTTTTGGCTTATTTGGATTTTGTACGCCAAAGTGTGGCAGGTACCAGTTGACTCGTTTTCGGGTAATTTCCTGGCGTAACCCTTTTCTAGATATTCGGAGACGAGTCGATTATATGCTGCGGCAAAATCTGGATCCCTTTTCATCTTCTTTTCGATACTCAGCAACCTCCTATTTTGACATTTCGAAGCTGTCTGCCCACATTGATACCGATTTTTAATCCTGGTAGTGGTTGTGGAAACTAGTTGGCGTGCTCGAGCATCTGCAGCAGATTCCAGTGGTGTTATCAGCTCCTTGGTGCCAAAATTCTCGGTGGTAAAGTATTCGCCTACTAATTTATTGAATTCGTCTCCCGCCGGCTCTCTCACATGCATGGATACTGCTCTGATGTGACCACAACCTTTCATCGGCACTGGTGGGTCCAAATACGACCCATCCTAGCTCTTCCTAGGTCTTCTTTGCCAAACCAAGGTGACAATTATCCAAACCGATCAGTAGCAAGGGTTTAACATTGTTGTAGTTTCGTACTGGTAGATATTTCAAATGATGATACGATACCTCGTATGAAGTTTAGACATCTTAAGAGTTTGTTGCGGCAGGCACATATTCCTGACCGTTCGTACGCCATGAAGTAAAAACTTTGACATGCCCTTTCCCCGACCGCTAATCTCGACATCGACGCTCATGGATGGTTCCCTTGTTGATGTATTTTCTTTTACCCATTGCAGTGTAAGTGAAGTTGACTTTCCTTGTAGACCCAATGTCGTGGCCAAGGACTCGTCGATCATCGATACTGACGAGCCATCGTCCAATAGAGCATAAGTATTTACCCTTCTCTGCGGCCCACACACCGTAACCGGCACAATCCGAAACAGTACGTTGATGTCTGACTCGTTTGAGCAATTCACAGACTCTGGTTTCTCTGGAAACGTATCTGACTCTGATTCAGATACGATCGACGTGGACTCAATCTGCTTCTGGGATTTGCTGGGTTGGACGACATCATGTAATAGCAGATTGTGAAACCTGTCGCAGTCTTTATACTTGCACATATTTTTGTTATGACATGAAGTAGTGTTATGTCCTGTTTTCAAACAGCAGAAGCATAATCGATTACGCTTAGCAATACTCCAGCGATCAGCGACGGAACGATTGAGAAAATGTGTACATTTTCCTATCTGGTGTGATTTGTCACATAGAACGCACTGCAGTTTTTCCTCTAGCTTCTGACACGTGTTGTACTCGATGTTGACTTTTCTTGGCTGGAGTCGATTGCTTACGATCATATATTTGTTGGCTGGATGTGATGGTAACCATGCTAACAAAATTAGATTTTTGGTCCATCCATTCGCTTAGGTCAGCTACTGTCGCATATGGCTCAATCTTGTAGGAATGCTGAGCCCACTCGATTCGTTGTGTCATCGGCATCTTGTTCACCAGCTCTTCCATAAGAGTAGGGTTGTCCAGATGGTTCTGTCCTTGTGCACTTCGAAGAAATGTGGCCAAGTTTCGTACTTTGATAGCAAATGATTCTATCTGGCCAATGTTGTTCTCGCTGAAAGGTGGTATCGCCCTTACCTTCTGGATCTGGCTTCTAATCAGAAGGTCATGTCGGCCAAACCTGTTCTGCAACTGGGCATATGCTTCCAAAACATTATCAGGATGTATCAAGAGGGCAGCTACGGTTTCTTTAGCTTCACCCTTGAGGCATCGTTGAAGTCGTAGACAGTTTTCAAAGTTGGTGTACTGATAGACATTTCGTCGACTGAGAATTGGTTTGACGTATACGCCATTCCCACTTTTTTGGGAAATCGCAATTGAAAGTTTACGGTCACATTAAAATTAAACGGGTCGATAGAAGTTTCTTATTTTTTCATCAAGTATTATTTAGAATATCTACTTTTGAATCATAATAATTTAAAAGCTCGGTCCCTTCTAGTTTATTATTTATTAAGAGATTTCCTCAGAATGGTTTTGACGTATACGCCACACAAGATACTTTATTTTTTGTGTTCATACACGTACGTCAAAAGAACTGCACGTACGTCATTCCAATAGTAAGCAAAGGTGGTGGTGCTGAACAGAACACACATTCATACAAACATAATAAAATACCTTTTTTTTTAATAATTGTTTATTAATGAATGTATTTTTTTTCTGTTATACAATATAAAATAATTCATAAAAAAAACATAAACTTAATACCAAAAAGTAAACAAAAATGATATTTTCATGATCCTTAGTTCACTAAATAACATCAAAGTAAATGAATAAAAGTTAGGGCATTCTTTGAAGCATTATTTAACCCTTAAACCCTACCCAGGGGTCCAGCGCGATCTATAAACAAAACTTTTGCGTATATTTTTTCAACTAAAAACCACACGATGGCGCTATTCAAGCTAATCCTCTTATGTATCAGTAGGCGTCTCGTTATTAGTAATTATTTTTAATTATGCGTGCGGTGCAGTCGTAATTATAACAATTTCCGGGTCCCCTAGACCCCAGGGTAGAAATACTGTAATATCGGAAGACAGAAATTCTCATAGAAAATATACCTTGAACATATGAATTATGACGAAAATGAGGATTTATCGACTTTCGCCAGTCTTTTTCTAAGGACACGAATATTAGAGAAATAAAGGCGTCAAAACAGGGACAAAAAAGGCGCCATTTCCTCAAAAAACTTGCACTTGACCTCATCACGCCCAAAACTGCCTTTGCGGCGAACATAGCCGGTATATGTGCCAAGAATGCCTTGATTCTAAACTTTAAGGTATTTTTAATATTCAACTACGTGTGTGATAATTACAAAACTATATTGGGGGTTTCTGGACCCCAGGGTAGCAATAGTGTTTCTCCAGGGATGGGCAGGGTTTAAGGGTTAAATATTGACATTTTTTGATAGTCCAACTCTCTCCCATTTGTTTTTATATGCAGCGTTTGTAAATCAGATTTATCATATTTTATTGTACTTAATTTTTGTAAAGGGTATTTTTGAGAAATTTAAATATCCTGCATTTACAGAATATGCTTTAAAATCTACCGGCTGCATCTGAATAACCTTAAGCTTAACCCTTTCGTATTACATGTCTTTAAGAAATCTTAGAAGTGACAATGGACTAAATATCTCAAGATTTCGAAGATATTTGCCAATTCTACTGTGGACACAGTCAACCTCTTGTATAAGAGAATGTCCTGGTGGCGAAAATTTCTGAATTATATCTTTTAATTTTGACTCGGCATTGAGAAAAAATTTCAGTGCAGTAGACATTACTTTGTTTCTGTTTTGTGGGACGCAAGAGTCAGTCCAAAGCGTGAGAAATTCGATCTTAGGGTTATCAATTAGGATTTGTTTTAAAATTCTTATACCGCGCTCGTGATATCGTCAGCAGACGACTGAACCAGTTTTTCGTTGCAGTCTACTTATACCTCTTTACTCGTGCTTTAAGTTTATATGCACATACGGCAAACCAAAACTAAACGTTTTGTTTTTGTCGACGCGTAGGGTAGTGGCACCAGTTCTCGAACAGTTTACCGAGTGTTAATAGTAAGGGAGGTGTAGAAAATACTTACTCTGCGCCTAGAAATATACAGTAAGTTTATTCAGATAGCTAAACTCAAATAGTTTCACGCATCATAGGATTGTTTTCCATTATTGTTATCGATTTCTCACAAATAAAGTAAATTTGAAAAACAACTACTTTTGCCTATTCTCGAACACTTGTTTCCCAAAGCCGAACAAAGAGTTTCCTTATTTCGAACACCAGCATTATATGTGCTCTTCTTGAATATTAAGTACCTAATTTATTACAATTCAGTGTAATATTTAATTTATTTTCACTTTTTAATTCAATATTAGTAAAATAAAGGTAAATATATATTTATAATGTTAATTTTAATTATAAGGACACAATTATGGCACGTATTTCATATTTGATTTGCCATGTTTTGTAATAAATAGTTTTATATAAGTAGAAAAAAATACATAAGTTATAAATTAATTATAAGAACAAGTCGTAAATGCAGTCTTCGTGGTGTGTATCTTTAAAAGTTAAATTAAAATGTTAATTTTAAGTAACACAGAAAATTAGGCCAGGTACTTCATATTTCATATGCCTCATTAGGTAATAAATACCTACCTACTTACAAAAATATAAAAACTATACACAATTTTTAAACAAAATTATGCGCAAGAGTCGCAAATAAATTCTTCTTTTTCTGCTTCTTCAAATGTTTTGGCACAAAGCTTAGTACAAGACAGATGATACCACTTGCTACAGAGATCACATCCAATGTTTTTAAGTGCATCATCCTCGGTGTCCGTGTTCAACTCATCTTCACACTGTCCACAAGTTTCCTTTTTACGGCATTTGTTAGCTTTCAATTTTGACAGGTTTATGTTTGACTGTTTTTTTTTTGATTTGGTTATCGTTTTGAGTCTTTGCATGCTGTTTTTATGTTGGCGTTGGTCTTCTCGTAACTTCTTTTTGTTGTCAATCACTGTTCTTTTTTGTTCTTTTATCTGCTTCTGGTTCCTGTAGAACTCTTTCCATTTCGCTGATGAAATTGACATTGGGGCTCTATTTTTAGGAGGTAAATCTACCCCTTTCTTGTTCTTTATGGAATCCGAGTACTTTAAATGATTATCAAAGCTGGTAGTTGAAGTGCTAGGTGAATCTATAATCATTGATTGCGATATAGATGGTTTGGATGTCGTGGGAGTTGTTGTTATGGGTGTAATGTTTTGAGAATTGAAAGTTACTAATCTTGAATTACTTCGAAAGGCATCACCTGAAATTAATAAAAAATTAGTGTTCTATCTACTTAAAGAGTTAAGTCTATTATTACTGTTTTGCATGTCATCATCATATAAAATCTTGTCCAACGCATCTTCTAATATTTCGACTTCAGTGGTATTTTCGTTTGGTGGTTGCTGTATAGTTTGTGTAGTTACCGTGATATTATCAAAATCGCCGTCATGTGGTTCGGATCGAACATCGTTCCCAAGCGCTTCGTCTGCTTCAGCTATTAGAATAGTCGCTTCTTCTATAATTTGGTCAATTTGCATAGATGTTACATGTCTATCTTCAAAATCGAATGATTGAGGGGCTTCAGCTTCAGCTTCATTATAGGACTCAACTTTTTTGAAAGAATCGTTCACTGTTTTTATCAAATTTTCGAAGTCAATGCCAATATTTTTAAGATCCGTTTCCATGGACAACAGCACTTTTTTCGTGATGTTTAGTTCATTTTCAGATATTTTTGTTTGGTTTTTGTCAGTTTCATTCACTTTTTCCAAATTATTTTGAATACATTTTGAAAAATCAATGGAATTTGGATCAAACGGAAAAATTCCACATTTTCTAAATGCATTCTTAATTATAGTTGATCTATCGGACTTGTCCAGTACAAGCTTCAAAAATTGACAGAAGTTGGATTTGGTAACAGATTTGCCAAAATTTTCCGGTAAACTGCTCCAATTTCTTACCGTTTGCCGAAAATCACTTTTGAGCCCCTTGAAAGCCCCTACGTCAGCGGGCTGCATTATATGGGTTGTGTTTGGTGGCAGTGAGTACAAAATAATTTGGTTATTGGAGCAAAAATCACTAATATGCATAGAAATATGCGATTTATGCCCATCAACCAAGAGAAGAATTGGTCTTTTCACATGGTACTCATCCAGCCAACTAGAGAAATCGTTAGCAATATACTCATAAAACGTTTCAGTTCTCATCCAACCAGTTTCAGAGCGACCTACAATCCAATCTTCCGGCATGCTATTGACAACCTTTGACGGCACTTTTTGATAGGGAAAAACGACAAGCGGAGGCAATGTTTCACCGCTTGCACTAAACACAAGAAGCACAGTCAAGTTATCCTTTTCATTTGAAAATTTTACTTGATAGATATTGCGATAACCTTTTGGGCCAATAACATTGCCGGTCTTAGGTGCGAGGCTAAAAGAGGTTTCGTCGCCATTAAAAATACGCGTTGGGTCATCCAAGATGTCCCTAGCGTTTTCTTCGTCCAAATGTTTCTCTAGATCGGTGAACCATTTGCGAATTGTTTCTTCTCTTATAACTGCTCTGGCCTTTCCGATGGTCTCGGGAACACGTAAAGGAAGTTCGGTATGGCGTTTCAGAAAACTATAGTACCATTTTTTCCCTGGCCTACCGTTTTTAAATGGCGTTGATCTCTCCTCTTCTTGTACAATTTTTTGCACTACATCCAGCAGCTCGTTTGGTTTCTGGGGAAACCCACATTTGGCAATATTGATAAGCCAGTCAACTATTCTCCTTTCTTCCAAATCGGTCAAAACACTTGATGGTCCTGGCCTTTGAAGCTTATCAGGCGCTTTACCCTTTATTCGGTCATGGAGAGTTGTTACGGGAACTCCGAACTCTCTACTAGCAGCTCGTATGCTCATAGAATTCTTTCTTATTTCTCTTAAAGCAGCTTCTAACAAGGACTCATCGTATTTTTTTTGCCGACTCATTTTAGTAACCTATGATATGAGAATCACATAATATTAATTAACTGTTCGAAAATAGAAAACCTTAAAATTGTTGTTTCCCATTTTCGAACACTATAATATAAGGTGTTCGAAAATAGGAACACCAATTCTTTTCACAGTTTTGGGTACACATAATTGAAGGCAATATATTTTCCCACAAATTCCTATGTAAAACTTAAAAAACAAAAAAATGGAGCAGTTGCCTATTCTCGAACAGTTAAAAAACGAGATAACGCTACATTTATTTTGCAAGTTTTCTTTAAATATTATAAACAAAGGCATATATTTGATAAATAAATTATTTGCAAGTACTTACCTTGACAATTTCCTCACTAAATTTCTAGTTCCCCGAGAGTTTATAACAAGTTTTTTTTTACGAAAATTTTACGAACCGCACTTACAGAAAACCTTTTGTGAAGTGTCAATTTTTTAGCACATACAATACAACTGAGCGCGCGAGGAACTTTGTGGAATTGGAGTGAGAATGTGGCACATTGCATTTGTTTGTACTGATTTAAAAGAGAAAAATGAAACAAAAACGAAACTATAACGATTTTAGCAAAAAGTGTTCGGTAACTGGGGCTGTTCGAGAATAGGTGCCACTACCCTACGTGTATACCATGAAATACACATACTTACCTAATGATGTGCACGTACGTCAAAACAATACTCAATATACTTTTTAGTTTTCTTGTCGTATGTTCGAAGTCTGTGGACATACGGCAAAACAATACTAAACAAAAAATAAATGGGAATTGCATAGAAAATTTGACGTATATCCAAAAAATTGGCGTTTACGTCAAACCAATATTCTAACTTATTAATTTGGGTGGATATGCATCAAAACAATACTAGATATCTTAGGATTGGCTAGAGATAGGACCAAATAGATAACATATTTAGAAAGAGCATACTCGAAAACATAAGACTGTATTCATAGTCCAAAAAGTGCATTTTGGCGTATACGTCAAACCAATTCTCAGGCGACGATTTGTCGACTCCACAAAGGCTGTGGAGAACATAGGCCAATCCTCTGGACTTCCATCATAGTACGGCAGGTCGTAGATTTTGCGGCTATGTGGTTGCACAGGCCTGTACAACGCATTGTGATCCAAGCTATAATCACCAAAATACCGCGCTTTATTTTCATCTGACGTCATATGCCGACCGAGATTCGGCACCGCTTGTGTCGAAGTGACGGCCGGACCATATGCACGGATGATCAAAAGTGCAAATTACAGATTTGCAAGTGAAATTCGCAATGGAAATGCGAAATAAAGATTGTCGCCGAGCAAAATTTCTTGAAATGAATGTAATTGTTGGTATTTATTTCTGCAAACGTAACTCAAACAATAAAATACATTTTGTTTGTTAAATATTTTGCTTACCGCAGTTTTTCCTGTCGCTCGGCTTCTGTTCTTGTGACTTGTGATTTAAGTCATAGTAGTACAAATTTATTCCTCTCATTTTTTCGTTTTGTAATGACTACGACTAAGTTACCTTAACAAGTAGTTATGCTTCTCTAAATAAATAAAAAAAATAAATAGGTGGCGCAACAGGCGGGTGACACCCAAGGCCTAGCTTCTCGCAACCATTCGTTTTGTGTGAGTTTCTATTTTTGGGACGAATGGAAGGGACCTACAATTTTATGCCGAGTCCGAACGGCTGAATTGAGAAGCTTTTTCATGACAGTCATACTCTCGGATGTTTGTCAGACGTTCGCGAGAGGTGGCGCAGTAGAAAAAAACTTTAAGATGTAATTTTGGTTTTTCCGGGGATCGAACCTGGGATCCCTCGCACAGTAGTCCAGCACACTAACCACTGCGCTACTGCGCCCACATCTCTTGTATAGAATAGGAATAAAATTGGACCGAGAACGCTTCCTTGCGGAACACCGGCGTAGATTTCTTTGAATTCTGAGAATTCAGTCTCATGTTTAACACGAAAGAGTCTGTTTTCAAGGTAGGATTCTAGTATTCTATACAATTTGTCAGGTAGGATTGTCCTTAGCTTATACCTTAGGTCTTCGTGCCATACTTTGTCAAAGGCTTGCGATACATCGAGAAAAGCGCTAGAGCAAATCTTTTTCCCTGCCAGGGCTTTTTCAATTTCATTTGTTATTCGATACACCTGACCGATTGTGGAATGTTTGACCCGAAAACCGAATTGATGATCCGGGATCAAGCGTTTTTCTTCAATTACTGGTTGTATTCGTTTAACAGAAGTTTTTCGAAGACTTTAGATATTATCGGCAAAAGGGAAATGGGTCTATATGATTTCTTATCGTTTGCACATTTCCCCGGTTTCGGAACTATAATAACTTCAGCGACTTTCCATTGCCTTGGAACATATAAAAGTCTCAATGAGGCATTTAAAATGTGGAGCAACTTAACTAATGCTTTTTTCGGCAGCTCCTTCAAAATTTGGGAAGTGATTAGTGTCGGAAGTGAACAATTGTACATCTACTTTATTCTTTAGATTTTAGATTTCAGTAGTTCATATTCTATAAGTTTGTTTGAAATTTAAAATTAATATTATTTATTTTTTTCCCAACTTTGTTCAATAGAAGATCTAAATATATTTCTTTAATCTTGCTGCGCCTTTTGACTAAAATAATAGGTTATGGGCCCAGTCAAGCCATTATAGATTAAAGATAATATAAGTGGATATCTATAATTGATCGAAAGAACAAAAAAAAATTTTCTGAAATTGGGAAGTCGCTGCAGTATGGACATGGACGAGAAAAAGTCAACGCAGATTGCATTGCTAAATGGTAAAAATTACCAAACATGGAAATTTAAGCTGGAGCTGCTGTTGAACAAAGAAGGTGTTTGGGAGGAGAACTTAAGGAACAGTCGTGGCTCTCATCTTGGGTAGCTTACCAGAAAGCTATAACACTTTAATCACAGCTTTGGAGATTCGCCCTGAGGCAGAATTGTCAACTTTGATGGTAAAAGAAAAATTAGTTCAAGAATTCAAGAGAAAAACAGAAAATTTGTTTAACGATTCTGATCAACATGCTCTGGAGACTAATTTTGAAAGCTACAAGAAATCGAAAGAAGAGAAGTTCTCCAACGCCCAAGCCAAGAAATCAAATTTCAAATGCCATGGCTGTGGGAAAAGTGGTCACCTCAAAAGAGAATGCAGAAACATTCAGAATCCAACGAAACAAGCAAAGATGATTCAAAATTGTTTGAAAGTTTCGAAAAAGAGAAAAGGATGGTTTATTGATTCAGGCGCCACAAACCATATGTGCTGCGACCGCGAAATATTCAACCAAATGCAAGAGTTGTAGCAGATGGACGATATGTCAAGACAAAAGGAATTGGAAATGTGTCAATAGTATGTCGAAGTGAACTGGGTGAACAACATGTATTCATCTTACAGAATGTGTCATTCGTTCCGGAACTTGACAGTAACCTTGTATCAGTTACCAAATTGAATGAAGATGGTTATGAAATATAGTTCACGAATAAAGTGTGCAAGATTTCTCAAAAAGGATCAGATTTCTACAACATGTGCTGTTTGTCTTGGAGGAAAGATGCCGAAGCAGAAGTTTCCGAAGAAATCTCCTAGCAGATCAGCTGGAGTATTGGAACTTGTTCATTCTGATTTGATGGGACCTATGGATGATTCAACTCCATCTGGAAACAGATATGTTTTATCGATCATTGACGATTATAGTCGATTCAACACTATCTATTTCATGCAGACGAAAGACGAGATTACTTCAAGAATCAAGGAATTCATTGCTATGATGGAAAATAGATTCAACAAGAGTTTGAAGACTTTTCGCTCTGATGGAGGCGGTGAGTTTGTTTGCGGAAATTTGAAGCAGTTCTTCAAGGCAAAAGGAATCACTCACGAGATCACTGTTCCATACAATCCACAACAGAATGGTGTCGCAGAACGTCGTAATCGATATTTGATGGAAATGACAAGATGTAATCTGCTGGAATCCAAATTGACAAAGCGTTATTGGGCAGAAGCTATGAATGCAGCCAACTATACACAAAACCGTTTACCAATGAAATACATCAACAACAAAAGTCCGTTCGAGTTATGGTATGGTAATAATAGGAAGCCAAATCTCAATTACTTCAAGGTATTTGGTTGTAAAGCATACATTCATGTTCCAAAACAGCTGAGGAAGAAATTGGATCCCAAATGCAAGGAAGTCACATTTGTTGGTTACTGCGAAAATTCAAAAGGATATCGTTTTTTGGACAAGGATTCTGGAAAAATTATCATCAGTAGGGATGCTCAGTTCGATGAGAATTTTCAAAATCCAACGACTGGTGAATCTGTCAAAACTGTTAGCGTCAATATAACTTTTGGCGATACTCAAGAAGATGCAATTGAAGACAATACGGGTGATACTACTGAGAAGGGGATTCCAGAAATGTCACAAGAATTTCCTCTTGAAGCTGATAATACCATTCAACCAGAAGAAATGAATGAAAATACTTTGACAACATCTGCACGTCAAAGCAATAAACCTGACAGATACGTTGCTGGTAAAGTAGAAACTGTTTTGAAGGCAGAACCTGACAGTTACAAGGAAGCTATGAGAAGAAAAGATTACAACAGCTGGTTTCAAGGTATGAATGAAGAATTTAGTGCTATCGAGAATAACAATACCTGGGAACTAGTGAAATTACCACCTGGACGAAAAGCAATAGGAAACAAATGGGTATTTAAGTTGAAAACTGATTCAAGCGGGAACGTTCAGTGTTACAAAGCAAGGCTCGTCGCTAAAGGTTTCACCCAGAAATTTGGTGATGATTACGATGAGGTTTTCGCTCCTGTTTTGAAGCCAACTGTTTTGAGAGCTTATCTCGAGATAATCATATCCTGGAGCCTTGTTATTTTTCAGATTTCTTATTGTCATTCTAAGCTCAGATAGAGTTACAGCTTTTATTTTATAGTTGTCGAATGCCGTATTAGCAATTGGTTCTTCGATCAAGGGTTGTCCATCGAAGGGCTTGAAGGTTTCTTCTAGATGCTCGGCAAATAAATACGCTTTCTCTTTGGCTCCTTTTCCCCATTCGCCGTTAGCTTTTCTTAATGGTGGCGAGTGCATTACGGGTTTCTTTATGGACTTCAAGGCTTTCCATAGTGAATAATTCGAGCTCTTATCAGCAGTCAAACTCTCGAGGTAATTAGAAATCTCGCGATTTCTTAAATCCTGCAGCATTTTTTTTAATTTAATACAAAGGTGGTTCAGATAGGTTTTATTATCGAGATTGTTGCCATCTCTTGCGCGCTCTCCTTTTTTCTCTTATGAGGTCTTCGATTTCAGGCTGATATTAGATTTTATTGTTCCGTGTTGCTATTTTGCGATAAGGAGTATTTTTCCACGCTGCTCCTTGAATGGCTTCCACGAAATCGTCAATTTCGTTTTCAATTTCAAGTGGTGTCTTTAGCGGTACATTTAGTAGAACATTTTCCTTGCAGTCTTTTCTGAAAACGTCCCAATTGGTTTTGTTACTAGTTAACCTAAGCGGACCTTCTTTTTTTGCTATATTAACACCTATTTGCAGAGTGACTGCTGAGTGGTGTGAGCATAGATCATAGCATTCTTCAACTTTAGTCAGATTTTTGGCTATCCCTTTTGCTATAAAAAATTCGACGAGGTCAGGATTTTATTTTTGTCAGTTGGCCAATATGTTCCCGTAGAAAAAAAGTCCTAAAAAGTTCTATTACTATGTCTTCGGAGTGCTTAATACATTCTTTAATGTAAAGAAACGATCTGCCTCTCGCATTTTTCGAGGGATGATATGCGTGATAGTCACTGTAACCTTTTATTTTGGTTCCAGGTCCCCTTTTTAAGTGGGTTTCGGATATCAAGCATACATCAATACTGTTTTTTTGTAGGAATACTTCTAGTTCTTCAATTTTTTTCAGAAGTCCGTTTGCGTTCCATGTTAGTATCTTGAGCAGGTCTATCATATTCATGTTTTGCTGTTTGTCTTGCGAGGTTTAAACTCGAGCTTGCTCAATTTGTCAAATATAACTTGATTAACTTTTGTTTGTTCCTCAAGTTTTTCCATTATCACAGTTAATAACTGGCAGATCGGATTTGTTGTTGCTGATCTTGATTGGTTTTCATGTGTCACGACTTTCGCGTACGATTTCTTACCAATTAATAACGGGTTTTCCGTTGCACTGGGACCAGCAACGCTCTTTTGCGCTTCTTAATATTTTCCTTGTTTGGTTTAGTCTTTTTGACTGCCTTAACGGACTCGCGCTTATCGGTATTAGGATCCTTTAAGCTTGGATCCGGATGTATCGGTTTCTTGAGAATGTCGCGTCTTTTTTGTAGTTCTTTAGCGATTTCGCAACCTCGATAATTCGCTGGGTGATTTTTCGTGCAATTGGCGCAAACCGCTGGGGTCTGCTTGGTTTTGTTGCACTCTCCAGTAAGATGTGCACCCGCACATTTTACACAGCGTGGTTCCTTCTGGCAGTATGCCTTTGTGTGGTTGTGGCATCGTTGGCACTGAGTTATCGTTCTCCTTCCCTTGCGCATGGGCTCGATTTTGACCTTGATGCTTAGAATGGTTTTTTTTTTAAATGCTATCCATATTCTCGGTCCTATCAAAATAAGCATAAAGAGTGGAAGACCGCGTTTAACTACGGTATCTTTGTCTCCTTCCGTACAGTGCTCGATAGGAATCGGAGTCATCTACGTTGATTTTCCACACGTTGTTTCGACGCGATGTTATATTATACTTTGTGTTTCAGTGTATTTTTGAGAAGATAGCGAAGTTTTCCGTAGTCCGCTATCCCGACGTCATTTATTGCAAGTGGGGGACGCGTTTTCGCTCGAGTTTTTGCCTTGTTTGATACGGCGGGTTTATCTTCTTTTTGTAGGACTTCGGGTGAGGTAACGGCCTTGCGCTTTTTACTAGGCCTTGTTTTGGAGGCCGGATTAGTTTCGCGGGCAAGTTCTTCCTCGTCCGTACAGTATTCACTTGCTGGACGGCTCAGCGTTGTCTCGAAATCTTTCGGTGCACGAAGGTTCTTGAGATCCTCATTTTCTTTTCGAAGAGAATCTACTTCCTTTTTAAGCTCGTGTAAGAGTAGCTCCATTGCATTTAGTTTAGCTCGTAGTTCGTTGTTCTCTTTTACGAAGCATTTCGTTTTCACTGAGTCCTGATTAACCGGCGGACTTCTTTTTCCGGAGATAGAGGATCTAGGTGGTGGAGATCCGCATATCTTTGTGTTTTTTCCAGGGGGATTTGTCGGCAATATTTTTGAAATTGAACTTGACGCTATTGGTGGTGATCTTAGCATACTTTTTTTCCGTCTGAAAGGGTTGTTTATTAGCAATAGTTGGTCCTCCCCAGAATCCGAGGGACCGACCTTCGTAGAGGGTGGATTTTCCAGCATAACTGGTCTGCCACCTGGGGTAATAATTCCATTGGTTGTTTGTTCCATTGCTTGTCTACGATTTTGCATTTTATACCTTCTGCCAGGTTTTTTTGTTTTTTTTGTCTATATAACAGCCGCTCCTGACATGGAGAACAGACGCTGACCAGAGAGCCCCAATATGGGTCAGACGCGGGGTCGTTACGCCCGTTACCTCTCTCCAAAGAAGTACCCTTGCGGGTTAAAAAAATAAAAATGAAATTTCAAGTTACAATTGACGGTGTTTTCTATGATATCGATGATACCCAGGAAACTTACGACAAATTAACTACGGATAATAAAATCAACGCGTACACAAGTGTGATAATAGGTCTATTCGCGTACTTTTCCGAGCAAGGCAGTAGAAATCAGTCAATTTCAAAAAATTGAGCGCAATTGTCTTAGAGAGCGGAAAATGTACGCAAAAGTACGTGTATACACTTCGAGCTACTTCGAGCCATTTCCAGCTAAATAATAATTTGAACAAAACAAAATTATTTCAAACTGCAGCGAAAATTCAAAATTTTAATTAAAATGATATAATTTTGTATTCTATCAATATCTGCACAACTCATAACCGAGCAACCGTTGGAAGATATTTTTTTTTATTTCGCCTATCTGTCAACTTTTTGCTTTTGACAATTTTATCAGTACATGCCCGTAGAAATTCCCTGAGCTGTTTCGAGCCAGGAGAGGAAATGTTCGTTACTCATTATTTTGCTGATTTTCTCTCTTCCTCTCATTTTTGATGAGAACGTGTATAGATTTCGTGCGGTTACGATCGATTGCTATCGATTGCGCTCGGCTTAAACTGCGTACGCGAATGAACCTAATAATTAAATAAAATGTGTCTTTTAGATGGGGTTTTTACCCGACAATTTGTAAAGCTGCTTTTAGAAAAGAATCAATAGAATCATTCATTTTACACTTTTATATAATAATAAATAATAAATAATCTTTTATTTTTCTTTAGTATGTAGCCAATGTGTTGATCAGTTGATGTCAAAACAGCAAGTGAATGGTCAATTCTTAACACATGTAAGGCATTTGACAATTAGCTTTGGTACTAGGCAATTTTCCGTTCAATGACAAAGTGAAGTGAAGTTTAAGTTCAACTTTGATCAACTATAACATTTTCATTTATATAGTGATTTGAATCTGTTGTATACCAAAGTGTAAATTATTAAATTCCTCGTTGATTAAGTTTTATAAATAAGGGTTTAGTTATTGAAAATATATTTAAAATGCCAATTTAAGAAAAGCTTACTAAAAACTACAATTATTGGCACCCTGACATAATAATTGGCAATGACTACAATTATTGGCACTCCTTAAAACAGAAAAAAAACATCATTCATTCAAACATTGAAAATCTTATATCTCGAAAACCGCCGAATCGATTGAGTTGAAACTTACAGACAATCCTACGTATTGGCCCAGGAGTGTTACTGTGAAGATTGGTATAAATTGGACAAAGGGGCGTGGCACAGCCCATACAAAAAAAAACAATCAAAATCTTATATCTCGAAAACTGCCGAATCGATTGAGTTGAAACTTACAGACAATCCTATGTATTGGCCGAGGAGTGTTGCTGTGAGGATTGGTCAAAATTGGACCAAGGGGCGTGGCACCGCCCATACAAAAAAAAAATTCAAAATCTTATATCTCGAAAACCGCCGAATCGATTGAGTTGAAATTTACAGACAATCTTAGGTATTGACCCAGGAGTGTTGCTATGAAGATTGGTATAAATTGGACCAAGGGGCGTGGCACCGCCCATAAAAAAAAAAAACATTCAAAATCTTATATATATCTCGAAAACTGCCGAATCGATTGAGTTGAAACTTACAGACAATCCTAGGTATTGGCCCAGGAGTGTTGCTGTGAGGATTGGTCAAAATTGGACCAAGGGGCGTGGCACCGCCCATACAAAAAAAACATTCAAAATCTTATATCTCGAAAACTGCCGAATCGATTGAGTTGAAACTTACAGACAATCCTAGGTATTGGCCCAGGAGTGTTGCTGTGAGGATTGGTCAAAATTGAACAAAAGGGCGTGACACCGCCCATACAAAAAACATCTTCTATGGGGTGAAACTCGATGACGTTATAACTCGATAACCCATTCTACGATTACACCTTCTTCATCATCTGTTAAAACTGTGGACGGGCTTGGACGATTTTTTTTTAAATTAGAGCCTCAGCGAAACTGTAAGGTTGATCTTGGGATGCTGAATATTTTTGAAGCAGCTTTTTGGATATGTTTCCACTTCTTATGCGTAGCAATGCTTCCTGAAGATTGCTCTCATCGTATTTGAAATTTTTTTTCGGCATATTTTTGAGACTGAAATTAATAACGGTCGCATAATGATACAACTATTGGCACTCATAAAAGTACAACTATTGGCAGTGCCAATAATTGTAGCTACGTAGGATGTAATTATTGGCACCCCCCTGCCAATAATTCAACCCTTGTTTTTTTTGGGCCCAATTATTGGCACCCCTTTTATTAATAAAATTAATTAATTAATAAAACAAAAACTTTTTTATCAAAATATATTTATAAACGACTTATTTAATGCATTATTATAGTAAACAAAAAGCTTTCATTAAAAAATATAAAAGGATGTAGTGAAAAAAGAACTTACAAAATTATAGTTCCTTAACCGAAACAATGAAAATTTTGAGGTTTTTTTTTTTTCGTACGTGTTTTGACTTTCACTTAAAAAACGGAACTGGAAAGGAATTTATCCAAACTAAAGACACAGAAATATGCGAAAAATGTGCAAATTCAAAATAAAAAATAAATTGACTTATTCGAACAACGGGTTACTGAGAAAATCACTATTGAATGATGGGGGGTGCCAATAATTGTGGTCGTTACGCTATATTGCGTTATTTTTGACGTTGTATTGTATATTGTCTATCACAGAGGGTGTCTTAAAATTAATTATAATACATAATATAGAAACATATATACAAAGATACATTGAATGAGAAAGATAGATGGTTATCACAGCAATGGGTTTTTCATTCTCTTTTTAGTTGAAATTTGTGTTTGCGAAAGCAAAGTAGGTTATGATAATGAAGCTTGTTGTATGGATGTTGTTCAATTGAGTGAACATTATAATAATATATGATAATATAATAATATATGATAATATAATAATTATACGTGGTTTAAAGATTACATAGTTCTAGTTTGGATTAAACCATATTGATGATGGTTGTTATAATTTACAAAGTTAAGGTGATCTCGAAGTGAGATGTAAATTTGCTGTGTTAAAATGATAGTATAGAACATAATATCAATATTTATGTTAATTTGTAGTTGAGATGATTCGTGATGTGTTTTAGTAATAAAATATATTTTAAGGCAAATTGCGTTTATGCAAGTTTATAGTAATAAGTGAACAAGTTATTTAAATGAAATGTAGCAAGTTCTGTATGAAGGGTTTTTGTTTTATTATTTTATATATGTATTTTATTATCTTATTATCTTTTGAATAGGCAGATGGGGTTAAGTTTAATTAAGCACGGAGGGGAAAACTTAGCCCCTATTATGGCCGATGATGGCTTTAGTGTAAAATTCTAAAAACGGTCCATCAAGGCTCGTAGTGAGAACTTCGTTGATGATTCCAATAGGAGAAGAATATATAGTATTCCTCCAACTGGAATTTTGTTGGCCGTTCAATGACAAACTGTGACCTAAATATTTAGGTGCCTAAGCACATTGAACGCGGCCAAAGTCATGAGTTATGATGACATAATAGAAACGTCTCTGTGTATGATTCTCTTTTTTAATATCTGCTTCACACAGAGACAGAACTTCGACTGAGCGAAGGGGAAATATTAATTTTCTTTGTATGCGCAGCTAAGAATGTTGTTGTTGTAGTTGTTGTAACCAATGGAATTTAAAAACACTAATTTACACCTATTTTGCAAATATTTTTTCCAAATAATTATTCTTCTTAACACATCTATGAGTGGTAAGCTTCAATTTGGTAAAAAGAAAAATAGATTTGGTATACTTTAAGTAGGGTAAATGACTCTGAAGCAAGGGTAGGCTTTTAATATTATAATAAATTATAAAGTTAGTGGGCTGTTTGCTGTTTTTTTTAACACCCACTACATAAACAAATAGATTCTTCTTAAAGTAATGCAATTAACGTTGTAACATTTTTATTTTATTTTAAGCGCCCGCTATGGCCACTGGCATAAAGATAAAGCTCAAACAGCCGTCAAAAATGTTCCTCGACTCATCGTTTTTGTCGTTGGTGGGGTTAGTATGTCGGAGATGCGATGTGCATATGAAGTTACAAATTCTGTCAAAAACTGGGAGGTTATAGTTGGCTCGTCACATATTCTTACACCTGAGACATTCCTCTCCGACTTGGGCAGCCTTTCAAAGGAGGACTAAACGAAAATATTAAATTGAGTCAGCGTATTAAATTGTCAATGTAATAAATAAATAATATCCACATTAATGAATGAGCAAGCAAAGAAATAGATTTTGGATATGTATCTACATCTATCGAGTTAGCTTAAACCAATCGTAAGATATGTATATGAGGTTATAATTTAACATAAATTTGTTAATGTACTTACATATAATATATTATACTAAAAATGCGTGTTTGATACGAAAACTGAATGGCGTAATATCAAGAGATTTTTAATTAATTACGAAGAAAATTGATACAAAAAAGTGCTACATATATATGAGGCGTGCTACATATCGTGTACTAGCACCTTAACAACTTATAGACAACCACCGCCATATTTGTTGTGTTTTGATAGACAACTTTTCTATCAAGTTTGTGTATAACAATACGGGCAATACCGAATTTTGAATGACATAAAACCAAGAGACAACTCAACTGCAGTTGTAGTTGTCTTACATAATAGGGGCATACATTTTTCTATTAAATACGCATTGTTGGTATATTTTTTAGTAATAAATACCTAATTCAAACAGTATATTTATCCATAAAAATGCGTCAAAATCTATGACGGATCGTTGTCCTCTTATAATTATTATGTTACTGTTACTCTTTGGATAATCATGTTATGTAAATCGATTAATTAAATAGTGTACTGGATATCTACACCAAATATATATAGAACTAAACTGAATTGTTTTTACTATTTTATTACAATCACAATTAACTAGATCTCATTCGCAGAACTTAAAATAAAATTGCGATATTGAAATTTCATTTGCATTAGATCCCAATAAATTGTTTTCAAGAGTTTCTGAAACATATTCGGCCCTATCATGGTATCCGTTCCGAAAGAAGAATTCTCCGATTTTGTACGAATTGGATTATTTTGCTTCATGGTAATCGTTCCTATAAGCTGTTCGGAACATTTCTCCGATAAAACGTCACGCACACCGGCAGTCTACGTTTCATTGCGATGGGTTGCGTTTTTTGCACCTGTTTTTGACAGCCACACGTCAATTTCTCTCCCATCCGACATCTGTTCCTCGTGGAAAGATTTTATGTTGATTTCGATTCGCCAAAAAACAAAAACACTTTTTCTTGCCCGAGATCACTTTTTTCGTTCGTTTGGTACAAAAAAAAAAAGCAATTTTTTTAGAGTCGAGAGCACTTTTGCGAATCTAGATTTTTTTCTCAGAGTCGCTCGAGATTTACCAATTGACTTACATATGATTTGACATTTGTTTGTTTACGTTTTATGGAAGTCGGTCGAAAAAGTTAGAGCTACTGAAAAACCATATTAAAATAAATAATTTAAACCAAATTTTGATAAATATGAAACAAATAATAGGGGTGTAAATTTCATCTTCATCATGTGGCACATCTTCATCGTCGTCGTAGTCGTCCTCTTTGGATAATAGTGGCTCGTCTTCGTCATACGAGCAATTTATTCTTTGCAAGGGAGAAAAAGCATCGAGTTTGCAACTTTGTGCAGGACGTGGACCGTGGTGAACATATACTCGGAATATTTATTATGAGATTTCTCTAATAGTTATTTGAAAATTTATGGAAATCTTAGAAGTTGCAACCACTCTACGAAAAGAAAATCTTCACAACAAAAAAGGCAAACAACTTTTGGCAGGCACACCACCGCACTAACAAAGAACAGCTCAGCATACTTTATTTTGTTCGATTGGAAAACTTATCCGACGGAGGAGAAGACCAATGTCTTTGCGTTGTTGTTGCTACGAGGTGTTTTTGTTTATCGTCGTTCTCTCGAGTTATTCACCCCTATTGTCGTTGTCGTTTACGACTCTAAATAAAAAACGACACGAGAAAAAGTAAACGACTTTTGTCGCGGCGACGATCGACAAATGGCGTCTGAAATGTCAGAAAATGGGGATTGTATTTTTCGACGACGATCGTCGGTATTGAGTGAGTCGTTTTGTGACGACGTTTGTCGTGGAAATGATACATTTCTGTCGTCGACTATTATGCGGATGACTGTGTAATAATGTGTTAAAAAAAAAGTATGTGTACGTGTTAAAAAAAAGTATGTGTACTTTTTTTTAAGCTGGTTTAAGGGTAGTGATGCGATTATATGAGAACACAAGCGTTCTCACTCTAGTCTCTCACTATCAATTCCTGCTCTTACCTCCACGTTGGTTACTGGTGGGTGCCTAGTACCTCGACTGGAGATGGGGTAACCAACCCCTGTGGAAGGCCGTTGGTGGCAGCGAACGAGAGAGGGGGAAGGAGTGTCTACGCACTAAGACACTTCCTCTTATTTCAGGCGGCAGCGGATGAATTCCCTAGATGGAATCAACGGTGGCGTCTACAGTTCCGGTCAGGTTGAACTAAAGTATAATCCCTGTATGAGCTGCTTCGACATATTTGGATACCAGGTCTATGGGGATCTCCAATACTGAGCCAGGTTGTTGGAAAAGAGTTGGTGGCGGACGAACCCTAAACGGGTCAACGGCAGCGCTCATATCCCAAAATTGGGTTACTGACATCGGAATCGGCCCTAGCGAGGTTTCCGTCGGAACGGAATTTTCTCCGCAACGCATACTCCGTCGGAGACTCAAATTACATTCGAGGTATCCGTCTTCGGAAAGAATAATTAAAATTTGACGACGCATTGATTTGACATGATATCCGTTTCGTGGTAGGTACATCGGAATGATTCTATTTAATGCTTGTTTTTTCGTTTGTTTTTGCTCTGGAAACACAAATTGAAACAACAAATACAACCAAATACTTTGCTAAACGTTTTTTTTCTTTATTGCTTTCATTTATCAACACTTCACTGCAAATCGTAAACAAATTCCGCAACAAATTCCTGTCGGAGCACATCGGAAGAAAATTTGTATGAAACTGTCAAAAATATCAGTAAAAACGCACTTGATCGCACTCAAACGCAAAACGCCAGTGTGCGTTGCATATTTGTCGGAAAGAAGTTCCGAAAAGCTGTTCCGAAGTATACCTCGAAGCAAAAATCCTCCGATTCATATGAAATCGGAGTCTGTCCTCATGCGGTACAAGGCAGACATTACCGCGATCCAGGAGATACGATGGATAGGATCAGGCATGATGAAAAGAAAAGATATCGACATTTATTACAGCTGCAACAAAAGGCTGCACGTATTAGGATGCGGATTCGTCGTGGGAAATCGGCTTAGGACAAAATTTATTGACTTCAAGCCGATAAGTGATCGCCTTTCTGTGATCCGCACCAAAGCTACTTTCCAAAACATAAGCCTAATATGTGCACCAAGGAGGAATTTTATGACCTCCTGGATGGAGCCTACGGAGCCTGTGCGGAGTATGATGTAAAAGTTGTACTCGGGGATTGCAGTGCTAAAGTCGGAAAGGAAAACATCTTTGGCGGGTTAGTTGGTAAGCACAGAATCCACGAAACGACAACAGACAACGGCTACCGATTAATCGATTTTGCAGCAGCTCGTAATACGGTGATAAGTAGCACTAGGTTTCCAAGGCTAAGGATCCATACAGCAACCTGGCGCTCTCCAGACGGTCGAGCCGCCAACCAAATCGACCATGTGCTAATCGATGCGAGGCACGCATCCAACATCCTCGACGTGCACACATTCCGAGGGGCAAACGTCGACTCTGACCATTTTCTTGTCGCGGCTATATTCAGAGCTCGACTGTCCAACGAGAAGAAGCTGCGAACCGCCCAGAAGAAGAAATTCGACGTTGGACGCCTTAGCACACCTGGAGTAGCCAGAGCCTACAGGGAGCCCCTGACTACGAAACTCATCTGTGCACTCACCTACCACAAACGTCAACAACCAGTGGTGCCAGTATCGCGACATCATCAAGGAGGTAGCCGAAACCACTGTAGGGTACCAGCCACCCCAGAGAAAGAGCCCGTGGTATGCTGATGAATGCGCGTACCGGAAAATGGTGACAGAAGATGCACAAGAAAAAGCTGCAGCGCAAAACAAGGGCAGCAAGAAAGAAGAGGGCTTACGCAGCTTCCCAGCTCAAGGAGATCGAAGAGTCGCGCGATTGTAATAACACCCGGAGGTTTTATAAAAAAGCTAAGGCTCTTCGACACAGCGAAGGAAACTTAGTCAGCGAAGCACAGGGAATAGTAGACGTGTTTAAGCAGCATTTCCAGCAGCTGCTTAATGGGCATCATGTAGAGAGAGTGATATAGCAAGAAAAAACCTACGTCCAGTCAATGAAGAACTAGTTCCACCCTCTAGTATAGAAGAAGTTGGCTTAGCTATAAAAAAGCTTAAGAACAACAAGGCCGCAGGCTCTGATGGACTACCAGCGGAGCTCTTTAAATACTGTGGTGATGTTTTGTTAGGGAGCATGCACCGAATCATCAACCAAGTAGGGGTGGAAGAAAACATGCCCGATGACTGGACTATCAGCTCCATATGCCCCATCTACAAAAAAGGCGATCCTATGTCTTGCAAGAACTATCGAGGCATATCCATGCTAAATGTCGCATACAAGATCCTATCCAACGTACTGTGTGAACGTCTAAACCCGTTCTGCAACACACTAATCGGCACGTACCAGTGTGGCTTCCGGCCCGGCAGATCGACTATAGACCAAATTTTCACACTGAGGCAAATCTTGGAAAAGACCAACGAATTTCAAGTCGAAACTCACCACCTATTCATCGACTTCAAAGCCGCGTATGATAGCATACATCGTCAGGAGCTCTATATGGCGATGGCCGATTTTGGAAAAACTGATTCAGCTGTGTCGCGTGACACTCGAAAACACGCGCTGCAACGTGCAGTTTGGAAGCAGCTCTTCCGAACTTTTTCAAACATGCACCGGATTTCGGCAAGGAGACGCTCTATCATGCGACTTCTTCAATCTCGTACTGGAGCAGATAGTGCGCAGGGCAGGTGTCAACACGGAAGGCACTATCTTCAACAGGTCCGTACAGCTTCTTGGCTATGCGGACGATATTGACATCATCGGTCGCTCCCAGCGTGCCGTGATAGAAGCGTTCACGGCGATTGAAGAACAGGCGAAATCTGTTGGGCTTGAAGTAAATGAGGACAAGACTAAGTACATGCTATCAACAAACAAACAAGCATCTGTCCACCGCCTAGGACAAAACGTTACTATTGATAGCAACAATTTCGAGGTAGTTAAGGAGTTCACCTACCTCGGAGTAAACGTAAACTCCACGAATGACACCCTAGGAAACCGTTGCTACTTCGGTTTGGCAAAACAATTGGGTTCAAAACTCCTAACTCGAAGGACGAAATGTGTGCTCTACAAAACCCTTATCCTGCCAGTTCTGCTTTATGGCGCCGAGTGCTGGACGATAAGCAAGAAGGGAGAGCTGATACTGGGCTCCTTCGAAAGAAAAATACTTCGGCCACTACACCCCTGGTGACACTCAAAAACTTGAGTCTGTCCTCATGCGGTACAAGGCAGACATTACCGCGATCCAGGAGATACGATGGATAGGATCAGGCATGATGAAAAGAAAAGATATCGACATTTATTACAGCTGCAACAAAAGGCTGCACGTATGCGGATTCGTCGTGGGAAATCGGCTTAGGACAAAATTTATTGACTTCAAGCCGATAAGTGATCGCCTTTCTGTGATCCGCACCAAAGCTACTTTCCAAAACATAAGCCTAATATGTGCACACGCCCCTACCGACGAGGCTGAAGATCCCATCAAGCAGGAATTTTATGACCTCCTGGATGGAGCCTACGGAGCCTGTCCGGAGTATGATGTAAAAGTTGTACTCGGGGATTTCAATGCTAAAGTCGGAAAGGAAAACATCTTTGGCGGGTTAGTTGGTAAGCACAGAATCCACGAAACGACAACAGACAACGGCTACCGATTAATCGATTTGCAGCAGCTCGTAATACGGTGATAAGTAGCACTAGGTTTCCAAGGCTAAGGATCCATACAGCAACCTGGCGCTCTCCAGACGGTCGAACCGCCAACCAAATCGACCATGTGCTAATCGATGCGAGGCACGCATTCAACATCCTCGACGTGCACACATTCCGAGGGGCAAACGTCGACTCTGACCATTTTCTTGTCGCGGCTATATTCAGAGCTCGACTGTCCAACGAGAAGAAGCTGCGAACCGCCCAGAAGAAGAAATTCGACGTTGGACGCCTTAGCACACCTGGAGTAGCCAGAGCCTACAGGGAGCCCCTGACTACGAAACTCATCTGTGCACTCACCTACCACAAACGTCAACAACCAGTGGTGCCAGTATCGCGACATCATCAAGGAGGTAGCCGAAACCACTGTAGGGTACCAGCCACCCCAGAGAAAGAGCCCGTGGTATGCTGATGAATGCGCGTACCGGAAAATGGTGACAGAAGATGCACAAGAAAAAGCTGCAGCGCAAAACAAGGGCAGCAAGAGAAGAATATCGAGCCAGGAGAAGGAAGGAAAAGAAGTTCCTGCGTAGAAAGAAGAGGGCTTACGCAGCTTCCCAGCTCAAGGAGATCGAAGAGTCGCGCGATTGTAATAACACCCGGAGGTTTTATAAAAAAGCTAAGGCTCTTCGACACAGCGAAGGAAACTTAGTCAGCGAAGCGCAGGGAATAGCAGACGTGTTTAAGCAGCATTTCCAGCAGCTGCTTAATGGGCATCATGTAGAGAGAGTGATAGGGCAAGAAAAAACCCACGTCCAGTCAATGAAGAACTAGTTCCACCCTCTAGTATAGAAGAAGTTGGCTTAGCTATAAAAAAAGCTTAAGAACAACAAGGCCGCAGGCTCTGATGGACTACCAGCGGAGCTCTTTAAATACGGTGGTGATGTTTTGGTAGGGAGCATGCACCGAATCAGGGAAGGAGTTGAGCGCACATCGGCTGAGTAGGATAACAGTACGCAACGCACGACGTAAAGTCGAAACTGCGAAGCGGAAAGTTGACCAGTTCAGCGGATGTGATGTCAAGGCTTTAAGTGCCTGGGACAGGGCTAAACTTCAACAAGCCAGGGAAACCTTGACCGCGGAGGCTGCCAAAAAATCGGTGGCCGAAGCGGCCAAAACAGTAAGGGCAACTAGCCAGGCGTCCACCAGTGGACCTAGACCAGGTAGCAGTAAGGACGCATGTGGGGAAAAGGCCGTAGCTGGGGGAGTCAGGGAGAAGTTCCAGAGCAAAAGGAGCAGATCCGATGACGTCGTAGAACCGAGCGCAGCGAAAAAGGTGAAGGCTGGTACTTCGCCTGCGGCGCATCCGGTCTTCGATCCAAAGGACGAGCTCCTGGTTGCCATTGTCAACGAGCAGGAACCGAGCGGTCGCCTGACCATGGAACAGTGGGTAACCATTGAAGAAAAGTTTCAAGATGCTCTGTGGAAGAAGATGTCTTCCACAGAGGATTGCGACCTTCAATTTGATGGCGCTGGATGGGATGGCGGTCGCAAGGTTGTTGCTTGTGGGAACAAATCTTCCACTGAGTTCCTCAGGGAGTTTATCTCGGAGGTCGGTGAAGTGTGGAGTGGAGCTCAACTCAAGTGCGTGGCGGTGGCGGAGTTGGCTAAGTACACTCCGGCCAAAGCTTGGGTCTGGGTGCCGCTTCCCTACACCTATCCGGAAAAACTGCTCGGCCTCCTACACATGCAGAACAGGGAGTTGCAGGCCAACACGTGGAAGGTGTTGAAAACAGGCCCCAGACGGCAATTCGGCCAGCACTTCTTGCTGAGCCTTAACAAGGAATCGCTCCCGGTCCTCGAAAAGACAAAGGGCATGGTGAGGCACAGCATGGGGAAGGTCATGATCAAGGTCGTGACCAAGGGAGCGGAGGCGGAAGAGCCAAATGATGGAGGTGATGCAAATCAACCTGCATCACAGTAGGACTGCGACGGCGTGCTTGGTTGAGTACATAACCAAGCACGACGTTTCAGTCATACTAGTACAAGAGCCCTGGATCAGCAGTAAAAACCGCATCCAAGGGCTGAGCATCAGGGATTACACGCCTTATTTCAAGGCAAACGAAGGTAAAATCAGGGCTTGCATTCTTATAAAGAACAATATAAGGGCTTTTCTTTTGAATAATTTCAGTGATGGAGACCTCACAGCTGTTTCCTGTGAACGAGAAGGGAAGAAACCGATTTGCATGGTATCGGCCTATCTCCCGTACGAGGCTACGGAAGTCCCGTCTGAAAAGATGAGGCAGCTGATAGCCAGGGACGATTGGCTTTTTGTCGTGGGCTGCGATGCTAATGCGCATCACTCTCAGTGGGGAAGCGCTGACACAAACACTAGAGGTGAGTTACTTTTTGATTTTATTTTATCAACAAGGCTTACTATATGTAATAAGGGCAACACACCAACTTTTGTGGTGCGAAACAGACAGGAGGTGTTAGACATCACTCTAGCATCCTGTACTGATTCTCTCACAATATGTAAATGGAGGGTCTTAGATGAGGCATCCCTATCGGATCACAAATGGATTCGCTTTCAAATAAGCTTCCTAAACAAGGAAAACAATACCTATAGAAACCCAAGAAGAGCTGATTGGGATAGGTACAAGGTTTTGGTAGGGCAACACCTGGGGGAGGGGCCAACTCGTATGACCAATCCCCCGGATATAGACAATGCGGTGGACAACCTATGCACAACCTTGAATAAAGCATATGAAAAAGTTTGTCCACTCAGAAAAACGGCTAAGAGGTCTCAACCTCAGTGGTGGAACAAGGAGCTAAGCTCCAAAAGAAAACAGGTCAGACACTTTTACAACAGAGCTAAAGTGGTAGGGGACGATATTACCTGGGATGAATATGTAGAGAGCAAGAGAGAGTTTAAGTACTTGATCAGGCGATCTAAAAGGAAATCCCGGAAGCTTTTCTGTGAATCGATTGCAGATACCAGTGAAGCCTCCCGACTTCGCAAAATTATTGCTAAGGATGCGATAGTCCCCAGCTTTATTAGGAAATCTAATGGTGCATGGGCTGAAAGCAGTGAGGAAGTTCTAGTAGCTCTGGTTGAAGCTCACTTTCCAGGAAGTGGCACTCCAACGGCTTCGAACCCGAATGGGTATCATGAGTACGCTGACGAAGCGGAAATTGAAAACCTTTTCACTTGGAAAAAAGTGCGTTGGGCTATAATGTCCTTCTCTCAATACAAAGCGCCGGGCCCCGACGGCATTCTGCCAGCTATGCTGCAAAATGCCCCGGCCATGGTTACAGGTAGAATCAGGGAAATTTTTATACATTGCCTTAAATTTGGCTACATACCCACGGCATGGAGAGAGGTACGAGTGGTTTTCATACCCAAAGCAGGTAAACCAAGCCATACCTCTGCGAAAGACTATAGACCCATCAGTCTCTCGTCGTTTCTCCTTAAGACACTCGAAAGGCTTCTCGACATCCATATAAGAAGCAAGTGTTGCAATGGAAATCTATGCAATGCTCAGCACGCATACTTAAAAGGTAAATCAGTAGAAACAGCTCTACATGAAGTGGTAGGCAAGATAGAACATAGCTTACACCATAAGGAATTTGCTCTAGCTGCCTTCTTAGACATTGAAGGTGCTTTCAATAACGTTAGGGCAGAGGCAATAAAACGCGCTCTGGAAAGGATTAAGGTAGACCATAGCATCACCAATTGGCTTTGCACGATGCTTGTCAACAGAAATATCAATTCCACTCTCGGACACAGTTCAATAAGAAAATCGGTTACTAGAGGCACTCCCCAGGGAGGGGTTATATCTCCTCTTCTCTGGGTTCTTGTCATAGACGATATTCTTAAAGAACTCAGTAACGCAGGGTTTAGCGTAACCGCTTATGCGGATGATGTGGCGATTTTAGTTCGGGGCAAATTCTTGAACACATTGAGTGAAACCATGGAATCAGCCCTCAACAAGCTCAGAAAGTGGGCTGAAGGGTGTGGACTTCGTGTCAACCCGGAAAAGACAGAACTAGTACTTTTTAGTACAAAATACAAGATACCACCCTTCAAACTACCCAAGATTGGTGGAGTGGAGCTTTCCCTTTCGGATAGCGCAAGATATCTTGGTATAGTCCTAGATAAAAAATTTAATTGGAAACTTAACGTTCAGGAAAGAGTCCGAAAGGCTCATAATGCTCTCTTCGTCTGTAAGAGAACAGCAGGAAAAAAAATGGGGATTGAGTCCAACAATGATGCACTGGTTATACATCATGGTGGTTAGACCCATCCTTACCTATGGGGCTCTTGTTTGGTGGAAAGCCACAAATAAGTTATATATACGGGATATGTTGACCAGGGTACAAAGAACAGCCGGCACTGCCATCACTGGTGCTTTACGCACCACACCCACAGCTGCACTTGAGGCGTTCATGTATCTTTTACCCCTGGACCTACAAATAAAACTGCAAGCAGGCAATAGTGCGCTTCGGCTAACTAACGCAGGGTTTTTCAAAACAACACAGGTAGGACATAGCTCCATACTAATGGAATCCTTCTCCAACATCCCCGACAAAACGGATGAAAGTTTGTGGGAAATTGACTTCGATACTCCGTACGAAGTACAATACCCAGTTAGGGAGGACTGGCAAAAGAATGAGGTATCGAAGGACAATGAAATCTCGATTTATACGGATGGCTCCAAAACTAAGGAGGGTACAGGATCAGGTATTTACTCTAGGGATATAGACCTACACGTGTCATTACGACTTCCGGATACATGCAGTGTGTTCCAGGCAGAGGTTCTGGCCGTGCTCAAAGCCGCGGATCTACTTGATATGGGATCAATATCCAACAAGAATATCGCTATCTACATTGATAGTCAGGCTGCGCTAAAGGCGCTAGAGTCCTTCATCATCAAATCTGAACTAGTCAGGAGCTGCCGCACAATGCTCAGAGCATTATGCGCGCAGAACCAGGTCAGATTGTGTTGGGTACCCGGACACTGCGATATAGAGGGTAACGAACGGGCTGATGTTCTGGCGAAAACTGGAGCTGAGCTTCCACCTAATGAAACAATTGAGGGCATTAGACCACCAATAGCCGTGGCCAAGAGAATTATTCTCGAGGATATGAAAAATAGGGCAGATCAGAGATGGTTCAATATAGAAGGGCACAGGGTCTCAAAGGCTCTGTGGCCTAAGCTAGATAGGAAAAAATCTTTAGAATTACTAAAGCTCAGCAGATCAAGGCTAAGAATGACAATAGGGATACTCTCCGGGCATTGTCTTCTAAGGAAGCACGCTCAGAGATTAGGTCTAACAGATACAGACATGTGCAGGTATTGCGAAGACTTACAGGCCACAGAGGATATTACCCATCTCCTCTGTGAATGTCAAGCTATTGCTCGGTACAGGAGGAAATACCTCGGTAGGTACTTCTTCGACAATTTGGAAGAGGTCGGCCTCGCGAACAAAATTGAGGCAATTTTCAGGTTCTGTAGGGAAATTAATTGTTTGGGCGAAGTGGTTTAGGTTATTTGACCGTTATGGTTCCCCAGGGATGGCGATGGGTCCAATATGGTGCCTAGTCCTATGTGATGAACTCACACCCTATTCAACCTAACCTAACCTAACCTATGCACCGAATCATCAACCAAGTATGGGTGGAAGAAAACATGCCCGATGACTGGACTATCAGCTCCATATGCCCCATCTACAAAAAAGACGATCCTATGTCTTGCAAGAACTATCGAGGCATATCCTTGCTAAATGTCGCATACAAGATCCTATCCAACGTACTGTGTGAACGTCTAAACCTGTTCTGCATCACACTAATCGGCACGTACCAGTGTGGCTTCCGGCCCGGCAGATCGACTATAGACCAAATTTTCACACTGAGGCAAATCTTGGAAAAGACCAACGAATTTCAAGTCGAAACTCACCACCTATTCATCGACTTCAAAGCCGCGTATGATAGCATACATCGTCAGGAGCTCTATATGGCGATGGCCGAATTTGGAAAAACTGATTCAGCTGTGTCGCGTGACACTCGAAAACACGCGTTGCAACGTGCAGTTTGGAAGCAGTTCTTCCGAACTTTTTCAAACATGCACCGGATTTCGGCAAGGAGACGCTCTATCATGCGACTTCTTCAATCTCGTACTGGAGCAGATAGTGCGCAGGGCAGGTGTCAACACGGAAGGCACTATCTTCAACAGGTCCGTCCAGCTGCTTGGCTATGCGGACGATATTGACATCATCGGTCGCTCCCAGCGTGCCGTGATAGAAGCGTTCACGGCGATTGAAGAACAGGCGAAATCTGTTGGGCTTGAAGTAAATGAGGACAAGACTAAGTACATGCTATCAACAAACAAACAAGCATCTGTCCACCGCCTAGGACAAAACGTTACTATTGATAGCAACAATTTCGAGGTAGTTAAGGAGTTCACCTACCTCGGAGTAAACGTAAATTCCACGAATGACACCCTAGGAAACCGTTGCTACTTCGGTTTGGCAAAACAATTGGGTTCAAAACTCCTAACTCGAAGGACGAAATGTGTGCTCTACAAAACCCTTATCCTGCCAGTTCTGCTTTATGGCGGCGAGTGCTGGACGATAAGCAAGAGGGAGAGCTGATACTGGGCTCCTTCGAAAGCAAAATACTTCGGCGGATTTTTGGTCCTGTGTGCGAGGAGGGCGAATGGAGGAGAAGATACAACCGCGAACTCTGAGCTGTACCAAGATGTGGATGTAGTCCAAAAAGCCAAAACACGTCGACTACATTGGCCACATCGAGCGAATGGACAATAATGCTCCAGCTAAGAGGGTCTTCGAATCCCAGCCCCCAGGTTCGAGAAGACAAGGAAGACCGAACGTCCGTTTCAAATACCAAGCCATCGCGGATGCCAGAGCGCTTGGTCTGGACAATTGGAAGCAGCGTGCCCGGGATCGTAGATGATGGAAGGCTGCAGTGTCTCAGGCAGAGACTCTTCACGGGTCGGGAGCCCGATAAGTAAGTAAGTACTTAATTTTAAATTAACTAAAATACAAGTTAGATAGATAGATATGACATTTATTTCTTATAATTAAAAATACAAAGGCTTTCTTTTTTTGGAACTTATACAAAGTACTCAGAAAACTATAAGAAAAATTAGTGACATTTTTATTTTTATATACAGATGCAATAAAAATAGTGTTAAATGCCACTTCAATTGGCGTATACAATACAAAACAATTTTTTTGGGTGGGGTGACCCATTAAGAAAAACTTTCACAGATATGTACTAAAATGAATTCAGGAATTTAGAGTTAGAAAATAATTAATTAATTATAAACCTAATATACTGAATCAAAACGCAATATACGCAAAGATAAGAAACAAATAAAAATTAAATTGAACTAAGGTTAAACCAGAATATCGGAAATTATGGATTCTAAACTGGTATAGTCAAATCGGAAGATCTAAATTTTAGCTTCCTTTATAAATGTTCCAGGTGTTGATAATGCCCTGATGGATTGCGGGAGTTTATTAAACAATCGATAAGACAGAATAGAAAAAAAATTACGATATGCAGTGGTACGGAAATTGGGAACAGTTAACACGTTTGAGAAGTTTACACGTAAGTCATAATTAGAGATTAAACGAAAATTACGATGACCAGACTTCATGAAAAACGTTTTTAATACCTTGAAACAATATAAATGACGCACAGGAAGGATAGCTTGCGAGGTTTACGACAAATTAATCTTAGGCTATATTTCTGCAGCGGATGTAATTTATTTTGGTATGCGCCTCCCCAACAAGCAATCCCATATTGTAGCTTGGAATGGAAAATTCCGTAATATATTACCTTAATTATTATAGCTTAGTTGAGCATGGTTGAACATATTACTCAAGTAATAAAAATATCTAAGAATACATCGAAAATACTTTTTTAATGTATCTGCATGATATGAAAAAATCATTCTAAAGTCAAGGCTGAGTCCCAAGTTTTGGAGCTAGTAATTAAGCGATGTTCATTAAACCAGTGTCTCAAAGTATTTAGATCCCAATTTAAATCAGACACCAAGTCCAAGGGACTGTTTGAACCATGAGAGAAACCTATATCATCCGCAAAGGCAGTAGGTGATCCTTTGAAATTAAGAGAAAACAATGAATTGATGTAGACTAAAAACATAATGGGACCCAAAACAGAGCCTTGTACCACAATATTGAAGAACTTGATTTCGCTCCTGACTTCATCAATTTTTACTTGTTGCGACCTGTTTTCAAAATACGACCCAAACCAACTTAGTACGAAACCACTGAATCCGGATTTTTCCAGTTTTCTCAGCAGAATTTTATGGTTACCCATATCAAAAGCTTTGGTCACATCAATAAATAAGCCGGCCGTGCATTTTTTTTCATCAAGGTGTGACATTATTTGAGAACAAAACTGTAACAGTGCGTCTTCCTTCGGCTTTCCTTTTTGAAATCCAGCTCTGTCTATTGTCTATGACACACGCGCAAATTTAACTCTCTCGTTATGAATTCTTCTTCCTATAAATGTCTTACTTTGACAGTCCATACACGATGAATGCAGTGACATTTCAATGCACGATGTGAAAGTGATTAAATCTAATCCAAACATTTTTTATAAGTGTAAGCATTGCATTGCCAATGTACCCTTATCTAGTATAAAAAAGATAAATGATATTTACGCATACTTGCATGATAACATACAGTGCATTAATAGTTAAATCTATCGGTTGTTGCTGATAAAACTAACAAATCAGCAAGTGTTGTAACGGGTTTTTCAATAAGAGCGCTAAAAAAGTTTTTTTAAATAAAACAAAAACAGCCTTATTTATAAACTTTATACACTCTCTATAATAACTCTAAACGCAGAAATCTAATATATATTTTTGCGTTTAGAGTTATTATAGAGAGTGTATAAAGTTTATAAATAAGGCTGAAACGGTTTTGGATATAAATGAAATTCTTTATTCCTGTGAAAGTACGTTCGATGCCATTATGTATGGAACTCGATTTCTTTTGCACCACGGGCACGCTTGCAGAAGCCCAGACGCTGAACCCAAATTTCGACGGTTTTCAAACATAAATCGGCCGATACTGCTGCAATTTCACGTTCGATATTCGTACGAAGTTCATCAATCGTCGCTGGCTTGTTGGCATAGACCATAGACTTGACGTAGCCCCACAGGAAATAGTCTAACGGCGTCAAATCGCACGACCGAGGCGGCCAAGCGACTGGACCATTTCGTGAGATAACACGTTCTCCAAACTTGGTTTCCAATAAATTGATTGTGACATTCGCTGTGTGGCTTGTGGCGACGTCCTGTTGGAACCACACGTCCTCCAAGTCCATATCATCCAATTGGGGCCAAAAATATTCGGTTATCATTGAACGGTAGCGATTCCCATTCACAGTAACGTCACAAACCAGAGAGATTAGACCACCAGCTTCGGCCAAAAATGAGAGTTTCATAGAGCCAGTTTCAAAAAGTTATGGTCTTGTCTTGTCTTGTCGGCAAAAAGTATTCCCTTAACTATACTATACTCTGTCCAACAAAAATTGTCAGTACAGACCTTATGGGGGAGCTTTTTTTCTACCAAGGGTGCATGTAGGTACTCTCACGGCACTCAAACACAAGAATTGCCACTGAAATACAAACCAAACCACTGACTTATCAAGGAATTATTGTAATAATTTTCGCATACAGCCCACCACAACCAGTCTGCCACACAACTGCAGGCAGAATGAGCATGATCGTTTTGTATTCGCTTGCTATTACCCGTTTTTTATTATCAACTGTGATCCATATAGATCATCGATTTACATGCACTAACAACAACAACATGTGATCCTACTTTTCATCGAGATCACGAAATATGATCTGAAAATTAATTCAACTATTTTTCGTTGTTGTTTCGTGGCGTTGCGTATTTCATTCACTAAATGTTGGTGTCCCTGTAAATTATAGCCATACAGTAATGTTGCCAGACCAAAATATGGAACAAAATTAACAACACATAAAACCAATTAGCATTTTTTCAAATTCGAATAAGTCACGACTTTCGAGATGTTTTGTTTCGCTATATAGCACAGAAATATAAATGGAAATGTTATCAGTACAATACGGTTAAATATGATGCGTATTTGAACATAACATTTGAGCATAGTTTTCCACAAAAAAAATATTGAGTGCAAAATGTATGCAGATTTGTATGCATATGGTAACACCCCCAACACAACAGCGAAATGTCAAACTCAAATATGAGCAAGTGCAATGGAGAAATCATCGCGTTGTGACGTCACATTGTACCGTGTGGCTGCAATATGGCGGTGGCAATACAAAGTTTGTCATAATTCGTACTGGATTTTATATGTGAAAAACAACTGTTGCCACAACTTAAATATAAAATCCTTCAATGATCCAGTTTGTTTTATTTTCATGATCTGATCCGGATCAGATCACACTGATAATAAAAAACGGCTCTTATCATCCACGAAAATAAGCAGTGTGTGTGAGGAAAGCACATCAGAAGAGTGTTACCATGCATACAATGAAAACATATCATTAAGGGTTTTTCTATGGATTTTGTCAAAGAACTTTCGGTTTTGGTGCTTTTGAGAACGAATTATTATGTGGGGTGTTGCCATTCGGTTTTAGTTGGTTTGTATTTCTGAAGGATCCATAATATTCAGTTAAACCATTTTTTTAATGTTGTCTTTTAGAAATAAGGTTTATTCGTGAGGTGTTTAAATGCATTCATTTCATTAACGCAACAAGTGATCATAAGTGCGTTGTAGTGATATTGCGATAAATTAATAGTGATTACTATAGGGCAACCGGATTCATGCAAAAGCATGGTTTTTCTTTGGGATATCGTATTAAATATCTTAATATACAAAACTAAGTACATATTTTCAGTCCTATTCGTTAGGGCATATTTCTGCATATTTGGGTATAGATGCATATTTGACTTTGTAGAGTATATTTTTGGCATGTTGAAATTAAAAAATGTAGGTATATCTTCTGATAAAACATATTTAGTTTTTGAGCAAAATTCGCGCGAATTTTTCACTATTACCTACTTTATCTAATGCTCAAAAACTAAATATCTTATTTTCAAATGTAAATTGTCAGGGTTGACCTCAGGGTGTTCAAATCCGGGTGTCGATAACTGGCAAACGAAAACTAATTCAAGTGTATTTATCTTTCGAATGCAACTCACAGCTCACATCACGATCAAAAGTAAAGTCTGTTGTATCTGTGGTAACATCATGTCTGAGTATGATTCACACTAGTTTGATTCAACTGGGACGCAGCGGTACGTCCCATTGAGTTGAAAAATTGTCATTTTTTTTTCCTCTTGGTGCGATATCTATGGAACTATAGTATCTGTGATCTTAGTCTGAAATAAGTTCGAAAACACAATCTCGGAGTGCTCCAGTTCCAGAGGGCAATAATTCTAGTTAATGCCCAGGGCACAGAGTTTGACGCGAAATAGTCTTTGAGGAAGCAATGAATTATCAAAGAAAGTAAATTTGTCACCCTAGTAGAAAAAAACCCTTACATTCATAATTTCATCACTTTATTTTGAAATAATGAAAGAAGCCGCTGTCTTAACTGGAAACAGAATAAACCAACATCTGCTAAGTACTCTTATGTATGTATGAGTTGGAGCTGAAGTCTACAATGGATACAAAGTATGAATACGAAGCTATGCGTCTGGGAGAATTTGAATACCTACATCTTAACTAATGGGAACATTTACATAGTTTCTGTGGTATCGCTTTCAATACAATCCGAATACACATTTGGCATAACCCCTCAGAGCAATCTTGCGCTTACATCTTTTGAAATTAAATATTTTAAAACTAGTCTGGGATTCGATTCCTAATGAAATTGGCTTCCGCTAACAAAGCTCAAGTGTAGCCCAAGGGTCAAAATTGGGTCCACTACTTTTCAACATTTTCACATTAGCTCGAGAATACAACCAACAGCTGCCTTTTTGCCAACGACTCCACCACATATTGTAGCTCAATTTCCCCAGCCATAGCAGCACGAAGAGTTGAAGTCCACGTAAGGAAACTTTTCGTGTACTACTATCGGGCATGCGGATCAACACAGCTAAATCAGAACTGATCTGCATCAGAAGACCTATTAGAGGAAGAAGTAGAGACGGTCAGTCACCAATTGTCGCAACGTAACGCAGAGACTAACTGATGGATCAGGGCTATCAACCAAAAACGATATTAAATATCTTGGAGTAAACTTTAACGAACACTGTTCTCAGGAAGGCTGCATTCGCGTTTCATCGAGTATACCCGCTGATGAAGAAGCAGAACGGACTGAGTAAAAAAAACCAAACTGCTGCTCTACAAACAGCTTATAAGGCCGGTGGTAACATACGGTTTCCCCATTTGGTACACCGTTTCTAAGATGTACATGAAAAAGCTGGTCATTTTTGAGAGAAAACTCTTAAGGATCTGCACGGGACTCCACTAAGATCAAATCCGAACGAAAAACGTCAGAAGTTCAAGACTCTACGAAGAAGCCAGCATCATCCCCCTGGAAAAGTATATGGTCACACTTTTCCAGAGAATACTCGGGAATGCAACCAGCCATCCAAACACTCGAGTCCGCAGGATTGCGGAAACCCAACACATCTCATAGCATCGCTACCTCCATGTATTGGCTCTACTAAACGAGGACCTATTCCCAAGTGACACCGACAGAGCAACTATACCCTTCTACGATTTGACCGAGACGACCCACCATCGAGGATAATACCAAAATGAACAACCCTCTCTACCGCCGGCGCCACCTCTCGCGAACGTGTGACAAACATCCGGGAGTATGACTGTCCTGAAAAAGCTTCTCAATTCAGCCGTTCGGACTCGGCATAAAATTGTAGGTCTCTTCCATTCGTCCCAAGTGATCCGGATCACTTTTCGTGTTCCATTGGGACAAAACATCAATCTTTTTTTTTTGATTCGGATCACTTTTTGCAGATCTCGATAATTTTCGAGATTTGCACACACTCTCACTAATACCAATATACTTTGCACAGCTGTTTTACGTCATTCGGAATTTGTGTTCAAAACAAAATTACGAAAAGCCTCCTGAAAAGCAATTATTCAGAACAAAAACGTAAATAATGGGCATGGACTTAATTTTGGAGCAATTACTATCATGTTCGTCTTCTTTCTCGTCATCTGTGGTCTGTGGATTTCGATTCTTCGTCGATATGATTTCCCACATTAAATTCGTATGTTTTCATCGACAAACGAAAAAAATGTGCACAGCTGATGTACTGTCTAATAATGCACTAATACATTTACAAAAGCAGATCAAACTGCCTATCGTGTTCCATTCTCAAATAAAAATCGGATGGTCCCAATGGAAAACGACATAACTTGAATTGTCGGTATGTCACTTCTTGACAATTGTGATTTTTTTTTTTTTTTTATAGACGTCACAGTTTTATTCAGAAATTATTGGACTTTGGCAGCAAAAGTTGTATTTTACAAATATTCTCCATCAAGCAATAAAAAAAGCAATAAAAATGAAAAAAGAAGATTCGTGCAAAAATCCAAAATGTTCGCTCTTACAATTTAGCTCCACCACGATGAATTCAATGCCTTGCATAAAAGAAAATCCTCAATAAACTCGCGCTATAAATACGGTGACCATATTTGCCGAAGGAAAATAAAGGACAATAATTTTACTGCTAACAAACTGTTGGTATTTAAAAAAAAATATTAGGTAAGATAGCAAAAAACATTAAATAGTTCTAAAAAACAAGAAAATATTGGATTGACATTCACTCATAGCCGTATATTAGATTTTCTTAGTTCGCTCTCATATTGAGGCAATATTCAATATAAGCAACTGGCAATGGAAAACACGCAATATTATGGCTCATAGTTATTTTACTTTTGATTAAATTAGACGTCTCACATCAACTCGATATCGCTAGCGATACACACACAGCGCATGTTGAAAAGCAACAAATATTGCTTCCTAGAATCCTAGTAGCAATAATGTGTGATTATTGACACTTTTGCGAATACTACAGTTTTTGAAGTTGTGGAAAATGATCCCTGCATCTGCGATTTTACAATAGAAGAACAAAGCTGAAAGGAAAGGGATGTTCTTGAAAAGGCCTGGAAAGCCATCGAAGCTGAAGTAAAACTTCCACGTGGATTTTTGTATCAGAAGGTGGGAAAATAATGTAGCTTTTTCTCGAATGCATGTAGTTTAGTCAGTAAAAACTCTTCTACATATGTACTTGGATTCATACTTATATGCAATTTGTGGAAAAACAAAATGCATTCGGCACTTTTCATAGTTGCTACAAAAGGCTTCCCTGTTCCCTAACGCTTTCGTTAGTTTCTCTCTTTGAGAGAGACGTCATCCCCACCACTGTCATTTTGACAGTCTTTTCCATTTTTACTACAAAAGTAAAGGAACAGAACTATTATCATTTTTCAAAAAAACTAGCGTTTATACGTGGTTGTCGTGGATTCGCCCTAGTGCCCCGTCATCGTTACAAAAGTTAGTGTGTTTTGCTACTAGCTTATTTGGATGAACAAAAATGTTCTTTATGCAAACTCAGTCCTCCTTTTCCTGTCTCTAATAAATCCAAAATCAGGAAAACTCTTTTAAAGCTATACAAACTTTGACCTTCCCCTTTTGAAGTTCGAATTTCTCCAAATCGCTTCAAGTGCTCAATTTAGCCATACAAGAAAATTTGTTTGAAAATATTTTGTGCTTCCTAGCTGTTACAGTTTGGGCTGGGTGTTGATCACCAATAAGTCAGTACAAATATATGATATTTCAACGAAAAGTTGTACACCATTTAGGTATTATGTACAAAAAAGACTATAATGAAAAAATGACCAAATTATTAGACGACAAAACAACCTACAAAACAATAAGAACAGATCCAACGGCAAAATTACCAAAAACTAATAACACTATTGTGAATAACCTTTACAAACAGAACTACATCGATCAACACCAAAAATTCAAAATGCATTGCCCCGCAGCATCAGCCCCACGACTATATGGTCTACCAAAAATACACAAACCAGACCTACCCCTACGACCCATATCTTCATCAACGAATGTACCCTGTTATCATCTAGCAAAACACATTGGACACATCCTGAAACACATCATTTCGGATCAATACAACATACAAAATGTTTTCAATTTGAAAGAAAAATTAAACGACATACACATCAATGAGGATGACATTTTGGTCTCATTTGATGTCATATCTCTGTTCACCAACATTCCAACACATCTGGCGATAAAGACCATAATGCGACGGTGGGACACCATTAAAAACCACACGAAAATACCAAGGCCACAATTTTTAAAAATATTAACTTTTTGCCTTAAAGACAACAATTACTTTAGATACAACAACAAATTTTACAACCAAACATATGGCATGCCGATGGGAAACCCTCTCTCCCCTACAATAGCGGACATCATCCTGGATAGCCTTTTGGACAACGCCATAGAAGAATTAAAAAACACTGGGATAATCATAAAAGGTCTTACAAAATACGTTGATGATATTTTTGCGGTAATAAAAAGCACAGACAAGGATACAATTATGACAACTCTAAACAAACAACACACCAAAGTACAATTCACGATAGAAATCGAAGAAAACAATTGTTTACCATATCTAGACGCTAAATTATACAGGACAGGCCAAAAAATTATATTCAACTGGTACGCAAAAGAAACATCTTCAGGGAGAATGATGAATTTCCACTCAACACAACCAATGAAACAGAAAATCAACACGGCGAACAATTTCATCAATAAGGTCATGGACATTAGCGACACAATTTTCTATGAACAAAACATACAAAAAATAAGGACAATATTACGAATGAACAATTTTCCACACAAAATCATAAATGAACTAATAAATGACAAACGCAATAAAATAAAATATCAGAAAGATCACCCAAACCCAACACCTGGCAACACCAAAACTTACTTCAGCATAACATACATACCAAACCTAACAGAGAACAGAAACTAATATAAAACAGTATGAAAATATATCGTTTGCACACAAATCAAACACGACCATCAGCAACATGTTCACCAATACGAAAGATCCCATCAAAAAAGAACAACAACACGATGTAGTATATCAAATCCCTTGCAATTGCAAGGGAAAAGAAAACGAATTATGCGAAATGATATACATAGGAACAACAAAAAGAGAGCTTGCAGTAAGAACAGCTGAGCACCAAGCGGATATCAGAAAAGGAAAAGCATCAACGGGTCTTTCACAACACATATTGGAATCCAATCACACAGCTGATTTTGACAACATACGCATATTGGACAAAGAGAAAAACAAAAATAAGAGATTCACACTAGAGAGCTTAAGAATACAACAAAAGCTGCAAAACACAATGAACACCAAAGAGGACAAAGACAATATAAAAACAAATTACAGTGTGGCCATCTAATCAACTGTGATATTTCTGTTTGTTAAGTCTCAAGTTTTTCTGTATAGCATGTAGTGTTTCTATTTATTTATTTATTTATTTAATTGTTTATTTATTTATTTATTTAATTGTTGTTTTATAATACGGACTCTACATTTTCAATGTAAAATTTAAAAAAGACAGTAAGTAGAATGAATGGATGAATGATTGAAATATGTAAATAACAAAATATCATTGTATGTATCCCAACCAAAAAGAGATCCAATAAACTACCCCTGAAGAAGTTGGGAAATACCGACGAAACGTAGGGAAAACAATGGAATAGTTCTTTTATTATTCGCATTTGAAAACAACGACCAAAAAGCCCGCAACACATATAACACAGGTAAAAATAAGTTGGTCTTTTTCTGAAAAATAAATAGTAGACTTTTTTCAATACTTGGCCAATCCGGTATCTAACAAAATGAGACCCCCTCAAGGACTTCTACATCCAAAAATGTAAAATTCTATTGGCAATTGTATTTTTGACATGAGTTTCATAAAAATATAGTTTATGTTTCGATACATCGTAGTTCGTAGAGCTCGATTGCCTAAAAATTAATTCTCTATGGATACATATTTAACAGTGTGTTAAAGGACAGTTTCAAAAATTAAGGACAAAATCCGTCCTTTATTAAAAATAAAAAAATAAAGGACAGAGGTAAAAAAGAAAGGACTCTCCTTTTAAATAAAGGACGGATGGTCAGCGTAGCTATAAAGGTTCGTATAAAAATAGGATTTCCTCAAAAATACTAAACTTTGTTTTCTCCAGAAAGTATGGTATCATGAAAAAATTAAGAAAAAAAATGAATTGAAAATCAAAGAAGAATATGAAGATTTGTACAAAAATCCACAATGGTCGGCCTCGAAAATCCTCAAAAAACTTGCGCTTTCAAGGTTTGTATATAAATGTGATTGCGCCAAGAATACTAAACTTTATTTTCCACAGAAATCTGGGATATAAAATACGCACCTTTCCACAAGGAAACCATTGTGAGTGAGGAGCATGCATCTATCAAAGGAATTGCATGATCTGTACTACAACGCTTCTTTACGGACAACCATATCAAGAGACTACAGATAAGCGCAGTCACCCTATGGGATGGAAAGAACTAGAGGCAAGGTACAACTAGAGGAATTCTCTGACTACAGACATTCTCTTTACAAATGACTCAAGTCAGGGCAACTATACCCTTCTACGATTTGACCGAGACAACCCACCATCGAGGATAATACCAAAATGAACAACCCTCTCTATCTCTCTCTTGTATCAATCTGAGATGGCTTTGAAATAATTCAAATTATTGACCGCTTTTGGGACGTGTTCAGCAAATTGTGTGTATGGTGTGGTGAATTAATTACCAACTTATATTTTATTTAAAAGCATAATAATTATATTTGGGTGATAACAAGGTATCTATATATAAATGCCTATGATAATAGGCGTTTTTTTTTGAGAATCTATAGCTAGCTCACTTTTATTTTAACATGCAAAACTTTTATACTCACTTTTGTTTATTTGATCTCCCTTTTGGTTTTACATGCAAAATTGTTATACTCACTTTTGGTTTTGTTATACTCACTTCCCAAAAAATACGTCAATTATTACAAAAAAAAAATATTATTTTAAGCGTAGCGTATACACGGCGCCGTCAAATTGAAATAAAAAAGTGGCATTTTTGATTTAAAAAAAAAGTTCGTTTCCATAGTAACGCGTAAACTAAAGCGAAAAGTGAACTGTACTGAAAAGTGTAGAGATGTAATATTTTAATTTAAAACACATAATTATTTTGTTTTGTTATGTTATCATAGTTTTGCTTTTTGTGTAGGTATTCTTTTGTTTTTCACAATGAAATTATAACATAATTTAGATAATAATCCACAAATTTTCAATAGCATTCGCGGATTTTTACTATTTTGTTTCTATGTAAATATAGTGGAAAATTAGAGAATTAACTAATACGAAAACATACAGGCAGTTTTAGGGCATGTATTTTCTATGGAAGGTCTATTGCCAGATCCTGAACGAATTAAAGCCATTCAGGGGATTAGAGAAAATTTTTGGAACTTTCAATTTCTTAAGATCCTTTATACCGAATTTCGCTGAAATAAATGCACCTTTGAGAGAGCTACTTCGCAAAAATTTAAAGTTTATCTGGACGAAAAGGAATTCGCAGATTTTACAATCGATAAAGGAAAAATTATAATGCAATTTTACTACAACGCGTGGCCAAAATCAAAGCATTCTTTGGCGGATGAGTTGAAATTTTATTGGACTATCAAAGACCGTTTGTTTGTTGAAAATGGTCTGTTATTCTACAATAATAGAATCTTTGTTCCCCAAACTTTAGTCCAAAAAATTCTTGGTCTTTTACACGAATCTCATTTTGGAATAAGTAAAACCAAAGCTGCGCAAAAATGTTTTTTTATTGGCCTCTCATGAATCGCGACATTGAAAATGTCATTTTTATTAAATGCAGAATTTGTAAGAAATTAGATCGAATAATAGACATCAATCATTAATTCCACATCCCACGCCAAGCTACCCATTTCAAAAAGTCGGGTGTGACTTATTTGACTTTGGTGGCAAGTCATATTTGGTCTTAGTTGACTACCTATCAAAATGGTTGGAAATAAAACCGTTATCCAACAAAACCGAATGTAGTGTTATCACTGCCCTTAAGGAAGTGTTTACTACACATGGAATTCCTGCAACTGTTGTATCAGGTATCAGCCATTTAATTCTTTTGAGGTGCTTAATTTTGCAAGGGATTGGAATTTCAATTTTAGCTTTTCAAGTCCTCGCTATGCACGTTCCAATGGACTAGCACAGAAAGGAGTCCATATCGCAAAAACACTACTTTGAAAAGCACATGAGCAAGATGGAGACATTGACACCGCTCTTTTGGAGTACAGGTCTACACCAATTATAAATTGTATGGAAGAGAAATTAAAAAAACAAACATTTATGTTCGAGCTAATAATTTATTAAAAAGGGAAATGTTATATAAAATACTTATGTACTTTTATGTACTTGCCCTTCAGTCAAAAAACAAGTAGTTTCGTCACTGGCATTAAAAATGCAGTTGCATTTATGTTTAGACACGCACTTTCTTTGGTAGGATTTAGAGTCTGCAGCATGGTTGGTCTTCCGAAGCCATCTGAAGCTATGATGAAAGACAATAGAGAAACTATTTTAACCACTGAATTGATTTAACTGCAATATCCGTATCGAAAACACTCTTCTTCCACTCGTGAATGCACTTTTGCATTCGCTTCCTTAATCGACAAACAGTGGACGAAAAAACACAAGAAAACCAAAATAGGATAAATAATTGACGAAACCACTTGTTTTTTTTAAACATTTTATTCACATTCGATTCAAAACACAAGTTTTTTCATGAATTTTGTTAATATGACGCGTCGAGCTGAGCAGAAAATAAGTAAATCTGCGACTTAATTGAAAGGAACAACAAAAAAAAGACACATGTTATGAACGATATATATTTTTCCAAACACATTTACAGAATTCCGAAACTATATCTTCTGTATTTTCCCTTTTATTTAAACATTTAAAGAACCAACACAACTCGTTCCATATAAAACACACGTATGTAAATACCAAGTGTCAAAATGTTCACTCCGCAACTATGACGTACATGCGCAGAACAAATCAAAAATGAAAACTTCTGTGCGCTATCTTGTCTTGTTGTATCATGACTTATTGAACCGTCGTCTTTGATATACACATATCTACTTAACAGTTGTCAAAGTCATCGTCATCGTCGGTGTTGCTTTCATTTCAGAATCTCTTTTTAATATTTTATAAAATAAAAACAAAACTTTATTATTGCGTACGAAAAATGACGATTCAAAAATGCACAAATACTCACAAATTAGTTATCTTTATTTTTTGAACTATTGCGGATTCCAGCCAACAAAAAACTTGGAATGACACTTACCACATCCGTGTAATCGCCTCTTATTTGCCGGTCGCTCGCCTATGTTATTCAGCTCTCTCACGTGCATGACCAGACCACACGATTGACAATAATTGGCCGCGTTCCATTGACCGCTAGTCATAATATCCATGATGGAGGAGTGCCGGCGCTATAGATCTAGCGGCAGCGGCAAAGTGACATTAAAGCCAACTTGAATTCGTAATATTTCATCTTCATGAGAGTCAAAAATTTATTTTGTGTCATCATGCCGCATATTTATTAATACACTATAATTTAAATAAACAAATAGGATAGGGGTATTCACGATTCAGTGTATCAGGTCTAGTATCATTGTGAAAGTGTAAAAGTTTGAAGTTTGCTTACACTATAACAACAAAATATACCTACTCGCTACACTTTTACACTTTTACTATACCCCAGACCTATAGTAACAAACAAATACAACAGTGTAAAATGTACAAGTTCACAAATGTCAGTTCGATTTCAAATGTTTTTTTGTTCAGTGTTGCTATAGAAATTAGAACAAGTAAAAGTGTTATCATCGGCCTGGCCGATGCTTTGATACCCTCCACTGCATAAAAGTTTTGTATGGTAGGTAGCAAAACTACCGTCGAGTCGTTTCGATGCTATCGTGCTTTAACAGACAGAGAGAGACGTGTGTCCAATAGTGGTTTTGTATGGGAGGTAACAGAACTACTTGACCGACATGGACCATTTTTAATACAAACTTGAAGGCCATAAATATAAGACCTCTCATAAAATTTCAGTTCCCTAAGTCGATTCGTTCGGACGCTATCGTGATTTCAACAGACAGAGAGAGACGTGGGTCTAATAGTGGTTTTGTATTGGAGGTACCAGAACTACTTGACCGACATAGCCCATTTTCAATACTAACCTGACGACGGTAAAAGGAAGTCCTCTCACAAAATTTCATTCGCCTATGTCGAATCGTTTGGACGCTATCGTGGTTTCAACAGACAGAGAGACACATGGGTCTAATAGTGGTTTTGTATGGGAGGTACCAGAACTACTTGACCGACATAGCTCATTTTCAATACCAACCTGACGACGGTAAAAAGAAGTCGTCTCACAAAATTTCATTCGCCTAGGTCAATTCCTTTGGACGCTATCGTGCTTTCAACAGACAGACAGACAGACAGACGGACATGGCTAAATCGATTCAGAATGTGATCCTGATTCAGAATATATATACTTTATAGGGTCTCCAGTGAATCCTTCTTGGCGTTACAAACGTAATGGCAAAGTGAATATACCTTCCTGTGGGTATAAAAAGTGTGCTCACGATGTGATAATAAAAATACAATTTCACAATTTTACTACAGTGTATCAGCCAAATCGTGAATACCCCTATGTATATTAATTACATACAAGTTTGAATTCCCATTTTAAACCAAATTGGAAATATTTGGCTTCTGCACTTTCACTTTTATTTTGACAGTTCGTTATTTTTTTTTTCAATCCAGCAGTTCATTTTGCGCTAGATTGGAAAATCTCCCGGAAAAGGATATTTTACAAAATTTGCTAGAGCTTTAGCGCAAATGCTGAAATGTCAGTTTTTATACCCTCCACAGGAAGGTATATTCACTTTGCCATTACGTTTGTAACGCCAAGAAGGATTCACCGGAGACCCTATAAAGTATATATATTCTGAATCAGGATCACATTCTGAATCGATTTAGCCATGTCCGTCTGTCTGTCTGTCTGTCTGTTGAAAGCACGATAGCGTCCAAAGGAATTGACCTAGGCGAATGAAATTTTGTGAGACGACTTCTTTTTACCGTCGTCAGGTTGGTATTGAAAATGAGCTATGTCGGTCAAGTAGTTCTGGTACCTCCCATACAAAACCACTATTAGACCCATGTGGGTCTCTGTCTGTTGAAACCACGATAGCGTCCAAACGATTCGACATAGGCGAATGAAATTTTGTGAGAGGACTTCCTTTTACCGTCGTCAGGTTAGTATTGAAAATGGGCTATGTCGGTCAAGTAGTTCTGGTACCTCCAATACAAAACCACTATTAGACCCACGTCTCTCTCTGTCTGTTGAAATCACGATAGCGTCCGAACGAATCGACTTAGGGAACTGAAATTTTATGAGAGGTCTTATATTAATGGCCTTCAAGTTTGTATTAAAAATGGTCCATGTCGGTCAAGTAGTTCTGTTACCTCCCATACAAAACCACTATTGGACACACGTCTCTCTCTGTCTGTTAAAGCACGATAGCATCGAAACGACTCAACGGTAGTTTTGCTACCTACCATACAAAACTTTTATGCAGTGGAGGGTATCAAAGCATCGGCCAGGCCGATGATAACACTTTTACTTGTTACTTGTTGTATATGGAGTTTGGCATTTCTGGCCATTGTGTGATCGGGTGTAAATTTTTGGGTTGACACGCTCACAGATGACATTTAAATGACGATCTAATGCTGGGTTTCCACTTGTCGATTTGAAATTGACAATTGACGTATTTTTATGCCAAATAAAAACTTGGCAAGTGGAAATAGCGAAAAATTGCTTGTCAATGAATTGACTAACAGCGTTTGTCAATAACTGACAAAGAAACCACTGGACAAGGGGAAATAGCTGAATTGTCAAACAAAATTTCACTTTGTATAATTGACAGAGACAATTTAATTGGCATCGAGTTCATAAGTTGGTCAATCAACTGACAAACGATTTGTTGCCAATAATTGGCATAAGTGGAAATGAACTGACGTTGGTGTCGTTCAATGACATAAACGCGAGGGCTTTCATACTTTGTCAATCAACCGACATGTGGAAACCCACCTTAATAGTAAAATTTTGTAACCGCAGCATGTCAAAAATTGAAACGATTTTTGATATGTGTAACAGTAGCTTATTCCTAAGACTATAGCATTCCCACTGACGCCCGTTGTTTACATGCCGGTCAAATGAATTAACCATAGAAATAAAATCTGTATTGTAAATGCAAGATAGCTGCGTATATGTACTCCTGCAGCCATTTACATCATTTCACGGAAAATTCCATACAGTAAAAGATTTGCTTTCATATACATATCTAATTACTTGTTATTTTATTAAATTGTAATTTTATTTTTGACTATACATCATTTACTAATTATAATTAACTTAATGTACAGTGTTTCCTATGGGAATACAGAATAAAATAAAGGACTTATCTTATAAAATAACTTATGTAACTATTTTAATATTTATATATACAATACAGATACATATATATTTAAAGTACATTCTTAGAATTAAAAGAAGGTAGTATAACGTATGTTTCCAGCCGGGGTAGGACGGCGGGAATGTCCGGGTCCTAGAACCTAAGAGCGAGGGGGAAATCAAACCAAACTTTGTGGAGCGGAAGAATTGGAAACGCACAATTTAACTTTTCAACTTAAATTCAAAACTTTATTCACTTTCTTAAAAATATAGCTTAATGTCTAATGCTGCGTGGCGGAGCTCTGGCGACTGACTGCTCATCTAAGGCGGATCTGCCTTTTATAATGGTCCCTGCTGTCGTTGTTGTTGTCTCTGCTGCTGTGGTTGTTGTTTCTGCTGCTGTTGTGGTTGTTCCTGCTGCTGTTGCTGTTGTTGTTGCCGTGTCGATTGTGAACTCTGTGGGGCATGCTAATCTCGTTATTAGTCTATCGCTACGACTACTGCTACGACTACCACTACTACTACTACGACTCCAAGGAGGGACGGGTACCTGGGCCGCAATGAACTGCGCACCCTGTGTCCCCACTGACCACTCTTTCTACCCGAGTCCCGTAGTTACCACCAGAGCGCTTCTGCTCCACACACGTAACTGGATCCAGCCTCCGTGCGTATGGTCCGGTGGCCACCACTCGACTGATCTGCTGGCTGTCGTGGTTTAGATCGGGCAGTGCTAGTGTGTGGTAGGTTGGCAGCGCGTTGGTGTGGTAGGTTGGTGCTGCGGTGGCGTGGTACGGTGACTTGCGGTGGTATGGGAGGGTGGTGAGTTGCGTCGCTGGTGTGGATGGTGATAGCTCCGTTGGTGTGGTAGTTTGGCACTGTGCTGCGGTGGGGCGGTAGGGTGAGTTGCTACGTATGGTGAGTTTCGTCGCTGAGGTGTGGGTATCGATAGCTCTGTGTGTGTGTGTCTCGGCAATGATGGGTTGATCGGCAGTGGTGATGCCGCGTGGTGAATTGGGTTGGTAGTGTGGGTTTCCTCTATTATTTATACTTGCACAGTATGTGGCGAAAACCGTTTCGTTACATCCCCCCCTTACTTTGGGCAATTCAACATCCGTTGATTGAGTTGAGGGAATAGGGAATCGTCGTTGATAGTTTTGCCGTCTGACCTCAATGTTATGTATCTTTACGGCTTCTGTTCGCTGTAGTGGCTTATCCCGTTGGCAGGACATGTAGCGACGCATATATTTTTTTACGTCCCTAAACATGCCCGGCCAATAGTAGCTCTTGGCTATTCTGGCAATGGTCTTCTTAGTCCCTTGATGTGTAACAGTTGATTCATTGTGGCACTCTTGCAAAATCCGTTGTCGTTGGTCATCGGCGACGCAGAGTTTCCAAGAGGTGTAGCCTTCTTCGAGGTGGGCGATGCTGTCGTGGATGTGACGGTACAGGTTTCCGTCTCTGATCTGGTAGTCCCGGAAGCTTGATGGCTCTTTCAAGACGGCTGCTTTCTTCTTGGCATACCAGCCTTCTCTTTTCGGCGGCAGGTCGACGGCGTAGAGTACATCTGGTCCATCTGTGACATTGGCTGGTGGTCTATGTTCACTTAAAGAATCGGCGATGGCTTCGGACGCTGTTTCGCTTACTGGCTGTTTTGGGATTTCAATGATGTTGGAGTCGAGGCGTAGGAACACGCCCGCTCGTGCAAGGAAATCCATTCCCAGTACAATGGCGTTGGTCATGTGTGGCATGATCAAGAACTTCTGCTTATATGCCCTGGTGTTGAAATGGATATTGATCATGGTGCTACTCTGAATTAGCACATGAGTGCCATCTGCGAGACGTATGTATTGGACATCGCTTGGGCTTGGTATTACGTCGGTGGCAATTTTATTGGCTGTTTCCGAGTCAATAAAAGAACGTGTTGCTCCGGTGTCGATGAGTGCTTCGAAGATTTCGTTGTTGATGGAAATGTGAGCAAAGATGCGTGTGTCGTCGTTTATAAACAGCGGATGAGGGTTTGTGGGGACTTGACTTATGCGAGTTCCTGGTTGCCTCAATTGGCCGGAACTCGACCACGTACGTCGACAACAATCCCTTGTACGAACGTTTGGTCTGCCACAATCCCAACAAAAGAGTACTTGAGGGTTTCGACAGCTCTGCCGCACATGGCCTTCTTGACCGCATCTCCAGCAACAGTTACGTAGTTCTAGTCTCCTCTGTTCCGCCGGAACCTGACGATGATACTCTGGGTCCGACCAATGTTGAGTTGTTGGTACTTCGTCGCTTTGTCTCCTATCGGGTGCTTCCATGGTGGCTACTTGACTTGGGCGTTGGTCAGCGCGGATGCACTCATATTCTTCGGCGAGGAGGATGAGTTCCCGTAGCGTGGTGAAATCCTTCCGTCGAATGTATAGCTTGTATTCTGGTCGGCAATTATTGTAGATCCTCTGTAGCTGTTGCTTTCTGTCCATTCCTGTTGCAAGACGCATGAGTGTTTGGATTGCCATAACGTAATCCGTAAATGTTTCCCTGGGGCTCTGGATGCGTCGGCGGATGTCGTCCTCAAGTCGCTCGAAGTATCGTGGTGGCAAGAAGAATAAATGGAAATCTCGCTTGAAGTCCTCCCAATTGGTCCAGTCGCTTTGGTTATTGCGATACCAGGATAATGCTTTGTCTTTCAATAACTCAGGCAAAGTTCTGGTTATCCGGTCGAAGGGAAGGCAGTAGCAGGTTGCGAGTTCTTCGATTCGTGCTAAGAACCCGAGTGGATCCCTTCCTCCATCGTAGCGGATTCCCCATTTACGAACTTGGTCGCAGATTTGTGCGTCGCTGATTTCAGGCTCAGATGTCTTCTGTCGCATAGCTTCGTCTTTCGATGTTCCCGCTAGATTTTCGTAGCGGTCTCCGGATTTCTCCTCCATGGTGGTTGGTGTCTTCTGTGGTATCGTCGCCTGACTTCGCTGTGCCGCTATCTTGACCGTTATGTTCTGCTGACGGTCTGCTGTTCTGTTGAGTATAATGAATTCGAAGGCCGGATTGTAGTGTTCCCCTTCGCACTGTGATCGATGTCTTTGCTTTGCTTTACTTTAATTTTAATTTTGAAGTCCCTGCTCGGGCGCCATTTATAACGTATGTTTCCAGCCGGGGTAGGACGGCGGGAATGTCCGGGTCCTAGAACCTAAGAGCGAGGGGGAAATCAAACCAAACTTTGTGGAGCGGAAGAATTGGAAACGCACAATTTAACTTTTCAACTTAAATTCAAAACTTTATTCACTTTCTTAAAAATATAGCTTAATGTCTAATGCTGCGTGGCGGAGCTCTGGCGACTGACTGCTCATCTAAGGCGGATCTGCCTTTTATAATGGTCCCTGCTGTCGTTGTTGTTGTCTCTGCTGCTGTGGTTGTTGTTTCTGCTGCTGTTGTGGTTGTTCCTGCTGCTGTTGCTGTTGTTGTTGCCGTGTCGATTGTGAACTCTGTGGGGCATGCTAATCTCGTTATTAGTCTATCGCTACGACTACTACTACGACTACCACTACTACTACTACAACTCCAAGGAGGGACGGGTACCTGGGCCGCAATGAACTGCGCACCCTGTGTCCCCACTGACCACTCTTTCTACCCGAGTCCCGTAGTTACCACCAGAGCGCTTCTGCTCCACACACGTAACTGGATCCAGCCTCCGTGCGTATGGTCCGGTGGCCACCACTCGACTGATCTGCTGGCTGTCGTGGTTTAGATCGGGCAGTGCTAGTGTGTGGTAGGTTGGCAGCGCGTTGGTGTGGTAGGTTGGTGCTGCGGTGGCGTGGTACGGTGACTTGCGGTGGTATGGGAGGGTGGTGAGTTGCGTCGCTGGTGTGGATGGTGATAGCTCCGTTGGTGTGGTAGTTTGGCACTGTGCTGCGGTGGGGCGGTAGGGTGAGTTGCTACGTATGGTGAGTTTCGTCGCTGAGGTGTGGGTATCGATAGCTCTGTGTGTGTGTGTCTCGGCAATGATGGGTTGATCGGCAGTGGTGATGCCGCGTGGTGAATTGGGTTGGTAGTGTGGGTTTCCTCTATTATTTATACTTGCACAGTATGTGGCGAAAACCGTTTCGTTACAGTAGGATATTTTACTATAAACTTAGTACGGTCGACCATTCGTTGTGCTACCATAGTAAGGTCTGTCAGGTAACTTAGGTGGAACGTTGCGGAAAGACCTGCTAAAAAAATAATGAGAAAATTAAAAAAAAAATTGAATTGTTTAAAATTAAAATAGAGTAAGAACAAATAGTCGTTTAACCCATGCAATTTATAAGTTAATAATCACCCCTATCGTGGAATCCTCCGGGAGGAATTATTCACGAAAAAGAATATTTTGGTAAGTGAATAGAATAGTTCCCCGTTCGGGAAAAAATCGATTTGAACGTTTTTAACGATACAGTGAAGCTTATTCACAGTACCCACTCGGGGAGCCGTTCACTTTGCGGATGCGACGATAGCAAAATATTCTTTTCCGTGAATAATTCCCCCCGACGGATTCCACGATAGGGGTGAATATATTATATATTATCTTTCTTTTTTTTCGTATTTATTTATTTAGACCTGAGTGAGTGAGGAGCATGCATCTATCAAAGGAATTGCATGATCTGTACTACAACGCTTCTTTACGGACAACCATATCAAGAGACTACAGATAAGCGCAGTCACCCTATGGGATGGAAAGAACTAGAGGCAAGGTACAACTAGAGGAATTCTCTGACTACAGACATTCTCTTTACAAATGACTCAAGTCAGGGCAACTATACCCTTCTACGATTTGACCGAGACAACCCACCATCGAGGATAATACCAAAATGAACAACCCTCTCTATCTCTCTCTTGTATCAATCTGAGATGGCTTTGAAATAATTCAAATTATTGACCGCTTTTGGGACGTGTTCAGCAAATTGTGTGTATGGTGTGGTGAATTAATTACCAACTTATATTTTATTTAAAAGCATAATAATTATATTTGGGTGATAACAAGGTATCTATATATAAATGCCTATGATAATAGGCGTTTTTTTTTGAGAATCTATAGCTAGCTCACTTTTATTTTAACATGCGAAACTTTTATACTCACTTTTGTTTATTTGATCTCCCTTTTGGTTTTACATGCAAAATTGTTATACTCACTTTTGGTTTTGTTATACTCACTTCCCAAAAAATACGTCAATTATTACAAAAAAAAAATATTATTTTAAGCGTAGCGTATACACGGCGCCGTCAAATTGAAATAAAAAAGTGGCATTTTTGATTTAAAAAAAAAGTTCGTTTCCATAGTAACGCGTAAACTAAAGCGAAAAGTGAACTGTACTGAGAAGTGTAGAGATGTAATATTTTAATTTAAAACACATAATTATTTTGTTTTGTTATGTTATCATAGTTTTGCTTTTTGTGTAGGTATTCTTTTGTTTTTCACAATGAAATTATAACATAATTTAGATAATAATCCACAAATTTTCAATAGCATTCGCGGATTTTTACTATTTTGTTTCTATGTAAATATAGTGGAAAATTAGAGAATTAACTAATACGAAAACATACAGGCAGTTTTAGGGCATGTATTTTCTAAGGAAGGTCTATTGCCAGATCCTGAACGAATTAAAGCCATTCAGGGGATTAGAGAAAATTTTTGGAACTTTCAATTTCTTAAGATCCTTTATACTGAATTTCGCTGAAATAAATGCACCTTTGAGAGAGCTACTTCGCAAAAATTTAAAGTTTATCTGGACGAAAAGGAATTCGCAGATTTTACAATCGATAAAGGAAAAATTATAATGCAATTTTACTACAACGCGTGGCCAAAATCAAAGCATTCTTTGGCGGATGAGTTGAAATTTTATTGGACTATCAAAGACCGTTTGTTTGTTGAAAATGGTCTGTTATTCTACAATAAGAGAATCTTTGTTCCCCAAACTTTAGTCCAAAAAATTCTTGGTCTTTTACACGAATCTCATTTTGGAATAAGTAAAACCAAAGCTGCGCAAAAATGTTTTTTTATTGGCCTCTCATGAATCGCGACATTGAAAATGTCATTTTTATTAAATGCTGAATTTGTAAGAAATCAGATCGAATAATAGACATCAATCATTAATTCCACATCCCACGCCAAGCTACCCATTTCAAAAAGTCGGGTGTGACTTATTTGACTTTGGTGGCAAGTCATATTTGGTCTTAGTTGACTACCTATCAAAATGGTTGGAAATAAAACCGTTATCCAACAAAACCGAATGTAGTGTTATCACTGCCCTTAAGGAAGTGTTTACTACACATGGAATTCCTGCAACTGTTGTATCAGATAATCAGCCATTTAATTCTTTTGAGGTGCTTAATTTTGCAAGGGATTGGAATTTCAATTTTAGCTTTTCAAGTCCTCGCTATGCACGTTCCAATGGACTAGCAGAGAAAGGAGTCCATATCGCAAAAACACTACTTCGAAAAGCACATGAGCAAGATGGAGACATTGACACCGCTCTTTTGGAGTACAGGTCTACACCAATTACAGATTGTATGGAAGAGAAATTAAAAAACCAAACATTTATGTTCGAGCTAATAATTTATTAAAAAGGGAAATGTTATATAAAATACTTATGTACTTTTATGTACTTGCCCTTCAGTCAAAAAACAAGTAGTTTCGTCACTGGCATTAAAAATGCAGTTGCATTTATGTTTAGACACGCACTTTCTTTGGTAGGATTTAGAGTCTGCAGCATGGTTGGTCTTCCGAAGCCATCTGAAGCTATGATGAAAGACAATAGAGAAACTATTTTAACCACTGAATTGATTTAACTGCAATATCCGTATCGAAAACACTCTTCTTCCACTCGTGAATGCACTTTTGCATTCACTTCCTTAATCGACAAACAGTGGACGAAAAAACACAAGAAAACCAAAATAGGATAAATAATTGACGAAACCACTTGTTTTTTTAAACATTTTATTCACATTCGATTCAAAACACAAGTTTTTTCATGAATTTTGTTAATACGACGCGTCGAGCTGAGCAGAAAATAAGTAAATCTGCGACTTAATTGAAAGGAACAACAATGAACGATAAATATTTTTCCAAACACATTTACAGAATTCCGAAACTATATCTTCTGTATTTTCCCTTTTATTTAAACATTTAAAGAACCAACACAACTCGTTCCATATAAAACACACGTATGTAAATACCAAGTGTCAAAATGTTCACTCCGCAACTATGACGTACATGCGCAGAACAAATCAAAAATGAAAACTTCTGTGCGCTATCTTGTCTTGTTGTATCATGACTTATTGAACCGTCGTCTTTGATATACACATATCTACTTAACAGTTGTCAAAGTCATCGTCATCGTCATCGTCGGTGTTGCTTTCATTTCAGAATCTCTTTTTAATATTTTATAAAATAAAAACAAAACTTTATTATTGCGTACGAAAAATGACGATTCAAAAATGCACAAATACTCACAAATTAGTTATCTTTATTTTTTGAACTATTGCGGATTCCAGCCAACAAAAAACTTGAAATGACACTTACCACATCCGTGTAATCGCCTCTTATTTGCCGGTCGCTCGCCTATGTTATTCAGCTCTCTCACGTGCATGACCAGACCACACGATTGACAATAATTGGCCGCGTTCCATTGACCGCTAGTCATAATATCCATGATGGAGGAGTGCCGGCGCTATAGATCTAGCGGCAGCGGCAAAGTGACATTAAAGCCAACTTGAATTCGTAATATTTCATCTTCATGAGAGTCAAAAATTTATTTTGTGTCATCATGCCGCATATTTATTAATACACTAATAAACAAATAGGATAGGGGTATTCACGATTCAGTGTATCAGGTCTAGTATCATTGTGAAAGTGTAAAAGTTTGAAGTTTGCTTACACTATAACAACAAAATATACCTACTCGCTACACTTTTACACTTTTACTATACCCCAGACCTATAGTAACAAACAAATACAACAGTGTAAAATGTACAAGTTCACAAATGTCAGTTCGATTTCAAATGTTTTTTTGTTCAGTGTTGCTATAGAAATTAGAACAAGTAAAAGTGTTATCATCGGCCTGGCCGATGCTTTGATACCCTCCACTGCATAAAAGTTTTGTATGGTAGGTAGCAAAACTACCGTCGAGTCGTTTCGATGCTATCGTGCTTTAACAGACAGAGAGAGACGTGTGTCCAATAGTGGTTTTGTATGGGAGGTAACAGAATGATGGATGCCGCAGATATTTCTGGAAGAAACTAAGGTTTAACAAAAACACGTTCGTCCATTAAAGGTTAAAAGGAAGCAAAAGTTTATTTCGACATATTGACATAAATCAGTGTTACCAATAAGTATAAATAATTTCAAGTTTTAACATTTGAGAAATGCTACCAAATCAACATTCCCACTAAAACTTGTATTATTGCAACCCAATTGATTTTATCAAAATTTTAATTGTTGGTGATGGTAGCGGCTTTGTCATTATATCAGCCGCCATTTCTTCAGATGGAATTTGTACCAAACTCATTTTACCCTCTGCTATTACATCTCTGATGAAGTGGTGACGGACATCAATATGTTTTGTACGTGGACGGTAACTCTCATTGGACGCAAGGTGAATTGCGCATTGGCTGTCGCAAAACAGCTTCATAGATGAATCATGTCCTGTTAGCTCGTACTGGATACCCTTTAGCCACATCGCCTCTTGAACAGCTGTTCCCATTGAAATGTATTCCGCTTCTGCGGTGGACAATGCAACAGTAGCTTGTTTTCTCGAACCCCATGATATAGCGCCACCTTGTGACAAAAATATATATCCGCTAATTGATTTCCTTTCGTCTAAATCGTTGGCATAATCAGCGTCGCAATATCCAACTATTTCACCATTTCCGTCACGGTTATAGCACAGTTTTGTATTCGAAGTTCCCTTCAAAAATCTAAGAAGTCTCTTAGCTGCTAGCCAATGTTCTTTGCCCGGGTTATTGTTGAAACGGCTTAAAAAATTAACGGCATAGCAAATGTCTGGACGACTAATTTGGGCCGCAAAAAGCAAACTGCCGATTAATTCCTGGTAAGGTACTGTGGCCATTTCAAGTTTTTCGTCTTCTGATTTTGGACAGTTGTCCTTGCTTAACTTAACGTTGACATCCATTGGGCTTGAGACTGGATTGCAATTGGTCATGCCAAAACGAGTTAGCATTTTTAAAATGTATTGTTGTTGATGTATATAGAGCTTTCCAGATACTCTATTATGTTCTAAATTCATACCCAAAAATGAATTGACTCTAGAAAGCTCTTTCATTTGAAATCTCGATTTTAAATATTTTTTTAATTTTTCAGATTCTTTAATATCTTTTGAAAATATTAAAATATCGTCTACATAGACGGCCAATATTAAAAACGAATCATTTCTGCCATTATTAAAATAAATGCACGGATCATACCGCGATTGCTTCAAGTTAAATTCTTTAAGAGCTTTACTTAACTTGAGATTCCATGTTCTAGAAGATTGTTTCAATCCATATATAGATTTCTTTAACTTTAGAACTTTATTTTTTGGAATATTTAAACCTTCAGGTGGGATAATATATACTTCATCTAATAACTCACCTTGAAGGAACGCTGTTACTGCATCAAGTTGCTCGATGTGAAGATCCATTTTCGCTGCCAGTGACAGAAGATAACGTAATGAACTGTATCTGATAACGGGAGAATAAACTTCGTCAAAGTCGATGCCCTTCCGCTGACCGCAACCCTTTGCAACAAGTCTTGCCTTGTATCGAATAGATTCATCACAAACACCTATTTTTGTTTTAAATACCCATTTTGAATGCAGGGCTTTCTTGCCAACCGGAAGATCAACTGTTTCCCATGTATGATTTTTTATTAACGAATCTTCCTCTTCGCTTATCGCCTTCTTCCAGCTTGATGCGTCGGATCTCGAAATCGCTTCATCGTAAGTATTAGGATCTTCAGCTTCTTTTACCTCGCTGACAAAATTTACATAATCTTCGAAATTCTTGGGCTTAGGTTCTCGAGTCGAACGCCGCACAGGTCCAGCTATGATATCTCTATTTGTATTTAATAATGAATTCGATGGAATGAAATCTGAGCTTGTGTCAAAATCGAATTCGCCATTAGGAGTCTCAGCATCAGCATACAAATCGTCATCATCATCATGAATTGACTCTTCTTCAGCAGACTCAGAATCATCACCAATAAAGTCATCAACAGCGCCATGTTCAGCAGCAGCAGGTTCAGCAACAACATCTTCAACAACAACATCCCCAGCAACAACATCTTCAGCAACAACAAGTTTAGGATTTCTCTCATCAGTTTCCACTAAATTCTGATCTGTTGATAAATCAAAAGAATTAGTACTGCTTTTGATACCAATTACCTCATAAAAGCGCCGATTTTCCAAAAATTTTACTTCTCTAGTGATGTGCATCTTTTTGTCTAACGGGTTGTACATCCTGTAGCCTTTAGAGTTTTCTGCATATCCGACCATAATGCATTTAATTGACTTTACATCAAATTTCGCTCTCTTCTGTTTCGGCACCAATACCATTCCAATCGCACCAAACACTCGCAAATGAGACAAGTCAATTTTAGCACCAGTCCAAATCTCCTCAGGGCAGCGATTTCCCAAACTTTTTATTGGAGATCTATTTATTAAATAAGCCGCCGTATATACAGCTTCACCCCAATAACGCTTGTCCAAGCCAGCGTCAAAAAGAAGACAGCGCGCCTTTTCCACCAGTGACCGGTTCATTCTTTCCGCTTTTCCATTTTGTTCTGGACAATACGGAGTTGAAGTTTGATGTATTATCCCAGATGACTCAAAACATTTTTTCATCTCTGTATTTATGAACTCGGTACCATTATCCGATCGAAAGATTTTTATTTTTTTGTTCATTTGATTTTCCACCATATTTTTAAAAATTAAAAAATGTTTTGCAACCTCGCTTTTATTTTTCATTGCATACACAAACACTTTTTTTGAAAAATCATCTAAAAATAAAACATAGTACCTTGCTCCTCCAAGCGATGCTTTCTCCATAGGACCAGCAACATCCGAATGGATCAGCTGCAGAAAATCTGTTGTAGTAGTTGTTGATGGTTTAAAACTATGCCTAGACTGCTTTCCTTTACAGCATGTAATGCAATTTTTGCTTACATCACTGTCTGCATCCATTAATTCCAATTTTCGTAAAACTTCTGAACTTGGATGCCCCATCCGTCTGTGCCATAAATTGTTTTTACACTCAGTAGCAACCCGAGCGGTATTTATCATAGGAATGTTCAGCTTGTAAACTTTATCAATCTCAGTAGCTGACGCAAAAATTGTTTGTTTACTGTCGAAAATTTTACAACCATCCAAATCGAATTTAATTGTGTTTCCATTTTTTATAATTTGACTTATCGACATCAAGTTAACACTAATACCTGGAACATGAAGGACATCTCGCATAAGAACTTCATTAGCAACGTCTGCACCGTACATCAGCATCGTAATATCACCTTTTCCAGCAACTTCCAACTTCGATCCATCTGCCAAAGTAACAAAATCCTTGGTGGAACTCTGAACGTAGCTGTCGAACATCTCCGCATTCTTTGCCATGTGCGATGATGCACCAGAGTCCACAAACCATGAATGATTATGTTCTTGCACAGAATACGATGTAAATACAGCAAACTTACTTTGGTTTTCCGATCTTTTGGGACAGTTTTTTTTAATGTGCCCAACAGCACCACAACCAAAACATTTAATGAATTTAGCTTTATTTTTAGGTTTCCCTTTGAAAGCCGCCATGGCCTGACTGCCAGCAGCACCCTCAGACGATTTGTTATAGCACTCGAAATCTTGTAACAACTTTGATTTGATGGAATCAGCTGTTATTTTGATTCCGCTGCTTTCGATTGCCATAATCATTGGCTGGAATTTATCCGGCAAACCGCTCAACAGTAAACTACCCACCCACTCATCATCTACCTTCATTTGAATGGAATTTAGTTTGTGAGCAGTTCCGATGAAAATTGTATTCGATGGTATACTTCCTTAATTTTACTTTAATAATTCGTAGGATCTGGGCCCATAACCTGATGGATGCCGCAGATATTTCTGGAAGAAACTAAGGTTTAACAAAAACACGTTCGTCCATTAAAGGTTAAAAGGAAGCAAAAGTTTATTTCGACATATTGACATAAATCAGTGTTACCAATAAGTATAAATAATTTCAAGTTTTAACATTTGAGAAATGCTACCAAATCAACACAGAACTACTTGACCGACATGGACCATTTTTAATACAAACTTGAAGGCCATAAATATAAGACCTCTCATAAAATTTCAGTTCCCTAAGTCGATTCGTTCGGACGCTATCGTGATTTCAACAGACAGAGAGAGACGTGGGTCTAATAGTGGTTTTGTATTGGAGGTACCAGAACTACTTGACCGACATAGCCCATTTTCAATACTAACCTGACGACGGTAAAAGGAAGTCCTCTCACAAAATTTCATTCGCCTATGTCGAATCGTTTGGACGCTATCGTGGTTTCAACAGACAGAGAGACACATGGGTCTAATAGTGGTTTTGTATGGGAGGTACCAGAACTACTTGACCGACATAGCTCATTTTCAATACCAACCTGACGACGGTAAAAAGAAGTCGTCTCACAAAATTTCATTCGCCTAGGTCAATTCCTTTGGACGCTATCGTGCTTTCAACAGACAGACAGACAGACGGACATGGCTAAATCGATTCAGAATGTGATCCTGATTCAGAATATATATACTTTATAGGGTCTCCAGTGAATCCTTCTTGGCGTTACAAACGTAATGGCAAAGTGAATATACCTTCCTGTGGGTATAAAAAGTGTGCTCACGATGTGATAATAAAAATACAATTTCACAATTTTACTACAGTGTATCAGCCAAATCGTGAATACCCCTATGTATATTAATTACATACAAGTTTGAATTCCCATTTTAAACCAAATTGGAAATATTTGGCTTCTGCACTTTCACTTTTATTTTGACAGTTCGTTATTTTTTTTTCAATCCAGCAGTTCATTTTGCGCTAGATTGGAAAATTTCCCGGAAAAGGATATTTCACAAAATTTGCTAGAGCTTTAGCGCAAATGCTGAAATGTCAGTTTTTATACCCTCCACAGGAAGGTATATTCACTTTGCCATTACGTTTGTAACGCCAAGAAGGATTCACCGGAGACCCTATAAAGTATATATATTCTGAATCAGGATCACATTCTGAATCGATTTAGCCATGTCCGTCTGTCTGTCTGTCTGTCTGTTGAAAGCACGATAGCGTCCAAAGCAATTGACCTAGGCGAATGAAATTTTGTGAGACGACTTCTTTTTACCGTCGTCAGGTTGGTATTGAAAATGAGCTATGTCGGTCAAGTAGTTCTGGTACCTCCCATACAAAACCACTATTAGACCCATGTGTCTCTCTGTCTGTTGAAACCACGATAGCGTCCAAACGATTCGACATAGGCGAATGAAATTTTGTGAGAGGACTTCCTTTTACCGTCGTCAGGTTAGTATTGAAAATGGGCTATGTCGATCAAGTAGTTCTGGTACCTCCAATACAAAACCACTATTAGACCCACGTCTCTCTGTCTGTTGAAATCACGATAGCGTCCGAACGAATCGACTTAGGGAACTGAAATTTTATGAGAGGTCTTATATTTATGGCCTTCAAGTTTGTATTAAAAATGGTCCATGTCGGTCAAGTAGTTCTGTTACCTCCCATACAAAACCACTATTGGACACACGTCTCTCTCTGTCTGTTAAAGCACGATAGCATCGAAACGACTCGACGGTAGTTTTGCTACCTACCATACAAAACTTTTATGCAGTGGAGGGTATCAAAGCATCGGCCAGGCCGATGATAACACTTTTACTTGTTTTATATGGAGTTTGGCATTTCTGGCCATTGTGTGATCGGGTGTAAATTTTTGGGTTGACACGCTCACAGATGACATTTAAATGACGATCTAATGCTGGGTTTCCACTTGTCGATTTGAAATTGACAATTGACGTATTTTTATGCCAAATAAAAACTTGGCAAGTGGAAATAGCGAAAAATTGCTTGTCAATGAATTGACTAACAGCGTTTGTCAATAACTGACAAAGAAACCACTGGACAAGGGGAAATAGCTGAATTGTCAAACAAAATTTCACTTTGTATAATTGACAGAGACAATTTAATTGGCATCGAGTTCATAAGTTGGTCAATCAACTGACAAACGATTTGTTGCCAATAATTGGCATAAGTGGAAATGAACTGACGTTGGTGTCGTTCAATGACATAAACGCGAGGGCTTTCATACTTTGTCAATCAAACGACATGTGGAAACCCACCTTAATAGTCAAATTTTGTAACCGCAGCATGTCAAAAATTTAAACGATTTTTGATATGTGTAACAGTAGCTTAGGCCTAAGACTATAGTATTCCCACTGACGCCCGTTGTTTACATGCCGGTCAAATGAATTAACCATAGAAATAAAATCTGTATTGTAAATGCAAGATAGCTGCGTATATGTACTCCTGCAGCCATTTACATCATTTCACGGAAAATTCCATACAGTAAAAGATTTGCTTTCATATACATATCTAATTACTTGTTATTTTATTAAATTGTAATTTTATTTTTGACTATACATCATTTACTAATTATAATTAACTTAATGTACAGTGTTTCCTATGGGAATACAGAATAAAATAAAGGACTTATCTTTTAAAATAACTTATGTAACTATTTTAATATTTATATATACAATACAGATACATATATATTTAAAGTACATTCTTAGAATTAAAAGAAGGTAGGATATTTTACTATAAACTTAGTACGGTCGACCATTCGTTGTGCTACCATAGTAAGGTCTGTCAGGTAACTTAGGTGGAACGTTGCGGAAAGACCTGCTAAAAAAATAATAAGAAAATTAAAAAAAAAATTGAATTGTTTAAAATTAAAATAGAGTAAGAACAAATAGTCGTTTAACCCATGCAATTTATAAGTTAATAATCACCCCTATCGTGGAATCCTCCGGGAGGAATTATTCACGAAAAAGAATATTTTGGTAAGTGAATAGAATAGTTCCCCGTTCGGGAAAAAATCGATTTGAACGTTTTTAACGATACAGTGAAGCTTATTCACAGTACCCACTCGGGGAGCCGTTCACTTTGCGGATGCGACGATAGCAAAATATTCTTTTCCGTGAATAATTCCCCCCGACGGATTCCACGATAGGGGTGAATATATTATATATTATCTTTCTTTTTTTTCGTATTTATTTATTTAGACCTGAGTGAGTGAGGAGCATGCATCTATCAAAGGAATTGCATGATCTATACTACAACGCTTCTTTACGGACAACCATATCAAGAGACTACAGATAAGCGCAGTCACCCTATGGGATGGAAAGAACTAGAGGCAAGGTACAACTAGAGGAATTCTCTGACTACAGACATTCTCTTTACAAATGACTCAAGTCAGGGCAACTATACCCTTCTACGATTTGACCGAGACAACCCACCATCGAGGATAATACCAAAATGAACAACCCTCTCTATCTCTCTCTTGTATCAATCTGAGATGGCTTTGAAATAATTCAAATTATTGACCGCTTTTGGGACGTGGTCAGCAAATTGTGTGTATGGTGTGGTGAATTAATTACCAACTTATATTTTATTTAAAAGCATAATAATTATATTTGGGTGATAACAAGGTATCTATATATAAATGCCTATGATAATAGGCGTTTTTTTTTGAGAATCTATAGCTAGCTCACTTTTATTTTAACATGCAAAACTTTTATACTCACTTTTGTTTATTTGATCTCCCTTTTGGTTATACATGCAAAATTGTTATACTCACTTTTGGTTTTGTTATACTCACTTCCCAAAAAATACGTCAATTATTACAAAAAAAAAAATGTTATTTTAAGCGTAGCGTATACACGGCGACGTCAAATTGAAATAAAAAAGTGGCATTTTTGATTTAAAAAAAAAGTTCGTTTCCATAGTAACGCGTAAACTAAAGCGAAAAGTGAACTGTACTGAGAAGTGTAGAGATGTAATATTTTAATTTAAAACACATAATTATTTTGTTTTGTTATGTTATCATAGTTTTGCTTTTTGTGTAGGTATTCTTTTGTTTTTCACAATGAAATTATAACATAATTTAGATAATAATCCACAAATTTTCAATAGCATTCGCGGATTTTTACTATTTTGTTTCTATGTAAATATAGTGGAAAATTAGAGAATTAACTAATACGAAAACATACAGGCAGTTTTAGGGCATGTATTTTCTAAGGAAGGTCTATTGCCAGATCCTGAACGAATTAAAGCCATTCAGGGGATTAGAGAAAATTTTTGGAACTTTCAATTTCTTAAGATCCTTTATACTGAATTTCGCTGAAATAAATGCACCTTTGAGAGAGCTACTTCGCAAAAATTTAAAGTTTATCTGGACGAAAAGGAATTCGCAGATTTTACAATCGATAAAGGAAAAATTATAATGCAATTTTACTACAACGCGTGGCCAAAATCAAAGCATTCTTTGGCGGATGAGTTGAAATTTTATTGGACTATCAAAGACCGTTTGTTTGTTGAAAATGGTCTGTTATTCTACAATAATAGAATCTTTGTTCCCCAAACTTTAGTCCAAAAAATTCTTGGTCTTTTACACGAATCTCATTTTGGAATAAGTAAAACCAAAGCTGCGCAAAAATGTTTTTTTATTGGCCTCTCATGAATCGCGACATTGAAAATGTCATTTTTATTAAATGCTGAATTTGTAAGAAATCAGATCGAATAATAGACATCAATCATTAATTCCACATCCCACGCCAAGCTACCCATTTCAAAAAGTCGGGTGTGACTTATTTGACTTTGGTGGCAAGTCATATTTGGTCTTAGTTGACTACCTATCAAAATGGTTGGAAATAAAACCGTTATCCAACAAAACCGAATGTAGTGTTATCACTGCCCTTAAGGAAGTGTTTACTACACATGGAATTCCTGCAACTGTTGTATCAGATAATCAGCCATTTAATTCTTTTGAGGTGCTTCATTTTGCAAGGGATTGGAATTTCAATTTTAGCTTTTCAAGTCCTCGCTATGCACGTTCCAATGGACTAGCAGAGAAAGGAGTCCATATCGCAAAAACACTACTTCGAAAAGCACATGAGCAAGATGGAGACATTGACACCGCTCTTTTGGAGTACAGGTCTACACCAATTACAAATTGTATGGAAGAGAAATTAAAAAACCAAACATTTATGTTCGAGCTAATAATTTATTAAAAAGGGAAATGTTATATAAAATACTTATGTACTTATATGTACTTGCCCTTCAGTCAAAAACAAGTAGTTTCGTCACTGGCATTAAAAATGCAGTTGCATTTATGTTTAGACACGCACTTTCTTTGGTAGGATTTAGAGTCTGCAGCATGGTTGGTCTTCCGAAGCCATCTGAAGCTATGATGAAAGACAATAGAGAAACTATTTTAACCACTGAATTGATTTAACTGCAATATCCGTATCGAAAACACTCTTCTTCCGCTCGTGAATGCACTTTTGCATTCGCTTCCTTAATCGACAAACAGTGGACGAAAAAACACAAGAAAACCAAAATAGGATAAATAATTGACGAAACCACTTGTTTTTTTTAAACATTTTATTCACATTCGATTCAAAACACAAGTTTTTTCATGAATTTTGTTAATATGACGCGTCGAGCTGAGCAGAAAATAAGTAAATCTGCGACTTAATTGAAAGGAACAACAAAAAAAAGACACATGTTATGAACGATAAATATTTTTCCAAACACATTTACAGAATTCCGAAACTATATCTTCTGTATTTTCCCTTTTATTTAAACATTTAAAGAACCAACACAACTCGTTCCATATAAAACACACGTATGTAAATACCAAGTGTCAAAATGTTCACTCCGCAACTATGACGTACATGCGCAGAACAAATCAAAAATGAAAACTTCTGTGCGCTATCTTGTCTTGTTGTATCATGACTTATTGAACCGTCGTCTTTGATATACACATATCTACTTAACAGTTGTCAAAGTCATCGTCATCGTCATCGTCGGTGTTGCTTTCATTTCAGAATCTCTTTTTAATATTTTATAAAATAAAAACAAAACTTTATTATTGCGTACGAAAAATGACGATTCAAAAATGCACAAATACTCACAAATTAGTTATCTTTATTTTTTGAACTATTGCGGATTCCAGCCAACAAAAAACTTGAAATGACACTTACCACATCCGTGTAATCGCCTCTTATTTGCCGGTCGCTCGCCTATGTTATTCAGCTCTCTCACGTGCATGACCAGACCACACGATTGACAATAATTGGCCGCGTTCCATTGACCGCTAGTCATAATATCCATGATGGAGGAGTGCCGGCGCTATAGATCTAGCGGCAGCGGCAAAGTGACATTAAAGCCAACTTGAATTCGTAATATTTCATCTTCATGAGAGTCAAAAATTTATTTTGTGTCATCATGCCGCATATTTATTAATACACTAATAAACAAATAGGATAGGGGTATTCACGATTCAGTGTATCAGGTCTAGTATCATTGTGAAAGTGTAAAAGTTTGAAGTTTGCTTACACTATAACAACAAAATATACCTACTCGCTACACTTTTACACTTTTACTATACCCCAGACCTATAGTAACAAACAAATACAACAGTGTAAAATGTACAAGTTCACAAATGTCAGTTCGATTTCAAATGTTTTTTTGTTCAGTGTTGCTATAGAAATTAGAACAAGTAAAAGTGTTATCATCGGCCTGGCCGATGCTTTAATACCCTCCACTGCATAAAAGTTTTGTATGGTAGGTAGCAAAACTACCGTCGAGTCGTTTCGATGCTATCGTGCTTTAACAGACAGAGAGAGACGTGTGTCCAATAGTGGTTTTGTATGGGAGGTAACAGAACTACTTGACCGACATGGACCATTTTTAATACAAACTTGAAGGCCATAAATATAAGACCTCTCATAAAATTTCAGTTCCCTAAGTCGATTCGTTCGGACGCTATCGTGATATCAACAGACAGAGAGAGACGTGGGTCTAATAGTGGTTTTGTATTGGAGGTACCAGAACTACTTGACCGACATAGCCCATTTTCAATACTAACCTGACGACGGTAAAAGGAAGTCCTCTCACAAAATTTCATTCGCCTATGTCGAATCGTTTGGACGCTATCGTGGTTTCAACAGACAGAGAGACACATGGGTCTAATAGTGGTTTTGTATGGGAGGTACCAGAACTACTTGACCGACATAGCTCATTTTCAATACCAACCTGACGACGGTAAAAAGAAGTCGTCTCACAAAATTTCATTCGCCTAGGTCAATTCCTTTGGACCCTATCGTGCTTTCAACAGACAGACAGACAGACAGACGGACAGACAGACAGACAGACAGACAGACAGACGGACATGGCTAAATCGATTCAGAATGTGATCCTGATTCAGAATATATATACTTTATAGGGTCTCCAGTGAATCCTTCTTGGCGTTACAAACGTAATGGCAAAGTGAATATACCTTCCTGTGGGTATAAAAAGTGTGCTCACGATGTGATAATAACAAGTAAAAGTGTTATCATCGGCCTGGCCGATGCTTTGATACCCTCCACTGAATAAAAGTCCTGCAAAATGTTTGCCACGCGAGTTAGTATGTGTCTAACATTAGTTTTGTATGAGAGGTAGCAGAACTACTTTACCGACATAGACAATTTTCAATACCAACCTGACGACGGTTAAAAAAAGTCCTTTCATAAAATTTCATTCATCTAAGTCGATTCGTTTGGACGCTAAGGTGTTTTCAACAGACAGAGAGATACATGAGTCGAATATTGGCTTTGTATGGGAGGTAGCAGAACTACTTGACCGACATGGATCATTTTTAATACCAACCTGACAACCGTAAAAATAAGACCTGTCACTCAATTTCAGTCGCCTAGGTCGATTCGTTTGGACGCTATCGTGATTTCAACAGGCGGAGAGACACATGGGTCTACTAATGGTTTTGTATGGGAGGTACCAGAACTACTTGACCGACATAGCCCATTTTCAATACCAACCTGACGACGGTAAAAGGAAGTCCTCTCACCAAATTTCAATCGCCCAGGTCAATTCGTTTGGACGCTATCGTGCTTTCAACAGACAGACAGACAGACGGACAGACAGACAGACAGACAGACAGACAGACAGACAGACAGACAGACAGACAGACGGACATGGCTAAATCGATTCAGAATGTGATGCTGATTCAGAATATATATACTTTATAGGGTCTCCGGTGAATCCTTCTTGGCGTTACAAACGTAATGGCAAAGTGAATATACCTTCCTGTGGAGGGTATAAAAATACAATTTCACAATTTTACTACAGTGTCTCAGCCAAATCGTGAATACCCCTATGTATATTAATTACATACAAGTTTGAATTCCCATTTTAAACCAAATTGGAAATATTTGGCTTCTGCACTTTCACTTTTATTTTGACAGTTCGTTATTTTTTTTTTTTTCAATCCAGCAGTTCATTTTGGGCTAGATTGGAAAATTTCCCGGAAAATGATATTTCACAAAATTTGCTAGAGCTTTAGCGCAAATGCTGAAATGTCAGTTTTTATACCCTCCACAGGAAGGTATATTCACTTTGCCATTACGTTTGTAACGCCAAGAAGGATTCACCGGAGACCCTATAAAGTATATATATTCTGAATCAGGATCACATTCTGAATCGATTTAGCCATGTCCGTCTGTCTGTTGAAAGCACGATAGCGTCCAAAGGAATTGACCTAGGCGAATGAAATTTTGTGAGACGACTTCTTTTTACCGTCGTCAGGTTGGTATTGAAAATGAGCTATGTCGGTCAAGTAGTTCTGGTACCTCCCATACAAAACCACTATTAGACCCATGTGTCTCTCTGTCTGTTGAAACCACGATAGCGTCCAAACGATTCGACATAGGCGAATGAAATTTTGTGAGAGGACTTCCTTTTACCGTCGTCAGGTTAGTATTGAAAATGGGCTATGTCGGTCAAGTAGTTCTGGTACCTCCAATACAAAACCACTATTAGACCCACGTCTCTCTCTGTCTGTTGAAATCACGATAGCGTCCGAACGAATCGACTTAGGGAACTGAAATTTTATGAGAGGTCTTATATTTATGGCCTTCAAGTTTGTATTAAAAATGGTCCATGTCGGTCAAGTAGTTCTGTTACCTCCCATACAAAACCACTATTGGACACACGTCTCTCTCTGTCTGTTAAAGCACGATAGCATCGAAGGTATCAAAGCATCGGCCAGGCCGATGATAACACTTTTACTTGTTTTATATGGAGTTTGGCATTTCTGGCCATTGTGTGATCGGGTGTCAATTTTTGGGTTGACACGCTCACAGATGACATTTAAATGACGATGGCTGAATTGTCAAACAAAATTTCACTTTGTATAATTGACAAAGACAATTTAATTGGCATCGAGTTCATAAGTTGGTCAATCAACTGACAAACGATTTGTTGCCAATAATTGGCATAAGTGGAAATGAACTGACGTTGGTGTCGTTCAATGACATAAACGCGAGGGCTTTCATACTTTGTCAATCAACCGACATGTGGAAACCCACCTTAATAGTCAAATTTTGTAACCGCAGCATGTCAAAAATTTAAACGATTTTTGATATGTGTAACAGTAGTGTCCACAATAGTTTTTGGGACTTCAACGATTTTCTCGACGATTTTGCTGTGCGGCAGAAGTGAAATCAGAGACGTGTTTCCTCTTAGGCGGTCGATCTTCAAAGAGAGGGATCAACCCATTTATTTTTCTCTATTCAACTTTAGCTTTCATTTTTAGTACAAGGGATATTTTTTGGAGACTATTTCTTACGTTACATAGGTTTTACATTAGCAAATTTCTTAGGTTCAATTTAAATTCAATTTCAATAATTTAGTAATTAGATTTTAGATTTTAGATTTGGGATTTATTACAATTCTTTCATTTTAATAAGTAACGCATCAACATACTGCCCGCCTTGAAGGGCCTCGGATATTAACAGGCTCTTCAATCCATTGGTAGGGGAGCCAAGCGGTGAATCGGTCTTCTTATAACAGTTCCTCTTGTTTTGATGTCGACAACCCTTATTTTTGAATCCGCGCCTGGGATTACCTTCTTTATACGTCCCATGAGCCATTGTTGTGGTGGTAAGTTGTCATCTGCCACTAGCACTATCGTTCCGAGCTTGATGTTTTCCGATGATTGCTGCCATTTCGTTCGCCTTTGGAGCTCCAACAAATACTCCTTTGACCATCTCGACCAGAAATGCTGCTTAATTTGAGTCAGCCTTCGCCATCTATTTGTCAACGGGACTTCATCTTGGATTGACGGTTCTGGAATAGAGTTCAAAGGGATACCAATTAAAAAATGACCTGGGGTTAACACTTGCTCGTCGTTAGGGTCAGGACTTAGCATGCAGAGTGGACGAGAGTTCATGATGGCCTCAATTTCAGCGACCACAGTGGAAAACTCCTCGTAAGTAAGAAAGGCCTGTTTTACAGTACGATATAAATGTGACTTAGCGGATTTAACTGCGGCCTCCCACAATCCTCCGAAGTGTGGGGATCTCGGCGGTATATGAATAAATCGGATACGCTGAGCAGCGCACCAGGAAAGTATCTCATGCTGCATCTGCTGCTCCATAAATATGCTATGAAGCTCTTTGAGCTCATTTCGAGCTCCAACAAAGTTTGTTCCATTATCACAATGAATCTCTTCGCACAAACCTCTTCGAGCCACGAATCGCTTCAGTGCTGCTATAAAGCCTTGGGTCGACAAATCAGACACAACCTCTAAATGAGATGCTTTCGTCGCAAAACAAATGAATACGGCCACATATGCCTTGTGAGTACAGTACCCTCGACGCTTTTGGGATATATGGAAGGGGCCACAAAAATCGACACCGGATTTCGCAAATGGTCTGGATACGTTTACTCGGCTCGAGGGAAGGTCACCCATTATCTGCTGCATCAACTTCGGCCTGTATTTGAAGCAGTGAAAGCACCCGTCCACGACCTTCTTGGCAATATTTCGTGCGTTGACGATCCAAAATCGCTGTCTCATTATCCCTAACAAGGCTTGGGGACCTGCGTGAAAATTCTTTTTATGTAAGTGGACAACAACATTTTTAACAAACAGGGAATTTTTAGGAAGGAGAATAGGACATTTCGAATGATAGGGAATATCCGCATTCTGCAGACGCCCACCTACTCTTAGGAGTTTTATTCCGTGTGCAGTTTCTAGGAAGGGATTGAGGTTACTGACAACACTTTTTGGGCTGATCTTTTTCAATTTGCTCAAATCATCAATTTCCTCCCGGAAATGGTTCTGCTGGATATTCCATATGATGCGTAGGAACGCAACCTCTAGCTCCTCAGATGTCAATGTTACACAGTGAAGTTCTGAGCTTTCAGGGGGGTTAGATGTTTTCGAGATTCTGTGCTTTAAGTTATTATAAAAGCGGAAGATGTACCCAAAAATTCTATTGGTCTTTTCAAAATTGCCAAAACGCACAAAACAATCCTCAAACTTATCTTTGGGTTCAGCGTTTGATAGCAGCGACACTAACTGATGAGATTCAATCTCAGTACGGGAAATAAATCGTTTTTGTATTGGCCAATCATCCTCCGATTGATACAAAAATGGTGGGCCACGGAACCACATACTCTTTACGAGCTCCGTACTATATGCCCCACGAGAAACTATATCAGCAGGGTTTGCTTTAGTATTCACATACCTCCAAATAGCCGCTGGCAAATTAGATTGGATCTTAGATACCCGATTAGCGACGAATATCTCCCATGTTGACGGATAGGCGGAAATCCAACGAAGAACGATTTCGGAATCTGACCAGAGAAATATATTGTCGATGGGATGTTCTAAATTGGGTAAAATCTTCAAAACTAACTCAACAAGTAAGGCGGCAGCACAAAGTTCCAATCTGGGCAGTGATTTAGTTTTAATTGGGGCTACTTTGGACTTTGCACTCAGCAACAAACATTTTATCATGCCGGTTGAATCTATCGTACGCAAGTATACACAACCACCAAAGGCTCGACTGGACGCATCTGCAAACCCATGAATTTCTGCCCTGCAATCCGCTGTAACAGTAGGAAAGATGAATCTGGGAAGTTTTATTTGGTCTATGAGGGTTATCTCCTGGCGAAATTCTTCCCACCGTGAATTGATCTCGATTGGAACTGATTCGTCCCATCTACTTTTCGCTATCCAAAGGTCTTGCATAATTATTTTGCCTTTTACAACAATTGGGTTAATTAGCCCTAGAGGATCGAAAATTTGCGACAACTCTGACAAGATACGCCTCTTTGTTATAGCTTTAGAAAAATCTATATTAGGTTTAACATACTCGAATTCATCACTAGAAGGATTCCAAACAATTCCAAGAGTTTTTATAACATCTTTGTCATTAATTCGCAACGAAGTATTATCCTCCTCACTACCCAAAATTTCTTTCATAACTTTGCTGTTGTTACTACACCACTTTCTCAAATCAAATCCTGCGCTAAGAAGAATTGTTTTCACCTCATGATAGATTTTGTATATAGTCTCCAACGAATCTCCTCCAGTGATCATGTCGTCCATATAAAAATCGTCTCTAATTACCTTAGCGCCTAAGGGAAACTGATTTGTATTGCCATCTGCCAACAATTTGAGACATCTAAGTAAGTTGCAAGGAATGGAGCAGAAGTGGTGCCGTAAGTCACGGTTCGCAACCGAAATGCCTTTAATTCGCTATGTTCCGATGTCCTCCATAGTATACACTGATAATATTGGTCTTCGTCATGGACCAGTATCTGCCGATACATTTTTGAGATGTCGGCAGTTATCACAAACTTGTAAGTTCGAAACCGAAGAATTATGTCATACAATTCATCCTGAATAACTGGTCCCTTTAGCAAAAGATCATTCATTGAAACATTTGATGTAGTTTTGGCACTACAATCAAAAACAACTCTTAATTTCGTAGTTAATGAATCTGGTCTTAACACAAATTGATGAGGAGCGTAATATTTTATCTTAGAATATTGATCTCTAGGAATTTCCTCCATGTGGCCTAACCGTGCGTATTCCTCCATAAACTCCATATATTGTGCTCTCACATCTTCATTCTTCCTTAACCTCCTTTCAAGGCCATAAAATCTTTTCTTAGCCTGCCCCAATGAATCTCCTAGCTCTCCAGCGCATGACTTAAACAACAAATTCACGACAAATCTTCCATCTTCCTGTCTAATAACGCCCTTCAAAAATACCTTTTCGCATTCTTTCTCCTCTGGTGATAAGAATTTCTGTCCTGCCTCAACTTCCTCCATTTGCCAAAATTTGGTTACAATTTCATTAAGGGATGCTTCTTCAAAATCCGAACAAGAAACCAATGTGCATACTGCTCGGGGTATAGTGGACAATTCGTATTTTCCGGACACTATCCAACCAAATAATGTTTTTTGAAGGATAGGTAGATTTTGTCTAAGTCTAATTTGTCCCACACAGAGCAGTTGAAAGAAACTGTCTGCTCCTATAAGCAAATCTATGCGACTGGGCCGATAAAATTGGGGATCAGCAAGAGAGATATTAGAGGGTATATTCCAACTAGAAATGTCCAATTCTTTTTCTGGATGCACGTTTGTAATGCCTTTTAGTATTAGTAAATCCAAATTGATCTCGTAATCAGAAATTCCAGACTTACAACTCGCTTCCGTTTTTGAGTTAATTATCGCATTAGACTTCCCTATGCCAGAAACAGATGTATGAGTTTGAGTCTTCTTTAACCGCAGCTTCTGAGCCATATCCTCTGTAATAAAATTCAGTTGAGATGCTGAGTCAAGGAGGGCTCGAACTGGGTGAAATTTGCCGAATGGATCCCTCATATATACCAAAGCCGTTGCCAGGATTACCTGGGAACAATTTTCGTCAAACATGCTCGACACAAGAGATACATTCATTCCCGAACAACTCGGTTGCGGATTATCGTTGATTGGTTCAATACTATGAGACTGATTTGGTGTGAATCTATGCAGCAAGCGGTGATGCGGCAATGAACACACGCTACATTTTGCTGCTTGACACTTTCGAACGGAGTGCCCTTTTGCAAGACAGTTAATGCAGAGAATCCGCTGCTTTACTTCTTGAAACCTCGCGGCAACTGGCAATTGATTAAATTTTGCACATTCAGCTATTTTATGCTGATCAGACGAACAAAGATCACAAAGGGCCTGTTGTGCAACGAGTGTGGTATTATGCAACTGTTTGTTCTTGTTACCCCATCGAGATCGAGGGCGATTTGTTTGGGGATTAGCGTGCGAATCTAGCTTAGAGTATTTCGATTCCGTTGCCTCCAACGTTTGGCAACGACGATCTAGCACTTTAGAAAACTCCTCCCACGATGGGAGTGTAGAGTGGTCAACTGACTCATCCCACTTTATTCTAGTTTCAGGATCAACCTTGTCTAGCGCCAACGAGATAAGAATAGCATCAGCAATATTTTCGTGAGAACCAATGGACAACATAGCCGCTCTATGCGTATTGAAGTTATCCGCTAAGTTGCGTAGATGATATGCGGAACACTTTAAAATCTTTTTCACATCCATAATACCAGAAATGTGTTCTTGAAACATCATAGTTTTACTGTCAAAACGCTTCGTCAAGCGATCCAACGCTTTGCTATAGTTTAACCCAGTTAAATCAAACTCCTTAATAGAATTTAAAGCGGCTCCTGATAAACAACTCCTCAAATAATTGAATTTCTGCAATGAGTCCAATGTCTCATCTTTATGAACTAAACTTCTAAAGATGCCAATAAAATTTGGAAACTCCGAAAATTTACCGGAGAAAGTTGGCAATTTTATCCTTTCTAATTTGGAGCGCGATGTCGGCTGTTGTGAAATAAGCGACGCGTTAAAACTATTACCAACCGCTCCAGGTTCCTTTTGTTCGGACAGCAATGACATTATTTTAGTTTTTGTAACCACATAGAGTTCTTCTATCTCACTTCTATATATTGCATTTGCATTTTCTTCCTCCGGAATATTAAATTTGTCCAACGACATTTGAACATTCAACCCTTGCTTGAAATACGAATCGATTATACCCAAGCGACATTCTAGTTCTACAATCGACATTGAAGAACCTTTTGTAAAAATCAACTTCTTTATCCTAGACATACTGCCCTTAGTAGAAGATCTTAACACCTTCAATTCTGTCAATGCTCTATGTCTACTATCTAACCCCCCACCAGAAAGCTCTATATCCGCACCATCCTCCACTTGATTATCCACATTACTCATATTGTACGAGATCGAAACAACAACTATTGCGTATATTCTCCACTAACAACTATGTGAATGCAGAATTCCTAAGCGCGGAACAATTATCCAAAAAAGTGTCCAACAGAAGATTTGACAATGACAAGCAAAGCCCGCAGCAGCAGCAGCAACAAACAACAGCGATGAATGATCTTGTGTGAATAAAAATCACAGCAACGACAACGAAAGCTTCCACCACAAGTCTATGTTTCAGCGAAAAACCAAAAATAGGCAACAACAATCCTACGCTCCGAAATGGCTATGTGGTAATTGCAATTTGCAATTTATGTATTAGCTTTTGGTTAGCAGCAACAACAAAGTTAATATGCGATGTTATGTTTTAAGAGAAAAGATCACTAACAAGAGCGGCAGCGAATTACATTTACCGGTTGTCTTTGATCGATATAGGAAAGGCAAGTTCTTTTAATTGTATGTACAAGTGTGTGTAATAATTTTTATTGAGAGAGACTCTCTAATGGCGATTTAATTTGATGAATTTGCGATGAAATTATCCATAGAATATATATCCCAAACTTTGAAAATATATAGGTACATTTCATACATACATGTGAGCAGAACTATAATGTGAATTCTACTTTTACCAATATTCCTTGATGAATTTTCCGATCCAATCCTCAACGATTTATGTGCGCTATAACTGGATGTCCAACCGCTTCTCTCTCAAATTGCAAATATTAGTTATTTCAATAAAATTTGTATGATGGGGATTGATTGTAATCCCGGGTTTCGGCACCAAAAAATGTCCACAATAGTTTTTGGGACTTCAACGAATTTCTCGACGATTTTGCTGTGCGGCAGAAGTGAAATCAGAGACGTGTTTCCTCTTAGGCGGTCGATCTTCAAAGAGAGGGATCAACCCATTTATTTTTCTCTATTCAACTTTAGCTTTCATTTTTAGTACAAGGGATATTTTTTGGAGACTATTTCTTACGTTACATAGGTTTTACATTAGCAAATTTCTTAGGTTCAATTTAAATTCAATTTCAATAATTTAGTAATTAGATTTTAGATTTTAGATTTCGGATTTATTACAATTTTTTCATTTTAATAAGTAACGCATCAACAAGTAGCTTAGGCCTAAGACTATAGCATTCCCACTGACGCCCGTTGTTTACATGCCGGTCAAATGAATTAACCATAGAAATAAAATCTGTATTGTAAATGCAAGATAGCTGCGTATATGTACTCCTGCAGCCATTTACATCATTTCACGGAAAATTCCATACAGTAAAAGATTTGCTTTCATATACATATCTAATTACTTGTTATTTTATTAAATTGTAATTTTATTTTTGACTATACATCATTTACTAATTATAATTAACTTAATGTACAGCGTTTCCTATGGGAATACAGAATAAAATAAAGGACTTATCTTTTAAAATAACTTATGTAACTATTTTAATATTTATATATACAATACAGATACATATATATTTAAAGTACATTCTTAGAATTAAAAGAAGGTAGGATATTTTACTATAAACTTAGTACGGTCGACCATTCGTTGTGCTACCATAGTAAGGTCTGTCAGGTAACTTAGGTGGAACGTTGCGGAAAGACCTGCTAAAAAAATAATAAGAAAATTAAAAAAAAATTGAATTGTTTAAAATTAAAATAGAGTAAGAACAAATAGTCGTTTAACCCATGCAATTTATAAGTTAATAATCACCCCTATCGTGGAATCCTCCGGGAGGAATTATTCACGAAAAAGAATATTTTGGTAAGTGAATAGAATAGTTCCCCGTTCGGGAAAAAATCGATTTGAACGTTTTTAACGATACAGTGAAGCTTATTCACAGTACCCACTCGGGGAGCCGTTCACTTTGCGGATGCGACCATAGCAAAATATTGCTATGATAGCAAAATATTCTTTTCCGTGAATAATTCCCCCCGACGGATTCCACGATAGGGGTGAATATATTATATATTATCTTTCTTTTTTTTCGTATTTATTTATTTAGACCTGAGTGAGTGAGGAGCATGCATCTATCAAAGGAATTGCATGATCTGTACTACAACGCTTCTTTACGGACAACCATATCAAGAGACTACAGATAAGCGCAGTCACCCTATGGGATGGAAAGAACTAGAGGCAAGGTACAACTAGAGGAATTCTCTGACTACAGACATTCTCTTTACAAATGACTCAAGTCAGGGCAACTATACCCTTCTACGATTTGACCGAGACAACCCACCATCGAGGATAATACCAAAATGAACAACCCTCTCTATCTCTCTCTTGTATCAATCTGAGATGGCTTTGAAATAATTCAAATTATTGACCGCTTTTGGGACGTGTTCAGCAAATTGTGTGTATGGTGTGGTGAATTAATTACCAACTTATATTTTATTTAAAAGCATAATAATTATATTTGGGTGATAACAAGGTATCTATATATAAATGCCTATGATAATAGGCGTTTTTTTTGAGAATCTATAGCTAGCTCACTTTTATTTTAACATGCAAAACTTTTATACTCACTTTTGTTTATTTGATCTCCCTTTTGGTTTTACATGCAAAATTGTTATACTCACTTTTGGTTTTGTTATACTTACTTCCCAAAAAATACGTCAATTATTACAAAAAAAAAATATTATTTTAAGCGTAGCGTATACACGGCGCCGTCAAATTGAAATAAAAAAGTGGCATTTTTGATTTTAAAAAAAAGTTCGTTTCCATAGTAACGCGTAAACTAAAGCGAAAAGTGAACTGTACTGAGAAGTGTAGAGATGTAATATTTTAATTTAAAACACATAATTATTTTGTTTTGTTATGTTATCATAGTTTTGCTTTTTGTGTAGGTATTCTTTTGTTTTTCACAATGAAATTATAACATAATTTAGATAATAATCCACAAATTTTCAATAGCATTCGCGGATTTTTACTATTTTGTTTCTATGTAAATATAGTGGAAAATTAGAGAATTAACTAATACGAAAACATACAGGCAGTTTTAGGGCATGTATTTTCTAAGGAAGGTCTATTGCCAGATCCTGAACGAATTAAAGCCATTCAGGGGATTAGAGAACATTTTTGGAACTTTCAATTTCTTAAGATCCTTTATACTGAATTTCGCTGAAATAAATGCACCTTTGAGAGAGCTACTTCGCAAAAATTTAAAGTTTATCTGGACGAAAAGGAATTCGCAGATTTTACAATCGATAAAGGAAAAATTATAATGCAATTTTACTACAACGCGTGGCCAAAATCAAAGCATTCTTTGGCGGATGAGTTGAAATTTTATTGGACTATCAAAGACCGTTTGTTTGTTGAAAATGGTCTGTTATTCTACAATAATAGAATCTTTGTTCCCCAAACTTTAGTCCAAAAAATTCTTGGTCTTTTACACGAATCTCATTTTGGAATAAGTAAAACCAAAGCTGCGCAAAAATGTTTTTTTATTGGCCTCTCATGAATCGCGACATTGAAAATGTCATTTTTATTAAATGCTGAATTTGTAAGAAATCAGATCGAATAATAGACATCAATCATTAATTCCACATCCCACGCCAAGCTACCCATTTCAAAAAGTCGGGTGTGACTTATTTGACTTTGGTGGCAAGTCATATTTGGTCTTAGTTGACTACCTATCAAAATGGTTGGAAATAAAACCGTTATCCAACAAAACCGAATGTAGTGTTATCACTGCCCTTAAGGAAGTGTTTACTACACATGGAATTCCTGCAACTGTTGTATCAGATAATCAGCCATTTAATTCTTTTGAGGTGCTTAATTTTGCAAGGGATTGGAATTTCAATTTTAGCTTTTCAAGTCCTCGCTATGCACGTTCCAATGGACTAGCAGAGAAAGGAGTCTGTTGTCGCCACTTATTCATTAGTTATTAAGTAACGAGTGTTTTGTATTTTTATAACAGATTGTGAACCTTTGAACGTCGCCCTCGCTTAAGTTGCCTGAACGCGATCGTAATTTTCGTTTGTCAAGTTGAGAATTCTGCCAACTTATTTCCGGCCTCATCATTCTCACCCGGCCATCTTTTCATATTTGTGACGGCGCTTAAGCGAGGAGGACGTACAAAAGTGTAAGTAGTATTTATTGTATCAATAATGTATTTTTGCTAACCAAATCGTTTCTATTTAGGAAATAAAATTTCTTTACTGTCATTTGACATAGGAATCGGATATTTTTATTTCAATTCCCTCGCGACGAAAGCTGCCGTCACATCTTTTATTTCACTTTTTTTACTCACGTGAACGTGAAGTGAAGTCGTTGCGACAAGTGCAAACGTGCAGACAAAGTCATCGGAGCCCTGGTAATATTATTGCATCAGAAAAGTAGTACGCTTCTGTACCGCCAGCGGAGCGCTATCTGGAGCCGATAATTGTCCGCCAGCGGAGCTCCATTTGTAGTCCAATTCTGCACACCAACGGAGAGCTAATTGGAGCTGAAATCGCACGATCACCGGAGTGCTATTTGCAGTCGCAATTGGAACCCAAGCAGAGCGGTACTTGTAGCCGTGTATCAACCACCAAGGAGATCCAGCAACGCATAGCCATTGCCCAATATCAAGAAGAGCGTGTAGTACAACGGAAGATAATTTGTGGGGTGAGTACACTTGGTTGAAATTGATTTGGGGCGGGTGAATCGGTGTGTGGTAGAGTTTCATAAGCGTAGACACTGCAAGTGAGGTTAAATAGAATAAATATACAGAGGGCTAACTAATTTAGTGCAGAATGCCAGGTACTAGGTCGCAAACAGCTGCTATGGCCATAGCGAATGTGCAAGATGATGAAAGCGATGACCACGACGAACATAACATCACAGTTCGGGATGAAACTCATTCAATTGAATCAAGGTTGCAGGATATAATGAAGCAATTGAATTTTCTACAAGCTGAAGTTGCTAGGAAAAATACACCGACGACTGTGGAGAACAGTAGCGATGCGAGTAGTAGTTCTGCGAACGGTGATGCTGGTACGGGTAACGGTGACGCTGGTAACGGTACTTTGGAGACCGGTGACGTTAGAAACGGTACTGTTGGGAACGGTAGTGACTCTAGGATGTTAGCAGCCGCTTTGAGTGACCTGAGTCGCACGTTGTCCAATACTAGGCCGGAGCAAGGCAGGAAGCTATATGATCTTCCTGTGTTTGATGGTTGCCCCGAGGACTGGCCTATGTTTCGCGAATCGTTCGACATCACAACGGAGCAGTACAGCTATAGCAATCAACAGAACCTCATGCGACTTCAGAAGACATTAAGGGATAAGGCGAAGGAAGCAGTGGAGTGTTTGCTTATACATAGCAGTAATGTGGAACGCATAATGGAGGCATTATACACTCAATTTGGCAGACCTGAGATGCTGGTAAAAAGTCAAATCGTGAAGCTGAGTAGTATTCCATTTATACCGGAGAATCGTTTAGTGCAGATATTGCCATTCGCAACCAAAGTGCAGAACCTGTCATCGTTTTTAAAAGCTGCCAAGTGTGAACATCATTTGTCTAACCCTATGCTTATGGACGAAATGCTGCTTAAGTTGCCAGTTGAAAGAAGGTTGGAATGGGCGCGCTACGCTCGTGACATTACTGGGGTACCGACGGTAGAACATTTTAGCAAATGGCTGCAGGTGTTGGCCAATGAGGTAAGAGTAGCTTGCACTGATTTAAGCGAACCACTTGTTCAAAATATAAGTAAACGAGATAGGCCAACGCGTTTCTTTTTAACAAACGAGGTTAATGATGCAATAGATAATAGTCAATGCAGAGTGTGTTCGGGTAGGCATGAGATTTCGATCTGCGAACGTCTCTTAGAGATGAACTACGGTCAACGATGGCGATTGGTTCGGCGATATAAACTGTGCTTCAACTGTCTGGGACGAGGACATCGGACAAATACGTGCACAAAGCAACACGAGTGCAGCTTAGCAAATTGTACGAGGAAACTTCATAACCTCTTGCATGGGACTCAGATTGGGGGACAAGGTCAACAAGTTTCTCCTCAACAGGGACTATTGTTTTCAGGTACTGCTCATTTTCCAAGTAAAAGGCTACTTTTTAAGATCCTACCAGTAAAGCTGTATGGAAACGGAAGAATTATTAGAACTTTCGCTTTTATCGATGAGGGTTCGTCAATATCGTTGGTTAATCAAAATTTAGCTGATCGCCTTGGACTGAAAGGACCCAAAGAAAACCTGACCATGCAGTGGTTCGCCAATAACACCATTACGGAACCGTCCCGACGGGTACATATGAAAATCTCTGGAGTGGGGCCTGGTAGTAGGAAGTTCGAGATGAAGGATGTCAGAACAGCCACGAACCTGCGGCTGCCTACCCAAACCCTAGATGTTGCTGAGCTACGAAGGAGGGGCCATCTGCCGAGAAGTCTGCCGATAGACGCATACAGAGCCGCTACACCAGAAATACTCATTGGGCTCGATAATATACATTTAGGAGTTTCACGCAAAATCATTGCCGATGGCTGGAAGGGGCCTGCTGTGGTGTCAACGAAACTTGGATGGGTTGTCTACGGCAATAGAGAAAAGGGCTCGAACCTTGGTAATCCAATGTATTTCGCCCAGTATGGTTGCCAAGACGAATTGAAGGAACAAGTAAGAAGTTACATTGCCGACGACAACTTTGGAGTAAGAACTGTCGAAGAAATTATTGACTCAGCCGACATGTCCAGAGCAAAAACAACCCTCGAAGAAACAACTAAACGAGTAGGAACGCACTTTGAGACGGGGCTGCTGTGGAAAATCGACAATGTAAGTCTACCGCCAAGTAAAGGAATGGCTGAGAGAAGATTCTTCGCACTGGAGAGGAAGTTGCAGCGGAACGAGGATTTCCACCGTGAATACTCTCGGATCATGGCAGAGTATGAGAAGAAAGGCTACTCGAGAAAGCTTACTCCTACTGAGGCTGCAATTAGAGGAGAGCGTACCTGGTACTTACCGCATTTTGGAGTTGTTAACCCGAATAAACCCGGAAAGTTGCGGTTAGTTTTCGACGCCGCAGCTGAGGTGAATGGAACTTCTCTCAACTCAATGCTGCTTAGTGGCCCAGATGGTTGTCAACCGTTAACAGCAGTCTTGATGAAGTTTAGGCAAAGGCAAATAGGAGTGTGCGCAGACATAGTTGAAATGTTTCACCAGGTGAAAATTCGCAAAGATGATCAGATGGCACAGCGGTTTTTATGGCGGGCCCATTCCAATGAGCCGGTGCAGGAGTATGTCATGACATCGATGACCTTTGGTGCGACTTGTTCACTGTGCTCGGCGCAATTCGTGAAGAATAAAAATGCAGAAGAGTTCCGAGACAGATTTCCAGCTGCAGTGGATGCAATTATAAATAACCATTATGTGGACGACTTTGTGCATTGCTTTTCATCGGAACAAGAAGCCACTTGCGTTGCTAAGGAAATAGTTTGGATCCAGAAACAAGGGGGTTTCGAGCTGAAACGATTCGTGTCAAATTCAAAGGTAGTTGCGCAGGGGCTCGGTGAACCAGATCCGAAGACTTCAGTCTTGAATCTCGACAAAGGAGATGCGGAAGAGTATGGGAAAGTATTGGGATTGCATTGGGACACCAATCGAGACATTTTTAAATTTGTCATGGCTTTCGGGAAAATCGATCCGGTTCTGCTAAGAGGTAGTAGGAGACCAACGAAACGCGAAATGTTAGCAATATCAATGTCCGTTTTTGACCCATTTGGTTTAGCCGCTGAGTACTCCCTGATCGCTAAATTGGCTCTTCAATCTGTCTGGCGCGAACGAGTGGGCTGGGATGAAAGAATTCCAGATGAAGCCAATGCGATTTGGTCAATGTGGATCCGTAGGTTAAAGGAAGTTCAAGAAATAAGAGTTCCGCGGTGTTACAGTAGTGCGTTTACCCAAAAACCAGTTGAGCTACATGTTTTCGCAGACGCAAGCGAACAGGCCTACGCGGCAGTCGCCTACTGGAGAATTCTTGAAGAACCTGGAAGAGTGCGACTGGCGTTTGCAGCAGGGAAGACCAAATGTGCACCATTAAGGGCAACGTCAATACCGCGCCTTGAACTTCAATCCGCAGTGCTTGCAACACGCTTGAGAGGGATGGTTCTGCAGTGTCATGATGTTATACCGATCCGAGTGTTTATGTGGACCGACGCCAGTACCGTATATTCATGGATACGTTCTGATCATCGACGGTATAAACCATATGTGGCACATCGTGTAAGCGAGATTTTGGGTAGCTGTAAGATCGAGGAATGGAGGTGGCTTCCAAGCGCACTTAATCCAGCGGATTTTGGCACTCGACTAAAGGATAGAAAACGAGAATCCTTCTGGCTCAGTGGACCTGAATTTTTGAAGGATGAAGAGTCGAAGTGGCCTAAGATGGAGCACCTTCCGAAAACCCAAGAGGAACTTCGAACCAGAGCGACGATGCTTTTCGTAAACACCGAAGACGTTTTTGACAAATTTTCTTGCTTCCGGAGATTGAGGAGAGTCGTAGGGTGGATATCTCGTTTTAAAGAGAATTGCACTAAGGCCCCAGGTCTGAGGGAACACGGTGGTTTGAAATCATACGAACTGAAACAGGCGGAGCGATTAATATGCAGAAGCGTTCAGAAGGTTGTATATGCGGATGAACACGAACAGCTGTCAGTGGGAAGACCAGTTGATCGCAGCAGCAGTTTACGCAGATTAAGCCCCTATTTGGATGACGATAGAGTGATTCGAGTGGATGGTCGAATTAATTCAGCTTTCTCTGTCCCAGCTTGCACTCGTAATCCTATAATAATGCCGCAGAAGCACCACGTCACCGATCTTATTGTCGTTTTTTATCATAACATGTGGAAGCATCAGAACGAGACAACTATAATCAACGAAATAAGGCGACGTTACTGGGTTCCACATATACGAACGGTAGTGCGGCGAATTTCCAAAAGATGTCTGGTTTGTCAAAAGGAACGGGCGAAGCCGAAGACCCCGCTGATGGGACAACTGCCGGAAGACAGATTGACGCCTTTCGTGAAGCCCTTCTCATATGTTGGAATAGACTACATGGGACCGTTCTTCGTTGTTACTGGCCGACGTACTGAAAAACGGTGGATTGCGTTGTTCACATGCCTCACAATTCGCGCGGTGCACTTGGAAATAGTCAGGGATCTCACAACTGATGCGTGCTTGATGAGCATCCGCAACTTTATCAACCGACGTGGTACTCCAGTCCGCATTCGCTCAGATAATGCCACTAATTTCGTAGGAGCGGATAGAGAACTCAAACGGCAACTTTATCAATGGGATCACGGTCTTATTTCGGACACTCTAGCAAACTCGAACATTGAATGGATCTTTAATTGTCCGCTGAATCCTCACGCAGGTGGATGCTGGGAGCGCCTAGTGCGCAGCGTGAAGCGAGCTATGGGACATGCCCTATATCGCGAAAACCTCCAGGAACACAGCCTCTATAGTTTAATGTGTGAGGCTGAAAACATAGTCAATTCTCGACCTCTAACTCACATTCCACTTGACACACCCACCGATGAACCCTTAACCCCTAATCATTTTCTTTTAGGTGTACCTAATTCACAGCAAACTCCTCACCCTCGTGCCGAAGATTTGGGAGCGACGAGAAAACAGTGGCGCAAAGTACAGCAGGCGCAGCACCGCTTTTGGAACAAATGGTTGTCAGAATACCTACCCGATCTCTGCCGACGTACGAAGTGGTACCAGTCAGTTGAGCCTCTGTCAGTAAATGACTTTGTCCTGATTTGCGTCAGTAGCGTACATCGATCGAGGTGGCCACTGGGAAAAGTCATCCGAGTATTCCCAGGCAAAGACTCACAAGTCAGAGTTGTAGAAGTCCTAACTAAAGCAGGGGTGCTCAAACGACCGGCATGTATGCTGGCGAAGCTAGATGTTGGTGAATCACGGTGCCGATGATTCACGGGGTCCGGTATGTTGTCGCCACTTATTCATTAGTTATTAAGTAACGAGTGTTTTGTATTTTTATAACAGATTGTGAACCTTTGAACGTCGCCCTCGCTTAAGTTGCCTGAACGCGATCGTAATTTTCGTTTGTCAAGTTGAGAATTCTGCCAACTTATTTCCGGCCTCATCATTCTCACCCGGCCATCTTTTCATATTTGTGACGGCGCTTAAGCGAGGAGGACGTACAAAAGTGTAAGTAGTATTTATTGTATCAATAATGTATTTTTGCTAACCAAATCGTTTCTATTTAGGAAATAAAATTTCTTTACTGTCATTTGACATCGGAATCGGATATTTTTATTTCAATTCCCTCGCGACGAAAGCTGCCGTCACAGAGTCCATATCGCAAAAACACTACTTCGAAAAGCACATGAGCAAGATGGAGACATTGACACCGCTCTTTTGGAGTACAGGTCTACACCAATTACAAATTGTATGGAAGAGAAATTAAAAAACCAAATATTTATGTTCGAGCTAATAATTTATTAAAAAGAGAAATGTTATATAAAATACTTATGTACTTATATGTACTTGCCCTTCAGTCAAAAAACAAGTAGTTTCGTCACTGGCATTAAAAATGCAGTTGCATTTATGTTTAGACACGCACTTTCTTTGGTAGGATTTAGAGTCTGCAGCATGGTTGGTCTTCCGAAGCCATCTGAAGCTATGATGAAAGACAATAGAGAAACTATTTTAACCACTGAATTGATTTAACTGCAATATCCGTATCGAAAACACTCTTCTTCCGCTCGTGAATGCACTTTTGCATTCGCTTCCTTAATCGACAAACAGTGGACGAAAAAACACAAGAAAACCAAAATAGGATAAATAATTGACGAAACCACTTGTTTTTTTTAAACATTTTATTCACATTCGATTCAAAACACAAGTTTTTTCATGAATTTTGTTAATATGACGCGTCGAGCTGAGCAGAAAATAAGTAAATCTGCGACTTAATTGAAAGGAACAACAAAAAAAAGACACATGTTATGAACGATAAATATTTTTCCAAACACATTTACAGAATTCCGAAACTATATCTTCTGTATTTTCCCTTTTATTTAAACATTTAAAGAACCAACACAACTCGTTCCATATAAAACACACGTATGTAAATACCAAGTGTCAAAATGTTCACTCCGCAACTATGACGTACATGCGCAGAACAAATCAAAAATGAAAACTTCTGTGCGCTATCTTGTCTTGTTGTATCATGACTTATTGAACCGTCGTCTTTGATATACACATATCTACTTAACAGTTGTCAAAGTCATCGTCATCGTCGGTGTTGCTTTCATTTCAGAATCTCTTTTTAATATTTTATAAAATAAAAACAAAACTTTATTATTGCGTACGAAAAATGACGATTCAAAAATGCACAAATACTCACAAATTAGTTATCTTTATTTTTTGAACTATTGCGGATTCCAGCCAACAAAAAACTTGAAATGACACTTACCACATCCGTGTAATCGCCTCTTATTTGCCGGTCGCTCGCCTATGTTATTCAGCTCTCTCACGTGCATGACCAGACCACACGATTGACAATAATTGGCCGCGTTCCATTGACCGCTAGTCATCTAGCACATAATATCCATGATGGAGGAGTGCCGGCGCTATAGATCTAGCGGCAGCGGCAAAGTGACATTAAAGCCAACTTGAATTCGTAATATTTCATCTTCATGAGAGTCAAAAATTTATTTTGTGTCATCATGCCGCATATTTATTAATACACTATAATTTAAATAAACAAATAGGATAAGGGTATTCACGATTCAGTGTATCAGGTCTAGTATCATTGTGAAAGTGTAAAAGTTTGAAGTTTGCTTACACTATAACAACAAAATATACCTACTCGCTACACTTTTACACTTTTACTATACCCCAGACCTATAGTAACAAACAAATACAACAGTGTAAAATGTACAAGTTCACAAATGTCAGTTCGATTTCAAATGTTTTTTTGTTCAGTGTTGCTATAGAAATTAGAACAAGTAAAAGTGTTATCATCGGCCTGGCCGATGCTTTGATACCCTCCACTGCATAAAAGTTTTGTATGGTAGGTAGCAAAACTACCGTCGAGTCGTTTCGATGCTATCGTGCTTTAACAGACAGAGAGAGACGTGTGTCCAATAGTGGTTTTGTATGGGAGGTAACAGAACTACTTGACCGACATGGACCATTTTTAATACAAACTTGAAGGCCATAAATATAAGACCTCTCATAAAATTTCAGTTCCCTAAGTCGATTCGTTCGGACGCTATCGTGATTTCAACAGACAGAGAGAGACGTGGGTCTAATAGTGGTTTTGTATTGGAGGTACCAGAACTACTTGACCGACATAGCCCATTTTCAATACTAACCTGACGACGGTAAAAGGAAGTCCTCTCACAAAATTTCATTCGCCTATGTCGAATCGTTTGGACGCTATCGTGGTTTCAACAGACAGAGAGACACATGGGTCTAATAGTGGTTTTGTATGGGAGGTACCAGAACTACTTGACCGACATAGCTCATTTTCAATACCAACCTGACGACGGTAAAAAGAAGTCGTCTCACAAAATTTCATTCGCCTAGGTCAATTCCTTTGGAAGCTATCGTGCTTTCAACAGACAGACGGACAGACAGACAGACAGACAGACAGACAGACGGACATGGCTAAATCGATTCAGAATGTGATCCTGATTCAGAATATATATACTTTATAGGGTCTCCAGTGAATCCTTCTTGGCGTTACAAACGTAATGGCAAAGTGAATATACCTTCCTGTGGGTATAAAAAGTGTGCTCACGATGTGATAATAAAAATACAATTTCACAATTTTACTACAGTGTATCAGCCAAATCGTGAATACCCCTATGTATATTAATTACATACAAGTTTGAATTCCCATTTTAAACCAAATTGGAAATATTTGGCTTCTGCACTTTCACTTTTATTTTGACAGTTCGTTATTTTTTTTTTCAATCCAGCAGTTCATTTTGCGCTAGATTGGAAAATTTCCCGGAAAAGGATATTTCACAAAATTTGCTAGAGCTTTAGCGCAAATGCTGAAATGTCAGTTTTTATACCCTCCACAGGAAGGTATATTCACTTTGCCATTACGTTTGTAACGCCAAGAAGGATTCACCGGAGACCCTATAAAGTATATATATGTAAAACTGTATAGCTGTGTTTGCTGCATTGTATAGCTGTGTTTGCTGCTGGCCATCACCTACCGGGCGTGTACATGAGCATTCAAGTCAGTCAGTCTACGTTCTTTGCTCAAGCTGTCCAGTTGTCAAGTAGTCGTCCAGTTGTCCAGTCGTCAATTATCAATTACCTATCATATCATTTTGTAATCAATTTATTTCATTTTCTAATACCTACTTTTATATAATACAATAAAAACTGTCAACCTAAAGAGCGGTGTTACCCTTCTTTACATTTGGGGGCTCAACAAAAAAAAAAAAAAAAAAAAAAAAATACATAATATAACGCTTCAGTAGGTACATGAGTGCAAAAAAAACCAAACAAATTGCAATTGTGGAAGCTGACATAAATAAGCGAGCACAATCAACGGAAATAAAAGAAGCGCCGTATACTCGAGCAAGAGTCAAAGCGAGGCAACAATATAACTATAATACGCGGTCACAAACACAACAAAATAAATCAGCTATGAGTGATGAAGAAGAAAAAAATATAAACGAACACGCAACGGAGTCAACTTCAAACGCTGCTAAAAGAAAAGAAGTGGAAACAAAAATTGCAAAAAGTAGTCATCAGTCCAATATGCAACAAACGGTCGAGCAAAATAACGAAAGCTTGCAAAGAGTCAATTAATTGCTCACTTTAAAAATTCAAGCGGACGAACTAAAACAAAATGAACCAAAAGTTTCAGTTGAAAATTTTGCAAAAATTATCCCAGACTTTGACGGAGAGACGATTCCAGTTAGACATTGGTTTCTAAGTTTTGAGCAGAATGCCGATGCGTATGGTCTAAGTGAAAAGCAGAAATATGTGCAGGCACGGGGCAAGATGACGGGTACCGCCAAACTGTTTCTCGAATCGGTGTCTGTGTCTGAATACCGAAAACTACGGTTGTTACTAGAGAATGAATTTGAGCGCATATATAGCAGTGCAGAAATTCATAAGCAGTTGAGTGAGAGGAAAAAGCACAAAGATGAAAGTTTCCACGAGTATGTCTTGCATATGAAAAAAATCGCTGCGCTTGGTGTCGTTGACATGGAGTCCGTTATACGCTATATTGTGGATGGCTTAGACGTAAAATGCGAAATCAAATACACTATGTACAGCTGTAAAACATTAAAAGACCTTAAAGAGAAGTACGAAGTTTTCGAGCGTTTAAACGAGAATGATAAAGCAGACAAACAACAGTATAGTTCACAGAAAAATGCATATGTACGTCATGAAAAAAAGAATCACTGTTTTAACTGTGGATCTACTGAACATCTGCGAAAAGACTGTCGTGCAGAACAGAAATGCTTTATATGTAACCAGAGTGGACACATTTCCAATAATTGTCCTCGAGCGATAAGAAGCGTTAATGTTGTTGTTGATCGTAATCGCTTGAAGGAGATCATGGTAAAAAATATCAAAGTTGAATGCTTGGTCGATACAGGTGCGGATGTTACCATTATAAAGGAGCGTGTCTACAAACAACTTAAAGATGTTAATCTGCACAAGAGTTTTTCATCACTACGTGGCCTGGGTAATACAAAAACAACTCCGATTGGATATTTTGAAGCAGAGGTTGCAGTTGACGGCATAAACACGATACAAAAATTTGTTGTGGTACAAGACGACGCAGTAGAATATGATGGACTATTGGGATATGACTTCACAAAGAAGTTTTGCTTTACGTCGAACAAAAATGGTTATCAATTTTCTCCTGTGTTACGGGAGGAAATTGATATGGAGACAAATCAGATAAGTATTTATAACATTGTTGAAACACCTACTGATATTGATACTCCTCCACAGTATAAAGACGTTGTCCAAGAGATGATCGATAATTATAAGCCAACCGAGACAAGCATGGAATGTCCTGTAAAGCTGAGGGTTGTTCCAGACGGAGAAGTTTTACCATTTCGCCATACACCAAGTCGTCTCCCAGTCAATGAAGCCGAAGCAGTACAGAAACAGATTGACGATTGGCTAGAAAAAGGAATTATACGCAAATCGACGTCTAATATTGCAAGCAGAGTTGTCGTGGTGAAGAAGAAAGATGGTTCCTATCGCGTATGCGTGGATTTCCGAAAGCTGAACAGCATGGTTCTGAAGGATTGCTTTCCAGTACCATTGATCGAGGACGTGTTGGAAAAGTTGCAAAAGGCCAAATACTTTACAGTCATGGACCTGGAGAATGGGTTTTTTCACGTGCCGGTTGAGGAGTCCAGCAAGAAGTATACGGCGTTTGTGACTAAAAGTGGCTTATTCGAATTCAACAGAGCACCGTTCGGCTTTTGCAATTCACCAGCTGTGTTCATTCGTTTTATTAATCACGTTTTTCAAAATTTGATCAATCAAGACGTGATGGAGCTGTACATGGATGATATTATTATTCATGCGGTATCAGCGAATGAGTGCCTTTACAAAATTAAGTGCGTATTAACTGAAGCAGCAAACTATGGTCTGAAAATAAAATGGCAAAAGTGTCATTTCCTCCAAAATAAAGTCAACTTTCTGGGACATACTGTTGAGAACGGGCATATACGACCAGGCAGAGAAAAAACAGTCGCCGTTAGCAAGTTTCAAGTGCCCAAGAATGTGAAATCGGTGCAGTCGTTTCTAGGCCTCACTGGCTTCTTTAGACGATTTATAAAGGGGTATGCACAAATTGCTCGCCCTTTGACAAACTTGCTGCGCAAAAATGTTCCATTCGAAATTGGGTCAGAGGAAATCAAGTCAATTCAGCAATTGAAAGAGGCACTTACTAGCGAACCAGTTTTGAGGATTTACGCGAGAGAGGCACCTACTGAAATTCATACGGATGCATCAAAAGATGGATTTGGTGCTGCACTGTTGCAAATGTTTGAAGGTCAGCTACACCCTGTGTTTTTCTGGAGCAAGAAGACGTCAGTGCAGGAGTCAGAGCGCCATAGCTACATTTTAGAAGTTAAAGCCGCATACCTTGCCTTTAAAAAGTTTCGCCATTATTTGCTTGGGACTCACTTCAAGTTGGTTACAGATTGTGCAGCATTTAAACAAACAACGAACAAGAGAGATGTCCCACGAGAAGTAACGCAATGGATATTATATTTTCAAGATTTCGACTTTGTCGTGGAACATCGACCTGGCGACAGGATGAAACATGTTGACTGTCTCAGCCGACACCCGCAAAATATTCTAGCAATCTCTTCAGAAGTATCCGCGCGTATAAAGAAAGCTCAGCAAAATGACGCACATATTAAAGCTGTTGCAGAAATACTTATCAGTCGACCATATGAAAATTTCAAGATTAAAGGAGGTCTAATATACAAAACTGTAAATGGCAACGATCTGCTGGCTGTACCTAAGTTAATGGAACGTGAAATTATCGCCGATGCGCACAATCAGGGCCATTTCGCAGTACAAAAAACGATTCACACCATTCAACAAAGCTACTGGATACCGCACCTTGAGGGAAAAGTCAGTCAGTTTATCAACAGCTGTATCAAATGTATCATACACAACAAGAAGTTGGGCAAAAAAGAAGGTTACTTACACTGCATAGACAAGGGAGAAAGGCCGTTACATACTCTACATATAGATCATCTTGGTCCTATGGATGCTACAGCAAAGCAGTACAAGTACATATTTGCAATGGTAGATGGATTTACCAAGTTTGTATGGCTGTATCCTACAAAATCGACTGGTTACGAAGAAGTGCTTAAGAAGTTCAACGAGTGGTCTATCATATTTGGTACTCCCGCTCGGGTAGTAAGCGACAGAGGATCAGCATTCACTTCAAAAGCGTTCGAGGAGTACATGAAGGCAAACGGCATTGAACACGTGTTGAGTACAACAGGCGTTGCAAGGGGAAATGGCCAAGTAGAACGCGTGAACAGGTCAATTCTATCAATAACATCGAAGCTATCGTCAGATGAACCGTTGAAATGGTATACGTTTGTGGCAAAGGTGCAAAAAGCAATCAACGCATGTGTCCACAGTTCAACAAAATTATCGCCGTTTGAACTGATGTTTGGAATTAAAATGAGAAATGAAGTAAACGAACAAATCGCCGAATTGCTTGAAATAGAATTGTGTGAAAATTTTGACAAAGAGCGAGAGAAGATGCGTGAAGATGCCAGGAACCAGATACAGCAAGCGCAGGCAACATATAAGAAGAATTACGATAAAAAGCGCAAGAGTGAATACGGTTACAAAGTTGGAGACTTAGTCGCAATCAAACGTACCCAGTTTGTTACTGGCAGGAAGCTGGCCGGCGAATACCTTGGCCCGTATGAAGTCACTAAGGTCAAACGAAACGGACGTTACGATGTAAGGAAAGCAGCGCAAGTCGAGGGGCCTATCACTACAGCAACCAGTTGCGATCACATGAAACTTTGGAAGTACGTCACAGAAAACGAGGAGCTTTTGTCATCGGGGTCAGATGACGAATTTCAGGATGGCCGAATGTAAAACTGTATAGCTGTGTTTGCTGCATTGTATAGCTGTGTTTGCTGCTGGCCATCACCTACCGGGCGTGTACATGAGCAGTCAAGTCAGTCAGTCTACGTTCTTTGCTCAAGCTGTCCAGTTGTCAAGTAGTCGTCCAGTCGTCCAGTTGTCCAGTCGTCAATTATCAATTACCTATCATATCATTTTGTAATCAATTTATTTCATTTTCTAATACCTACTTTTATATAATACAATAAAAACTGTCAACCTAAAGAGCGGTGTTACCCTTCTTTACATATATTCTGAATCAGGATCACATTCTGAATCGATTTAGCCATGTCCGTCTGTCTGTTGAAAGCACGATAGCGTCCAAAGGAATTGACCTAGGCGAATGAAATTTTGTGAGACGACTTCTTTTTACCGTCGTCAGGTTGGTATTGAAAATGAGCTATGTCGGTCAAGTAGTTCTGGTACCTCCCATACAAAACCACTATTAGACCCATGTGTCTCTCTGTCTGTTGAAACCACGATAGCGTCCTTTTACCGTCGTCAGGTTAGTATTGAAAATGGGCTATGTCGGTCAAGTAGTTCTGGTACCTCCAATACAAAACCACTATTAGACCCACGTCTCTCTCTGTCTGTTGAAATCACGATAGCGTCCGAACGAATCGACTTAGGGAACTGAAATTTTGCTACCTACCATACAAAACTTTTATGCAGTGGAGGGTATCAAAGCATCGGCCAGGCCGATGATAACACTTTTACTTGTTTTATATGGAGTTTGGCATTTCTGGCCATTGTGTGATCGGGTGTCAATTTTTGGGTTGACACGCTCACAGATGACATTTAAATGACGATCTAATGCTGGGTTTCCACTTGTCGATTTGAAATTGACAATTGACGTATTTTTATGCCAAATAAAAACTTGGCAAGTGGAAATAGCGAAAAATTGCTTGTCAATGAATTGACTAACAGCGTTTGTCAATAACTGACAAAGAAACCACTGGACAAGGGGAAATAGCTGAATTGTCAAACAAAATTTCACTTTGTATAATTGACAGAGACAATTTAATTGGCATCGAGTTCATAAGTTGGTCAATCAACTGACAAACGATTTGTTGCCAATAATTGGCATAAGTGGAAATGAACTGACGTTGGTGTCGTTCAATGACATAAACGCGAGGGCTTTCATACTTTGTCAATCAACCGACATGTGGAAACCCACCTTAATAGTCAAATTTTGTAACCGCAGCATGTCAAAAATTGAAACGATTTTTGATATGTGTAACAGTAGCTTAGGCCTAAGACTATAGCATTCCCACTGACGCCCGTTGTTTACATGCCGGTCAAATGAATTAACCATAGAAATAAAATCTGTATTGTAAATGCAAGATAGCTGCGTATATGTACTCCTGCATCATTTCACGGAAAATTCCATACAGTAAAAGATTTGCTTTCATATACATATCTAATTACTTGTTATTTTATTAAATTGTAATTTTATTTTTGACTATACATCATTTACTAATTATAATTAACTTAATGTACAGTGTTTCCTATGGGAATATAGAATAAAATAAAGGACTTATCTTTTAAAATAACTTATGTAACTATTTTAATATTTATATATACAATACAGATACATATATATTTAAAGTACATTCTTAGAATTAAAAGAAGGTAGGATATTTTACTATAAACTTAGTACAGTCGACCATTCGTTGTGCTACCATAGTAAGGTCTGTCAGGTAACTTAGGTGGAACGTTGCGGAAAGACCTGCTAAAAAAATAATAAGAAAATTAAAAAAAAAATTGAATTGTTTAAAATTAAAATAGAGTAAGAACAAATAGTCGTTTAACCCATGCAATTTATAAGTTAATAATCACCCCTATCGTGGAATCCTCCGGGAGGAATTATTCACGAAAAAGAATATTTTGGTAAGTGAATAGAATAGTTCCCCGTTCGGGAAAAAATCGATTTGAACGTTTTTAACGATACAGTGAAGCTTATTCACAGTACCCACTCGGGGAGCCGTTCACTTTGCGGATGCGACGATAGCAAAATATTCTTTTCCGTGAATAATTCCCCCCGACGGATTCCACGATAGGGGTGAATATATTATCTTTCTTTTTTTTCGTATTTATTTATTTAGACCTGAGTGAGTGAGGAGCATGCATCTATCAAAGGAATTGCATGATCTGTACTACAACGCTTCTTTACGGACAACCATATCAAGAGACTACAGATAAGCGCAGTCACCCTATGGGATGGAAAGAACTAGAGGCAAGGTACAACTAGAGGCAGCGTTACCAGATTATTTTTCCCAAAAATGCTAAAGCGGGGGGGGGGGAAACTGCAAAAACTGCTAAACAAAATCCTAAAAAATGCTGAAAAAACTGCGATCGATTTTTCCACGAATAATAATTGAATTTTTTACTTTTTAATGTAAATTCTAGTAAATTATTTTACATTTACAAAAAATTCGTGTTTTGTGTACGTCAAACTTTTCAACTGTTGGCCTTCATTACTGGAAGTTTCTTTAACTCGAGTTTATTTTCTGTCATTTTGAGAGTTGGACTTATGGAAGTTCGACTACATTTTTTGTTATTAACGTTATTGTTATAACGATAACGATATTTATGGTCATCATGCAAAAGATTATATTTTCTGCATTTAAATGTAATACCTACAAAATTAATAAAAATGCAATTATTCTGAATCTTTATAAACAACATTCGAAGGCAACATTTTATTGTTGGAATAAAGTTGTAACAGCTTCCACTTACAGAAACGCCTGCAGTAGGTACTTGCAAAATTAATGCAACATTTTCATTAAACTAAATCTATTACGGTTTTTAGTTCTTAGCAAATTAACCTTTTAAAACCCGTACTCTATCATATCATAATCATATCAATGCGTTATCGCATTTAAATTATTCTTTTTCGAAAACGGATACACCAAATGTAATTTAAGCGGATTTCTGTTATTCCACAACACATTGCTGCATTTTAAAAAGCTTCATTCATGTCTTGAAATTGTTTTATCAATCAAGAGGTAGCCAATGTATGAAATGGTGCTAAATGTTGACTAAAAGTGTTTCTTTCAAAATGCTTTATGAATATTTTTAAAAACTGCTGATATTTACAAAAATGCTAAAAAATCTGCTGCATGTGAAATTTATGATCAAATCCTGCTAAAATCGCAGGAAACTGCTAAATCTGGTAACGCTGACTAGAGGAATTCTCTGACTACAGACATTCTCTTTACAAATGACTCAAGTCAGGGCAACTATACCCTTCTACGATTTGACCGAGACAACCCACCATAGAGGATAATACCAAAATGAACAACCCTCTCTATCTCTCTCTTGTATCAATCTGAGATGGCTTTGAAATAATTCAAATTATTGACCGCTTTTGGGACGTGTTCAGCAAATTGTGTGTATGGTGTGGTGAATTAATTACCAACTTATATTTTATTTAAAAGCATAATAATTATATTTGGGTGATAACAAGGTATCTATATATAAATGCCTATGATAATAGGCGTTTTTTTTTGAGAATCTATAGCTAGCTCACTTTTATTTTAACATGCAAAACTTTTATACTCACTTTTGTTTATTTGATCTCCCTTTTGGTTTTACATGCAAAATTGTTATACTCACTTTTGGTTTTGTTATACTCACTTCCCAAAAAATACGTCAATTATTACAAAAAAAAAATATTATTTTAAGCGTAGCGTATACACGGCGCCGTCAAATTGAAATAAAAAAGTGGCATTTTTTATTTAAAAAAAAAGTTCGTTTCCATAGTAACGCGTAAACTAAAGCGAAAAGTGAACTGTACTGAAAAGTGTAGAGATGTAATATTTTCATTTAAAACACATAATTATTTTGTTTTGTTATGTTATCATAGTTTTGCTTTTTGTGTAGGTATTCTTTTGTTTTTCACAATGAAATTATAACATAATTTAGATAATAATCCACAAATTTTCAATAGCATTCGCGGATTTTTACTATTTTGTTTCTATGTAAATATAGTGGAAAATTAGAGAATTAACTAATACGAAAACATACAGGCAGTTTTAGGGCATGTATTTTCTATGGAAGGTCTATTGCCAGATCCTGAACGAATTAAAGCCATTCAGGGGATTAGAGAAAATTTTTGGAACTTTCAATTTCTTAAGATCCTTTATACCGAATTTCGCTGAAATAAATGCACCTTTGAGAGAGCTACTTCGCAAAAATTTAAAGTTTATCTGGACGAAAAGGAATTCGCAGATTTTACAATCGATAAAGGAAAAATTATAATGCAATTTTACTACAACGCGTGGCCAAAATCAAAGCATTCTTTGGCGGATGAGTTGAAATTTTATTGGACTATCAAAGACCGTTTGTTTGTTGAAAATGGTCTGTTATTCTACAATAATAGAATCTTTGTTCCCCAAACTTTAGTCCAAAAAATTCTTGGTCTTTTACACGAATCTCATTTTGGAATAAGTAAAACCAAAGCTGCGCAAAAATGTTTTTTTATTGGCCTCTCATGAATCGCGACATTGAAAATGTCATTTTTATTAAATGCAGAATTTGTAAGAAATTAGATCGAATAATAGACATCAATCATTAATTCCACATCCCACGCCAAGCTACCCATTTCAAAAAGTCGGGTGTGACTTATTTGACTTTGGTGGCAAGTCATATTTGGTCTTAGTTGACTACCTATCAAAATGGTTGGAAATAAAACCGTTATCCAACAAAACCGAATGTAGTGTTATCACTGCCCTTAAGGAAGTGTTTACTACACATGGAATTCCTGCAACTGTTGTATCAGGTATCAGCCATTTAATTCTTTTGAGGTGCTTAATTTTGCAAGGGATTGGAATTTCAATTTTAGCTTTTCAAGTCCTCGCTATGCACGTTCCAATGGACTAGCAGAGAAAGGAGTCCATATCGCAAAAACACTACTTCGAAAAGCACATGAGCAAGATGGAGACATTGACACCGCTCTTTTGGAGTACAGGTCTACACCAATTACAAATTGTATGGAAGAGAAATTAAAAAACCAAACATTTATGTTCGAGCTAATAATTTATTAAAAAGGGAAATGTTATATAAAATACTTATGTACTTTTATGTACTTGCCCTTCAGTCAAAAAACAAGTAGTTTCGTCACTGGCATTAAAAATGCAGTTGCATTTATGTTTAGACACGCACTTTCTTTGGTAGGATTTAGAGTCTGCAGCATGGTTGGTCTTCCGAAGCCATCTGAAGCTATGATGAAAGACAATAGAGAAACTATTTTAACCACTGAATTGATTTAACTGCAATATCCGTATCGAAAACACTCTTCTTCCACTCGTGAATGCACTTTTGCATTCGCTTCCTTAATCGACAAACAGTGGACGAAAAAACACAAGAAAACCAAAATAGGATAAATAATTGACGAAACCACTTGTTTTTTTTAAACATTTTATTCACATTCGATTCAAAACACAAGTTTTTTCATGAATTTTGTTAATATGACGCGTCGAGCTGAGCAGAAAATAAGTAAATCTGCGACTTAATTGAAAGGAACAACAAAAAAAAGACACATGTTATGAACGATAAATATTTTTCCAAACACATTTACAGAATTCCGAAACTATATCTTCTGTATTTTCCCTTTTATTTAAACATTTAAAGAACCAACACAACTCGTTCCATATAAAACACACGTATGTAAATACCAAGTGTCAAAATGTTCACTCCGCAACTATGACGTACATGCGCAGAACAAATCAAAAATGAAAACTTCTGTGCGCTATCTTGTCTTGTTGTATCATGAAGGCCCCGACCCATAGAATCCGTCGCATCCGTTGCGTCGACGGATTGGCGTATTCGACGGAACGAACAGTCCCATAGAATTCGTCGCATACGTTGACAGCCGATGACATATGAGAGACAGTTTCTCTCATTATCTTATATTTCCACCAATGAAAATGCTTACTCTCACGCTCTGCCAACTGTCAACGGTTCGACGGATAGAAAAGTAGAAAGTAAACCTACTTTATCCGTCGCATCCGGCACGTTCGTTGCTCATGGGTCACGTTCCATAAGCTACTGTGTATTCTATCAACCTGTCAGTCGAATACATTGCCGCAACGGATGTGACGGATTCTATGGGTCGGGGCCTTGACTTATTGAACCGTCGTCTTTGATATACACATATCTACTTAACAGTTGTCAAAGTCATCGTCATCGTCATCGTCGGTGTTGCTTTCATTTCAGAATCTCTTTTTAATATTTTATAAAATAAAAACAAAACTTTATTATTGCGTACGAAAAATGACGATTCAAAAATGCACAAATACTCACAAATTAGTTATCTTTATTTTTTGAACTATTGCGGATTCCAGCCAACAAAAAACTTGAAATGACACTTACCACATCCGTGTAATCGCCTCTTATTTGCCGGTCGCTCGCCTATGTTATTCAGCTCTCTCACGTGCATGACCAGACCACACGATTGACAATAATTGGCCGCGTTCCATTGACCGCTAGTCATCTAGCACATAATATCCATGATGGAGGAGTGCCGGCGCTATAGATCTAGCGGCAGCGGCAAAGTGACATTAAAGCCAACTTGAATTCGTAATATTTCATCTTCATGAGAGTCAAAAATTTATTTTGTGTCATCATGCCGCATATTTATTAATACACTATAATTTAAATAAACAAATAGGATAAGGGTATTCACGATTCAGTGTATCAGGTCTAGTATCATTGTGAAAGTGTAAAAGTTTGAAGTTTGCTTACACTATAACAACAAAATATACCTACTCGCTACACTTTTACACTTTTACTATACCCCAGACCTATAGTAACAAACAAATACAACAGTGTAAAATGTACAAGTTCACAAATGTCAGTTCGATTTCAAATGTTTTTTTGTTCAGTGTTGCTATAGAAATTAGAACAAGTAAAAGTGTTATCATCGGCCTGGCCGATGCTTTGATACCCTCCACTGCATAAAAGTTTTGTATGGTAGGTAGCAAAACTACCGTCGAGTCGTTTCGATGCTATCGTGCTTTAACAGACAGAGAGAGACGTGTGTCCAATAGTGGTTTTGTATGGGAGGTAACAGAACTACTTGACCGACATGGACCATTTTTAATACAAACTTGAAGGCCATAAATATAAGACCTCTCATAAAATTTCATTCTCCTATGTCGAATCGTTTGGACGCTATCGTGGTTTCAACAGACAGAGAGACACATGGGTCTAATAGTGGTTTTGTATGGGAGGTACCAGAACTACTTGACCGACATAGCTCATTTTCAATACCAACCTGACGACGGTAAAAAGAAGTCGTCTCACAAAATTTCATTCGCCTAGGTCAATTCCTTTGGACGCTATCGTGCTTTCAACAGACAGACAGACAGACAGACGGACAGACAGACAGACAGACAGACAGACGGACATGGCTAAATCGATTCAGAATGTGATCCTGATTCAGAATATATATACTTTATAGGGTCTCCAGTGAATCCTTCTTGGCGTTACAAACGTAATGGCAAAGTGAATATACCTTCCTGTGGGTATAAAAAGTGTGCTCACGATGTGATAATAAAAATACAATTTCACAATTTTACTACAGTGTATCAGCCAAATCGTGAATACCCCTATGTATATTAATTACATACAAGTTTGAATTCCCATTTTAAACCAAATTGGAAATATTTGGCTTCTGCACTTTCACTTTTATTTTGACAGTTCGTTATTTTTTTTTTTCAATCCAGCAGTTCATTTTGCGCTAGATTGGAAAATTTCCCGGAAAAGGATATTTCACAAAATTTGCTAGAGCTTTAGCGCAAATGCTGAAATGTCAGTTTTTATACCCTCCACAGGAAGGTATATTCACTTTGCCATTACGTTTGTAACGCCAAGAAGGATTCACCGGAGACCCTATAAAGTATATATATTCTGAATCAGGATCACATTCTGAATCGATTTAGCCATGTCCGTCTGTCTGTTGAAAGCACGATAGCGTCCAAAGGAATTGACCTAGGCGAATGAAATTTTGTGAGACGACTTCTTTTTACCGTCGTCAGGTTGGTATTGAAAATGAGCTATGTCGGTCAAGTAGTTCTGGTACCTCCCATACAAAACCACTATTAGACCCATGTGTCTCTCTGTCTGTTGAAACCACGATAGCGTCCAAACGATTCGACATAGGCGAATGAAATTTTGTGAGAGGACTTCTTTTTACCGTCGTCAGGTTAGTATTGAAAATGGGCTATGTCGGTCAAGTAGTTCTGGTACCTCCAATACAAAACCACTATTAGACCCACGTCTCTCTCTGTCTGTTGAAATCACGATAGCGTCCGAACGAATCGACTTAGGGAACTGACATTTTATGAGAGGTCTTATATTAATGGCCTTCAAGTTTGTATTAAAAATGGTCCATGTCGGTCAAGTAGTTCTGTTACCTCCCATACAAAACCACTATTGGACACACGTCTCTCTCTGTCTGTTAAAGCACGATAGCATCGAAACGACTCGACGGTAGTTTTGCTACCTACCATACAAAACTTTTATGCAGTGGAGGGTATCAAAGCATCGGCCAGGCCGATGATAACACTTTTACTTGTTTTATATGGAGTTTGGCATTTCTGGCCATTGTGTGATCGGGTGTCAATTTTTGGGTTGACACGCTCACAGATGACATTTAAATGACGATCTAATGCTGGGTTTCCACTTGTCGATTTGAAATTGTCAATTGACGTATTTTTATGCCAAATAAAAACTTGGCAAGTGGAAATAGCGAAAAATTGCTTGTCAATGAATTGACTAACAGCGTTTGTCAATAACTGACAAAGAAACCACTGGACAAGGGGAAATAGCTGAATTGTCAAACAAAATTTCACTTTGTATAATTGACAGAGACAATTTAATTGGCATCGAGTTCATAAGTTGGTCAATCAACTGACAAACGATTTGTTGCCAATAATTGGCATAAGTGGAAATGAACTGACGTTGGTGTCGTTCAATGACATAAACGCGAGGGCTTTCATACTTTGTCAATCAACCGACATGTGGAAACCCACCTTAATAGTCAAATTTTGTAACCGCAGCATGTCAAAAATTGAAACGATTTTTGATATGTGTAACAGTAGCTTAGGCCTAAGACTATAGCATTCCCACTGACGCCCGTTGTTTACATGCCGGTCAAATGAATTAACCATAGAAATAAAATCTGTATTGTAAATGCAAGATAGCTGCGTATATGTACTCCTGCAGCCATTTACATCATTTCACGGAAAATTCCATACAGTAAAAGATTTGCTTTCATATACATATCTAATTACTTGTTATTTTATTAAATTGTAATTTTATTTTTGACTATACATCATTTACTAATTATAATTAACTTAATGTACAGTGTTTCCTATGGGAATACAGAATAAAATAAAGGACTTATCTTTTAAAATAACTTATGTAACTATTTTAATATTTATATATACAATACAGATACATATATACAGATACATATATTCTTTTCCGTGAATAATTCCCCCCCGACGGATTCCACGATAGGGGTGAATATATTATATATTATCTTTCTTTTTTTTCGTATTTATTTATTTAGACCTGAGTGAGTGAGGAGCATGCATCTATCAAAGGAATTGCATGATCTGTACTACAACGCTTCTTTACGGACAACCATATCAAGAGACTACAGATAAGCGCAGTCACCCTATGGGATGGAAAGAACTAGAGGCAAGGTACAACTAGAGGAATTCTCTGACTACAGACATTCTCTTTACAAATGACTCAAGTCAGGGCAACTATACCCTTCTACGATTTGACCGAGACAACCCACCATCGAGGATAATACCAAAATGAACAACCCTCTCTATCTCTCTCTTGTATCAATCTGAGATGGCTTTGAAATAATTCAAATTATTGACCGCTTTTGGGACGTGTTCAGCAAATTGTGTGTATGGTGTGGTGAATTAATTACCAACTTATATTTTATTTAAAAGCATAATAATTATATTTGGGTGATAACAAGGTATCTATATATAAATGCCTATGATAATAGGCGTTTTTTTTTTTGAGAATCTATAGCTAGCTCACTTTTATTTTAACATGCAAAACTTTTATACTCACTTTTGTTTATTTGATCTCCCTTTTGGTTTTACATGCAAAATTGTTATACTCACTTTTGGTTTTGTTATACTCACTTCCCAAAAAATACGTCAATTATTACAAAAAAAAAATATTATTTTAAGCGTAGCGTATACACGGCGCCGTCAAATTGAAATAAAAAAGTGGCATTTTTGATTTAAAAAAAAAGTTCGTTTCCATAGTAACGCGTAAACTAAAGCGAAAAGTGAACTGTACTGATAAGTGTAGAGATGTAATATTTTAATTTAAAACACATAATTATTTTGTTTTGTTATGTTATCATAGTTTTGCTTTTTGTGTAGGTATTCTTTTGTTTTTCACAATGAAATTATAACATAATTTAGATAATAATCCACAAATTTTCAATAGCATTCGCGGATTTTTACTATTTTGTTTCTATGTAAATATAGTGGAAAATTAGAGAATTAACTAATACGAAAACATACAGGCAGTTTTAGGGCATGTATTTTCTATGGAAGGTCTATTGCCAGATCCTGAACGAATTAAAGCCATTCAGGGGATTAGAGAAAATTTTTGGAACTTTCAATTTCTTAAGATCCTTTATACCGAATTTCGCTGAAATAAATGCACCTTTGAGAGAGCTACTTCGCAAAAATTTAAAGTTTATCTGGACGAAAAGGAATTCGCAGATTTTACAATCGATAAAGGAAAAATTATAATGCAATTTTACTACAACGCGTGGCCAAAATCAAAGCATTCTTTGGCGGATGAGTTGAAATTTTATTGGACTATCAAAGACCGTTTGTTTGTTGAAAATTGTCTGTTATTCTACAATAATAGAATCTTTGTTCCCCAAACTTTAGTCCAAAAAATTCTTGGTCTTTTACACGAATCTCATTTTGGAATAAGTAAAACCAAAGCTGCGCAAAAATGTTTTTTTATTGGCCTCTCATGAATCGCGACATTGAAAATGTCATTTTTATTAAATGCAGAATTTGTAAGAAATTAGATCGAATAATAGACATTAATCATTAATTCCACATCCCACGCCAAGCTACCCATTTCAAAAAGTCGGGTGTGACTTATTTGACTTTGGTGGCAAGTCATATTTGGTCTTAGTTGACTACCTATCAAAATGGTTGGAAATAAAACCGTTATCCAACAAAACCGAATGTAGTGTTATCACTGCCCTTAAGGAAGTGTTTACTACACATGGAATTCCTGCAACTGTTGTATCAGGTATCAGCCATTTAATTCTTTTGAGGTGCTTAATTTTGCAAGGGATTGGAATTTCAATTTTAGCTTTTCAAGTCCTCGCTATGCACGTTCCAATGGACTAGCAGAGAAAGGAGTCCATATCGCAAAAACACTACTTCGAAAAGCACATGAGCAAGATGGAGACATTGACACCGCTCTTTTGGAGTACAGGTCTACACCAATTACAAATTGTATGGAAGAGAAATTAAAAAACCAAACATTTATGTTCGAGCTAATAATTTATTAAAAAGGGAAATGTTATATAAAATACTTATGTACTTTTATGTACTTGCCCTTCAGTCAAAAAACAAGTAGTTTCGTCACTGGCATTAAAAATGCAGTTGCATTTATGTTTAGACACGCACTTTCTTTGGTAGGATTTAGAGTCTGCAGCATGGTTGGTCTTCCGAAGCCATCTGAAGCTATGATGAAAGACAATAGAGAAACTATTTTAACCACTGAATTGATTTAACTGCAATATCCGTATCGAAAACACTCTTCTTCCACTCGTGAATGCACTTTTGCATTCACTTCCTTAATCGACAAACAGTGGACGAAAAAACACAAGAAAACCAAAATAGGATAAATAATTGACGAAACCACTTGTTTTTTTAAACATTTTATTCACATTCGATTCAAAACACAAGTTTTTTCATGAATTTTGTTAATACGACGCGTCGAGCTGAGCAGAAAATAAGTAAATCTGCGACTTAATTGAAAGGAACAACAATGAACGATAAATATTTTTCCAAACACATTTACAGAATTCCGAAACTATATCTTCTGTATTTTCCCTTTTATTTAAACATTTAAAGAACCAACACAACTCGTTCCATATAAAACACACGTATGTAAATACCAAGTGTCAAAATGTTCACTCCGCAACTATGACGTACATGCGCAGAACAAATCAAAAATGAAAACTTCTGTGCGCTATCTTGTCTTGTTGTATCATGACTTATTGAACCGTCGTCTTTGATATACACATATCTACTTAACAGTTGTCAAAGTCATCGTCATCGTCATCGTCGGTGTTGCTTTCATTTCAGAATCTCTTTTTAATATTTTATAAAATAAAAACAAAACTTTATTATTGCGTACGAAAAATGACGATTCAAAAATGCACAAATACTCACAAATTAGTTATCTTTATTTTTTGAACTATTGCGGATTCCAGCCAACAAAAAACTTGGAATGACACTTACCACATCCGTGTAATCGCCTCTTATTTGCCGGTCGCTCGCCTATGTTATTCAGCTCTCTCACGTGCATGACCAGACCACACGATTGACAATAATTGGCCGCGTTCCATTGACCGCTAGTCATCTAGCACATAATATCCATGATGGAGGAGTGCCGGCGCTATAGATCTAGCGGCAGCGGCAAAGTGACATTAAAGCCAACTTGAATTCGTAATATTTCATCTTCATGAGAGTCAAAAATTTATTTTGTGTCATCATGCCGCATATTTATTAATACACTATAATTTAAATAAACAAATAGGATAGGGGTATTCACGATTCAGTGTATCAGGTCTAGTATCATTGTGAAAGTGTAAAAGTTTGAAGTTTGCTTACACTATAACAACAAAATATACCTACTCGCTACACTTTTACACTTTTACTATACCCCAGACCTATAGTAACAAACAAATACAACAGTGTAAAATGTACAAGTTCACAAATGTCAGTTCGATTTCAAATGTTTTTTTGTTCAGTGTTGCTATAGAAATTAGAACAAGTAAAAGTGTTATCATCGGCCTGGCCGATGCTTTGATACCCTCCACTGCATAAAAGTTTTGTATGGTAGGTAGCAAAACTACCGTCGAGTCGTTTCGATGCTATCGTGCTTTAACAGACAGAGAGAGACGTGTGTCCAATAGTGGTTTTGTATGGGAGGTAACAGAACTACTTGACCGACATGGACCATTTTTAATACAAACTTGAAGGCCATAAATATAAGACCTCTCATAAAATTTCAGTTCCCTAAGTCGATTCGTTCGGACGCTATCGTGATTTCAACAGACAGAGAGAGACGTGGGTCTAATAGTGGTTTTGTATTGGAGGTACCAGAACTACTTGACCGACATAGCCCATTTTCAATACTAACCTGACGACGGTAAAAGGAAGTCCTCTCACAAAATTTCATTCGCCTATGTCGAATCGTTTGGACGCTATCGTGGTTTCAACAGACAGAGAGACACATGGGTCTAATAGTGGTTTTGTATGGGAGGTACCAGAACTACATGACCGACATAGCTCATTTTCAATACTAACCTGACGACGGTAAAAAGAAGTCGTCTCACAAAATTTCATTCGCCTAGGTCAATTCCTTTGGACGCTATCGTGCTTTCAACAGACAGACAGACAGACAGACGGACATGGCTAAATCGATTCAGAATGTGATCCTGATTCAGAATATATATACTTTATAGGGTCTCCAGTGAATCCTTCTTGGCGTTACAAACGTAATGGCAAAGTGAATATACCTTCCTGTGGGTATAAAAAGTGTGCTCACGATGTGATAATAAAAATACAATTTCACAATTTTACTACAGTGTATCAGCCAAATCGTGAATACCCCTATGTATATTAATTACATACAAGTTTGAATTCCCATTTTAAACCAAATTGGAAATATTTGGCTTCTGCACTTTCACTTTTATTTTGACAGTTCGTTATTTTTTTTTTTCAATCCAGCAGTTCATTTTGCGCTAGATTGGAAAATTTCCCGGAAAAGGATATTTCACAAAATTTGCTAGAGCTTTAGCGCAAATGCTGAAATGTCAGTTTTTATACCCTCCACAGGAAGGTATATTCACTTTGCCATTACGTTTGTAACGCCAAGAAGGATTCACCGGAGACCCTATAAAGTATATATATTCTGAATCAGGATCACATTCTGAATCGATTTAGCCATGTCCGTCTGTCTGTCTGTCTGTCTGTTGAAAGCACGATAGCGTCCAAAGGAATTGACCTAGGCGAATGAAATTTTGTGAGACGACTTCTTTTTACCGTCGTCAGGTTGGTATTGAAAATGAGCTATGTCGGTCAAGTAGTTCTGGTACCTCCCATACAAAACCACTATTAGACCCATGTGTCTCTCTGTCTGTTGAAACCACGATAGCGTCCAAACGATTCGACATAGGCGAATGAAATTTTGTGAGAGGACTTCCTTTTACCGTCGTCAGGTTAGTATTGAAAATGGGCTATGTCGATCAAGTAGTTCTGGTACCTCCAATACAAAACCACTATTAGACCCACGTCTCTCTCTGTCTGTTGAAATCACGATAGCGTCCGAACGAATCGACTTAGGGAACTGAAATTTTATGAGAGGTCTTATATTTATGGCCTTCAAGTTTGTATTAAAAATGGTCCATGTCGGTCAAGTAGTTCTGTTACCTCCCATACAAAACCACTATTGGACACACGTCTCTCTCTGTCTGTTAAAGCACGATAGCATCGAAACGACTCGACGGTAGTTTTGCTACCTACCATACAAAACTTTTATGCAGTGGAGGGTATCAAAGCATCGGCCAGGCCGATGATAACACTTTTACTTGTTTTATATGGAGTTTGGCATTTCTGGCCATTGTGTGATCGGGTGTCAATTTTTGGGTTGACACGCTCACAGATGACATTTAAATGACGATCTAATGCTGGGTTTCCACTTGTCGATTTGAAATTGACAATTGACGTATTTTTATGCCAAATAAAAACTTGGCAAGTGGAAATAGCGAAAAATTGCTTGTCAATGAATTGACTAACAGCGTTTGTCAATAACTGACAAAGAAACCACTGGACAAGGGGAAATAGCTGAATTGTCAAACAAAATTTCACTTTGTATAATTGACAGAGACAATTTAATTGGCATCGAGTTCATAAGTTGGTCAATCAACTGACAAACGATTTGTTGCCAATAATTGGCATAAGTGGAAATGAACTGACGTTGGTGTCGTTCAATGACATAAACGCGAGGGCTTTCATACTTTGTCAATCAACCGACAACCTTAATAGTCAAATTTTGTAACCGCAGCATGTCAAAAATTTAAACGATTTTTGATATGTGTAACAGTAGCTTAGGCCTAAGACTATAGTATTCCCACTGACGCCCGTTGTTTACATGCCGGTCAAATGAATTAACCATAGAAATAAAATCTGTATTGTAAATGCAAGATAGCTGCGTATATGTACTCCTGCAGCCATTTACATCATTTCACGGAAAATTCCATACAGTAAAAGATTTGCTTTCATATACATATCTAATTACTTGTTATTTTATTAAATTGTAATTTTATTTTTGACTATACATCATTTACTAATTACAATTAACTTAATGTACAGTGTTTCCTATGGGAATACAGAATAAAATAAAGGACTTATCTTTTAAAATAACTTATGTAACTATTTTAATATTTATATATACAATACAGATACATATATATTTAAAGTACATTCTTAGAATTAAAAGAAGGTAGGATATTTTACTATAAACTTAGTACGGTCGACCATTCGTTGTGCTACCATAGTAAGGTCTGTCAGGTAACTTAGGTGGAACGTTGCGGAAAGACCTGCTAAAAAAATAATAAGAAAATTAAAAAAAAATTGAATTGTTTAAAATTAAAATAGAGTAAGAACAAATAGTCGTTTAACCCATGCAATTTATAAGTTAATAATCACCCCTATCGTGGAATCCTCCGGGAGGAATTATTCACGAAAAAGAATATTTTGGTAAGTGAATAGAATAGTTCCCCGTTCGGGAAAAAATCGATTTGAACGTTTTTAACGATACAGTGAAGCTTATTCACAGTACCCACTCGGGGAGCCGTTCACTTTGCGGATGCGACGATAGCAGAATATTCGACGGATTCCACGATAGGGGTGAATATATTATATATTATCTTTCTTTTTTTTCGTATATATTTATTTAGACCTGAGTGAGTGAGGAGCATGCATCTATCAAAGGAATTGCATGATCTGTACTACAACGCTTCTTTACGGACAACCATATCAAGAGACTACAGATAAGCGCAGTCACCCTATGGGATGGAAAGAACTAGAGGCAAGGTACAACTAGAGGAATTCTCTGACTACAGACATTCTCTTTACAAATGACTCAAGTCAGGGCAACTATACCCTTCTACGATTTGACCGAGACAACCCACCATCGAGGATAATACCAAAATGAACAACCCTCTCTATCTCTCTCTTGTATCAATCTGAGATGGCTTTGAAATAATTCAAATTATTGACCGCTTTTGGGACGTGTTCAGCAAATTGTGTGTATGGTGTGGTGAATTAATTACCAACTTATATTTTATTTAAAAGCATAATAATTATATTTGGGTGATAACAAGGTATCTATATATAAATGCCTATGATAATAGGCGTTTTTTTTTTGAGAATCTATAGCTAGCTCACTTTTATTTTAACATGCAAAACTTTTATACTCACTTTTGTTTATTTGATCTCCCTTTTGGTTTTACATGCAAAATTGTTATACTCACTTTTGGTTTTGTTATACTCACTTCCCAAAAAATACGTCAATTATTACAAAAAAAATATTATTTTAAGCGTAGCGTATACACGGCGCCGTCAAATTGAAATAAAAAAGTGGCATTTTTGATTTAAAAAAAAAGTTCGTTTCCATAGTAACGCGTAAACTAAAGCGAAAAGTGAACTGTACTGAAAAGTGTAGAGATGTAATATTTTAATTTAAAACACATAATTATTTTGTTTTGTTATGTTATCATAGTTTTGCTTTTTGTGTAGGTATTCTTTTGTTTTTCACAATGAAATTATAACATAATTTAGATAATAATCCACAAATTTTCAATAGCATTCGCGGATTTTTGTTTGTTTCTATGTAAATATAGTGGAAAATTAGAGAATTAACTAATACGAAAACATACAGGCAGTTTTAGGGCATGTATTTTCTAAGGAAGGTCTATTGCCAGATCCTGAACGAATTAAAGCCATTCAGGGGATTAGAGAAAATTTTTGGAACTTTCAATTTCTTAAGATCCTTTATACCGAATTTCGCTGAAATAAATGCACCTTTGAGAGAGCTACTTCGCAAAAATTTAAAGTTTATCTGGACGAAAAGGAATTCGCAGATTTTACAATCGATAAAGGAAAAATTATAATGCAATTTTACTACAACGCGTGGCCAAAATCAAAGCATTCTTTGGCGGATGAGTTGAAATTTTATTGGACTATCAAAGACCGTTTGTTTGTTGAAAATGGTCTGTTATTCTACAATAATAGAATCTTTGTTCCCCAAACTTTAGTCCAAAAAATTCTTGGTCTTTTACACGAATCTCATTTTGGAATAAGTAAAACCAAAGCTGCGCAAAAATGTTTTTTTATTGGCCTCTCATGAATCGCGACATTGAAAATGTCATTTTTATTAAATGCAGAATTTGTAAGAAATTAGATCGAATAATAGACATCAATCATTAATTCCACATCCCACGCCAAGCTACCCATTTCAAAAAGTCGGGTGTGACTTATTTGACTTTGGTGGCAAGTCATATTTGGTCTTAGTTGACTACCTATCAAAATGGTTGGAAATAAAACCGTTATCCAACAAAACCGAATGTAGTGTTATCACTGCCCTTAAGGAAGTGTTTACTACGGGTTGGGGTTGAAATACTGTATTTCAAAATACTGTATTTCAAAATTCTGTATGAACAAAACTCTGTATTTCAAAATTCTGTATGAACAAAATTCTGTATGAACAAAACTCTGTATTTCAAAATTCTGTATATCAAAATTCTGTATTTAAAAAAAATGGTTTTGATAATGTAAAAAAGTGCGCACTTTTTTACATTATCAAAACCATTTTTTTTAAATACAGAATTCTAACATACCACTTCTTTTATTTTTATATTTTACTGTCTCCTTGCATATCTACATAGATTTATAAAATCAAAGTGCGAAGAATACCTGAAGAATTTTGCTACTGCAATATAACCTTTACCTTTAGCGGTTAAAAAAAAAAGAATTTTACTACTGCACTCCAAATCAATATTTGTAATCCTTGCATCAATTTAGAATTGATCATTATTAAATTACACACAATATTCAAGAATAAAGAGATTGTACGAAGCTAGCATTTCTCTTAACTAAATAATGTTCTCTCGTTCCTTACACAAACACAGGTACCTACATAATTCCTAGTTCTCATTGAATGAGTATTAAGTAATTGCAACAAGTGTAATTTGTAGTTTCACGTGCTTTACGGTGTGATTAAGAAAAAACTACCTATTTGTTTATTAGTTGAAATTTTTGTTGATTGCTTTTTTGTTATTTATTTAAATATGAATATCTCGGTAGTATTGTCCAATAAAGGAAAAAAGAAGTTAATGGTCGACGGCTATTCATTTTGTTTGGAACGTATAACTAAAAGTGAAACATTTAATTGGGCTTGTTCTAGGTTGGGAGGAAAAAGCCGGGCCTGTATAAACTTATCAGCGACCTGAAAAAGGAGCTAATTTTTACTAAAGCACAGGTGGAAAGGGTTAGGAATGGGGAGCACATTAAAAAAAAACAAAAAAACAATACTTAAAAACAAGAGAATTCGACGTATTATGCGAAAGAGGCCCGATTTAAGCAACGTTGCTTATTTAAGGCGAATAGCAAAAAGTTTGCTTTTGATTTAAATAATTCTGTTATGCTAATTTGTTATTTTTATGTTTATTGTTTATTAAATTTCTCTGAAGTATTAAGTTTACTGTTATGTTTTTGTTAAATTATGTTCCTAAATGATTTCCAATTTTTGTTTTTTTTTTCCAATAAATTTAAAAAGTTATATTACAGCTTGCTTTTTCTTATGCAAACACTTTTTCAAAAAATAGAATTGGGTATAAGCAGCTATTCGGAAAACAGAATTTTGCACATACAGTATTTTGAATATACAGCATTTTGGATATACAGCATTTTGGATACACAGCATTTTGGATATACAGCATTTTGAAATACAGAATTCTGAAATACAGAATTTTGTTCATACAGTATTTTCAAAAAAAAAAAATACAGAATTTTGTCGATACAGTATTTTGAAATCCAGAATTATGGCCCATTCCCGTTTACTACACATGGAATTCCTGCAACTGTTGTATCAGATAATCAGCCATTTAATTCTTTTGAGGTGCTTAATTTTGCAAGGGATTGGAATTTCAATTTTAGCTTTTCAAGTCCTCGCTATGCACGTTCCAATGGACTAGCAGAGAAATGAGTCCATATCGCAAAAACACTACTTCGAAAAGCACATGAGCAAGATGGAGACATTGACACCGCTCTTTTGGAGTACAGGTCTACACCAATTACAAATTGTATGGAAGAGAAATTAAAAAACCAAACATTTATGTTCGAACTAATAATTTATTAAAAAGGGAAATGTTATATAAAATACTTATGTACTTTTATGTACTTGCCCTTCAGTCAAAAAACAAGTAGTTTCGTCACTGGCATTAAAAATGCAGTTGCATTTATGTTTAGACACGCACTTTCTTTGGTAGGATTTAGAGTCTGCAGCATGGTTGGTCTTCCGAAGCCATCTGAAGCTATGATGAAAGACAATAGAGAAACTATTTTAACCACTGAATTGATTTAACTGCAATATCCGTATCGAAAACACTCTTCTTCCGCTCGTGAATGCACTTTTGCATTCGCTTCCTTAATCGACAAACAGTGGACGAAAAAACACAAGAAAACCAAAATAGGATAAATAATTGACGAAACCACTTGTTTTTTTTAAACATTTTATTCACATTCGATTAAAAACACAAGTTTTTTCATGAATTTTGTTAATATGACGCGTCGAGCTGAGCAGAAAATAAGTAAATCTGCGACTTAATTGAAAGGAACAACAAAAAAAAGACACATGTTATGAACGATAAATATTTTTCCAAACACATTTACAGAATTCCGAAACTATATCTTCTGTATTTTCCCTTTTATTTAAACATTTAAAGAACCAACACAACTCGTTCCATATAAAACACACGTATGTAAATACCAAGTGTCAAAATGTTCACTCCGCAACTATGACGTACATGCGCAGAACAAATCAAAAATGAAAACTTCTGTGCGCTATCTTGTCTTGTTGCATCATGACTTATTGAACCGTCGTCTTTGATATACACATATCTACTTAACAGTTGTCAAAGTCATCGTCATCGTCGGTGTTGCTTTCATTTCAGAATCTCTTTTTAATATTTTATAAAATAAAAACAAAACTTTATTATTGCGTACGAAAAATGACGATTCAAAAATGCACAAATACTCACAAATTAGTTATCTTTATTTTTTGAACTATTGCGGATTCCAGCCAACAAAAAACTTGAAATGACACTTACCACATCCGTGTAATCGCCTCTTATTTGCCGGTCGCTCGCCTATGTTATTCAGCTCTCTCACGTGCATGACCAGACCACACGATTGACAATAATTGGCCGCGTTCCATTGACCGCTAGTCATCTAGCACATAATATCCATGATGGAGGAGTGCCGGCGCTATAGATCTAGCGGCAGCGGCAAAGTGACATTAAAGCCAACTTGAATTCGTAATATTTCATCTTCATGAGAGTCAAAAATTTATTTTGTGTCATCATGCCGCATATTTATTAATACACTATAATTTAAATAAACAAATAGGATAGGGGTATTCACGATTCAGTGTATCAGGTCTAGTATCATGGTGAAAGTGTAAAAGTTTGAAGTTTGCTTACACTATAACAACAAAATATACCTACTCGCTACACTTTTACACTTTTACTATACCCCAGACCTATAGTAACAAACAAATACAACAGTGTAAAATGTACAAGTTCACAAATGTCAGTTCGATTTCAAATGTTTTTTTGTTCAGTGTTGCTATAGAAATTAGAACAAGTAAAAGTGTTATCATCGGCCTGGCCGATGCTTTGATACCCTCCACTGCATAAAAGTTTTGTATGGTAGGTAGCAAAACTACCGTCGAGTCGTTTCGATGCTATCGTGCTTTAACAGACAGAGAGAGACGTTTGTCCAATAGTGGTTTTGTATGGGAGGTAACAGAACTACTTGACCGACATGGACCATTTTTAATACAAACTTGAAGGCCATAAATATAAGACCTCTCATAAAATTTCAGTTCCCTAAGTCGATTCGTTCGGACGCTATCGTGATTTCAACAGACAGAGAGAGACGTGGGTCTAATAGTGGTTTTGTATTGGAGGTACCAGAACTACTTGACCGACATAGCCCATTTTCAATACTAACCTGACGACGGTAAAAGGAAGTCCTCTCACAAAATTTCATTCGCCTATGTCGAATCGTTTGGACGCTATCGTGGTTTCAACAGACAGAGAGACACATGGGTCTAATAGTGGTTTTGTATGGGAGGTACCAGAACTACTTGACCGACATAGCTCATTTTCAATACCAACCTGACGACGGTAAAAAGAAGTCGTCTCACAAAATTTCATTCGCCTAGGTCAATTCCTTTGGACGCTATCGTGCTTTCAACAGACAGACAGACAGACAGACGGACATGGCTAAATCGATTCAGAATGTGATCCTGATTCAGAATATATATACTTTATAGGGTCTCCGGTGAATCCTTCTTGGCGTTACAAACGTAATGGCAAAGTGAATATACCTTCCTGTGGAGGGTATAAAAACTGACATTTCAGCATTTGCGCTAAAGCTCTAGCAAATTTTGTGAAATATCCTTTTCCGGGAAATTTTCCAATCTAGCGCAAAATGAACTGCTGGATTGAAAAAAAAAACAAGTAAAAGTGTTATCATCGGCCTGGCCGATGCTTTGATACCCTCCACTGAATAAAAGTCCTGCAAAATGTTTGCCACGCGAGTTAGTATGTGTCTAACATTAGTTTTGTATGAGAGGTAGCAGAACTACTTTACCGACATAGACAATTTTCAATACCAACCTGACGACGGTTAAAAAAAGTCCTTTCATAAAATTTCATTCATCTAAGTCGATTCGTTTGGACGCTAAGGTGTTTTCAACAGACAGAGAGATACATGAGTCGAATATTGGCTTTGTATGGGAGGTAGCAGAACTACTTGACCGACATGGATCATTTTTAATACCAACCTGACAACCGTAAAAATAAGACCTGTCACTCAATTTCAGTCGCCTAGGTCGATTCGTTTGGACGCTATCGTGATTTCAACAGGCGGAGAGACACATGGGTCTACTAATGGTTTTGTATGGGAGGTACCAGAACTACTTGACCGACATAGCCCATTTTCAATAGCAACCTGACGACGGTAAAAGGAAGTCCTCTCACCAAATTTCAATCGCCCAGGTCAATTCGTTTGGACGCTATCGTGCTTTCAACAGACAGACAGACGGACAGACAGACAGACAGACAGACAGACAGACAGACAGACAGACAGACAGACGGACATGGCTAAATCGATTCAGAATGTGATCCTGATTCAGAATATATATACTTTATAGGGTCTCCGGTGAATCCTTCTTGGCGTTACAAACGTAATGGCAAAGTGAATATACCTTCCTGTGGAGGGTATAATAACGAACTGTCAAAATAAAAGTGAAAGTGCAGAAGCCAAATATTTCCAATTTGGTTTAAAATGGGAATTCAAACTTGTATGTAATTAATATACATAGGGGTATTCACGATTTGGCTGATACACTGTAGTAAAATTGTGAAATTGTATTTTTATTATCACATCGTGAGCACACTTTTTATACCCACAGGAAGGTATATTCACTTTGCCATTACGTTTGTAACGCCAAGAAGGATTCACCGGAGACCCTATAAAGTATATATATTCTGAATCAGGATCACATTCTGAATCGATTTAGCCATGTCCGTCTGTCTGTCTGTCTGTCTGTCTGTCTGTCTGTCTGTCCGTCTGTCTGTCTGTTGAAAGCACGATAGCGTCCAATTGAATTGGCCTAGGCGAATGAAATTTTGTGAGACGACTTCTTTTTACCGTCGTCAGGTTGGTATTGAAAATGAGCTATGTCGGTCAAGTAGTTCTGGTACCTCCCATACAAAACCACTATTAGACCCATGTGTCTCTCTGTCTGTTGAAACCACGATAGCGTCCAAACGATTCGACATAGGCGAATGAAATTTTGTGAGAGGACTTCCTTTTACCGTCGTCAGGTTAGTATTGAAAATGGGCTATGTCGGTCAAGTAGTTCTGGTACCTCCAATACAAAACCACTATTAGACCCACGTCTCTCTCTGTCTGTTGAAATCACGATAGCGTCCGAACGAATCGACTTAGGGAACTGAAATTTTATGAGAGGTCTTATATTTATGGCCTTCAAGTTTGTATTAAAAATGGTCCATGTCGGTCAAGTAGTTCTGTTACCTCCCATACAAAACCACTATTGGACACACATCTCTCTCTGTCTGTTAAAGCACGATAGCATCGAAACGACTCGACGGTAGTTTTGCTACCTACCATACAAAACTTTTATGCAGTGGAGGGTATCAAAGCATCGGCCAGGCCGATGATAACACTTTTACTTGTTTTATATGGAGTTTGGCATTTCTGGCCATTGTGTGATCGGGTGTAAATTTTTGGGTTGACACGCTCACAGATGACATTTAAATGACGATCTAATGCTGGGTTTCCACTTGTCGATTTGAAATTGACAATTGACGTATTTTTATGCCAAATAAAAACTTGGCAAGTGGAAATAGCGAAAAATTGCTTGTCAATGAATTGACTAACAGCGTTTGTCAATAACTGACAAAGAAACCACTGGACAAGGGGAAATAGCTGAATTGTCAAACAAAATTTCACTTTGTATAATTGACAGAGACAATTTAATTGGCATCGAGTTCATAAGTTGGTCAATCAACTGACAAACGATTTGTTGCCAATAATTGGCATAAGTGGAAATGAACTGACGTTTGTGTCGTTCAATGACATAAACGCGAGGGCTTTCATACTTTGTCAATCAACCGACATGTGGAAACCCACCTTAATAGTCAAATTTTGTAACCGCAGCATGTCAAAAATTGAAACGATTTTTGATATGTGTAACAGTAGCTTAGGCCTAAGACTATAGCATTCCCACTGACGCCCGTTGTTTACATGCCGGTCAAATGAATTAACCATAGAAATAAAATCTGTATTGTAAATGCAAGATAGCTGCGTATATGTACTCCTGCAGCCATTTACATCATTTCACGGAAAATTCCTAGTAAAATTGCATTATAATTTTTCCTTTATCGATTGTAAAATCTGCGAATTCCTTTTCGTCCAGATAAACTTTAAATTTTTGCGAAGTAGCTCTCTCAAAGGTGCATTTATTTCAGCGAAATTCAGTATAAAGGATCTTAAGAAATTGAAAGTTCCAAAAATTTTCTCTAATCCCCTGAATGGCTTTAATTCGTTCAGGATCTGGCAATAGACCTTCCTTAGAAAATACATGCCCTAAAACTGCGTGTATGTTTTCGTATTAGTTAATTCTCTAATTTTCCACTATATTTACATAGAAACAAACAAAAATCCGCGAATGCTATTGAAAATTTGTGGATTATTATCTAAATTATGTTATAATTTCATTGTGAAAAACAAAAGAATACCTACAAAAAGCAAAACTATGATAACATAACAAAACAAAATAATTATGTGTTTTAAATTAAAATATTACATCTCTACACTTTTCAGTACAGTTCACTTTTCGCTTTAGTTTACGCGTTACTATGGAAACGAACTTTTTTTTTAAATCAAAAATGCCACTTTTTTATTTCAATTTGACGGCGCCGTGTATACGCTACGCTTAAAATAATATTTTTTTTTGTAATAATTGACGTATTTTTTGGGAAGTGAGTATAACAAAACCAAAAGTGAGTATAACAATTTTGCATGTAAAACCAAAAGGGAGATCAAATAAACAAAAGTGAGTATAAAAGTTTTGCATGTTAAAATAAAAGTGAGCTAGCTATAGATTCTCAAAAAAAACGCCTATTATCATAGGCATTTATATATAGATACCTTGTTATCACCCAAATATAATTATTATGCTTTTAAATAAAATATAAGTTGGTAATTAATTGGTGGTTGGGTGTGTATGAATCGGGTAGGCGCTGATTGGCATCAACTTGGCGGTGCCCAGCTGTTGCAACTTTTTCATACACATCAATTGTGCTTATTTTACCTCCGCGTGGTAACCACCGGGTACTGGTCTCGCTCAACCGGGCTTGGCTTGCTAAACTTATAAGCGCGAGTGTTGAACACGAAGAAAATAGCAACACTATAATGCTCTGTCGGAATGACTGACTGAACGAGTCTCAGAGGTCTTACATGAGCCCCTCAGAAAGAGGACATACAGCGGATGAATACACAAGATTGAATCAACGGTGTTGTCAACAGTCGAGATGGCAGATACCTTGCGTGAGCTTCTCTGACATATTTGGAGCAAAGGTCTGTAAGGATTTTCAGCACTAGTCAGGGTGCTGAAATAGAGATGGTGGCGGATGAACCCTTTATGGGCCAACGGCAGCACTCATATCCCCGAAGTGGGTTACTGACAACGGAGTATCCGACCCGCTGTCCTAGGGTTATCTTAGGGCCTGGTCCTCCAGGTTGGGGGTTGTGCGTGGGGCTAACTACCCAACCACGGAAAAAAAATAATGGTTACGAAGCAACCAAGAGCCTCGGATACGGATGGATTCACTGTTGACGACCCTGCAAAACGAAAAAAGGACAATGACTTTCGGATCTGCACGTGGAATGTTCGAACCCTGAAAAGACCGCGTGCAGCCGAACAATTAGCGGAGGCCCTAGACTGTTACAAGGCAGATATCACCGCCATTCAGGAGGTGCGGTGGGATGGGCCAGGCAAAAGAAGGATGAAAACCTGTGACATCTACTACGGTGATTGCTACAGAGAGCAGAAGCAGCGTCTATTTGGATGCGGATTCGTTGTAAGCGGCAGACTTAGGCAAGAAGTCTAGAGCCTGCGACACGTAAGTGAGCGCCTTGCAACTATCCGCATCAAGGCTAAATTCGCCAACATCAGCCTGATATGCGCTCACGCCCCCACAGAAGATAAAGACGACGCTACCAAAGAATGTTTCTATGAGCTCCTCGACAAAACATATGAGCAATGTCCTAAATACGACGTTAAAATTGTCTTAGGTGATTTTAACGCCAAAATAGGAAAGGAGGACATCTTTGGTAGCACAATCGGAAAGCACAGCCTACACGACACCACGTCTGGAAACGGACTTAGGCTAATTGACTTTGCTGCGGGACGTAATGTTACTATAGCAAGCACACGGTTTCCACACCTCAACATTCACAAAGGAACATGGCGGTCACCAGACCATCAAACGGTCAATCAAATTGACCATGTTGCGATCGACGCAAGGCACTCCTCCAGTATTCTAGATGTCCGAACTTTCCGAGCGGCCAACATAGACTCGGATCACTACCTTGTTGTAGCCAAGGTACGTATGCGGATATCCCAGACACCACAACAACGAGGAAATACTGTGAGGAGATTTAACGTTGAACGGCTACAAACGCAACAAACCGCCAGAACTTTTGCCGATTGCGTCTCCCTCAACCTCTCGAGAATTCCTGTACAGCCAGCATCAAGTGCTGAAGACCAGTGGCATCGATGCCAAGAAGCCATCAGAAAAGCCGCAACTGATGTGCTAGGTTTCACCCGACCACCACCGCGAAACCCCTGGTTTGATGAAGAGTGCCGGCAAGCACATGCAGCAAAGCAACTGGCATACAAAGCGGCGCTGCAGAGAAGGACGAGAGCAGCTCGTGAGCTCTACGAGAAAAAAAGGAGGGAAGAACACCGGCTTCTCCGGAGGAAAAAGAAAGAGCATGAGAAGCGCGCGATCGAGGAAATAGAGAGGTGCTACTCCAGGAACAATGTTCGGAAGTTTTACCAAAAGGTAAAAAGAACGTGTCACGGGAACAAGACCCGAACAGAGACCTGTAGAGACGAACAAGGAAACCTTGTGGTAGAGTCACAGTCGGTGCTGAGGACATGGAAAAACCATTTCTGTAGACTGTTAAACGGCGAAGACGACACAAATTCCGCTGTCAGGCAGAATGAACCATTCAACCTGGGCGATGAAAGCCAAGACTTCCGTCCACCTGACCAAAATGAGGTACGGATAGCAATATCCAAGCTAAAGTCCAACAAAGCTGCAGGACCGGACGGTTTATCGGCCGAGCTTTTTAAGGCAGCGGGGGATGACTTGGTAGAGAGCATACACCAACTCGTTTCTAAAATTTGGTCAGAGGAAAGTATGCCTGAAGAATGGAGCCTCAGCATTGTTTGCCCGATCCATAAGAAAGGAGACCCTCTAAACTGCGCCAACTATAGAGGCATCAGTCTCCTTAACATCGCTTACAAAATCCTGTCTTCCGTACTGTGTGAACGCCTGAAACCATTTGTCAACGAACTGATTGGACCCTATCAGTGCGGTTTTAGGCCCGGTAAGTCCACAACCGACCAAATATTCACACTACGGCAGATCCTGGAGAAAACCCAAGAAGTCCAAATCGATACTCATCACCTATTTATCGATTTTAAAGCCGCATATGACAGCATTTATAGAGACGAGCTATACAGAGCCATGTCTAGTTTTGGCATCCCTGCCAAACTTGTCAGATTGTGCAGAATGACGATGGAGAACGCTCGCTGCTCCGTAAAGGTCGGAAACAGTCTCACCGAGACCTTTGATGTCAAAAAAGGATTTAGACAAGGTGATGCGCTGTCATGTGACTTTTTCAACATCATTCTTGAGAAAATTGTGCGAAACTCGCAAGCCAACACCAGGGGCACAATTTTCCAAAAGTCTGTGCAACTACTTGCATACGCTGACGACATCGACATCATTGGCAGAACACAGCGAGCTGTCACTGGTGCGTTTGCAAGTATCAGTACAGAGGCGGCAAAAATGGGTTTAGTGGTGAATGAGGGCAAAACAAAATATATGCTGTCAACGAGAAGGGACACACAACATCGACGAATCGGACAGAACGTCACGATAGACAGCTATAACTTTGAGGTAGTTCGGGACTTTGTCTACCTCGGCTCCGCTATTAATTCTGAAAATGACATCACATCAGAAATCAAGCGAAGAATTACACTTGCCAACCGCTGTTACTTTGGCCTAAGAAGGCAATTGATTAGTAAGGCCTTGTCGAGAAACACCAAGGAGACTCTATATAAGACCCTCATCATCCCAGTCCTGCTTTATGGCGCAGAATCATGGACGTTGTCAAAAGCGGATGAAGATCTCCTTGGTCGCTTCGAACGCAAAATTCTTCAAGTGATTTTCGGTCCCGTTTGCGTTGACGGGCTTTGGAGGAGGAGATTTAACAGCGAACTCTACGAGCTGTACAGCGACATCGACCTTGTCAGAAAAGTACGTATCAGTCGACTAAGATGGCTAGGACATGTAGAGCGAATGAACACCAACGCTCCGGCCCGAAGAGTCTTCGATTCCAACCCGGAGGGACAACGCAGTAGAGGAAGACCTCGCCTTAGGTGGCGCGCACAAGTGGAAGGGGACCTCAACCAACTTGGAGTGCGCAACTGGAGGCAGTTAGCCAAAGATCGTGCTAACTGGAGAGGCGTGTTGGTTGAGGCCCAGGTCCACCCCGGACTGTAGCGCCATCTAAGTAAGTAAGTAATTAATTCACCACACCATACACACAATTTGCTGAACACGTCCCAAAAGCGGTCAATAATTTGAATTATTTCAAAGCCATCTCAGATTGATACAAGAGAGAGATAGAGAGGGTTGTTCATTTTGGTATTATCCTCGATGGTGGGTTGTCTCGGTCAAATCGTAGAAGGGTATAGTTGCCCTGACTTGAGTCATTTGTAAAGAGAATGTCTGTAGTCAGAGAATTCCTCTAGTTGTACCTTGCCTCTAGTTCTTTCCATCCCATAGGGTGACTGCGCTTATCTGTAGTCTCTTGATATGGTTGTCCGTAAAGAAGCGTTGTAGTACAGATCATGCAATTCCTTTGATAGATGCATGCTCCTCACTCACTCAGGTCTAAATAAATAAATACGAAAAAAAAGAAAGATAATATATAATATATTCACCCCTATCGTGGAATCCGTCGGGGGGAATTATTCACGGAAAAGAATATTTTGCTATCGTCGCATCCGCAAAGTGAACGGCTCCCCGAGTGGGTACTGTGAATAAGCTTCACTGTATCGTTAAAAACGTTCAAATCGATTTTTTCCCGAACGGGGAACTATTCTATTCACTTACCAAAATATTCTTTTTCGTGAATAATTCCTCCCGGAGGATTCCACGATAGGGGTGATTATTAACTTATAAATTGCATGGGTTAAACGACTATTTGTTCTTACTCTATTTTAATTTTAAACAATTCAATTTTTTTTTAATTTTCTTATTATTTTTTTAGCAGGTCTTTCCGCAACGTTCCACCTAAGTTACCTGACAGACCTTACTATGGTAGCACAACGAATGGTCGACCGTACTAAGTTTATAGTAAAATATCCTACCTTCTTTTAATTCTAAGAATGTACTTTAAATATATATGTATCTGTATTGTATATATAAATATTAAAATAGTTACATAAGTTATTTTAAAAGATAAGTCCTTTATTTTATTCTGTATTCCCATAGGAAACACTGTACATTAAGTTAATTATAATTAGTAACGGCCATATTATTCACTCACTTTAATCCGGATTAAAACTTACACCCGGGTTAAAGTGAGTTTAACCCAAAAAATAAACCCAAGTCCATAATATTCACTCGTTAAACCCGACCATAAACCCACTTTTTTAAACTTGTCAGCGTTTAATCCGATTTAATTTAAACTGCACTCGGGAGACCAGTTTAAGTACTTTAACTCGGGTTAAAACTCAATTTCATAATATCCACTCTCTTTGTTTAGGTCACATTTTTGACATTTCTTCGCTCGCAGGAGGCAGAAAATAAAAAAGTGAAGTGAATTTTAAAATAAATATCAAGACGCTGAAAATAAAAATGGATTTCATTCGTGATATTAACGAAATGTTGATGTCTTCATCGTCAGAGGATGAATTTATTGGAGAACTGATGGAACAGCAGATGGTGAGTCAACATCGTCCTAGTCGTCGCATGTATCGAATGCACAAGCGGGCTTGCGTCAACGATTACGATGACGTGGATTTCCGGAAATATTTCCGGCTGAAAAAAGAGGCATTTTGGAGGCTACATTCGATGATTCGACAGGAATTGGATGGTGATGAACGTCGGTATGTTGTTTATTACCTACATATGGTTATCGGTTTATTTAGTTTCTTTTCATTTTAGGTCTCGAGAGCTTTCAGCGGAACATAAGCTGTTGGCTGTGTTGCGTCTGTTTGCATGCGGCAATATGGAGCAAACTGCAGCCGATTACATTGGTATTTCGCAACCTACTGTTGCTAATATTTTGCCAAAGGTATGCGATGCCATTTTGCAACACCTTCACGCATTCATCCGCATGCCACAGACAGAACAAGAGAGATATGCCAAAGCAACTGCATTCGCCGAATTGGCCGATTTCCCCCGATGTATTGTATATAATAATATAAGTTGAAGATTAATCAAACAAAAACACGTCTTCTTTTGTTGACGACTTTATTAGAACTCAATTTTTAATTGTCTTAGAAACTAAACTTACAGCTAGGTGCCTGTGCGAAAGCTCTTATCTCTATCTTCCCACGAAGATGGAGACAGAGCTCGGGTTTCGCTTGCGAGATTCCATTGCACGCTTGACACTTGACGATCAAATAAGCAAGTGTGCAAAGTGCAATGGAATTCGCTTTATGTGCACATTATAGGTGGAGGAGATAATTATACAGTTAATACCTCCCCCGTTAAAAATTTTGGTCTCCAAAATAAAAGTTAAATATATTTTTAATATTACCATAAGTAATCAATTATACATTAAAGATTGAACCGCCAATGGGTGTTAATTTCTTATCATTTCCGAATGTATTTGCTTTTTCGTCAATTATTTCATTACATCTCGATGGAGATTCTTTAACAATTTTGGATTCAACATCCCTTACTTTTATGTTCTTATATATTTTTGGAAATTTATACAGAATGCAAGCAACTCCTAATAGAATGAGTATGAAATTTAAAGATACAGAGATATAATTTGCAGTGGTTGTTTTGTTACTGATATACTCGATTTGATCTCTATTCTTTATTGTATTTAAATGTAAATCATTAAGAGTGATATTATTTATTTTCTTTCTGAAATTGGTGTATGTAGTTGGGATTACAACACTGCTCAAAAATTGTTCAATTTTGTTTATAAATGTAGAATTATTGATTTTGATTTGGCAATTCGAAAATTTTATAAGATTGTTAGCTTTTAAAGTTAAATCTTGTTCAATACAATTTTGTTGTAATTTGGTTGTTAAAAGGTTTCTAGTAATAATTATGTTTTCACATGCTGTTTCTATAGAACTTTCGTTATTATATTTAAATGGACATACGTTTTCTTTTTCAAATATATTTCTAATACAATTATTTTCATGTGGCTTAAGGTCTTTTTTTTACATTACATTTTCGTCAAAGGTGTAGATATTATTTTTTTGTATAATTATGACTTGGGTGTCTAAATCCAATTGTTCAAACTTTTCATTAGGAAAAGGAATTACTAAAGCCTTATTAAATTTTTCTTTTGTAAAAGTGGGCACTCCAATGGCAATGATTAAGAAGTGTTTCCTAAAAAAAATTCCACTTCTAAGATATGGGAGCATTTCTACTGTTATGTTATATTTGCCTACTTCTTCTTCTGTTAGTATGTTGTGTCCTAACACGTTCAAATGACTTAACAAAATTATATCTGATAATTTTTCTAGCTGCTTATTGATTATAGTAACGTCGGCATAGCTATGCAAAATAAATTTAGAATTATCAATTTCGGATGTAGTTTTATTTGTTTCTGTATTGATTTTGAATAAGATTGTGTTAATTTTGCGTTCTTCGGTATTAACATGTTCCATAATATCGTTAAGATTTTTTACTAAATTGTTATTGATGATAACTTGTTTATTTAGTTCGTTGATTGTCTGTTTCGTATTTTGTTCCAAATTGTCCAAATGTTCGTATATAGCAACAGCGTCGTCTTCGTCCATTGTACCTGCTAGTTTTTTTAAACCGTAACCTAAAATATTAACGAGTGCTCTTTTCTGCCTTACTTTAGTTGGTGGAATTAAGGATGCAAGATTTTGCTTTGCTGTTGTTATTTCTCTATGAAGCAAATTATAGTCTTCATCAGTTAGTTTGTGCTCAAAAGTTTTAATGTTTTTCTCCATTACGTTAATTGCTTCTTCGTAACCTGTCAAGTTCACGAGGTGTAGGATCTTTGTGAAGTTGTCTACGACATTAAGTTCCTCCAGTTTAACAACGGTATAGCCATACTCATTGTTCATGGGTAGTATCTCGATGGTTTGTGTCATGATAGGAGTTAATTGTATTATGAAATACAATAAGAGCATCTGTAATAAGATAGGATGTACGCAAAAATTTTAACAAATTACGAATTTTGATATTTGTATCTACGCTTAACCTGTTTCTTATGATACTTAGTGTTTCTTTTAGTAGACCTGTCAATTATATAATTTCCCTCTCTAGTAAAGTTTTTCAGCTTTTTATATTTAGGATGGATTTTTGTTACAGTTCTGTTCTGAACAATATCCGTACATTGGTTTCCACCCTCCTGTCTATGGTCGTTGTTAAAACGATTTTCTTTTCTAATAGTTTGACTCTTATAGATCTCACTAATATCTTCTTTACTATAATTTTTTGTAATAAAATCGATTGGTTTTAATTTTGTACTAGAATGTATAGTTCTATTGTAGATGACCAAGATTTTATGTAATTTGTCGTCTAATTCTGATGTGTCTCCTGAAGCATTAAGTATTCGTAAATGTTCGTTTAGAGTCCCATGCAATCTTTCGACGTCTGCATTACCTGTTTTTTGACTCGCTGTGGTTTTATGGAATATTATGCTATTTTCCCTAAGAAACTCATCAACTGCTGCATTTACGATACATGTATCTCCGTCTGATATAAGTTCGTTCATTTTTCCCAAATATCTAATTCTTTCTTTAATTGCTATCAAAATTGATTGCCAATTGCGATCTTGCAATTTATGAATGGTTGAGTATTTCGAAAATTTATCAATGGTTGTCAAATAAAATTTGTTTCTTTCAGGGAACCAGATATCTATGTGAACTATGTCGTTAAAATGTTTTGCTGTTTTAGTTAATTCTTGTCTGAATTCTATCGGATGTCTATCGAACTTAGCGATATTGCAAACTTCGCAGTTATTAATAAACTTGTGAATGATAAGTTGTAGGTTGGGATAGAAATAGAGTCCCTTTAATTCGTTATATACTTCGTTTATTCCTCTATGATTATTACTTTCATGCGAGTTGCCAATAATGGTGAGCATTTCGTTATAATCTGTTACATCTGTAAGTTTATTTGACGTTTTTACTAGTTTAAGTTTATTATTATTAGAAAAATATTTGACATAATTGTCCTGAAACTCTATGTAAAGTTTGTTATCTTCGCAATATATTGCCATTGTGCCCTTGTCAATTAAAAGTCCCCTCATAATATCTAATAAATTGCTCTTTTTGCTAACATGAATAATATTCTGAATTTTTTTATGTATGATTCTATGAACTATTTTTTCTTTATGATGATTGTACAAATAAATCTGATTTTTGTACAAATTAATAGCTTTTTCTGTAATGGGTATATGTTTTGAACTATCTTCTGGGGCACTGTGGATGGTAGCTATATTTGAATCATTGTCTTCGTCTTCCTCATTATTATTTACTTCTAAATTTGGTAATCGAGATAGCCCATCGGCTGCGTTCGTCTTACCCTTAATGTACTCGATATTGTAGTCGTACTCGTTTAGTTTTATTTTCCATCTCTGTAATTTTGAATTTGGTTCTTTCAATGAGTCTAACCAAACCAAGGGCCTGTGGTCTGTCTTGATCACAAATTTACGACCGAATATATAGGGTCTATAATATTTAGTTGCTTCTACGATGGCAAGGAGTTCTTTTTCAATGGTTGAATACCTACGCTCGTGTTCATTAAGAGTTCTGCTGTAATACGAAATGACTTTGTCATTTTGCATAAGTATTCCTCCAATAGCAAAATCTGAAGCATCGCTTAATAGAGTGAATTTTTTCGAAAAGTCAGGGTGGGTAAGGATAGGATCATTCATTAAGAGTTCTTTTAATCGCTTGAATGAACTGACGTATTCTTTGTCCTTAAAATTGATCCTTGAATTCTTCTTCAAATATTTAGTCATGTGGTACGCAATTTTAGAATAGTCCTTAATAAATTTGCGATAGTACCCTGTGATTCCCAGAAAAGATTTCACTTCTTTAACTGTTTTAGGCAGTGAAATTTGTTGTATGGCTTCAACTTTTTTTGGATTGGGTTTTATTCCTTCGGGGGTTACGACGTGCCCAAGGAATTCAGTTTCTTTTTGGAAAAAGGAACATTTATTTAGTTGGATTTTTAGGTTAACTTCAAATAATCTTCTCAGAATCAAGTTTAATGAATTCAAATGTTCTTGTATTCCTGTAGAAAAAATAAGTATATCGTCGAGATAAACGATACAAATTTTGTTTATAAAATCGGATAACACATGATTCATCATTCGCTGAAAAGTTGTTGGCGAGTTTTTCAGGCCAAAAGGCATTCTATTAAATTCGTAATGCCCAGTTGCAGTGGAAAAAGCCGTTTTTTCTCTATCTCTTGGATCCAATTCTATTTGGTGAAATCCCTTAGCCAAGTCTAGGGTGGTGAAATAATTACACCGTCCTAGCTTGTCAAATAAATCGTCGATATTGGGGATTGGGAATTTATCGTCAAAGGTGATACTATTCAATTTCCGATAGTCTATTACTATCCGCCATTTTTGAACGTTCGAATTGTCCATTTTCTTGGGAACTACCCAAATAGGCGAATTGTAGGGGCTTTTCGATTCCCTTATGATTCCCTGTTTAAGCATTTCATGTATTTGATTGTCTACTTCCTCGCGGTGAATTTCGGGGTAACGATAAAGTTTTGAATAAATTGGGACATTATTCTGAGTGATAATTCGGTGTTTGACCTCATTAGTAAAGGTAAGGTCATCGTTATCTTTGTAAAAAACGCTTTTGTTCTGAAGGATTACCGTTTTTAATTCTTTTTTCTCTTCATCGTTCAGGTGATCTAAGTTAATGTGGTCTAATATATTATTCACGTTAATTTCGGTATTAAATATTTCTATAGGGTTTTCTTTGTGAGATCGGTAAAAATAATCTTCCTCATCAGGGCTCAAAAATAGTCTTATAACAGCATTATCTGTTTTCAGGGTACGATTTTTGTAGTCTATAATAGGATTTAATTTAGATAAAATGTTGTTGCCTATCAAACCATCGTATTTGTCGTTAAAGTTATATTCCAAAAATTCTACAAAGTAGTTCGGAACATTAAATTCATTAAAGATCGGAAACGAGCACTTAGTTTTAATTGAAATTTCTTTATTACACGCTCTAATAGACATGTCTACTTCTGATTTCCATTTTGACTTACATAGGCCTGGATTAATTAAGCTAAATGCAGCACCTGTGTCGACAATGAATCGTAAAGTTCTCAATGGATTATCTATTGTTATATAGGGCATGTTTCTTCCGAGGCTCCTATTCGAAAATTTTCCTGATTATTAGAGACATCCATGGGCTCCAAATCATTATTTCTATTATTTCGTAAATAACCACTTCTGCGATTGCTTTGCCTAGATTGACCACTTTGGTTTCTTTGATTATAATTATTATTATAACCGTTATTGCTAGTTTGAGGTCTGTTTTGTTGGTTACTAAGACCATCGAAACTCTGATTTCCATGATTGTTATTATTGTAACTGTTATTGCTATTTTGAGGTCTGTTTTGTTGGTTAATAGAACCATCGAAATTCTGATTTCTATGCCTATAATTATTATAACCGTTATTCCTAGTCCTGTCCAAATTAGAACGTCTAGATTGTGTCCTTTGGGTAAAATTTAATTGACCGTTGGGTCCAAAGTTCTGTTGGTTTATTTCTAAAATTATTTTGAAGGCGTCGCTTAAATTTTCAGGATTGCGACTAAAAATAACTGTTCTGGTTGGTTCTGGTAAGTTATTTTTGAAGGAATTAAGCGCTATACGATTATTTGAGTCAATAATGTTTTGATCGTTGCGCGGATTAGTAAGTAGATAAGCGTTATTAATTCTACTAAGGTAATTGTTTATTCTATTATAATAGTCCTCAATTGTAGTAGTAACTCTACTGGTCCTAATTTTGTCAATCAAAGAATCTGTAGGTAATCTCTCGGTAAAGTTATTTTTTAGAATTACCTTTATTTCCTCCCAAGTATTTACCCTGCCATGCCTTTGGAGCGCACACCTAGCTTTCCCAACAATTTTGTCTTTTACATAACCCGTAAGCACAGTTTTGTTAACGGCATCGAACCCATTTAGAGCAGGAATTATTGCATCTACGCGTTCAATAAACTCTACTAAACAATTTTCTTCCCCATTATATTGAGGTAATTTTGAAATGAAATCTAAGACAATTCTAAGCTTTTCTGCCACTGTTAGGCCTTCCATTTTACAAATATTGCACTTAGGTACTTTAGAAGAATAAAATTAAATATCACTTAAGCTTACTTTTGCGGGATTTTTCTGCTTTCTTTGGTGTTTTTCGGATACGGCTTCGCCCCTTCCTTGGTTCTACGGCTTGTTGTAGGTCCTCCTCTGGTCTTGTTTGATCTTTCTTCACAGAATGATATATCGTTGTCGAGCGAGTGTGCCTTCCAATAAAGATGCACTTATTATCACTTTCACAGTAACGATTTAGTATGATATTGATCTACTGTGTTTTATAACAAGGGTTCACTTTTCGTTCACAGTTGTTAAATCGTTTAACTTTCGGAGCTAATAAAACGACACACAAATTCGCGTTGCTACTCTTCGTAGTTCAATGCGTTACAACGGTATGTGTTGCGATTATAGCTTTCACAATCGCACTTTTTTTTTTTTTTTTTATTTTTAAATCGATCTAGCGTGGTTTGCAACAAGGGTGCACTTTTCGTTCACAGTTGCTGGATAAATCGTTTAAATTTCGGAGCTAATAAAACTACAAACAAATTCGCGTTGCTACTCTTCGTAGTTCAATACATTAACGCGGAAGTAAAATGCAGTGTCTTTTTCGCGACTGCGCCAATAATATAAGTTGAAGATTAATCAAACAAAAACACGTCTTCTTTTGTTGACGACTTTATTAGAACTCAATTTTTAATTGTCTTAGAAACTAAACTTACAGCTAGGTGCCTGTGCGAAAGCTCTTATCTCTATCTTCCCACGAAGATGGAGACAGAGCTCGGGTTTCGCTTGCGAGATTCCATTGCACGCTTGACACTTGACGATCAAATAAGCAAGTGTGCAAAGTGCAATGGAATTCGCTTTATGTGCACATTATAGGTGGAGGAGATAATTATACAGTTAATAATATGGCGATTATGTTATTGTTGCCGATAGTGGCTATGCGAATTCATTCTATCTTTGCACACCATTCACACGACATCGGAACTTGGATCAACTCACGGTTGCAGAGAAGCGATATCAAAAATCAATATTGACTACGCGTAACGTCGTCGAACGCCAATATGGGGTTTTAAAGCGCCGCTTCCCAATTTTGGTAACGGGGATACAACTTCATCGACTCGATTTGGTGCAGAAAGTTATTACAGTGTGCTGCATGCTTCACAATTTGTGCATTGATTTCAACGACGTGGATACAGACGATTTGCCGCTGCCTCAAAACTTGAATGAGGAACTTTTAAATGAAATCAAAATTCTGTATGAACAAAACTCTGTATTTCAAAATTCTGTATATCAAAATTCTGTATTTAAAAAAAATGGTTTTGATAATGTAAAAAAGTGCGCACTTTTTTACATTATCAAAACCATTTTTTTTAAATACAGAATTCTAACATACCACTTCTTTTATTTTTATATTTTACTGTCTCCTTGCATATCTACATAGATTTATAAAATCAAAGTGCGAAGAATACCTGAAGAATTTTGCTACTGCAATATAACCTTTACCTTTAGCGGTTAAAAAAAAAAGAATTTTACTACTGCACTCCAAATCAATATTTGTAATCCTTGCATCAATTTAGAATTGATCATTATTAAATTACACACAATATTCAAGAATAAAGAGGTTGTACGAAGCTAGCATTTCTCTTAAATAAATAATGTTCTCTCGTTCCTTACACAAACACAGGTACCTACCTACATAATTCCTAGTTCTCATTGAATGAGTATTAAGTAATTGCAACAAGTGTAATTTGTAGTTTCACGTGCTTTACGGTGTGATTAAGAAAAAACTAACTATTTGTTTATTAGTTGAAATTTTTGTTGATTGCTTTTTTGTTATTTATTTAAATATGAATATCTCGGTAGTATTGTCCAATAAAGGAAAAAAGAAGTTAATGGTCGACGGCTATTCATTTTGTTTGGAACGTATAACTAAAAGTGAAACATTTAATTGGGCTTGTTCTAGGTTGGGAGGAAAAAGCCGGGCCTGTATAAACTTATCAGCGACCTGAAAAAGGACATTAAAAAAAACAAAAAAACAATACTTAAAAACAAGAGAATTCGACGTATTATGCGAAAGAGGCCCGATTTAAGCAACGTTGCTTATTTAAGGCGAATAGCAAAAAGTTTGCTTTTGATTTAAATAATTCTGTTATGCTAATTTGTTATTTTTATGTTTATTGTTTATTAAATTTCTCTGAAGTATTAAGTTTACTGTTATGTTTTTGTTAAATTATGTTCCTAAATGATTTCCAATTTTTGTTTTTTTTTTCCAATAAATTTAAAAAGTTATATTACAGCTTGCTTTTTCTTATGCAAACACTTTTTCAAAAAATAGAATTGGGTATAAGCAGCTATTCGGAAAACAGAATTTTGCACATACAGTATTTTGAATATACAGCATTTTGGATATACAGCATTTTGGATACACAGCATTTTGGATATACAGCATTTTGAAATACAGAATTCTGAAATACAGAATTTTGTTCATACAGTATTTTCAAAAAAAAAAAATACAGAATTTTGTCGATACAGTATTTTGAAATCCAGAATTATGGCCCATTCCCGTTTACTACACATGGAATTTCTGCAACTGTTGTATCAGATAATCAGCCATTTAATTCTTTTGAGGTGCTTAATTTTGCAAGGGATTGGAATTTCAATTTTAGCTTTTCAAGTCCTCGCTATGCACGTTCCAATGGACTAGCAGAGAAAGGAGTCCATATCGCAAAAACACTACTTCGAAAAGCACATGAGCAAGATGGAGACATTGACACCGCTCTTTTGGAGTACAGGTCTACACCAATTACAAATTGTATGGAAGAGAAATTAAAAAACCAAACATTTATGTTCGAACTAATAATTTATTAAAAAGGGAAATGTTATATAAAATACTTATGTACTTTTATGTACTTGCCCTTCAGTCAAAAAACAAGTAGTTTCGTCACTGGCATTAAAAATGCAGTTGCATTTATGTTTAGACACGCACTTTCTTTGGTAGGATTTAGAGTCTGCAGCATGGTTGGTCTTCCGAAGCCATCTGAAGCTATGATGAAAGACAATAGAGAAACTATTTTAACCACTGAATTGATTTAACTGCAATATCCGTATCGAAAACACTCTTCTTCCGCTCGTGAATGCACTTTTGCATTCGCTTCCTTAATCGACAAACAGTGGACGAAAAAACACAAGAAAACCAAAATAGGATAAATAATTGACGAAACCACTTGTTTTTTTTAAACATTTTATTCACATTCGATTAAAAACACAAGTTTTTCATGAATTTTGTTAATATGACGCGTCGAGCTGAGCAGAAAATAAGTAAATCTGCGACTTAATTGAAAGGAACAACAAAAAAAAGACACATGTTATGAACGATAAATATTTTTCCAAACACATTTACAGAATTCCGAAACTATATCTTCTGTATTTTCCCTTTTATTTAAACATTTAAAGAACCAACACAACTCGTTCCATATAAAACACACGTATGTAAATACCAAGTGTCAAAATGTTCACTCCGCAACTATGACGTACATGCGCAGAACAAATCAAAAATGAAAACTTCTGTGCGCTATCTTGTCTTGTTGTATCATGACATATTGAACCGTCGTCTTTGATATACACATATCTACTTAACAGTTGTCAAAGTCATCGTCATCGTCGGTGTTGCTTTCATTTCAGAATCTCTTTTTAATATTTTATAAAATAAAAACAAAACTTTATTATTGCGTACGAAAAATGACGATTCAAAAATGCACAAATACTCACAAATTAGTTATCTTTATTTTTTGAACTATTGCGGATTCCAGCCAACAAAAAACTTGGAATGACACTTACCACATCCGTGTAATCGCCTCTTATTTGCCGGTCGCTCGCCTATGTTATTCAGCTCTCTCACGTGCATGACCAGACCACACGATTGACAATAATTGGCCGCGTTCCATTGACCGCTAGTCATCTAGCACATAATATCCATGATGGAGGAGTGCCGGCGCTATAGATCTAGCGGCAGCGGCAAAGTGACATTAAAGCCAACTTGAATTCGTAATATTTCATCTTCATGAGAGTCAAAAATTTATTTTGTGTCATCATGCCGCATATTTATTAATACACTATAATTTAAATAAACAAATAGGATAGGGGTATTCACGATTCAGTGTATCAGGTCTAGTATCATGGTGAAAGTGTAAAAGTTTGAAGTTTGCTTACACTATAACAACAAAATATACCTACTCGCTACACTTTTACACTTTTACTATACCCCAGACCTATAGTAACAAACAAATACAACAGTGTAAAATGTACAAGTTCACAAATGTCAGTTCGATTTCAAATGTTTTTTTGTTCAGTGTTGCTATAGAAATTAGAACAAGTAAAAGTGTTATCATCGGCCTGGCCGATGCTTTGATACCCTCCACTGCATAAAAGTTTTGTATGGTAGGTAGCAAAACTACCGTCGAGTCGTTTCGATGCTATCGTGCTTTAACAGACAGAGAGAGACGTGTGTCCAATAGTGGTTTTGTATGGGAGGTAACAGAACTACTTGACCGACATGGACCATTTTTAATACAAACTTGAAGGCCATAAATATAAGACATCTCATAAAATTTCAGTTCCCTAAGTCGATTCGTTCGGACGCTATCGTGATTTCAACAGACAGAGAGAGACGTGGGTCTAATAGTGGTTTTGTATTGGAGGTACCAGAACTACTTGACCGACATAGCCCATTTTCAATACTAACCTGACGACGGTAAAAGGAAGTCCTCTCACAAAATTTCATTCGCCTATGTCGAATCGTTTGGACGCTATCGTGGTTTCAACAGACAGAGAGACACATGGGTCTAATAGTGGTTTTGTATGGGAGGTACCAGAACTACTTGACCGACATAGCTCATTTTCAATACCAACCTGACGACGGTAAAAAGAAGTCGTCTCACAAAATTTCATTCGCCTAGGTCAATTCCTTTGGACGCTATCGTGCTTTCAACAGACAGACAGACAGACAGACGGACATGGCTAAATCGATTCAGAATGTGATCCTGATTCAGAATATATATACTTTATAGGGTCTCCGGTGAATCCTTCTTGGCGTTACAAACGTAATGGCAAAGTGAATATACCTTCCTGTGGAGGGTATAAAAACTGACATTTCAGCATTTGCGCTAAAGCTCTAGCAAATTTTGTGAAATATCCTTTTCCGGGAAATTTTCCAATCTAGCGCAAAATGAACTGCTGGATTGAAAAAAAAAATAACGAACTGTCAAAATAAAAGTGAAAGTGCAGAAGCCAAATATTTCCAATTTGGTTTAAAATGGGAATTCAAACTTGTATGTAATTAATATACATAGGGGTATTCACGATTTGGCTGATACACTGTAGTAAAATTGTGAAATTGTATTTTTATTATCACATCGTGAGCACACTTTTTATACCCACAGGAAGGTATATTCACTTTGCCATTACGTTTGTAACGCCAAGAAGGATTCACCGGAGACCCTATAAAGTATATATATTCTGAATCAGGATCACATTCTGAATCGATTTAGCCATGTCCGTCTGTCTGTCTGTCTGTCTGTCTGTCCGTCTGTCTGTCTGTCTGTTGAAAGCACGATAGCGTCCAATTGAATTGACCTAGGCGAATGAAATTTTGTGAGACGACTTCTTTTTACCGTCGTCAGGTTGGTATTGAAAATGAGCTATGTCGGTCAAGTAGTTCTGGTACCTCCCATACAAAACCACTATTAGACCCATGTGTCTCTCTGTCTGTTGAAACCACGATAGCGTCCAAACGATTCGACATAGGCGAATGAAATTTTGTGAGAGGACTTCCTTTTACCGTCGTCAGGTTAGTATTGAAAATGGGCTATGTCGGTCAAGTAGTTCTGGTACCTCCAATACAAAACCACTATTAGACCCACGTCTCTCTCTGTCTGTTGAAATCACGATAGCGTCCGAACGAATCGACTTAGGGAACTGAAATTTTATGAGAGGTCTTATATTTATGGCCTTCAAGTTTGTATTAAAAATGGTCCATGTCGGTCAAGTAGTTCTGTTACCTCCCATACAAAACCACTATTGGACACACATCTCTCTCTGTCTGTTAAAGCACGATAGCATCGAAACGACTCGACGGTAGTTTTGCTACCTACCATACAAAACTTTTATGCAGTGGAGGGTATCAAAGCATCGGCCAGGCCGATGATAACACTTTTACTTGTTTTATATGGAGTTTGGCATTTCTGGCCATTGTGTGATCGGGTGTAAATTTTTGGGTTGACACGCTCACAGATGACATTTAAATGACGATATAATGCTGGGTTTCCACTTGTCGATTTGAAATTGACAATTGACGTATTTTTATGCCAAATAAAAACTTGGCAAGTGGAAATAGCGAAAAATTGCTTGTCAATGAATTGACTAACAGCGTTTGTCAATAACTGACAAAGAAACCACTGGACAAGGGGAAATAGCTGAATTGTCAAACAAAATTTCACTTTGTATAATTGACAGAGACAATTTAATTGGCATCGAGTTCATAAGTTGGTCAATCAACTGACAAACGATTTGTTGCCAATAATTGGGATAAGTGGAAATGAACTGACGTTGGTGTCGTTCAATGACATAAACGCGAGGGCTTTCATACTTTGTCAATCAACCGACATGTGGAAACCCACCTTAATAGTCAAATTTTGTAACCGCAGCATGTCAAAAATTGAAACGATTTTTGATATGTGTAACAGTAGCTTAGGCCTAAGACTATAGCATTCCCACTGACGCCCGTTGTTTACATGCCGGTCAAATGAATTAACCATAGAAATAAAATCTGTATTGTAAATGCAAGATAGCTGCGTATATGTACTCCTGCAGCCATTTACATCATTTCACGGAAAATTCCATACAGTAAAAGATTTGCTTTCATATACATATCTAATTACTTGTTATTTTATTAAATTGTAATTTTATTTTTGACTATACATCATTTACTAATTATAATTAACTTAATGTACAGTGTTTCCTATGGGAATACAGAATAAAATAAAGGACTTATCTTTTAAAATAACTTATGTAACTATTTTAATATTTATATATACAATACAGATACATATATATTTAAAGTACATTCTTAGAATTAAAAGAAGGTAGGATATTTTACTATAAACTTAGTACGGTCGACCATTCGTTTTGCTACCATAGTAAGGTCTGTCAGGTAACTTAGGTGGAACGTTGCGGAAAGACCTGCTAAAAAAATAATAAGAAAATTAAAAAAAAATTGAATTGTTTAAAATTAAAATAGAGTAAGAACAAATAGTCGTTTAACCCATGCAATTTATAAGTTAATAATCACCCCTATCGTGGAATCCTCCGGGAGGAATTATTCACGAAAAAGAATATTTTGGTAAGTGAATAGAATAGTTCCCCGTTCGGGAAAAAATCGATTTGAACGTTTTTAACGATACAGTGAAGCTTATTCACAGTACCCACTCGGGGAGCCGTTCACTTTGCGGATGCGACGATAGCAAAATATTCTTTTCCGTGAATAATTCCCCCCCGACGGATTCCACGATAGGGGTGAATATATTATATATTATCTTTCTTTTTTTTCGTATTTATTTATTTAGACCTACACAGACAATAACTTATTAAATAGTACAAGCTTCAGTATTACAATATTTCTTTTTATTCTGCGTGAATTCAAAAAAAAAAAAAAAGTGCACGACTGGGTCGCACGTAACCTTCTCGTTTATTGCGAATCTCGCAAAATCTCAGTCATTTTAGCAAATTTTACGTTTAAAATCATACCCACTCAAGGTGTAGTTAATACCGTAAATACATACATACTACATAAACATAAACCTACGTATTAACTAGAACACTTTATTACTTTCAAATTTCACCCCGAACTGACACTTGAAGGAGGCAAGTAGGCGATGAATTTCAAATTATATTTCTATGTACTGAAGTTTTGGACTTTACAAAAATATACCGTGTGTGAATACAGATCGGGATTTGGGTAGTCTTTTTGGAGAAATATTCATAAAACGGCAATATTAGAGTTTTCTGAGAAAAACGAAGTACTAAGATCGTGTTAAGAATGCTTATGTTGTCTTAAATATGTATTTTGATTAAAATCGTTAGAGCGGTTTTTTGTAAAATTATGCTGACAAATGTTACAATTTGGATTCGAAAAGCACTGTTAATAAACTGTTTAGCTGAAAACTTTTTTTTACCGTTTTCGAGAAAAAGCCAATTTTCAAAACTGCCGTTGCTGGACTTTTTAGCGAAAAACTGGGTATGCAGTCATGTTAAGCATGCTTACATTAACTCAACGATCAATTTTGGTTCAAATCATTAGAACCGTTTTCGAAAAAATCTTAATTGTTTAATATTTCGTAAAGCGTTTTGCAACTGTTTAGCTCAAAACTGAGCAAATGGTATAACTATGGATTTAAGCTTTACCTGAAACTAACATTTTTATCATAATCGAAAATGGCGTTTTTGAGATATGAGCGGTTTTTTATAGTACTATTATTAGGGATTTGGGTGGATATCAAAGGACTCAGTCTTTTTGGGGAAAAACTGAGTTTGCTATCAAGTTAAGAATGACAATAGTACCTTAAAAATATTTTTTTTTTAAATTTTTTTTACCGTTTTCGAGAAAAAGCCAATTTTCAAAACTGCCGTTGCTGGACTTTTTCGCGAAAAACTGGGTATGCAGTCATGTTAAGCATGCTTACATTAACTCAACGATCAATTTTGGTTCAAATCGTTAGAGCCGTTTTCGAAAAAATCTTAATTGTTTAATATTTCGTAAAACGTTTATAAACACTGTTTTGCAACTGTTTAGCTCAAAACTGAGCAAATAACTATGGATTTAAGCATTAGCTGAAAGTAACATTTTTATCATAATCGAAAATGGCGTTTTTGAGATATGAGCGGTTTTTTAAAGTACTATTATTAGGGATTTGGGTGGATATCAAAGGACTCAGTCTTTTTAGGGAAAAACTGAGTTTGCTATCAAGCTAAGAATGACAATAGTACCTTAAAAATAAGTTTTTTTTTTTTTAAATCGTCTATACCGTTTTCGAGAAAAAGCCAATTTTCAAAACTGCCGTTGCTGGACTTTTTAGCGAAAAACTGGGTATGCAGTCACGTGAAACATGCTTACATTAACTCAACTATCAATTTTGGTTCAAATCGTTAGAGCCGTTTTCGAAAAAATCTAAATTTAGGCATATTTCGTCATATTTCGTAAAATTTTTATATGGGAGGTACCGTTAATATTAGGGCTATAATAAAAAAAAAAAAAACGTCCCGAGCGGGAAGCCTACAAACTCTAAATACGAAGTTTGAAGCAAATCCGTCCAAGCGTTTAGATTCCCTAGGGGTGGGACAGACAGACATACGGACGGACAGAATTGCAAGACCCACTTTTTTGAGGTCCCCTATCATCGTAATATCAGAATTGATCAAAATCTCGAGTTCGAAATTTTGTACGAAAACAATAATTTCTCTTAGATACTACGTATACGGGAAAGTTAAAAAAACAGACTTAAAAAACTATAAAACAATAAGAATTAAAAATGAAGGTAAAGCTCTGGAATATTTTGAAATTAGTTCCAGAAATCTTAATCTCTTCGATACATAAAGCATACATAACTATTTTTAATAATAAGACTTGTGTTTCCACCATTTCACAATTTTCCCGATCTCCAAAACATTATCAAAAACAAAAAAGAAACATTGATCTAACAAACTCAGCATCATAGTCCCGAAAGATGTCTAAAGGAAGGAGTGCTCTCTTTCTATGTACATAGTTAATGAACTACTGACTATTCTGAGTAATAATGCATTCTTTGTATGTACAAGGATATGCAGACGATATAAATATAACTATCTCAGTCTGAAATAAGTTCGAACACACAATCTCGGAGTGCTCCAGTTCCAGAGGGCAATAATTCTAGTTAATGCACAGGGCACAGAGTTTGACGCGTAATAGTCTTTGAGGAAGCAATGAATTCTCAAAGAAAGTAAATTTGTCACCCTAGTAGAAAAAAACCTTACATTCATAATTTCATCACTTTATTTTGAAATAATGAAAGAAGCCGCTGTCTTAACTGGAAACAGAATAAACCAACCTTTCCTAAGGACTCTTATGTATGTATGAGTTGGAGCATTGTATCTACAATGGATACAAAGTATGAATACGAAGCTATGCGTCTGGGAGAATTTGAATACCTACATCTTAACTAATGGGAACATTTACATAGTTTCTGTGGTATCGCTTTCAATACAATCCGAATACACATTTGGCATAACCCCTCAGAGCAATCTTGCGCTTACATCTCTTGAAATGAAATATTTTAAAACTAGTCTGGGATTCAATTCCTAATGAAATTGGCTACCGCTAACAAAGTCCTCTACAGTGTGTATGGGAAAGCTGACGAACTTGCCAGAAGAGAATTTTTACCTTAAACGGCGGATATGGCTGTCAGCTTACCCAAAGGGTTACCCCATTTCAGTAAAAGCTATGCGGATTGATTAATGAGCTCTAAAGAGAGAACATCCCTTAGTACCTATTGCACCCGTTAATGAAGTTCCACCATGATGTCACGAAGACTCTCAACAACCATCAAGTCACAGTCGCATGCTTTCTATATGTGGAGAAGACATTCGATTCTGTGTGAATTCAAGGATTTACTCATAAACTTAAACAGCTAAGTTTTCCTATACCCCTCATTAAAATAATTTTGAGCTTTCTTCACTCCAGGTCCTTTTTTGTACAAATAGAAGACAGCCATTCACAAACAAAAAGCATCAAAGCCGGTGTAGCCCAAGAGCCAAAATTGGGTCCACTACTTTTCAACATTTTCACATCCGATCAGCCTTAGCTCGAGAATACAACCAACAGCTGCCTTTTTGCCAACGACTCCGCCACATATAGTAGCTCAATGTCCCCAGCCATAGCAGCACGAAGAGTTGAAGTCCACGTAAGGAAACTTTTCGTGTACTACTATCGGGCATACGGATCAATACAGCTAAACCAGAACTGATCTGCATCAGAAGACCTATTAGAGGAAGAAGTAGAGACGGTCAGTCACCAATTGTCGCAACGTAACGCTGAGACTACCTGATGAATCAGCGCTATCAACCACAAACGACATTAAATATCTTGGAGTCAACTTTAACGAACACTGTTCTCAGGAAGCCTGCACTCGCGTTTCATCGAGTCTATCTGCTGATGAAGAAGCAGAACAGACTCAGAAAAAAAACTAAACTGCTGCTCTACAAACAACTTATAAGGCCGGTAGTAACTTAAGGTTTCCCCATTTGGTACACCGTTTCTAAGATGTACATGAAAAAGCTGGTCATTTTTGAGAGAAAACTCTTAAGGATCTGCACTAAGATCCAATCCGAACGAAAAACGTCAGAAGTTCATGACTCTACGAAGAAGCCAGCATCATCCCCCTGGAAAAGTATATGGTCACACTTTTCCAGAGAATACTCGGAAATGCGCAGTAGCGCAGTGGTTAGTGTGCTGGACTACTGTGCGAGGGTCCCAGGTTCGATCCCCGGAAAAACACAAATTACATCTTAAGGTTTTTTCTACTGTGCCACCTCTCGCGAACGTCTGACAAACATCCGAGAGTATAACTGTCCTGAAAAAGCTTCTCAATTCAGCCGTTCGGTCTCGGCATTAAATTGTAGGTCCCTTCCATTCGTCCCAAAAATAGAAACTCACACAAAACGAATGGTTGCGAGAAGCTAGGCCTAGGGTGTCTACCGCCTGTTGCGCCACCTATTTTTTTTTTTTTTTTACTCGGGAATGCATCCAGCCATCCAAACACTCTAGTCCACAGAATTGAGGAAACCCAACACATCTCATAGCATCGCTACCTCCATGTATTGGCTCTACAAAACGAGGACCTATTCCTAAGAGACACCGACAGAGCAACTATACCCTTCTACGATTTGACCGAGACAACCCACCATCGAGGATAATACCAAAATGAACAACCCTCTCTACCGCCGGCGCCACCTCTCGCGAACGTCTGTCAAACATCCGGGAGTATGACTGTCCTGAAAAAGCTTCTCAATTCAGCCGTTCGGACTCGGCATAAAATTGTAGGTCTCTTCCATTCGTCCCAAAAAATAAAAACTCACACAAACGAAAATGGTTGCGAGAAGCTGGGCCTAGGGTGTCTACCGCCTGGTGCCCCACCTATTTATTATTAATTTTTTATTTTTTGACACTGACAGCTGTTTCACGCTCGATCGAAATCTTGACAAAAAGTCAGTATCATACCACAAACCAGAGAGAATAGACCGCCAGCTTCGGTCAAAAAAGAGAGTTTCATAGAGCCAGTTTTAAAATAAGTAGCGTTCTTTTCTATCTGTGAATACGTGTGAATAAGCAAAAAAAGATGAAATAAGAAAATTGTATCAATCTGAGATGGCTTTGAAATAATTCAAATAATTGACCGCTTTTGGGACGTGTTCAGCAAATTGTGTGTATGGTGTGGTGAATTAATTACCAACTTATATTTTATTTAAAAGCATAATAATTATATTTGGTTGATCTATTATAAATGCCTATGATAATAGGCGTATTTTTTTGAGAATCTATAGCTAGCTCACTTTTACTTTTACATGCAAAACTTTTATACTCACTTTTTTTTTTTTTGTACTCCCTTTTGGTTTTACATGCAAAATTGTTATACTCACTTTTGGTTTTGTTATACTCACTTCCCAAAAAAATACGTCAATTATTACAAAAAAAAAATATTATTTTAAGCGTAGCGTAGCGTAGCGTAGCGTAGCGTAGCGTAGCGTATACACGGAGCCGTCAAATTGAAATAAAAAAGTGGCATTTTTGATTTAAAAAAAAAGTTCTTTTCCATATTAACGCGTAAACTAAAGCGAAAAGTGAACTGTACTGAAAAGTGTAGGGATGTAATATTTTAATTTAAAACACGTAATTATCTTGTTTGTTTTGTTATGTTATCATAGTTTTCTTATTCTTTTGTTTTACACAATGAAATTATAACATATAGCCCTATTGCGAAGATCAACTGTCAATCGGTTAACAGTTGACACAATTTATCAATTGCAATTGATATTGGTATTGCGAAATATAATTGATAAAAATATAAGCTATTGTGAACATAACGCAAAAAATAAAGTTATTGTGAATGAAAACTCAATTTTGACAGTTCTAAAATATATTTGATTTGAAGAGTGATTGTTACGACTTTCAAAAAAATTATTTAAACAATATACATAATTACGAGTGTTACAAATCTGCGATTGTGCAATTTATTGAAAAACATGTCATTAGTGGAATTATTTTTTAATGATGACGAAGGCGAGACAAATTATGCGGAATTGGCTGCTATACGGAGGAGTTTGTGAGACGCATCTAATCCTTCGGAACTGGGAAACCGAAGGTAACTAATTTAATTTCCAAGGAATGAAATTTGGCTAATTCTGAGCTTAATTTTTTTTAGAAAAGTGTAATTCCAAATCTAATAGGATGCTTGGATGGGAAGCACATTAAAATCGTTGGTCCCAAAAAAGAGGTTTGCCACCTTTATTATAATAGAAAAGGCTTTTATAGTCTTAATGCACGCATGTATTCAATTGAAGGACACGAATCACAGCCTCGTTCCCATTCCCATATCATTAGGCCCTAGTTATAGCTATCATTGAAATGCATCATTGGAACAAATCAGTGGAATGGTGGTTTCATTTTTTTGACAAGTCGGTTATAGCAATCATTGAAAAATTCCTGTCAGTGAAGGAACCTGTCAGTGACTTTTCAACAAACGAGTATAGCTTTTGAGGTTAGAGTTGATCATTGAAAGCAAAACTGACAGCTAGGAATAGGAAGAGAATCGAACACATCAGTGAAACGATTGGGTTCCAAATTGGAAAAACGAGAATCAGCTGTTCATTGAAATCGATTTCGATCAGTGAAATAATAAAATTGAATTTAAAGAAAAGTTTTAGTCAGAATTAAGTAACTTCTTTCGTAAAAAAAATTCCACAATTGATTACCTTTATTTTGATACAAATTAAAGCCAATATTGTTTGATTAATCGTCTTAAAATCGGAAAACAAAATTTTCAATGATGCATTTCAATGATAGCTATAACTAGGGCCTTAAACTGGTGACATCGGTTTGGGCCACCACCAGTCGCAGATATTTCGACTTTATTTTTAACCTTTTTCTTTTTTGTCTTGCAGTTTAGGTCGATCCACACCTATACATGGGCAGATATTTAAATTAATCATAAAGTTATTGGAAATATTGTACAATATTTTTGCTTTGCTATTTCTGTCAATCTTGTTCAGGTGGTCCTAAGATATTTAGCTCTATTGCAAATTGTTCCCACTTCGCCTGCGCACCAGTTTTGGAAATAAATCTTCACCCAATCTATTAAGTTGCCTTTTATTGCAAACTATTTTACCCCTTAAAAAATAACAATTAAAAATTTTAAAAATTCTTCCATTTCTCTTAAGCATTCTTCCTTATCAACACCGAAATTCCGATTGATTAAAAAATTGACAGCTACCAATAAAATTGTTCGCGATTGACTTTCACAGTACCGTTTTGTTAACCGACTATAGCTAATTGATGCACGTTCACAATCGGTCAACACTTCATTGACAATTGATCGTCGCAATACCATTTCGAAAAATTGATTGATAAGTATCAACTATCAATTGATAGTTTTGTTAACCGACTATCGCTAATTGATGCACGTATCAATTAATAGTTGATACTTATCAATCAATTATTCGAAATGGTATTGCGATGGTCAATTGTCAATGAAGTGTTGACCGATTGTACCGATTGTGAACGTGCATCAATTAGCGATAGTCAGTTGACAAAACGGTATTGTGAAAGTCAATCGCGAACAATTTTATTGGTAGCTGTCAATTTTTTAATCAATCGGAATTTCGGTGTTGATAAGGACAAATGCTTAAGAGAAATGGAAGAATTTTTAAAATTGTTGAAGATCAACATTTTTAATTGTTATTTTTTAAGGGGTAAAATAGTTTGCAATAAAAGGCAACTTAATAGATTGGGTGAAGATTTATTTCCAAAACTGGTGCGCAGGCGAAGTGGGAACAATTTGCAATAGAGCTAAATATCTTAGGACCACCTGAACAAGATTGACAGAAATAGCAAAGGTACATTGTACAATATTTCCAATAACTTTATGATTAATTTAAATATCTGCCCATGTATAAGTGTGGATCGACCTGAACTGCAAGACAAAAAAGAAAAAGGTTAAAAATAAAGTCGAAATATCTGCGACTGGTGGTGGCCCAAACCGATGTCACCAGTTTAATGATATGGGAAAGAGGCTGTGATTCGCATCCTTCAATTGAATACATGCGTGCATTAAGACTATAAAAGCCTTTTCTATTATAATAAAGGTGGCAAACCTCTTTTTTGGGACCAACGATTTTAATGTGTTTCCCATCCAAGCATCCTATTAGATTTGGAATTACACTTTTCTAAAAAAAGGAGCTCAGAATTAGCCAAATTTCATTCCTTGGAAATTAAATTAGTTACCTTCGGTTTTCCAGTTCCGAAGGATTAGATGCGTCTCACAAACTCCTCCGTATAGCAGCCAATTCCGCATAATTTGTCTCGCCTTCGTCATCATCAAAAAATAATTCCACTAATGACATGTTTTTCAATAAATTGCACAATCGCAGATTTGTAACACTCGTAATTATGTATATTGTTTAAATAATTTGTTTGAAAGTCGTAACAATCACTCTTCAAATCAAATATATAGTTACGGCAATGACTAACGTCACGCCTACCCGACAATCACATAGCAAACTCAACGGATACAGGAACCGCAAGTTATCAATTGTATAACGCAATACTCTTTCCAAGGTCACTATTTCAGATTCATGATCAATCATGAATTTATTTATCTTATCCCATGAACTTGGCATAGATGCACCATTTAATTAATCTTTCTATTGTTTACACAAGTGTGCATCATATCCTAAGCCAACCAGAGTACTATTTCATGACGATGCAATCGCATCCTATGGATAAATATTAGAAGTCATTGTTGACACAGATGCATCCGCCAAGATTTGCCTAATTGACAAATCTAATCAAATTATTAGAATATTATATTACAAGCCATTCCCATGGCCAGTAACAAATTAAGAAGTATAAATACCGGGTACTTTTCAAACCCGAGTTCAGTTAGAGCAGTTAGACCAGTTAGTCAGCTCTTCTCATATTCGCTCTCCCATCTGACTTCCCCCCACCAGTGGTAAGGGGTCAGCTACATAAAAAGTTTAATAGCCAAAAATAAAATTCAAATATAATCAAAAATAAAAATCGAGTTATTATTTTGAGCCCAAGTGTTCGGGCTATTAAATTTATTTTTTTTATAACGGAACCGCTCGTCCCGTTATTGGCGCAGTCGGAAACAAAGTCCAAATTCGGTACCAAATTATATTCAAATCCGAGTTCGGTACTTTTAACCCGTAAGTGTCGGTAAAAAAACGAAATTTTCAATCCGGTGTGGTGAAAAATATCTAAAATAAGAAAAGGACTAAAAACAAGAGAACGAGAATAATCACAAACAAAACACCTATAAAATTCGGAAAGCCAAAAACTAAGAAGCTAAGAAACTAAGGGAAAAAGCTATTTTTAAGTAAAACATATAAAATTAAGATAAGAAAGAAACATAAAAAGTGAAAAGCTAAAATCAAATAAAGAAAATAAAATAAAAAAATATAAATCAAAAAAAAGTTGTAAGAAAAGGTTCTAAGAAGTTATAATTAAACATAAAATTAAAAAGCGATACAATTAAAGTGATCAAAATAGTAGGCAGAATTCTATAGTACTTGTATAAAAAAAATGGAAAATTTACTTAAAACCCCTGATTTAATTAAAAACTTGCCTGACTTCGACGGCAATTTAAGCGAACTAGACAATTTCATTCGTAGCGTAGATACTGTCTGGAATATCCTCAGAACAATAGAAAACGCACCCTTAATAATATGGGCTCAGGCTATAAAAAATAAAATAAAAGGAAAAGCAGCTGATAGATTACGCCTTTACGGCAACCCAGAAAATTGGGAAGAAATTAAAGTCATATTAAATAGACATTTCACAGACCATAGGGATGAAAGAACCCTATACCATCAGCTCAGTTTATTAAAACAAACAGGTAGTTTGGCAAAATTCTATGATAACATATTAGACATAGTGACGGTTTTAAATACAAAGTTAAGACATTCAGAAGAAGATGTGCAAATTCGAGAACGAATGTTCCGCAGAAATATAAAGGAAGGGCTAGATACTTTCGTGAAAGGACTAAGAGATCCCTTTAGAACAATTATAATGAGCAGAGACCCTGATACTATGGAAGAGGCTTATGATATAGCTCTTAGTCTCGTCGATTCGAACAGAAACACTTTTGAACCAAAACAAAATTATACAAGATACTTCAATAATAGCCCAGGAACAAGTAATTATAGAAACTTCACGTTACTTAAATATAATAATTTCGAAAGGAACATTTCAAGGCAAATACCTATACAACGAGGTTATTATAATAACAATAATAGAACAGATAGGAACAGACCTGTTCCAATGGAGGTCGACCCATCTCCATCAACTCTTCAACGCGCGATACAAAATAAGAATCGTAGACAACTACCTCAAAACGTATTCGTACAAGAAAATTTGCATACGAGAGCCTCGGAACAATAAAACTACCCTATATAGAATTAACAGTACCAACTGAAAATAGAGAACGAATATTTAAAGCTTTAATAGACACAGGCTCAAATCTGTCCCTTATAAACCCAAAGTTAGTCCGCAGAGAATTCGTGGAAAAATGTTTTCCAACAATATCAATAAGTACAGTCAGTGGGCAAGGACCACTAATCGATGAAAAAACAAATTTACCCTTATTTAAAGAATTTGGTGACGACGAAACACCAATAGAACTCTTCTTATGTGATTTTCGCACATATTTTGATGTACTTATAGGTAATGATATTTTAAAAACACATAACGTGATCATAGATTTTTCAAAAAACGTTTTAAGAAGAGGGCATAAAGAAATAGAAATTAAATATAAACCTCAAATCAACACTGTAAAATTTTTTAAATTTCAACCACGAACAATTCGTTCAATTACAGTACCCGTTGATATCGAAAACGGCTGTATTAAGTTTAAAAACCTTTGTCTCAATAAAGACCTTAAAATACTAGATAACGAATTCATATCAAAAAATTGGACAGTTAATGTGAAAATAATAAATTCCTCAGATAACGTATCACAATTAATTATTACACAACCATTAAAAGTTATCAAACATGAAGACGAAAATACACAAAGTGGCCCAGTTAAACGAAATAATAATATAACACAATACCATAACTTAAATAAAAATAAAAAACTAAAAAATAAAATAAAAAATAAAAGAATTTTAAAATCGGAGCTCCGATGGTCGCAAAATGGCCGGGTAGAAGCAATAGAATCTGATAAAGTAAATAAAAAAGTAAACAATAAAATTAATAATAGGAAAAGAAAATTAGCAAAGCTCGAGTGGTCGCAAGAAGACCTAGAAGAAGCAGAAATAAGATCTGAAAAAATAGATCATCGGTCATCGGCAGACCTAACCAAAAATGTCAAGAGATCTGAAAAAATAGATCATCGGTCATCGGCAGACCTAACCAAAAATGTCAAAAGATCTGAAAAAATAGATCATCGGTCATCGGCAGACCTAACCAAAAATGTCAAAAGATCTGAAAAAATAGATCATCGGTCACCGGCAGACCTAACCAAAAATGCCAAAAGATCTGAAGAAATAGATCGATGGTTGTCAGGAGACCTAAACCAAAAACCTGAAAAAACTGAAGAATCCGACGAAGGATCAATAATAAATCTTACGATAGGATCTGAATCCGACAAAGGATCAATAATAGATTTTACAGAACTATATAGTATGGAAAACACACATCCATGCAGTATAAATGGGGATTTAAATAACGAAAATAACAAAATAAGTGACATAGAAACAGATCACTTGGATAACATAAAATCACTACAGTTGATGAAAAACCAGTATACGCAAAGAATTATCGATATCCATATGCTCACAAGCAGGAGATTCAGACTCAAATAAAGGACATGCTGAATCAAGGAATAATAAGGCCGAGTAGTTCACCGTGGTCATCACCAATATGGATAGTGCCGAAAGAGGTTAACCCCAAAGGTGTGAAAAAATGGCGTTTAGTTTAGACTTTCGGAAATTGAACGAAAAAACTATTGATGACAGGTATCCAATACCAAATATCAATGAAATCCTAGATAAATTAGGAAAGTGTCAGTATTTCACAACTCTTGACCTCGCGTCAGGCTTCCATCAAATAGAAGTAGACGCACGAGATATCAAGAAAACAGCATTCACAGTCGACAATGGACATTACGAGTTTACTCGAATGCCATTTGGCTTAAAAAATGCACCTGCAACGTTTCAACGCGTCATGGACAATGTTCTCAATGAACTTATCGATAAAATATGTCTCGTCTATATGGATGACATAATAATTTACTCGCCAACATTAAATGATCACATCAAACATTTGGAAAAGGTATTTGAAGCCTTAACTCAAGCAAATTTAAAAATCCAAATTGATAAAAGTCAATTTTTGAAAAAAGAGGTAGAATTTTTAGGACACGTAGTATGTAGAAATGGTATAAGACCAAATCCCAAGAAAATAGAAGCTGTAAAAAATTACCCAATTCCTAAGACACAGAAACAAATAAAACAATTTTTAGGTTTATTAGGATATTATAGGAAGTTTATAAAAGACTTTGCTAGGTTAACCAAACCAATAACAGAAAAATTAAAAAAGGGTAAGAAAATAAATATTAAAGACGAAATTTACATAAAGTGTTTCAAAGATTGTAGAAACATGTTAATAAATGAACCAATTTTAGCATATCCGGACCTTTCAAAACCATTTATTCTGAGCACTGATGCATCCAACTTCGCGATAGGAGCAATTCTATGACAAAATCAAGGAGGTCATGAACATCCTATTTGCTATGCAAGTAGAACTTTAAACTCACATGAGCAAAATTATTCAACAATTGAAAAAGAATTATTAGCCATTATATGGGCTACAAAATACTTTAGACCATACCTTTACGGTACAAAATTTAGAATACACACAGACCACAAACCTTTGAAGTGGCTAATGAATATTAAAGAGCCTAATAGTAAACTAGTTAGATGGAAACTTCAAATGGAGGAATACAACTATGAAATAGAATATAAACAGGGTAAGAAAAATTCAAATGCAGACGCATTAAGCAGAATTCCTATCGAAATAAATCTGAATGAAATAGAGACAGCAGCTACAATACACAGCGCAGAAGAAGATGACCAGGGATATATACCAATATCAGAATCACCTCTAAATTTATTTAAAAACCAGATAATAATAGAAAGACTCCAAAGTGGAGCAAATCAAATTAGAACAAAGAAAATATTTAATAAAACAAGGAAAATAATAAAATATAAAAATTTCACAGAAAACGACATTATACAAATAATAAAAAATCATTTTAATCCAAAATCTACAAACGCAATCCTTATCGAAAATCTTTCACTTTTCGTTGATTTTCAAAACGTTTATAAAAATCACTTTCATTGATCAAAAAAATGTAAAGTGCTTAGATGCACACAACTTTTAAAAGACATAACAGACGAAAGAGAAGAGGATAAAATTATAATAGACTATCACAAGGAAAATAATCATAGGGGAATAAACGAATCTTTCGACCATATTAGGAGGGAGTACTATTTTCCAAATATAAAGGAGAAAATTACTAAATACATTAATAATTGCAGTATATGCCAAATAGAAAAATATGAGAGAAATCCTCCCAAACCCAAATATGAGTTTACAGAAACTCCTAAAAATCCATTAGAAATAATACATGTAGACATCTTCTTTCCGCAAAAAGGAATACCAATACTTACTAAAATAGACAAATACAGTCTCCAGTAGAACGTTTTCATTCGACATTAATGGAACGTTTTAGAATATTAAAGAATCACAACACCATAACTACAGAGGAAGCATTACTTAAGGCATTATTCGCCTATAACAATTCAATTTGTTCAGCAACAAAATATACCCCATTCGAGTTATTCTTTAAAAGAATCCCAGAAAATTTAGCAGAAAAAGCATTTGAAAAAGCGCTAGAAAATAAAAGAAAAATAATACATAAACGAAATAAAACAAGAGAAGACCAGATAAGTTACTGTAGTATCGGCACTGTGCGATGCCAACACTTTACTATATAATTATGTAAAACAATGAAAAAAAAGTCGCACTTATAAAATAAAAATACGGAAAATATAAGTCAATTGATAGTAAAATATAGAGCAATCGGCTATGGAATATTGGGTCTCTACAGTTACAAACAAGATTATCCATTCTACTATAAAGTTAGAAATATTAACAAACTACAACCAAGATTTAGATCATTCAAAGCATTGAGAAATAATAAAGTAACAGTTTTAGCTAACAATAATAAACAATACCATAAAGCAAAAATTAAAAAACCTCGGAAATTTCAGGTACAACATGCATCTACATAAGATATTGATACTAGCGATATTCATTATGACGACAATACTGACTCTTCAAGGACGAAAACTAGACGTTACAAATTTAAATGATGGACAAGGTTACATCATGATTAGAGACCAAGAATTACAAATTATATCAAACTACAAGAAGATATTACATAGTATTGAATTAAGTTTATTTGATAATAATTTAGAACTTATAAAAGAAAACATAAGAAACCTTAACTACAGCGATCACTACCCTTCAATGATCCATAATTTTAATTCACTCGAAGAAGAAATAACAAATTTAGTTCCACATACAAAATCTAAAAGAGGTTTAATTAATATTTGGGGAAAAGGCTTAAAAATTTTAGCAGGAGTAATGGACTCAGACGACGAAGCCGAAATAAGAGAAAGATTATCAGTAAATGAGGAAAATAATAAAAATTTGATAAATAGTCTAAATGAACAAACAGAAATAAATAATAAATTTAACAATGTTATGCAGAACGTAACTAACCATATTAATATTCAACAAAAGAAAATTAACGAACAAATACAGGATGTAATTCAAATAGTAAATGCAGGCATGAGCGAAATAGAACAGATGCAACATGTTTTTCAAATTCAGTATGACATACAGCTATTAAGGGATCATGTTAGGAAAATTAAAGAAAATTTACTATTATGCAGACTAGGAATTTTAGGCAGAGATCTGCTCACTACGAAGGAAATTCAAAATTATAATATAACATATAGAGAATTAATTAACATTAAAAGTTCAGTAGTATTACAAGGAAATAGAATTGTGTTTGTTATAATGATCCCAAATTACGAAAAAACTAAATACTATAAAACATTCATAGAACCAATTCCAAATAAAGAAACACTAGAAATTGATACAGTTTACAAAACAGTAATATTAAACGAAAATAATGTTTATGAATACACAGAATCACCAATAATCAATGTAAAACAATTAAAACTAATTAAAGATGACTGTATCTAAAAGTAAACCCTGTATGTAACTTTAAAATAAACAAAGAAATTGAAATTAAACAAATTACCAATAATGTAATTATCACTAAGAATTTACCAAGAATATTAATTAAGCAAAATTGTAACACCTATGATATAAGATTATATGGAAATAATATGATTAATTTTGAAAATTGTAAAATAAGTATAAAAGAGGTTGAATATGAGAATCTGTTGACAAGCGAACATTTCGTAATACCAAATTTAAATGACATACAAATTAAAAACATATCAGTAAACGTATCCTTACCCGAAATACATTTGGATAACAAATTATATCAAACTACAAGAAGATATTACATAGTATTGAATTAAGTTTATTTGATAATAATTTAGAACTTATAAAAGAAAACATAAGAAACCTTAACTACAGCGATCACTACCCTTCAATGATCCATAATTTTAATTCACTCGAAGAAGAAATAACAAATTTAGTTCCACATACAAAATCTAAAAGAGGTTTAATTAATATTTGGGGAAAAGGCTTAAAAATTTTAGCAGGAGTAATGGACTCAGACGACGAAGCCGAAATAAGAGAAAGATTATCAGTAAATGAGGAAAATAATAAAAATTTGATAAATAGTCTAAATGAACAAACAGAAATAAATAATAAATTTAACAATGTTATGCAGAACGTAACTAACCATATTAATATTCAACAAAAGAAAATTAACGAACAAATACAGGATGTAATTCAAATAGTAAATGCAGGCATGAGCGAAATAGAACAGATGCAACATGTTTTTCAAATTCAGTATGACATACAGCTATTAAGGGATCAGGTTAGGAAAATTAAAGAAAATTTACTATTATGCAGACTAGGAATTTTAGGCAGAGATCTGCTCACTACGAAGGAAATTCAAAATTATAATATAACATATAGAGAATTAATTAACATTAAAAGTTCAGTAGTATTACAAGGAAATAGAATTGTGTTTGTTATAATGATCCCAAATTACGAAAAAACTAAATACTATAAAACATTCATAGAACCAATTCCAAATAAAGAAACACTAGAAATTGATACAGTTTACAAAACAGTAATATTAAACGAAAATAATGTTTATGAATACACAGAATCACCAATAATCAATGTAAAACAATTAAAACTAATTAAAGATGACTGTATCTAAAAGTAAACCCTGTATGTAACTTTAAAATAAACAAAGAAATTGAAATTAAACAAATTACCAATAATGTAATTATCACTAAGAATTTACCAAGAATATTAATTAAGCAAAATTGTAACACCTATGATATAAGATTATATGGAAATAATATGATTAATTTTGAAAATTGTAAAATAAGTATAAAAGAGGTTGAATATGAGAATCTGTTGACAAGCGAACATTTCGTAATACCAAATTTAAATGACATACAAATTAAAAACATATCAGTAAACGTATCCTTACCCGAAATACATTTGGATAACGTTAAAAACAAAGAAATAATTAAGGAAATCAAAGCAAGACACTTCGTGACGGAAGGAATAACCTTCAGTACAATCATTCTAATTATCGTAGAAAATCTAATATTCATATTAATAATATTAAAGACCAGGAAAAGGAAAGACGCCCAAAATACAAAGGTCAATATAGAATTAAAAACCCTGGATTCTCCGGAGCAGAATGTTAAGGAGGGGGGAGTTACGGCAATGACTAACGTCACGCCTACCCGACACTCACATAGCATACTCAACGGATACAGGAACCGCAAGTTATCAATTGTATAACGCAATACTCTTTCCAAGGTCACTATTTCAGATTCATGATCAATCATGAATTTATTTATCTTATCCCACGAACTTGGCATAGATGCACCATTTAATTAATCTTTCTATTGTTTACACAAGTGTGCATCAAGCCAACCAGAGTACTATTACATGACGATGTAATCGCATCCTATGGATAAATATTAGAAGTCATTGTTGACACAGATGCATCCGCCAAGATTTGCCTAATTGACAAATCTAATCGAATTATTAGAATATTATATTACAAGCCATTCCCATGGCCAGTAACAAATTAAGAAGTATAAATACCGGGTACTTTTCAAACCCGAGTTCAGTTAGAGCAGTTAGACCAGTTAGTCAGCTCTTCTCATATTCGCTCTCCCATCTGACTTCCCCCCACCAGTGGTAAGGGGTCAGCTACATAAAAAGTTTAATAGCCAAAAATAAAATTCAAATATAATCAAAAATAAAAATCGAGTTATTATTTTGAGCCCAAGTGTTCGGGCTATTAAATTTATTTTTTTTATAACGGAACCGCTCGTCCCGTTATTATATTTTAGAACTGTCAAAATTGAGTTTTCATTCACAACAACTTTATTTTTTGCGTTATGTTCACAATATCTTATATTTTTATCAATTATATTTCGCAATACCAATATCAATTTCAATTGATAAATTGTGTCAACTGTCAACCGATTGATAGTTGATCTTCGCAATAGGGCTAAATAATCCACAAATTTTCAATAGCATTCGCGGATTTTTACTATTTTGTTTCTATGTAAATATAGTGGAAAATTAGCGAATTAACTAATGTCGATTTCCATTGGGCTTTTACCGTTTTGCTCTCAGATCTCAGATTTTTCCTGCCCAATGGAACATGAAATGAGATCAATTTTTTTTGCATTTGTGTTGGTGCGTGATTTGTCAATCAGCTGTTTTTACATTCCAATTTGTGTTTATAAAATTGAATTGTTAATTGTTAGTTTTTTTATTTTACTTGTACAATAACTACTTACTTGTTTTGTTTTGAATTAGAACTTCGTCCTTCCCCATGAAAACAACCACATACGACGGTCCATTCGTCTACATTAATATCCATTTTCAATTTTCAAATTTATTCCACAATAGGTAGGGAAGACTGGGGCACATTTGAACACTTTTTGCTTTAAGGTCTCATAAAATCACATTTCCTTAAATTATAGACTGTAAAGTATTCTCACATTAAGAAATGCAAATAAACTTTGGACAAATAACTACATAAGTTTAGTAGGGGCATATAATTTATTTTTATTTAAAAACGAAGAAGGTCCTTATGTTCAAAGGTACCCCCCCATGTGGGGCGCTTTTGAACAAAAGTATTTGTAATTGCTTTTAGCACCTAATAAGTTATACTACAAGCTTTTTTTTTTTTAATAAAAATAAATTAACTTTATTATTTTAATAAAGAAAACAAAAACGACTTAGCAAAAGCAAACTGAAATTTTGATATTACTGAAATATTTTACAAATACTTAACTGAAGAAACTTTATAAAAACAAAAAAGATTATTTTATTACCCCAACAGAAATTTTGAAAAAATTAAGACAAAAAATGTCACCGCAGCTATCCTAGATGTTCCCGGAGCGTTAATTGGTGGTGGTAGCTTAGCCTTTAGTTCAATCTCACTTACAGAGAACGCTTGTTTGTTCAAACCTGCCCCAATAAGTCAAGCAACAGAAATATGGGCGCAAATATTTGTATTTTTCATATTTGTAAAAAAACGTACATTATACTCTTTTCAATGCCGGTTTAAGGGTAGTGATGCGATTATATGAGAACACAAGCGTTCCCACTCTAGCCTCTCACTATCAACTCCTACTCTCACCTCCACGTTGGTGACTGGTGGGTGCCTAGTACCTCGACTGGAGATGGGGTAACCAACCCCTGTGGAAGGTCGTTGGTGGCAGCGAACGAGAGAGGGGGGGAGGAGTGTCTACGCACTAAGACACTTCCTCTTGTTTCAGGCGGCAGCGGATGAATTCCCTAGATGGAATCAACGGTGGCGTCTACAGTTCCGGTCAGGTCGAACTAAAGTGTAATCCCTGTATGAGCTGCTTCGACATATTTGGATACCAGGTCTATGGGAATCTCCAATACTGAGCCAGGGTGTTGGAAAAGAGTTGGTGGCGGACGAACCCTAAACGGGTCAACGGCAGCGCTCTTATCCCAAAATTGGGTTACTGACATCGGAATATTCGACCCGCTGTCCTAGGGTCAAAACAGGGCCTGGCCCTCCAGGTTGGGGGTTGTGCCGTCGGGGTAACTTCCCGACCATGGAAAAAACTAAATAGTTATGAGAGAGACGCAACCAGCCTCGGATAACGGAACTCCTCAAATGGCAACCAGACCCGGAACGTCAATGGACTATGATTTAAGAGTATGTACCTGGAATGTAAGAACACTCTACACCCCAGGTGCCACTCAAAAACTTGAGTCTGTCCTCATGCGGTACAAGGCAGACATTACCGCGATCCAGGAGATACGATGGATAGGATCAGGCATGATGAAAAGAAAAGATTGCGACATTTATTACAGCTGCAACAAAAGGCTGCATGTATTAGGATGCGGATTCGTTGTGGGAAATCGGCTTAGGACAAAAGTTATTGACTTCAAGCCGATAAGTGATCGCCTTTCTGTGATCCGCATCAAAGCTACTTTCCAAAACATAAGCCTAATATGTGCACACGCCCCTACCGACGAGGCTGAAGATCCCATCAAGGAGGAGTTTTATATGACCTTCTGGATGGAGCCTACGGAGCCTGTCCGGAGTATGATGTAAAAGTTGTACTCGGGGATTTCAATGCTAAAGTCGGAAAGGAAAACATCTTTGGCGGGTTAGTTGGTAAGCACAGAATCCACGAAACGACAACAGACAACGGCTACCGACTAATCGATTTTGCAGCAACTCGTAATACGGTGATAAGTAGCACTAGGTTTCCAAGGCTAAGGATCCACACAGCAACCTGGCGCTCTCCAGACGGTCGAACCGCCAACCAAATCGACCATGTGCTAATCGATGCGAGGCACGCATCCAACATCCTCGACGTGCACACATTCCGAGGGGCAAACGTCGACTCTGACCATTTTCTTGTTGCGGCTAAATTCAGAGTTCGACTGTCCAACGAAAAGAAGCTGCGAACTGCCCACAAGAAGAAATTCGACGTTGGACGCCTTAGCACACCTGGAGTAGCCAGAGCCTACAGCGAGCGCCTGAGTATGAAACTCTCCTCTGTGCACTCACCTACCACAAACGCCAACAATCAGTGGTGCCAGTATCGCGACATCATCAAAGAGGTAGCCGAAACCACCGTAGGGTACCAGCCACCCCAGAGAAAGAGCCCGTGGTATGATGATGAATGCGTGTACAGGAAAAAGGTGACAGAAGATGCACACAAGAAAGCGCTGCAGCGCAAAACAAGGGCAGCGAGAGAAGAGTATCGAGCCAGGAGAAGGGAGGAAAAGAAGATCCTGCGTAGAAAGAAGAGGGCTTACGCAGCTTCCCAGCTCAAGGAGATCGAAGAGTCGCGCGATCGTAATAACATCCGGAGGTATTATAAAAAAGCTAAGCAACTGGCTGCTGGCTACAAAACCGGAACGCAGGCTCTTCGAGATAGCGAAGGGAACCTAGTCACCGAAGCGCAGGGAATAGTAGATGTGTTTAAGCAGCATTTCCAGCAGCTGCTTAATGGGCATCATGTAGAGAGAGTGATAGGGCAAGAAGAGAACCCACTTCCAGTCAATGAAGAACTAGTTCCACCACCTAGTATAGAAGAAGTTGGCTTAGCTATAAAAAAGCTTAAGAACAACAAGGCCGCAGGCTCTGATGGTCTACCAGCGGAGCTCTTTAAATACGGTGGTGATGTTTTGGTAGGGAGCATGCACCGAATCATCAACCAAGTATGGGTGGAAGAAAACATGCCCGATGACTGGACTATCAGCTCCATATGCCCCATCTACAAAAAAGGCGATCCTATGTCTTGCAAGAACTATCGAGGCATATCCTTGCTAAATGTCGCATACAAGATCCTATCCAACGTACTGTGTGAACGTCTAAAACCGTTCTGCAACACACTAATCGGCACGTACCAGTGTGGCTTCCGGCCCGGCAGATCGACTATAGACCAAATTTTCACACTGAGGCAAATCTTGGAAAAGACCAACGAATTTCAAGTCGAAACTCACCACCTATTCATCGACTTCAAAGCCGCGTATGATAGCATACATCGTCAGGAGCTCTATATGGCGATGGCCGAATTTGGAATCCCGGCAAAACTGATTCAGCTGTGTCGCGTGACGCTGGAAAACACGCGCTGCAACGTGCAGTTTGGAAGCAGCTCTTCCGAACTTTTTCAAACATGCACCGGATTTCGGCAAGGAGACGCTCTATCATGCGACTTCTTCAATCTCGTACTGGAGCAGATAGTGCGCAGGGCAGGTGTCAACACGGAAGGCACTATCTTCAACAGGTCCGTCCAGCTGCTTGGCTATGCGGACGATATTGACATCATCGGTCGCTCCCAGCGTGCCTTGATAGAAGCGTTCACGGCGATTGAAGAACAGGCGAAATCCGTTGGACTTGTAGTAAATGAGGACAAGACTAAGTACATGCTATCAACAAACAAACAAGCATCTGTCCACCGCCTAGGACAAAACGTCACTATTGATAGCAACAATTTCGAGGTAGTTAAGGAGTTCACCTACCTCGGAGTAAACGTAAACTCCACGAATGACACCCTAGTGGAGATCCGGCGAAGAATTACCCTAGGAAACCGTTGCTACTTCGGTTTGGCAAAACAACTGGGTTCAAAACTCCTAACTCGAAGGACGAAATGTGTGCTCTACAAAACCCTTATCCTGCCAGTTCTGCTTTATGGCGCCGAGTGCTGGACGATAAGCAAGAAGGGAGAGCTGATACTGGGCTCCTTCGAAAGAAAAATACTTCGGCGGATTTTTGGTCCTGTGTGCGAGGAGGGCGAATGGAGGAGAAGATACAACCGCGAACTCTATGAGCTGTACCAAGATGTGGATGTAGTCCAAAAAGCCAAAACACGTCGACTACATTGGCTCGGCCACATCGAGCGAATGGACAATAATGCTCCAGCCAAGAGGGTCTTCGAATCCCAGCCCCCAGGTTCGAGAAGACAAGGAAGACCGAACCTCCGTTTCAAAGACCAAGCCATCGCGGATGCCAGAGCGCTTGGTCTGGACAATTGGAAGCAGCGTGCCCGGGATCGTAGAGGATGGAAGGCTGCAGTGTCTCAGGCAGAGACTCTTCACGGGTCGGGAGCCCGATTAGTAAAGTAAGTATACTTTTTCAAATGAAGTTGTGCCTTAAAAATATATTTTACACAAAAAGAAAAGCTCACTATAAAATGTGTACATTTGCACTTTAAGCATAAAACCTCCTCATGCGGCTACTTCCAGGCGACACTACTGCAAAGACATCCGAAAGTCATTGACGACTAAAGAACACGGTATTACCAAGTTAAAATTTTGGTTTATATGTAATTTGAAATATTTTTTTAATGTTGCTTTATTAGCAATGTTCAAATGTGTCTCACGTTCAAATGTGCCCCAGTCTCCCCTAACAATAACTAACCTCAAAGTTTGACAAATGTCACTTGTTTTGGTATTGGTGAAAGTATGTGCGAATCTCTCTCTCGAATCGAGATTCGCAAAAGTGTTCTGAATCTTTAAAAAAGCGCTTTTTTTGCCCAATGGAAATTGATTTTGACAGACATCTGATTTCTAGAGAAGAAAAACTGCTCTGAATCTTAAAAAAAGTGTTTTTTTTTTGCCCAATGGAAATCGACATAATACGAAAACATACAGGCAGTTTTAAAATTTTTTTTTGTATTCAAAAATATTTCCTGAAATTCGCATATTTGCCCTAGCGAAAGCCTAATATGTAGAAGTTGATAAATTATTATTTACACCTAATGCAAATTCCTTGTTCTATAAGCCGATATGATAGTGCCGATATCTTATACCCTATTCACTCCAAGCCGAAAACCGAGTTTTCGTCAAAAAAGTTTATACCCTATTCACACAAAGCCGAAAACTGGGTTTTCGCGAAAACAGCCGAAAACTTCCTCGAAAATAGAAGTTTTCCCATACCCATTGTTTGAGGTCGTTTTCCATGAAAACGCCACGAAAACGAGTACGATCGTTGGGTTGTTGAAGCAGACACACCTTTTGCAACATTCAGCGAGCTCAGCAAAACTGCTGACAGGATGTGAGAGACTGAGTGAGAGTGAGAGTTTTTTTGTTATCTTTGCTTGCACCATAAAGAGCAAACTACCTGCCACAACCACAACTAAATGGTATTTTCAGATGTTTTGATTTTGAATGTTGGTTATGTTAATTATTTTATGCATTTAACCATAAGTTAACGATTATCAAGTAGCTTAAATAATTTTGTTTGTATATTATGTTAATACGAGCGAAGGCTGCAATGGGCTTTGGGGTCTGCCTTAGCGGCATCGTCCCTCGGCTGTTTTGCGCCGTTGACTTTGTCTGCTGAGCCTTCTCTTTTATTCACCATTTTAGCGACTGACGGTCTTATCGGCTCAGGCCTCGTAAGAGCGTCTTTCGCTATGGTGTCCCTGGCCCATTCCAGGGAGGATCGCTCCTTCTCGGTAAGGGAGCTTTTGTTTGTGACATGACAAACCTATGGAAGCGAATGCGCTGCAATTATATCGTTTATTTTTTTTTGTTTATATTAGCCTTGTTAAATAAGAATATCTCACCTCTCTGTGCAGCTTGTGAAACTAATAGGGCCTTATACAAGTTAAATTATTTTTAGTTGGGATAATTTTACTATCAGCGTGAACGTCACCTATAACATGGTATTAAGATCCTGTCCCAAACCAATGTGATTCTATTAATATTTTCTTCCTAACTTTTGCTTGTTTAATTCTAACAAGTCGATCAACGTCGATTAAAATTAACCAACTTTTTAACAGATCCATTCTCTTTTATTTAGACACTTGTTGTTTCCAGTTACAGAAATGGTAGAATTTATCAAATTTCCCACTTGTTGAAATGTTCTAAAACAATTGTTAAAGTGCCCGCAGACTAGTTATTACGTGTTACACAAATTTTTAACTGTTGTTGAATTTCACTTGTTTAACAAGCACTTGTTGTATTGTGTTATAGGCCCCTGCTGACCATGCAGCCCTCGGCACGGGTACCTTAACACCTTGGCTTAAGTGGAAATTTTCCTGGGGTTTACTCCCCTGACACCTTAACTTAAGGTGGGGTTGATCTTAGTTTCGGCCCAGAGACAATTGATTGGCTGCAACTCACTCAGGGGGGTGGTCTTGCGATCGACCCTCTGTTGTTTGCGCCTTCCACATGTCTCGAGACTTACTACAAGCCCTAATCCATGAACGACGCCTTCAGAAGAGATTGCCCCATCAGCAGGCACAAAAATGGCAACAAACCACCCTGGTGGAACAACCACTTAGCAAAACTGCGAAAAGATAGTAGGAAATGTTTCAATTCGGCAAAGTCCTCGAGACTTCAAGAGGATTGGAACAAATACAAAAACAGTCTCCAAATGTACAAAGCTGAGATTATAAAAGCTCAACGAAATTCATGGAGATTATTCTGTGGCAACATAGAAACCAATAGTGACAACAGCAGACTAAGGAACATCATTTCCAAATCACCAGATATGCCCAGCTTCATTCAAAAATTAAACGGGGAATGGACTACATCTAACGAAGAGACTTTAGATCTCCTCATGAATACCCACTTTCCAGGTAATACCATAGACGAAAACCGGTCTACAGTAACCCATCACCTAGTCCAAGAAATACCGGACGAGATAGTGAACACCCGCAATATAAGTTGGGCCGTTCACAGCTTCCTTGCGTACAAGTCTCCTGGACCTGATAATATAACACCAGTGGAGATTCAAAAAGCACTTGAATTATTGAACCCTTGGTTAGAAGCAATTTTCCGCTCATGCCTGGATTTAGGCTATACTCCAGACTCATGGAAAAGGATCAAAGTAGTTTTTATACCAAAGAGCGGCAAGGCTTCACATGTCTCTACAAAGGCCTTTAGGCCGATCAGCCCCTCTTCGTTTCTCTTAAAAACCCTAGAAAGACTCATCGACAACTATATTCGAAAGAAACTAAAAGCAAACTCACTACTCACTATGTAATTCCCAACACGCATGTCGTAAGGGTTTCTCGGTAGAGACAGCTTTACACTCGCTAATAAGCAACATTGAAAAATCGCTCGCTAACAAGCAGTTCTCGATGGTATCCTTTTTAGATATCGAAGGTGCCTTCAACAATGTCAAAACAGAGGTTATCTCCAATGCACTCCGCAGACTAGAGGTTGACAACTGCCTACGCTTTTGGATAGAAAACATGCTAAATAGCAGAAGGATTCTGTCCGAGCTGGGGAGTTGTCAAACCAAAAGGTCAGTGTGCAGGGGTACACCCCAGGGAGGCGTACTTTCCCCACTTCTCTGGATTTTAGTGGTGGACGAGGTGCTAACCATTCTGGAAAATGGGGGGTGCAAGGTTATAGCCTATGCGGACGACATTGCCATTTCTGGCAAATTTCCTAATACCATAAGAGATCTCATGGAATCAGCTCTCAAAAAACTAGCAAAATGGACGGATACAGTTGGACTTGATGTCAACCCCTCCAAGACAGAACTAATACTCTTTACAAAGAAATACAAAATCCCTAATATAGCTCCACCTAAACTTAGAAACCAAGAGCTAAAATTCACAAAACACGCCAAATATTTAGGTATAATTCTAGACAGTAAACTGAGCTGGAAACTAAACATCCAGGAACGTGCAAGAAAGGCCACAAAAGCCATGTATGCATGCAAAAAACCTTTAGGTCCTAGATGGGGTGTCTACAAGCTAAAGTAACAAACTGGCTCTATACAGCGGTAGTCAGACCTATTCTACTTTACGGTATCATGGTCTGGTGGCCAGCGCTAGAGAAAAAATGCAACATTAAATCCATAGAACGCATACAAAGATCTGCTAGCATATGCATCACAGGGACCCTTAGGTCCACCCCTACGGCTGCTTTAGACACAATATTACATCTTCTTCCCGTCGACATCTACGGGAAATTAGTTGCGTCTACAGCGGCTGTAAGACTCAGAGAATCTCAAAAATGGACCTACTCTCAGGTTGGTTATATGAGCATTCTACCCAACACAATTCCGAACAGAACGGACTATATTATTCCTTTCGAAGACTTTAATATAAAGTACAACACAAGAATCCCAAATCGATCCGAATGGGAAAACGGAACTATAAGCAACAACTTCGCAATCGAAATCTATACAGACGGATCAAAAATGACGGAAGGCACGGGGGTGGGAGTCTTCTCCCGATCACCTTCACTCAATCTTGCCTTACGCCTCCCCGATCACTGTAGCGTTTTTTAAGCGGAAATTATGGCCATTCGCGAAGCAGCATGCCGACTTGTCTTATATGAGATAGATGGAAAAGCTATCACTTTTTATATAGACAGCCAGGCAGCCATAAAAGCCTTGAATACACCAACAATTAGATTGATGTTCAGTCACCCTGTGCTGGGTTCCAGGTCACAGTGACATTCCTGGCAACTGCAAGGCGGATGAACTAGCCAGACAAGGCAGCGGCCTTCATATAACTGATATCAGCGAGGAACCGTACGCTCCATTGCAATCAGTAAAAACCCTGCTCCATGATGAAGCATTTAAAATCACTAACAATAGATGGAACAGGATTAGCACCTGCATAACATCCAGACAAATTTGGCCGAAATTAGACGCCAAAAGATCTAAGAAACTCCTCTGTATTAATAGAAACAAAATTAGCTCCGTCGTGGGAGTATTAACGGGACACTGCCTGATAGGCAGGCATGCCCACAGAATGGGAGTACCCTATAACGATTTCTGCAGGAGCTGCATGGACGAGGAGGAAGAGGAAACCACCGTTCACCTCCTCTGCTCCTGCCCTGTTCTCGCCTCCTTGCGCAAGGCCACCCTAGGGGCTTATTTCTTTGAGGACCTAAGCGATCTGGCACGCAGCGATATCTACTGCATCAGCAAGTTTGTAGCAAAGTCGAATTGGCTTCACTGAAAGAAAGTAGAGCTGACTAATGACTATGTCAGTCAATTTCACCTTCACAAGTCGAACTTTCAGACTCCGTCAGAGGGGATAGGCGGGGGGTTTAGACTGCTTAGGTCACCCTACGCCGATTTCTCCTGCCGCAGTCTTTCTTATCTGGGGTGGGATTCTGTAAGATGAAAACGTTCAATCGTTTTCGTTTACACGAACGGTTTGCTTCATGTAACTACAAAAACGAAAGGAATTTTCGTTTGCGCGAAAGCAAAACAACGAAAGCCATTTATATTATTAAGCCAAAATAATCCTAATTGTGAATTACTGTTGAGGCAACTGCAATAACTTTTGGTAGGAATGATAGATATTTCAAACTATACTATTTATCATCAGACTCATCTTTAGTAAGTTGAATAGTCGGAATTCACAGTCATCTCTCCGTACATAATCCACTTGGTCAGACATTTCTGCTCTCCCCAGTTAGAAAATGGACCCTTGCATTTGGATTTGTCGATTGACCATATAACTACTTCTTTGGCATATGTCCGCCAACTGGTGATTAGAACAGAGGAGAAGACAAATCTCAGTGCTTTTGTTTATTGCCGTTCTCTCGCGTTTATTTGCCTTCCTTCTAATTGTAACCAAAAATGGAAGGAAACTATTTTAAAAAATAAATTATTATAATCAATATAGATTCAGAAAAGCAAAAGGCGCAAAAACATACATTTAGGTGCTGCTGTCAAAACTAAAAGTTTTTCAAACTGTAAAAATGACCCTAAATGTATGCAATTTTAACTACACTGCTTCTTAAACGCTTGCGAAGAGAAAGAAACAAACGAAAGGAGTTACATGAAGCAAACTTTCGCTTTCGCGTGATTTTTATCGTTTCTTGAAAAGCGAAAGCGTTTTTCGTTTCGTTTTTTACAGAATCCCACCCCAGACCTGTACCTGCCACCCTCCTCACTAGCGGACTGTCAGAGGATACCAGCGGGGGGTTAGACTGTTTCGGTCACCCTCTGTCTGTTTTTCTGAAGACTAACCACCAACACGTCAGTCAATTTTTACCTTTAAACGTAGAACTTTCAGACCCGTCAGAGAGGATAAGACGGGGAGTTAGACTGTTTCGGTCACCACTTGTCGCTCCCTCCTGCCGCAGTCTTCCTATATGATCTGTACCAGCCACCCTCCTTACTAACGGACTGTCAGAAGGGATAGGCGGGGGGTTAGACTGTTTCGGTCACCCTCTGTCTGTTTTCTCTGAAGACTAACCGCCAACGGGATGGGCTGAACACGTCAGTCAATTTTCACCTTTAAACGTAGAACTTTCAGACTCCGTCAGAGGCGATAAGACGGGGGGTTAGACTGTTTCGGTCACCCCTCGTCGCTCTCTCCTGCCGCAGTCTTCCTATATGATCTGTACCAGCCACCCTCCTTACTAACGCACTGTCAGAAGGGATAGGCGGAGGGTTAGGCTGTTTCGGTCACCCTCTGTCTTTTTGCTGAAGACTAACCGCCAACGGGATTGGCTGAAAACGTCAGTCAATTTCTCCTCCACACGCAGAACTTTCAGACTCCGTCAGAGGGGTAAGATGGGGGGTTAGACTGTTTCGGTCACCCCTCGTCGCTCTCTCCTGTCGCAGTCTTCCTATATGATCTGTATCAGCCACCCTCCTTACTAACGGACTGTCAGAAGGGATAGACGGAGGTTAGACTGTTTCGGTCACCCCTCGTTGCTCTCTCCTGCCGCCGTCTTCCTATATGATCTGTACCAGCCACCCTCCTTACTAACGGATAGGGATAGGCGGGGGGTTAGACTATTTCGGTCACCCTTTGTCTTTTTGCTGAAGACTAACCGCCAACGGGATTGGCTGAACACGTCAGTCAATTTCTCCTCCACACGTAGAACTTTCAGACTCCGTCAGAGGGGATAGGACGGGGGGTTAGACTGTTTCGGTCACCCCTCGTCGCTCTCTCCTGTCGCAGTCTTCCTATATGATCTGTACCAGCCACCCTCCTTACTAACGGACTGTCAGAAGGGATAGGCGGGGGGTTAGGCTGTTTCGGTCACCCTCTGTCTTTTTGCTGAAGACTAACCGCCAACGGGATTGGCTGAACACGTCAGTCAATTTCTCCTCCACACGTAGAACTTTCAGACTCCGTCAGAGGGGATAAGACGGGGGGTTAGACTGTTTCGGTCACCCCTCGTCGCTCTCTCCTGTCGCAGTCTTCCTATATGATCTGTACCAGCCACCCTCCTTACTAACGGATAGGGATAGGCGGGGGGTTAGGCTGTTTCGGTCACCCTCTGTCTTTTTGCTGAAGACTAACCGCCAACGGGATTGGCTGAACACGACAGTCAATTTCTCCTCCACATGTAGAACTTTCAGACTCCGTCAGAAGGGATAAGACGGGGGGTTAGACTATTTCGGTCACCCTTTGTCTTTTTGCTGAAGACTAACCGCCAACGGGATTGGCTGAACACGTAAGTCAATTTCTCCTCCAAACGTAGAACTTTCAGGCTCCGTCAGAGGGGATAAAACGGGGGGTTAGACTGTTTCGGTTATCAAATTTGGTCTAAGTGTGTCCTAGTTTCTTTCTGGGACAGCCACCTTACCTAACCTAACCTAACCTACTACAAGCCCTTTCGCCCCGACAAGGCGTCAACCCGTATCCAGGGGCTTATATTTCATTAAAAACCATACAAATATAAATGGGTAGTTACTGTAATAATGGAATTCCATTGACATTATTACGAAAAAAAAATATTAGTTTAAGCTGCCAAACTAATATGGATGATCAGAATATGTTGTTTTATTTCATCTACAAGGAAAATTTGTTAAATTGATTTTACCCAACAAATAAATTGGTCACCGGAATTTAAGAAAACTTGCGTTCTAAAAACGAAATACGTTTTGGGCACACATAATATCCTATTCGCAGCAAGCCGAAAACTGGGTTTTCGCGAAAACAGTCGAAAACTTCCTCGAAAACAGAAGTTTTCTCATACATATTGCAGTTTTCAAAACGAGTTGTTTGAGGTCGTTTTCCATGAAAACGCCACGTAAACGAGTAGGTAAAATCGTTGGGTTGTTGAAGCAGACACACCCTTTGTAACATTCAGCGAGCTCAGCAAAACTGCTGACAGGATGTGAGAGACTGAGTGAGAGCCTTAGTGCTGTCGTTTCTTCTAGTTTTTTTGTTTTCAAATTGGAATCTCTTGTTATCTTTGCACCATAAAGAGCAAATTATTCAGTTTTTCTATAATTTTAGAACGACAGCACTACCTGCCACAACCAAATGGTATTTTCAGATGTTTTGATTTTGATTGTTGGTTATGTTAATTATTTTATGCATTTAACCATAAGTTAACGATTATCAAGTAGCTTAAATAATTTTGTTTGTATATTATGTTAATACGAGCGAAGTTTAGTAACTAAAATTTAAGTATAGTCGCCACAAACATTTCATAGCTAGTTTCACAGCTAATTGAAACGTCAAACGAAAACGAGTTGGTGTTCGGTGTGAATGCATCTACGAGTTTTCTAAACTTTTTTGACGAAAACTCGGTTTTCGGCTTGGTGTGAATAGGGTATAATATACAAACAAAATTATTTAAGCTACTTGATAATCGTTAACTTATGGTTAAATGCATAAAATATTTAACATAAGCAACAATCAAAATCAAAACATCTGAAAATACCATTTGGTTGTGGCAGGTAGTGCTGTCGTTCTAAAATTATAGAAAAACTGAATAATTTGCTCTTTATGGTGCAAAGATAACAAGAGATTCCAATTTGAAAACAAAAAAACTAGAAGAAACGACAGCACTAAGGCTCTCACTCAGTCTCTCACATCCTGTCAGCAGTTTTGCTGAGCTCGCTGAATGTTACAAAGGGTGTGTCTGCTTCAACAACCCAACGATTTTACCTACTCGTTTACGTGGCGTTTTCATGGAAAACGACCTCAAAAAACTCGTTTTGAAAACTGCAATATGTATGAGAAAACTTCTGTTTTCGAGGAAGTTTTCGACTGTTTTCGCGAAAACCCAGTTTTCGGCTTGGTGCGAATAGGATATTATGTGTGCCCAAAACGTATTTCGTTTTTAGAACGCAAGTTTTCTTAAATTCCGGTGACCAATTTATTTGTTGGGTAAAATCAATTTAACAAATTTTCCTTGTAGATGAAATAAAACAACATATTCTGATCATCCATATTAGTTTGGCAGCTTAAACTAATATTTTTTTTTCGTAATAATGTCAATGGAATTCCATTATTACAGTAACTACCCATTTATATTTGTATGGTTTTTAATGAAATATAAGCCCCTGGATACGGGTTGACGCCTTGTCGGGGCGAAAGGGCTTGTAGTAGGTTAGGTTAGGTTAGGTAAGGTGGCTGTCCCAGAAAGAAACGGGGACACACTTAGACCAAATTTGATAACCGAAACAGTCTAACCCCCCGTTTTATCCCCTCTGACGGAGCCTGAAAGTTCTACGTTTGGAGGAGAAATTGACTTACGTGTTCAGCCAATCCCGTTGGCGGTTAGTCTTCAGCAAAAAGACAAAGGGTGACCGAAATAGTCTAACCCCCCGTCTTATCCCTTCTGACGGAGTCTGAAAGTTCTACATGTGGAGGAGAAATTGACTGACGTGTTCAGCCAATCCCGTTGGCGGTTAGTCTTCAGCAAAAAGACAGAGGGTGACCGAAACAGCCTAACCCCCCGCCTATCCCTATCCGTTAGTAAGGAGGGTGGCTGGTACAGATCATATAGGAAGACTGCGACAGGAGAGAGCGACGAGGGGTGACCGAAACAGTCTAACCCCCCGTCTTATCCCCTCTGACGGAGTCTGAAAGTTCTACGTGTGGAGGAGAAATTGACTGACGTGTTCAGCCAATCCCGTTGGCGGTTAGTCTTCAGCAAAAAGACAGAGGGTGACCGAAACAGCCTAACCCCCCGCCTATCCCTTCTGACAGTCCGTTAGTAAGGAGGGTGGCTGGTACAGATCATATAGGAAGACTGCGACAGGAGAGAGCGACGAGGGGTGACCGAAACAGTCTAACCCCCCGTCCTATCCCCTCTGACGGAGTCTGAAAGTTCTACGTGTGGAGGAGAAATTGACTGACGTGTTCAGCCAATCCCGTTGGCGGTTAGTCTTCAGCAAAAAGACAAAGGGTGACCGAAATAGTCTAACCCCCCGCCTATCCCTATCCGTTAGTAAGGAGGGTGGCTGGTACAGATCATATAGGAAGACGGCGGCAGGAGAGAGCAACGAGGGGTGACCGAAACAGTCTAACCCCCGTCTATCCCTTCTGACAGTCCGTTAGTAAGGAGGGTGGCTGATACAGATCATATAGGAAGACTGCGACAGGAGAGAGCGACGAGGGGTGACCGAAACAGTCTAACCCCCCATCTTACCCCTCTGACGGAGTCTGAAAGTTCTACGTGTGGAGGAGAAATTGACTGACGTTTTCAGCCAATCCCGTTGGCGGTTAGTCTTCAGCAAAAAGACAGAGGGTGACCGAAACAGCCTAACCCTCCGCCTATCCCTTCTGACAGTGCGTTAGTAAGGAGGGTGGCTGGTACAGATCATATAGGAAGACTGCGGCAGGAGAGAGCGACGAGGGGTGACCGAAACAGTCTAACCCCCCGTCTTATCGCCTCTGACGGAGTCTGAAAGTTCTACGTTTAAAGGTGAAAATTGACTGACGTGTTCAGCCCATCCCGTTGGCGGTTAGTCTTCAGAGAAAACAGACAGAGGGTGACCGAAACAGTCTAACCCCCCGCCTATCCCTTCTGACAGTCCGTTAGTAAGGAGGGTGGCTGGTACAGATCATATAGGAAGACTGCGGCAGGAGGGAGCGACAAGTGGTGACCGAAACAGTCTAACTCCCCGTCTTATCCTCTCTGACGGGTCTGAAAGTTCTACGTTTAAAGGTAAAAATTGACTGACGTGTTGGTGGTTAGTCTTCAGAAAAACAGACAGAGGGTGACCGAAACAGTCTAACCCCCCGCTGGTATCCTCTGACAGTCCGCTAGTGAGGAGGGTGGCAGGTACAGGTCTGGGGTGGGATTCTGTAAAAAACGAAACGAAAAACGCTTTCGCTTTTCAAGAAACGATAAAAATCACGCGAAAGCGAAAGTTTGCTTCATGTAACTCCTTTCGTTTGTTTCTTTCTCTTCGCAAGCGTTTAAGAAGCAGTGTAGTTAAAATTGCATACATTTAGGGTCATTTTTACAGTTTGAAAAACTTTTAGTTTTGACAGCAGCACCTAAATGTATGTTTTTGCGCCTTTTGCTTTTCTGAATCTATATTGATTATAATAATTTATTTTTTAAAATAGTTTCCTTCCATTTTTGGTTACAATTAGAAGGAAGGCAAATAAACGCGAGAGAACGGCAATAAACAAAAGCACTGAGATTTGTCTTCTCCTCTGTTCTAATCACCAGTTGGCGGACATATGCCAAAGAAGTAGTTATATGGTCAATCGACAAATCCAAATGCAAGGGTCCATTTTCTAACTGGGGAGAGCAGAAATGTCTGACCAAGTGGATTATGTACGGAGAGATGACTGTGAATTCCGACTATTCAACTTACTAAAGATGAGTCTGATGATAAATAGTATAGTTTGAAATATCTATCATTCCTACCAAAAGTTATTGCAGTTGCCTCAACAGTAATTCACAATTAGGATTATTTTGGCTTAATAATATAAATGGCTTTCGTTGTTTTGCTTTCGCGCAAACGAAAATTCCTTTCGTTTTTGTAGTTACATGAAGCAAACCGTTCGTGTAAACGAAAACGATTGAACGTTTTCATCTTACAGAATCCCACCCCAGATAAGAAAGACTGCGGCAGGAGAAATCGGCGTAGGGTGACCTAAGCAGTCTAAACCCCCCGCCTATCCCCTCTGACGGAGTCTGAAAGTTCGACTTGTGAAGGTGAAATTGACTGACATAGTCATTAGTCAGCTCTACTTTCTTTCAGTGAAGCCAATTCGACTTTGCTACAAACTTGCTGATGCAGTAGATATCGCTGCGTGCCAGATCGCTTAGGTCCTCAAAGAAATAAGCCCCTAGGGTGGCCTTGCGCAAGGAGGCGAGAACAGGGCAGGAGCAGAGGAGGTGAACGGTGGTTTCCTCTTCCTCCTCGTCCATGCAGCTCCTGCAGAAATCGTTATAGGGTACTCCCATTCTGTGGGCATGCCTGCCTATCAGGCAGTGTCCCGTTAATACTCCCACGACGGAGCTAATTTTGTTTCTATTAATACAGAGGAGTTTCTTAGATCTTTTGGCGTCTAATTTCGGCCAAATTTGTCTGGATGTTATGCAGGTGCTAATCCTGTTCCATCTATTGTTAGTGATTTTAAATGCTTCATCATGGAGCAGGGTTTTTACTGATTGCAATGGAGCGTACGGTTCCTCGCTGATATCAGTTATATGAAGGCCGCTGCCTTGTCTGGCTAGTTCATCCGCCTTGCAGTTGCCAGGAATGTCACTGTGACCTGGAACCCAGCACAGGGTGACTGAACATCAATCTAATTGTTGGTGTATTCAAGGCTTTTATGGCTGCCTGGCTGTCTATATAAAAAGTGATAGCTTTTCCATCTATCTCATATAAGACAAGTCGGCATGCTGCTTCGCGAATGGCCATAATTTCCGCTTAAAAAACGCTACAGTGATCGGGGAGGCGTAAGGCAAGATTGAGTGAAGGTGATCGGGAGAAGACTCCCACCCCCGTGCCTTCCGTCATTTTTGATCCGTCTGTATAGATTTCGATTGCGAAGTTGTTGCTTATAGTTCCGTTTTCCCATTCGGATCGATTTGGGATTCTTGTGTTGTACTTTATATTAAAGTCTTCGAAAGGAATAATATAGTCCGTTCTGTTCGGAATTGTGTTGGGTAGAATGCTCATATAACCAACCTGAGAGTAGGTCCATTTTTGAGATTCTCTGAGTCTTACAGCCGCTGTAGACGCAACTAATTTCCCGTAGATGTCGACGGGAAGAAGATGTAATATTGTGTCTAAAGCAGCCGTAGGGGTGGACCTAAGGGTCCCTGTGATGCATATGCTAGCAGATCTTTGTATGCGTTCTATGGATTTAATGTTGCATTTTTTCTCTAGCGCTGGCCACCAGACCATGATACCGTAAAGTAGAATAGGTCTGACTACCGCTGTATAGAGCCAGTTTGTTACTTTAGCTTGTAGACACCCCATCTAGGACCTAAAGGTTTTTTGCATGCATACATGGCTTTTGTGGCCTTTCTTGCACGTTCCTGGATGTTTAGTTTCCAGCTCAGTTTACTGTCTAGAATTATACCTAAATATTTGGCGTGTTTTGTGAATTTTAGCTCTTGGTTTCTAAGTTTAGGTGGAGCTATATTAGGGATTTTGTATTTCTTTGTAAAGAGTATTAGTTCTGTCTTGGAGGGGTTGACATCAAGTCCAACTGTATCCGTCCATTTTGCTAGTTTTTTGAGAGCTGATTCCATGAGATCTCTTATGGTATTAGGAAATTTGCCAGAAATGGCAATGTCGTCCGCATAGGCTATAACCTTGCACCCCCCATTTTCCAGAATGGTTAGCACCTCGTCCACCACTAAAATCCAGAGAAGTGGGGAAAGTACGCCTCCCTGGGGTGTACCCCTGCACACTGACCTTTTGGTTTGACAACTCCCCAGCTCGGACAGAATCCTTCTGCTATTTAGCATGTTTTCTATCCAAAAGCGTAGGCAGTTGTCAACCTCTAGTCTGCGGAGTGCATTGGAGATAACCTCTGTTTTGACATTGTTGAAGGCACCTTCGATATCTAAAAAGGATACCATCGAGAACTGCTTGTTAGCGAGCGATTTTTCAATGTTGCTTATTAGCGAGTGTAAAGCTGTCTCTACCGAGAAACCCTTACGACATGCGTGTTGGGAATTACATAGTGAGTAGTGAGTTTGCTTTTAGTTTCTTTCGAATATAGTTGTCGATGAGTCTTTCTAGGGTTTTTAAGAGAAACGAAGAGAGGCTGATCGGCCTAAAGGCCTTTGTAGAGACATGTGAAGCCTTGCCGCTCTTTGGTATAAAAACTACTTTGATCCTTTTCCATGAGTCTGGAGTATAGCCTAAATCCAGGCATGAGCGGAAAATTGCTTCTAACCAAGGGTTCAATAATTCAAGTGCTTTTTGAATCTCCACTGGTGTTATATTATCAGGTCCAGGAGACTTGTACGCAAGGAAGCTGTGAACGGCCCAACTTATACTGCGGGTGTTCACTATCTCGTCCGGTATTTCTTGGACTAGGTGATGGGTTACTGTAGACCGGTTTTCGTCTATGGTATTACCTGGAAAGTGGGTATTCATGAGGAGATCTAAAGTCTCTTCGTTAGATGTAGTCCATTCCCCGTTTAATTTTTGAATGAAGCTGGGCATATCTGGTGATTTGGAAATGATGTTCCTTAGTCTGCTGTTGTCACTATTGGTTTCTATGTTGCCACAGAATAATCTCCATGAATTTCGTTGAGCTTTTATAATCTCAGCTTTGTACATTTGGAGACTGTTTTTGTATTTGTTCCAATCCTCTTGAAGTCTCGAGGACTTTGCCGAATTGAAACATTTCCTACTATCTTTTCGCAGTTTTGCTAAGTGGTTGTTCCACCAGGGTGGTTTGTTGCCATTTTTGTGCCTGCTGATGGGGCAATCTCTTCTGAAGGCGTCGTTCATGGATTAGGGCTTGTAGTAAGTCTCGAGACATGTGGAAGGCGCAAACAACAGAGGGTCGATCGCAAGACCACCCCCCTGAGTGAGTTGCAGCCAATCAATTGTCTCTGGGCCGAAACTAAGATCAACCCCACCTTAAGTTAAGGTGTCAGGGGAGTAAACCCCAGGAAAATTTCCACTTAAGCCAAGGTGTTGAGGTACCCGTGCCGAGGGCTGCATGGTCAGCAGGGGCCTATAACACAATACAACAAGTGCTTGTTAAACAAGTGAAATTCAACAACAGTTAAAAATTTGTGTAACACGTAATAACTAGTCTGCGGGCACTTTAACAATTGTTTTAGAACATTTCAACAAGTGGGAAATTTGATAAATTCTACCATTTCTGTAACTGGAAACAACAAGTGTCTAAATAAAAGAGAATGGATCTGTTAAAAAGTTGGTTAATTTTAATCGACGTTGATCGACTTGTTAGAATTAAACAAGCAAAAGTTAGGAAGAAAATATTAATAGAATCACATTGGTTTGGGACAGGATCTTAATACCATGTTATAGGTGACGTTCACGCTGATAGTAAAATTATCCCAACTAAAAATAATTTAACTTGTATAAGGCCCTATTAGTTTCACAAGCTGCACAGAGAGGTGAGATATTCTTATTTAACAAGGCTAATATAAACAAAAAAAAATAAACGATATAATTGCAGCGCATTCGCTTCCATAGGTTTGTCATGTCACAAACAAAAGCTCCCTTACCGAGAAGGAGCGATCCTCCCTGGAATGGGCCAGGGACACCATAGCGAAAGACGCTCTTACGAGGCCTGAGCCGATAAGACCGTCAGTCGCTAAAATGGTGAATAAAAGAGAAGGCTCAGCAGACAAAGTCAACGGCGCAAAACAGCCGAGGGACGATGCCGCTAAGGCAGACCCCAAAGCCCATTGCAGCCATCCAGTGAAGGGGGACAAGAGGACAAAGCAGAGGGTGACCGACGATAAGCCGGGCCCGAGTGGACTCCGAAGGAAACCCGACACTGAGGGGCGCAAGAACGAGCTTGCCGCGAAGAGGTTGAGGTCGCCAGAGGACGCTCCCAACGCTCCGAAGGAGGCAAAGCGGAACGAAGCGAGCACGGGAAGCCCTAAAAGGACACCCGCGCGTGGAACCGGCCCAAGCGGGAAGTACAGCGAGGTGACGAAGAACCCGCTGCAGCTAGCTGTAGTGGATTCAAAGAAACCAAGCGGACAGTACTCCGTAGAATGATAAAGCGGACTGCAGAGAACCCAAAGGCGACCGAGACGGAGGAGGTGATGGCTACGACCACCTATGAGAGTAATCCAAATAAACCTTCATCATAGTAAGGCCGCCTCAGGCATTCTGAAGCTTCTCCTCGAGAAGGAGCAGCTGGATCTGGCCCTAATCCAAGAACCATGGATAAATAAAAATCAGGTGATGGGATTAGGGTCGAAAAACTACGATACACTATATGTAGGAACCAAAGGCAAGGCAAGATCGTGTATCATGGCTAAGAAAGAACTTCACGCACTAATACGACTTCATTTCAGCACAGATGACCTGACAGTGGTGGAGATAGAGGGCAAGGGCGACAGCTGCAGAATGGCGTCAGCGTACATGCCAGACGACGGCGACACACCAGTCCCCCCAGAACCGGTAAAGGCGCTAGTAACGGCGTCAGAACAAGGTAAGAAAAACTTAGTCTTAGGCTGCGATGCTAACGCCCATCATACTATGTGGGGTAGCTCCGATATATACAAAGCCTCACCTATAGAGGCTTTGTTTGATTTCCTTCTCTGTACCAATCTGCTCATCTGTAATCGGGGAAATGATCCCACTTTCATTAAAGTTTTAGATGTAACATTTGTGTCCCAAAACAATTCTGTCCAAGTTTCTAATTGGAGAGTATCCAGTATGGCGTCGCTATCCGACCACTGCTGGATTCTCTATGAATTGAAAATGACTCAACAGGGTAAGAAACAGTTTAGGAACCCCAAAAGGGCGAACTGGGAAAAATTTAGCGAGGAAGTGCTGAACCACAACAACCTCTGTCCGGTAAGAGATCTCACCTCCAAGGAAGAGATCGGCGATGCAGTCGAAACTTTAACAGGGATGCTTTCCAGGTCCTTTGAAAAATCCTGTCCGAAAAGCGGAACACGAGGGAAGAAGCGCCCCCCCTGGTGGAGCCCCACGATCGCGGAGCTTCTGCGTAGTTCAAGGTCCAGGTGGAACCTCGCCAAAGAGGGACACATTGAATGGTCAACCTACAGGGAGAGTGTTAAACTCCTGAAAAAAGAGATTAGACTCGCAAAGAAAAACTTAGGAGAACCTTTTGCGAGTCAATTGAATCTACAGTAGAAGCGGTTAGGTTAAGAAAAGTCCTCTCAAAGGCACCGACACCGATGTCTTCGCTAAGAAGATCGGACGGCAGCTGGACTGAATCATACAAAGAGACGCTGGAGATACTAACTGAAACTCACTTCCCAGGATTCATCGAGGTGTCGGACGGCTACGGCTACGAGGGTATGGAGTTAGTAACAATCAAAGAGATAATAAACGACAAAAAAATAGCCTGGGCAATTAGCACATTTGCCCCGCTCAAATCACCCGGAATAGATCATATTCGACCCATAATGCTTCAGAAGTCAGAGGAAGCTATAATTCCATGGCTAAGTCGCATCTACACGTGCTGTCTAAGGCTATGTTATGTTCCAAAGGCATGGCGAGAGGTGAGAGTGATATTCATCCCAAAAGCAGGGAAGGCTAGCCACACCACATCCAAGGTCTACAGACCAATAAGTCTGTCATCCTTCATGTTGAAAACACTGGAACGACTAATCGATATGTATATAAGGCAGGTGATCGGCGATAGCTATCTATCAAAATCACAACATGCGTACATGAAAAGCAGATCTGTAGACACTGCGATACACAAGGTAGTATCGGTAGTAGAAGAATCCCTACAACATAAGGAATATACACTGAGCAACAACATAGAAGCTGACGCAATCCTGCGCAGCTTGGAAAGCCCACCTAAATAGCAGCCTATGTAACTGGATTGGACTTATGCTAGGCACACGACGGATTAAGGCACAGCTAGGGGACGTAAGTATTGAGCGGAAGGTGAGTAGGGGAACACTACAAGGTGGGGTTCTCTTACCGCTCATCTGGTTCCTCGTAGTTGACAACCTGCTGAAAATACTGGAAAAGGAAGGCTTCATTGTGAGCGCATACGCAGACGATGTAGTTATTCTTGTCCCAGGTAAATTCACTCCAGTTCTCAGCGAACGACTTAGTTACGCACTCTTACTATTTAATAACTGGGTCGCGGGAAGTGGACTGGGTGTGAACCCATCAAAGACAGAGATCTTGCTGTTTACGAGAAGGAGAGTAATTTAATCCACCAAGGATGGGCGAGGTGGATCTAAAAATATCAAAGACAGCAAGATATCTGGGCATTATCCTGGATTCCAAGCTCAGCTGGAAGGAAAACATAGAGGATCGCATCAAAAGCATACGTGGCACTATATGCTTGTAGAAGAGCATTCGGCAACACATGGGGTTTCAGGCCGCACGTGGTACACTGGTCTGGTTGTATACCGTAATAGTGCGACCTATCCTAACATATGGTGGAAGGCCATGGAGAAAAAATACCATCTCTCAAGCCTCACTAAAGTCCAGAGAGCGGCATGCATTGGGATAACGGGTTCCCTACGAACAACACCCACAGCAGCAATATGGAGGTAATGCTAAACCTCACCCCTCTGGATATTTACTGCAGCAGTAGAGCGGTCAAAACCGCGATCAGACTAAGAGAGTCTGGAATATAGTCATCCAAATCCTATTGGCACGCCTCGATTGAAACACAACGGAGCGCGGCAAAGGAGAAGATAGCTACAGACTATCTACCCCCCACACTCGTTTTTGAAAGGAGATTCACAACCAGAATTCCTGACAGGAATGAATGGGAACACAATGCAGTTACAGAAGAAGGGGAGATAGCCCTCTATACCGATGGTTCTAAGATGGAAGTTGGTACAGGCGCGAGCATCTTCAGCGAAAAGCTAAGAATCATTCCGAATCAACGATGACTGTAGTGTGTTTCAAGCGGAAATTGCTGCTATAACCCTAGCGGCAAAGGACACAAAGAGACGATACATTGCCGACAAACAAATCACTATATACTCTGACAGCCAAGCGGCCATAAAACCCATGGCATGGATTCAGTCGTTGTGAAGTCGAGGGCAGTAAGTCATTGCAAGAAATACCTGGATGAACTATCGCAAGCCAACACGGTGACCCTATGCTGGGTACCCGTGCATATGGATATTCCGGGAAATGAACAAGCGGATGAGACTGCAAGAAATGGGTCGAAGATCCACGCATCAATGGCCCTAAAATCTTTAAGAACTCCGCTAAGCACGCTTGCTAGGAAGATCGACATTGAATCCTTGAGTAGAACAAATCTACGCTGGAACAATCTCAACACCTGTAGGCATGCAAAAGAATTATGATCAGAAGTGAGCAAAAAGAAATCCAAATTCATGATCGGACTTAGCCGCAAGGACATCCGCATACTCACGGGGGTCATTACTGGACACTGTGCGATAGGGGTATGTTTTATACTATAGACGCAATACGACCGGTTAATGCAAAGCCGAAAACTGAACTGACTTTATTCAGGACTCAGTAGTTTAATATACAATATAAGATTAGTAAGTAATACATAATGTAGGTAATTCATTGTTCAAGTGTAGTATGCGTGTAAAAGCTTTCGCACAATAATATAAATGAAATATATATCTTAGTATAGTGTTAGAGTATTTTCTGTGTATGTAATTTCGTAATGTGTAATGTGTAATATGATAATACACAACATTTTTCCCTCCTTAATTATTTCGGATCTCCCAGATGCTTGTAGTTTAACCTATTAGGTGCGTGGCGTTCCCTCTGTGGTCGTGCCTCTGTTATTATTGAAGGATATACAGCTGCTTCGTCGGTAGTAGATGGTATGACCGCGGTCGAGTCAAGGTCAGGCTGCTCTTGGTGGTCTTCACGGTGATTTGATGGTAAGGAACGCAGTTCATCAACATTGATTCCAGAAGATCGTAGTTGGTGGCGATGAACAACTCGAGTAATTCCCTTCATAGAGACTAGGTATCGGCTCTTTGATAAAACTTGCGTGATCACAGCTTGTACCCATTGGTCCTTAAGGCGGTACCAAACTTTATCCCCAGGAGAGAACATTTTATCTGGGAAATAAAAGGAAGAATTAGTGGGAGAAATACTAAAATTTGTTTGGCCCAGTGGCGGTTTAAGTTGATTGAGAAATGTTCTTGGTGAAATTCGAAGCAGAAAATCACAAGGACTTTTCTGCGTCGTTGGACTTGGAGTTGTCCTATAATAAAAAAGAAACTGGTCAATATGTTGCTGCATTTCGTGATCTGAAATAGTCCGCCCCTCCGACCAGCAACCAATACTTTTGCTAATCGCTCGTTTGACGACTTTAACTTCGGCCTCCGCTTGTCCGTTGGCTTGTGGAAAATAGGGTGGACTTTTCCTTGCTTCCACCCCGTACTCTCCTAACCATTTAATAAATTGCGTACTACTGAAGGGAGGTCCATTATCGGTAACGACGTATTGTGGAATTCCAAAAATACTGAACGATCTCCTAAATTTTGCAATTACCTCAGACGCTGTTGTTATTCTCATTAAATACAAATCTAACCATTTTGATGTTGAGTCCACTATAAGCAAAATGTTCTTTCCAAATAAGTGCAGAAAGTCAGCATGAAGTCTTGTCCAGGGCCGCTGATATTTAGGCCATCCTTCAAATATAATCTCCGCCACATTCGAACTCTGGAACTTTTGGCACTGGTCACACGACTTCGCCTTCTCTTCCAAATCTATATCTATTCCGGGCCACCAACAACAGGATCTAGCAAGCAATTTCATTTTAACAACGCCTGGGTGATTTTCATGCAGACGATACAAGACATAATTTTGAAGAGATCTTGGAATAATTACGCGGACTCCCCAGACTATACAATCATGCTCTATAGACAGATGCTCCTTTTTACAAAAAAACGGTTGTAACGCAGGATCGGCAACATGCGATGTCCATCCTACACGGACAAGTTCAAGCACTTTACATAATACTGAATCCATTTGAGTTGCTTTTGCAACATCCTTAAAATCTAGCGGAACACTGTCTTCATTATATATCGCATTAATGAGGGTATCCGACAATTCGTTGGTGTTAACAGTGCTCAATGGAAGGCGAGAAAGTGCATCACAAGATGCCATGTCTTGACTCTTTTTATAACGAATTGTGTATGTATATCCGGACAAAATAATAGACCACCTTTGTAAACGTGGAAGGAAGGCCGGGAAGGCTGGGCATACTGCATAATGACTTTTGCAGAAGCTGCAGAGACGTTGAAGAAATAGAATCTGTTCGTTATCTGCTTTGCGAATGTCCAGCCCTTAAAAACAGTAGACAGAGTATTCTCAACAACTTCTTGTTCGATGAACTAGAGGATTTGGTGAATGTTGATCTTAAGGAACTCCTGAGATTCATGCTCAAATTGGGGTGGTTCCAGTAGGTCATCAAACCCCACATCCCTTCGGTTGCTCCTAGGACAAGCTGGGAATCTGGATAAAAAAGCTTGTGAATGCCTGTGATTAATACCAAATCTAGGTGACTCAATAAAGCGATACACTCTTTGTCTCCAACAGGTATGAAATGGAAGGTTCCCGTGACTGGACACAATGGACCCAACTGATGGTCTATGTGAAGCTGTGGCAACCGCCACAAGAGCACCCAATTACCTACCTACCATGAAATATAAGTTGGTAATAATTTCCCCACACCGAACACAATTTGCTTAACACGTTCCGATAACGGCCAATTTATTTGAATTATTTAAAAGTTACCACCGAATAACGGTAAATGTTATTAAGTGCCAGTGTATGCGTGACCAAATTTACCCACCATTTAATTTAACATGGCACACATTCTTAACCACTTAATAACTTTTTGAAATTGGCTCTATGAAAATCTCTTTTTTGGCCGAAGCTGGCGGTCTATTCTTCTGGTTTGTGTATCCTACCTCCGCGGAACGAAATGAGTCGCTTTACGCTTGAACAACCTTGGGAAATATTGAAACCTTATTTCCAAAGTGAGTGCTGTGTAGCCCAAACAGTGCGTTTTTTTAAAAAGGAGTGTTGGCCAAAATGAAGCACGCACCGCGCGCAGCCTGTACGCAAGTTTGTGCAAAAAGTTCGTGAGATTGGTATGATAGTGGACAACACTCATGGTCACTCATCGTCGTTGAACGATGCGGAAAGCCACTGCATCTACAGAGAGTGACAGTTTGGTGCGGATAGTGAAGTGGTGGCATTGGAGCATTTTTGAACAACGTTTCGGTCAACGGTTAACCGACTTCTTTTTTTTACTGAAATTGAAAACATGGATTTGGACGACCTTTGGTTCATGCAGGATGGCGAACCATATCACACAACCCATTCCACAATCGATCTATGCGCACCAAATTCCCAAATCGTGTTATTAGCCGTCTTGGCGATGTCAGTTGGCCGCCTCGGAGCTGCGATTTGACCCTCTTGGACTTTTTTTGTGGGGCACCATGAAGTATGTATAGTTTCCTAAGGCGCTATTTCAATGCGCTACTAGAAAGCCTTTATTAGAATCAGATAAGAGTATTCTTGCTCATGCTGATGCATGATTCGAATTTTTTTTCGGTTATGTTGCCTTTGAAGTTTCTTGACTTGCTCCAATCATGCATATAGTAGATACATGAGTGGGTCCACTACTATTTGTCCAAGAATAAAATGACAATGTATGCCTATGCTATGCATGTCCTTGTATATATAGGTACACAGTCATAATCAGGCCTATTCGGCAAAATCTTTTATCCATTTTTTCTGTTATTCTGTTATAAATTTCCATACAAAAGTTCGAACTGTCAACAAATCTTTTACGATCTCCAAAATTGGTATTCTGCGTGCAAAAATCTTTTATGAAATCTGTTATAAATCATAACAGAATAAAAGACAGCATTTTCTGACTTTTATCATAAAAGATTTTTATTTATTAGAAAGTTTTGGATTGAAATGGATATCTATACAATTTTTTGTCAACGAAATGTTTACAAAAGAAGACAAATGTAATAAATGTGTATTAACAAGTGGGTATGTAATTGAAAACAATTTAGTAAGTAGTAGTGGATACGGTGAATGCTAGAGTTCTAATGAACAAATTGGAACAATTTACGCAAGACACGAATACAAACATTTAATTTCAAATTCAGGTCAAGTGCATTTATAATAATGTAGTAACGATGTAAAGTTGGATTTTTTTTTCTAGTTTCTAATGACATTTTTACGGATACGGTTCATATCAGGCATCAATAGGAAGCAAACAAAGAACCTACTAAACAGAACCCGCCCAGATATCGCTAAAATCACGGCAATAACCACGAGGCATTGGCCAATTGGAGACCATGCGGCCAAACTAAGTATCCCATACAAATACAACCCTCAATGCCGCAGTTGCGGAAATACAAATGAGGAAGAAACTCTCTCTCATTTCCTCTGCAAATGTCCAGCATCAGCTCTAGCAAGAGCCAGACTGCGCGCACTGAACCAACTATTCTTTGACGACTTTAGCGACGTTTGGGGCAAAGGGATACTGCATCTTATTTATCCGATTTCTCAATTCTACAGGCAGGCTATAGGTACCGACCGGATCACATCCTAAACAAACATCACAAAGTAGGAAATTTTTGGTTTATCGCATTTATCGCCCAGTACATCCAGATTCATTCAGTTGGTTACAGTGTTTTCTAATTGGATTTCGCTCCATGTAAGAGCAATATATTTGCTTTAGCTCGGTCGTGGTTTTTTGTTGTTTTTTCCTAAAAAGATATTCCAGTGTTTATTACACAATTATTTAGTTTGTAGTAATTCATAACTGATTCATTTCAGCCTGCATTTTAATATGTTTTTTGCACAAATTTGACCGGTGCCTACCGACTATGAATAAAAAAAAAACTCTGTGGTTTGTTTTGACAGCTTCGTAACAGATTTTCAATTTTCGAAGTTCCATAACAGAATTTCATAAAAGTTCGAAACCCCGAATACGATTTATAAAAGATCTTTTATGGTCGAATTCTTTTATGATTCATAACAGAAAATTCATAACAGAATAAAAGATTTTGCCGAATAGGCCTAAATGTTTCTCTGAATAGACATTTTTTTAATCTAGTGCAGAACTGGGGTGGGATTCTGTAAGATGAAAACGTTCAATCGTTTTCGTTTGCACGAACGGTTTGCTTCATGTAACTACAAAAACGAAAACAATTTTCGTTTGCGCGAAAGCAAAAAAACGAAAGCCATTTCGTTTACGTTTTCGTTTATTTTGCTTCATGTAACTCTAAAAACGCATGCCATTTTCGTTCCGTGCGAAAGGAAATCAACGACAGCTTATTCATTGACGTTTTTCAATTTATTTGATTATTTTAATTATTATATAATAATTATTTTAATTATTTAAGCGCATTTGCAGCTATTTCTAACAATTAATGTGTCAAAAGAAATACACAAACATTTCTGGAGCAGTGATGGTTTGTACTCCATATAAATGATGTGTGTCTTCAATATGGCGATGCGGCTCATGACTACTTTGTGTGGAAAGTAGTAGTTGGCTCAATTAAGCCAAAACAATCCTAATTGTGAATTACTGTTGAGGCAACTGCAATAACTTTTGGTAGGAATGATAGCTATTTCAAACTATACTATTCATCATCAGACTCAGTTTGAATTCTAACTGTCAACTCTCCGTACATAATCCACTTGGGGAGACATTTCTGCTTTCCCCAGTTAGAAAATGGACCCTTGCATTTGGATTTGTCGATTGACCATATAACAACTTCTTTCGGCAACTAAGCAATATGTCCGCCAACTGGTGATTAGAACAGAGGAGAAGACAAATCTCAGTGCTTTTGTTTATTGCCGTTCTCTCGCGTTTATTTGCCTTTCTTCTAATTGTAACCAAAAATGGAAGGAAACTATTTTAAAAAATAAATTATTATAATCAATATAGATTCAGAAAAGCAAAAGGCGCAAAAACATACATTTAGGTGCTGCTGTCAAAACTAAAAGTTTCTCAAACTGTAAAAATGACCCTAAATGTATGCAATTTTAACTACACTGCTTCTTAAACGCTTGCGAAGAGAAAGAAACAAACGAAAGGAGTTACATGAAGCAAACTTTCGCTTTCGCGTGATTTTTATCGTTTCTTGAAAAGCGAAACAGTTTTTCGTTTCGTTTTTTACAGAATCCCACCCCTGGATTAAGAGCAAAAAATAAAACGAATACTGACAAGAGCTTGCCAAAGGCGTTGTTAAAGTTTGAGTACCAATACCAAATAACGATTAAAATGGCGGTGGCAGCTGTGTACAGAATCTGCATAAAAAACGTCCAAATCACACTCCACTTACCTTATGCAATGCAATAAAAACAATCCATGCAAGCTTAGCAATTGGGCAAACACACAAAAATAAACGATTTCATTGGTAATTTTAATTGGACAAACAATGATTTTATTTTTACAACTTACATCAGTTTAATTAATTTATTATAACTTACATTTTCTATATTTGATGTTCTGTAGCGCATAATATTTTCTTATATTCAAAGTAATTCAGCAGCGATTTTTTTTTTACTGTATGAAAATTGTTATTTAAATATATCTATTAGGTATATCTTTTGTTTGGGTATTTGTAAAACTTACTCTTGTTTCCCAGTTGTTCTACCATTAATTAGCCCGTAAACATTGCAAAAACACAAATATGATTGCAATGAAAGCAGTAATAGTAGAGGTTTTTTGATATTAATAATGCAGCTGGGTTTTTGTTTTTATTTATTTAGTACAGCATTGGGTTTGTTTTAGTGTTTCTTTTTATGCACATACATCATTATATTACTTGCATTTTTATATTTGAATAACAGTTTCATTTTTGTTTTTACATTTTGCACGTTTAGTATGAAGCGGACCTGTAATATTCTCTTATTTCATATGTTTTTTCTTTTACATTCCGCGATGAGCTGTGAAATTGTACTACTAATATACATAGATTAATATTGAGTGCAACAGACCCATATATAATCCTAGGCATAGGTACCTTCTAACAACAATTGATGCTACATATTTATGGGAATACATAGAAGGGATTTGTATTGCGTATACCTGCTGAATTGAGAAGGTTTTTTTTCCTAACAGTTTAACTCTGGCAAATTTGTGGTTGGTATGCCAAATTTGAAACATGTACTTACATATTATAATATGTTGCTTATTCTAAAAATAAATTCAAACAGAATACATTCCTTAAAATGTATATGTGTCACCGTCGATTTGTATACAATCTGCAATGTCAGTCTAAATTGTAATTTTTATGGAATGTTTAATTTTTGTTTATTATATTTTTTTTATGATTAGATCAACATTTTATATTTTGTATGATAACTACAGCTTAGTATAGGATAAATTTACTTGTGAAATTGTCTGATATGTGATCGAACAAGTCTCATTATGTTATATATGTATTTATTTTTGTAATAATCTATGTTGCTTAAATTCAACATATAAGAACCCCGACGCTGTAATAATTAAGGCGTTATATGTATCATATATATATGTTTGCAGTATTCAAACGCTATGTGTGGTTGGAAATAAAGTAGAACTATATTTGCAAAATAATTTAAATAATCGAATCAAACAATAAATATTTTAAATTTCGTTATATGGACATTCGTAATCGACCACTTTTTGATAAATTTGCTCATTCGATCAAGTATCAGACAAATCGATCATCTTTGTAAGTAGCTAGTAGATCAACCAATATGTATACGGGACCATCCGTTCATTATTATAATGAACTGTTCATTATTTGAAGTAGATGTTTATTATGAATTATTTTGTATTAAAAAACATAAAAATGTTCATTATTTCAAAAGGTGTTCATTATTTGTTCGGTATTTTATTAAATTTTGTTGAAACAAAAACAAAAAACTAACCAAACCAAAATTCTTTAAACAAAATGATAATGCGAACGTGCCCTAAATTTACTGAATGTGCAAACATGGTAATGTAGAGCAAATCTTTCATTTCGGAACACTTCCAACATCATTCTCTGAACTCACCTTATGTCAAAACGTCAAAATCGAGCATTTAGACAATAATCCATTAAAAAGCTTTTCAAAATTCGAAGTCAAATTTTTGTTCCGTTGTGGTAAACATTAAAATTGGTAAATTTTATTTGATATGTGATCAAACTATTTTCAAATCATAAACATATTTATGAAATGAATACATTTTTGGAGTGTCGATTGTCATCACAAATTGTTAAATTTGATTTGGCCTCGACTTATTTGATATTATTAATTTAAAAATACCTAATTCGACATAAATAATTATCTTTAAGTTCACTGATGCCACCCAGAAGCAAATGTCTGTTTAATGAAGAACTACAAAAAGAATATAAATTTCCTAAAACAAAAACAACAGAATGCGATGTGAAATGCAACAAGTGCATGGCCACATTTTCTATTGCCAACAATGGAAAACTCGACATAGAACAACATTTGAAAACATCTAAGCACAAAAGCGCAAACGTAGCTGCTGCTTCAAGTAAAAATCTATCTTCATACTTCGGAAAAAAACTATTGATGAATCAGGAAAAATAATCAGCGTGAACGAAGGTACGTGGGCTTTTCACACCATAAAACATAATCACTCGTTTCGTTCAAAAGATTGCACATCAAAATTAATATAAAAATGTTACGACGAAAAATATTCATGCGCGAGAACCAAGTGCGAATCAATCGTTTGCAATGTGCTGTCGCCACATTCGATTCAAGAAATCCAAACTGATTTAGATGCTATAAGTTTTTTAACAACATATTCCGGTGGCTCAAATCATGGAAGTACAAACATATGCCCAGTACGCTACTTTATGCCACTAAAAGGTATTCAAGTAAAAATATTAGAAGTCGATAATCTGCCAGGACCAGGAGAATCTTCGGATATATTAACAAAATATATCTCGGATCTTTTGCGAAAATTTGAAATTGACACAAAACTGGTTGCTATCTACGCAGACAACACTAATTGTAACTTTGGCGGAGCGGCTAGGAAAGGCAAGAACAATTTGTTTACTAAGCTTCAACTATCAACCGGAACGAATCTCATTGGTGTAAACTGTGCAGCTCACATTTTAAATAATTGTGTTCAATCTTCAATAGAGTGTTTACCAATAGATGTAGAAGTTATTGTTGTCAAAATTTATTCATACTTTTATATTTATACAATTAGGGTTGAACAGTTAAAAGAAATATGCGATGAGGTAGATACTGAATATAGAAAACTAATGGGCTTACCCTTAAACCATCAATAGAAAGAATTTTGAAGCTTTTTAAACCTTTGAAGCTTTATTTTTTGTCGCAACCAAAGTGTGCAACTATATTAGAAGATTTTTTTTTAAATCCTTCCTCTGAACTCTGGTTTTTTTTGCACATTGTCAGGCTAATCTTTTTCATAATAGCATTTTACGGATTGAGTCCCAGGAAATATGCATGATGGAAGTATCCCTAGTCATTAAAGAGCTTAAATCAACAATAAAGCAAAGAAAAGATGAATGCTTTTTGCCAATAATTATTAAAAAAATTAAAAAATTATACCAAGATTTAGAGCAAGAATATCCTACAGTTTTAGATAATATAAAAACACACGCAAATGACTTTTACACTAGTTGTGTAGACTGTTTAAATCAGTGGGACGGTGCATTTGTTGAAATTGAAATTTTAGAATGGGTACTTCTACGTGCAGTTCCGTCCTGGGACCAGGTCGAGGCAAGTTTAATGTATATTATGAAAAAGAGAAGCGATTTTAATCTTGATGACTCTGAAGCTTTTGACGAATTTTCGTGTGTTAAAAATTATGTTTCTTTGGAGAAAATTGCTACTTAGGAAGATAGTCAGAAGACTGCAGGAGATAGATGGATTAAACAAATTTGTACTTCAGGAAAGTATTCAAATATGTAAACAAATAAATGGTACCTGCATTAGGTCCTTATTTTAAATAATGAGGATACTTATTTAGTTTTTAAGCGTTTATTTTACAAAATTTAGTTAAATTAAATACTGAATTTTATTTATTTATTTATTTTGCCTAACATAGGCACAAATTAAGAGTTCCTTCTGTAATATTAATTTTAATTAACTAAAGCAAAGACTGAATCCTTGTGTTATATTTTTTTTCTTGAGTTATTTTTTAAAATAAAATAATATATATTTTATAATAATAATAATTAAGAACTAGGTTAATTTTTTTTTCTTTTTGTTCATTATTTGGAATTCAAACAGATGGTCACCGTACATATGTATGTTATGCTCTCAATGAGACAGCAAGGAAACATATCCGGAAAATATACATACATAAGTAAATGGTTACAACTGGGAAACGCATAATGTTATTGATTACACCTTTTTTTATATGGCTGGCAACACATTTCATATTTGGTAAAATATTTTCATTTATGTTTGCGATTATGTGTATTGTGCACCCATCCATAAATATATATTTTGTATATGATACTAGGAAAAACGAACGATATAATATCATTTATCATTTACCTACGCAATGGATATAACAATATAGTAATAGAATATAGCATATAATACACTGAAACTTTAAATATATGTTTTGCCTTAATGAATACTGATAATGCGTCAACATTTAAGACGTGCATATGTTTTACAGGTTAAATTTAAAGGTATGCAACATGTACACATAGTAGCAATTATGCGAAAATGAATGTTTGGAAAATCGTAATATATATTATATTATATGATGTGTAGTCCGGTGAACTTGGGACCTTGTGCTTACTAGCCACTAAGCCATTGCACACATTACCTAATCAAAATTTAGTAAATCAATTGAATTAGAAAATGTATGCAGATAAATAACGATAAATTCAACCAAAATAATATTTAGCAGCCCTTACATTTAACATCAATATATGCTTTATAACTTTAAAAAATATACCACTTGCGAGAATTGAAATGGGGTGAGCACAAATTTTGTACGATAAAGGACCACATGTAAACTCAAATTTAAAAGTGTTACTTGGATAATGAAAAGAATTACCAAGGTAATCTGTTTTCTTCATTACCTACGAAAAAATTTAGCAACAAAAGTTGGTAAATATAGGACAGTTGTATACCTAATAGAAATCGATTCGAATCAAAATGAAAATCAGTCCTATAGTCAAAGGAGATTTTTTTAATGCAAGATCTAAGCAACTCTCTGTAATTAGATATTTGAATTGAATATAAACATTATAGTAGTTCTCTAGACTAGACTCAACTAGAGCATGAATGGGTTCCGAACCTGGGATAAGTATGCAACGAGCTTATTCTGAAGACTTTCCGTATTGGTGACATTAATAATATAAAATTTAAATCCAATTTTCCATTTGGTTGTTTTTATGTCAAACCCCCGAACCAGTGTCGAACCCTCTCCAACAGAGTCAAACCCCTTAGTGCGAACCAATGTCGAACCCTCTCCAACAGAGTCAAACCCCTTAGTGCGAACCAAAATTGACGAACTTGCGGAAAATGCAGAAAGAAGAGGAGATACGAGAGAGCTGTACAAAATCGCGAAGGATATTGTTGGCCGTATTGACACCAGACCCCCAACAGCTGCAGAAATCAAAACTGCGATCAACCTCTTAAGAGTCAAGAAAGCAGCTGGACTTGATGGCATACCAACCGATTACTGAAAGCCGATCCCGACACAACGGCCTGTATACTGCTACTAATTCAGGCTATATGGGAAGACGAAAAATACCCCAGGGACTGGAAGGATGGAGTTATTGTTAAGATACCAAAGAAGGGAAACCTTAAGAGCTGCAATAACTGGTGGTATTACCGTTTTGTCTGTTTTCCCGAAAATAATGGCAACTATCATTCTCGAACGGACAAAGGACAGGATCGAAAATACGCTCAAGAGGCATCAAGCGGGCTTTCGTAGTGGTCGGTCCTGTGTCGATCACATTAACACCCTGCGTATAATACTTGAACAGTCAACCGAGTTTATATCACCGCTCTACCTTATGTTCGTAGACTTTTAGAAGGCCTTTGACCGAGTCAACCGTGAATTGAACTGGAAATTTTTAGATAGGAGAGGGATTCCCCCGAAGATTGTTGTTGTTATAAAGAAATCCTATCACGCTGCAAGATGCTTCGTTCCACATAATGGACAGCTTTCCGACTCTTTCAAAATGCGACAGGGAGTACGACAAGGGGATATCCTGTCGCCAATCCTGTTTTTACTGGCGATAGATGATGTACTGACTGCCACCGTAGGTACAACTGAAAGACATGGTATTCAATGGAGACCGTTTGAGAGGCTAAGCCACCTGGATTATGCCGCGGATATCTGTTTCCTGGTAAGTACCAGCAGCGGGATGAACAAGATGTGCCAATCACTGCAAGTGAATGGAGAGATGGCTGGCCTTAACATCAATTGCAACAAGACCAAAATCATGCACACTGGCCGCTCAGCACATCAGCCGATTATTCTGAGACAGACGCCCATTGAGGAGGTTAGGCAGTTTCGTACCGTCCGATGGAGGAACGGATCTGGATATTAATAGCAGAATAAGTAAAGCCCGCAGCGCCTTTGGAATGTTGTCTTCAGTATGGAACTCCAGTCAAATATCCCTACGCACCAAGTTAAGGCTCTTCGAATCCAATGTCAAATCCGTACTCCTGTATGCCTGTGAAACCTGGAAAGTCTCTACCTCTATCTCTAGAAGATTACAGGGCCCAGATTCCGTAAAATGAAAACGATCGAACGATATCGTTTTCACTAAACCTGTCTCTATCATATCTGTGGCAATAGACAGAGACTGCTATTGTCGAAACGATATCGTTCGATCGTTTTCATTTTACGGAATCTGGCCCCAGGCGTATGTAAACCGCTGCCTTCGATACATTCTTAAGATCCGTTGGCCGCAAATTATATCGAACCAAGAATTGTGGCACATAATGCGTCAAAAGCTTTTAAATGTCGAAATTAGGCAGCGGAAGTGGCGCTGGAATGGACACACATTGAGGAGACCAAACGACAACATTGCGAAGCAGTCCTTCTAATGGAGTCCTCAAGGTACCCGGCGAGTTGGTAGACCAAGGACTACTTTGAAATCCACAGTATTGCCCGAAGCAGCAACACAGCGTAAAACGTGGCCACAGCTGAAGTATCTGGCCGCAGATCGAGAAGGATGGAGAAAGTTTGTCGCCGCCCTATGCCCCACCCGGGGTTGAAGGAGTCATATATATGTATATATATTTATTTAATTTAAATTTGGACTATCAAAAACTAGCCACATTATCGTATTGGAGTAACAGTTCTCCGTCTATAATTTATAGTCTCTTTCTAAATAACAATACAAGGCTACTTAAAGTGAAACAGAAACTCGTACCCACTATTCAAAACAACAAAAAGTACGTTTCCAAAATTGTATACTAAATTCATTAACAGATATAAATACCATGTTTAATCGCATTTTAAAACCTTAAGAGGTAACATTTGCATCATGTCCGCAAACAAGTGATACAAACAATTTAAAAATATTATAATAACTTAGTCCCTTTCTAAATAACAATACAAGGCTACTTAAAGTGAAACAGAAACTCGTACCCACTATTCAAAACAACAAAAAGTACGTTTCCAAAATTGTATACTAAATTCATTAATAGATATAAATACCATGTTTAATCGCATTTTAAAACCTTAAGAGGTAACATTTGCATCATGTCCTCAAACAAGTGATACAAATAATTTAAAAATATTATAATAATTTGAACCTTCTTTCCTTTTCTAAACAAATTTTTCCAGATTAGTGAATGGCTTCAAATCTATTTTAAAATTCTCCAAAATTTAGAAAGAACGCAATAACGGTCTTTAAACAAGTGACGCGGGGTGTATATTAAACTCATAAAGTATGATATGATATGATATGATAATGCAACCGCATTAATAAAAAAAATACCCTATCCTCTCTTTAACGCATGTTTTAGCTAACAAACGGATAGCGAGTTCGTTCGTTTGATACTTTAATTATTAATAAACATGTTTTATCTCCATGTTAGCTAGTCGTTATCACTTAACGCACGGCAGCACTGCACCCAAATTGTACAAAACATGCTTGTAATCTGCCATATTCCATACATCTGACACCTCAGAGCGTATTATGTGATAGTCGCTTGGGATTCTCAGATTCTATCCCTCAAATTCCTTTCAGATTTTAAATTTCTCACGCCCAATAGCCTTTTTTTTTGCATTCGTGTACATATTTGGAATACATTATGAGAAGCCGTCAGTTAGGTTATCCGCTCGATATCACCATGACAGTGAGAGCTACAATACGTTTACAGTACTACCTCGATAATGTGAACCGGAAAGAGTTAGCATTGCATACTCTAAAATGTGAACTCAAAACCAATTCCTGATATTCGAATATGTGAACTTTTATTTTATAATTTACCTGTATTTTGGTTTAACTGTACGTCCCGTGTCTTGTCTGATTCATTCAGTTTAGTTTTTTTTTAAAGTTAAATTACTTTTGGAAATACCGTGCAGGAAGGTTTCTGATTGGGCCAAAAAAATGGCAAATAAAATTAAATGAACTGAAGTCAATCCATGTTCACTTCACCAGTAAAAACGTACAACACATACCTGTGTACATTAATAACAAAGAAGTTGCTAATTCAAATAATAATATACAATACAATAAAATGTATTGGCTCATAGGGAGGCATTCACGTCTCTCAATATACATATAATAAAATGCTTCTATATAAGGAAGTCCTAAAACCTAAAACCTATCCTATGGTCTCCAGCTTTGGGGGTGCACAAGAAAGACAAACCTACAAAGCATTCAATGCTTCCAACACAAAGTACTACGCAATATTGTTAATGCGCCATGATACATACGTAACGCTGATCTACATAGAGATATAAAAATTGAAACGGTAGAAGACGAGGTCAAGAAGGTTGCAAGAAGACATGAAGGTAGGCTTCGCAACCATGCTAATTCAGAAGTAGGCGAACTGCTTAATAACAACAATTTAGTTAGATTACGAAGAGTAAAACCATTCTAACTAGGTAACTAGGAATAAAGAAAGAAAATAAATATACACAGTATTATAACACAATCACACTAACAAAAGTGATAAAGAATTAAAAAACAAAAGGTAATAGACCAAAGTTAGTACCTTATAGCATAGAATCATAAGTATTAAAAACAAATTGCTGATTAGTTGAACAACTAGGTGCGATTTGTGGAAGGACGCTAACACAATGCTTCTCTCGGGTTTTTTTAGTGAGTGAGCTAACAGCAAGTCCCAAACTATCGCAAAGCTCGTATGCGATGTCTTTCAACGATTTTACATCCAGCTACACGCAAAAAAAAATTACTATATCTGTGTCTTTTCTTTTATTTTTCAAAAACCAAGTCAGAGATCATTCCAAAAAGCATGAAATGCAACGAATTTGTTCGTATCCAGAAATGTGAACCCCTCGAAAATGTGAACTGTCCATGTTCATTAGTTCACATTATCGAGGTAGTACTGTATTAATAAAAATTACGAGTTAACAGATGCCTTAGTGCCAGCTCGTGGTTGTTTGATTTTGATTAATACGGTGGTTACTGCACAAGCTCAAGTTCTATGTGGTATATGTTATGTAGAACATATTATATGAATGTGAGTTGTGCTTGTCTGCTTACAAAGGATATACGTACACATTTTGGCATAATACATTTTGAGTAAATTGTTTTTAAGTTTTATAACAAATCCGTAGACAAAAATTCAGTTAGATATTCAATTTAAAGAATGTTTACAGAAACAAAAAATTTAAACCTGGAGCTCATTCGGTGCCGTATTCATGTAATTTATTTCAACTTTCAAATTTCGTTATTACGAACAAAAAATATACTGTCAAATGTTTCGAACGTGTGTTTAAAATATTCTTTATAAATAGAGACAAGTACAGCTGTTCTTAGAAATACTTTACATATTGATATTGCACAATACATAGTGTAAGTTCTACTTCTGCGAAGAGTATTCCAATTAACTGGTTATATTTTAAGAACAGTGTATATATAATATAATACGTTTATGCTTGATAACTAAACATTTTATACACTGTTGATTACATTCGTTTTAAGTATTATAATATTTTTCCATTTTAAAAACGATATTATAATAATAAGCAAAAATATTTCAATGCAAGCAATGGTAAGAGGTTAATTTTACTATTCGCGTTAAGCCCTTATATATATACTAGATATATTTATAAACATAATTTAGTAATTGAACTTTTTATTTTTAAGTAAAAAACTCAAATGACTGTACATTAGGAGTGTATTTATATGCTTATGGATAATACACACCATTACTGAAAGATAAAAATAAAAATTCTAACTAAAAGGGAATGGGTAAATTAAACAAATAAAAACATATTTTAATAAAGAAAGGCATTTAAAAAAATATTAAGAAAACAATCATTATATTATATTATATATAGAATATTAAGTTTACTTGAATTTGCTCGCGAAAACACTTGACAGCTCGTTCATTGCTGCATTGGTGACAGCTTGGCCGACAGCTTCATTAACCTGTTGCCTCATATGTGGAGGTATATATTGTTGTGCACCAGATGACTGCACGACCGCTCCCCCAACAACACGACTGTATAATATGACAACATGGTGTAATTAATAAAAGGCATAAGTAATATAGAAAAAAATTATTTTAAAAATAAATAAAAAAGTTAAATTAATAACACCGACCTTATTGTAAAAGTGCTTAATATCTAACGTTATTTATTATTTCGTTTATTATTTTTGTGGTTTATATATTGTTTCAAACACAAGGTACTGTCCAAATTGTCGGATGTCGGCGGATATTCAAAATGGTTTTATTCAGCGAAAAACCGGTTTTATTCTTGAAGTGCTATCAATGGCAGAATTAAATAAAAAAATTTGTTTGTGAGAATTGTTTGTGAACATTTTTTGAACTTCTTTTAATTGAAACGTAAGTAATGCACTTTATTTTGTTTAAAGCAAAGCTTTTATAAAAAAACAAAAATAATTTTTTAATGATTTTAGGCATATTTTCGGAACAGAATAGGTCGAGGAATAGATATCACTCAAAAAAAAAAAAAGGAAATAAAAACTTAATTAACTCACTCGAGTCATTCTTAGAGACAAGTAGCTGCTACTGACAGATTAAAATTACATTTGGATTACTCAAAAAAAAAAAAAAACGGTAAATGTGTATTAATGTCCCTATTAATTTGGCAATCCACTGTATATATCTACTCGTATACAGTGAGTGTAAAAACTAAGTGAACGCCAATGCTGTGTTAAGCTTTCTTTAAGGTCTTGTAGACCTGTTATAAAACCCAACAATCTGTAAAAAGTTTGATAACGTAATATCAATAACAAAGCGGATTTCATTTTGACAGCATAAAAATACTTAAGAATATGTTGTTTCCAAACTTCAAAGACTAATGAAAACAGCTCTTCGCTCAAATTTGACGCTCACTGTATATACTATTCTAGCGGCTCGCGTAGATACATACCTAAGTATGTACCTAAGGAGTATTTAGTATCTCTGAAAAACAGGTCAAAGAGAAGGTACATATATGATCAATTTGTAAGTAAAGCGCTGGCATCTCAACATAGATCATACTATGATAGATTGAACCACTATCTACGGGACAAAACATATTTCTTAGCTAGCAAATCCCTAACTATATTCCACACCTCCCAGATCTTACTATACTGTGAAACATATGCAACCAGAAAGATCATGAGGATGTGTACTACTTTATAGCAGTATGACCCCATTCTTACAGAATTCCGCTTGAATATCCTTGGACTACGTACGCTGGAGTTAGATGAAGCGGTAAGCATATTCAAAGGCGAAAGAGGTTGGGGCGCATTACAAAGTTTTAAATTGATACGACGAACGATTCGTGAGTTAAGAAAAGGGCCCCCTTAAACGGGGTGATCGCCAATAACTCGGGCCCCAAGCAAAATTTCCAAAATCGTAAATATTAATTATCTTTATTTCTTATAATAGAGTGCACAAACCGAGTTTAAAGTCAATCGGATGAAAAATAAAAAGTTTACCATACAAACTTTTACCCCTTTAAGGGTTGAATTTCGAAATATCCTTCCTTATTCCTTGTACACATCATAAAGTGAACATCTGTGCAAAATTTCAGCTTTCTAGAGCAAAGGGTTTGGGCTGGGCGTTGATTAACAGTCAGTCGTGATTTTCATTTTTATATATTAACAGCCGTATTTATTAGATTTCCTTAAAATGCCTCTGAGAGCCTGTTTACTTAAACATCGCGTAAGAATTTACGCAGCCTCTACGCTACTTTGCTGAAATTGTTATTTATAAACATTTTTCCACTGTTGCATTACTAAAAGGGGTTGGTGTCCAGATAAGGTGAAATATATGAGAAACTATTACAAAAAATACAGAAAACTAGTACTTTCTTCCACTGAAACCGACATCAGCTGTTTTCTGACAAATATTTTGTGTAAACAAATCGGTGCCTGGCCCTGAAAGCAACTGAGCTCTATGTTGCTGATCCTGATGGCCTTATGAAGATAAAAAAAAACAAAACAAATAGGTATCAATATACCGGATGACCATTTATTTGGTATTTTGTAAAAATTATTACACCAATAATTAGAGCTGAAATGAGAGTTTCTAAAGGATATTCGTATCAATACAAAACGAATAACATCACCAGCACGAATGAAACAAATTGCTGCAATAATTCAACACGATTTGCATTTAAGCATTTTTATACTTTTCAAATAGAAAATATAATTCGATTTTTCAGACTACAACGCGAAAAACTAAAACGCAGGTCGATTTAAAAGAATACTTAAAATAAATGCAAATTTTTGTGATCACTCGATTCACTATTCCACCCCGTAAATGACATTTCCAAAGAAAAAACAATTTACGCAAGCTCTACGCAGCCTCTAAACGCAAATTTGTGTGTTTAAGTTACGCGGCCTTAAAACTACGTTGCTTAAATTCGAAAAATGTTTACAAATAACGTTTTCCTGCGTAAGGGCATTTTAGAGGGTGCGTAAAGTTAAGCAGGCTCTACGCCACGTTTATAAATACGGCTGTAAATATTTATATAATTAAATACACGTATAAAAGAATAGATAATATTCAAAAAGATAAACTTCAAAAAGATAAACTTCAAAAAGAGTCCGGGTACTTTCTGTCATTTTGATTTAACATTACGTATGCAGACATTAATGCGTTTCGGAAAAATAAAAGCTTATTATGCGAATCAATCTGTTTCTGTACTTCCTGGGCCTCAGTACGAGAGAGCCCCTACATCATATCCTGGAAACCATGCTTTGGCAAACCTGTCAGAAGCGAAGAAATACATTCACTTGGCAATTGCTGTTTCTTTGAATTAAGAAGGAAATTGAGTAGTAGGCCTTGTCATATAAGGAAATAGAAATACTAAGGACTAAGGAGAGACTCTATATAAGACTGCCATCATCCCAGTATTCTGTATGGCGCAGAAGCATTTACATTTTGACATTAGCGAAAGCGGATGAAAATATCCTTTGTCGCGAAATTTTCGGTCCCATTTGCGTTAATGCGTTTTGGAAAAAGGAGATTAGAAGTCTACGATATGTACAACGACACCGACCTGATTATAATTATTGCACATAGAGCAAATGGACGATAATGCTCCGACCCCAAAGAGTTAGTAAGAGTAAAGTAACATTACATAGGTTAGGTATATACAGGATTTTTCCAAGTTAAATGTCAATACTTTAATGAAATGATTCTTGGGCATAAATCTTAAACTGTATTAGCGTTTGTGTTAGCGTGGGTCAAGATTTAAATTCTCAGTAAATGATGTTCACATTGCAGATAGACTCTTACTGTACATAAAATACATTTTTCCGGCTCCATGGATACCTGGCAGGCAGCCTTATGTATTGCATCAGTAACAGCGAAGACGTTGGCCACCCTACCTGGTCTAGTCGTAGTCTCGCCAGTAATAGCAAGACGCACTCAGTAGGAACTTTTTCCCAAAATCCAACCAAAAGGAGAAAAAAAGAATTAACAATTATCGTATTCAATATAATCTACACCTAGCCCCTCTGGCTGTGATGGAAATGCAGATCAGCTGCGGCTACGTCAATACGGCAGACACATACATATTTGGAACTGTGGTCAGTAAGAATTTTACAGAATTACAGTCACAGTGGGTCAGTAGGCTACTCTTACATCCCTATATAGTGGGTTCTTGGCACCGGAATATTTATATGCAATAGGCCTCTTTCGTCCAAAGGACCTGACCTTTAAGTTGGGAATTGTGTGTCGGGGTAATTTACCTGATACGGCGAAAAGAGTGGTTACGACACAAAGACAAGCCTCGTTGTAGGTATGATCCAAATGTTGACGACCTTAGCAAACGAGAATGTGCGATGCTTAAACAGACCGCGTTCCTACGAGTAGAGATCATAAACAAGTACAAAGTATATTATGTATGTATATATGCTTCAGCCATCAATGAAGTGAAATGGTATGAGGAAAGCCCAAGAAAGGTGAAGAACTGTGAGCAAAGTCAGCTTCTAATTGGCTGCGGATTTGTGATTAGGGAAAGAGATATGGGAAACCTCAAGAAGTCTTAAGATTTCGCAATAAAAGCCTTCGGCTGATCACAATCCGCATCAGGGACAATTTATAAATTCCTACCATGCTAATCTGTGCCTACGTTCAACAGAGCAGAGGATAGCATATCCCTCTCCGATCTTCTTGAGAAGACGTATGCGATACGTTTCCGAAGTACCACGTCAAGATTGATTTATTGTAAACATACATTTTAGTTTTGAAGGTGAAATGAAAAAAAAAAAACAATACAATCATCTATAACGTCAGAATCGGAAAATAGAGCAGGTTTGGCTCTACAATCGGAAAGCACAGGCTGCACGACAACACCTCTGGAAACAGAATGAAAACGTTTGGAAATTCGACAATAATAGTGCAGCATACTGTTCTATTCTAGATTACCCTACAAGGCCTAAATCCGACAGAAGTCCTGAAAATTTCAAGGACTAACAACCTTGAATTATAACAAATATTCGATTCCGAGAGTAAGTGTCTCCGGAGAGCTTCTCAGTTCAGCAATTCGGAGTTGTATAAAAATGTATGTCCCTTCCATTCGTTTGTGTTGTGAAAAAAAAATTATGGCTAGAAAGTATACTGACCTGTTGTGGTGCAAACTATTTACGTACGTGCCTATTATTGTGAAATTCAAATTGAACGAAGTAATCTATTTGCAATTAAAAAAACAATGGAAAATAATGTTGATTTGTTTTAAGGTGATTTGGAGGAGGAGGATGAGAGTTTGGTGTTGGTCAATGTTTTACGAATAGAAGAAGTATTCGCGATCACTCCGATCCATTAGAACTCCCAAATACAAAGGTAAGCATACTAAACATGAAGTTTTTCTTTCGCTTTCAGGTTTTCACTTATTTCCGGCTTACTAAGGAAGCATTCATGAATGTTTTGTTCGAAATAAATGATTATTTGAAACAGCCTCATCGTTTTTCGGCAATTTATAAATTTATTTTTATTTGTATTTATTTTTTAAATTTATGCCATTGAGCTCCAATTCAATATTTTCCCATTCCTCATTAAAATTTTTTTTTCGAAGCAAACTGTCTACCTATCCCTAGCCAGATCATGTTGTTCCTGGAGAAGGTTTGGTGACTTTTAAAATTTAAAAACACACATTCTATTATGCGTTCATATTATGTTATATTCTAATTCCTAAACTTGAACAGCCGTATTTATAAACGTGTCGTAGAGCCTTTCTTAACTTTACGCACCCTCTAAAATGCCCTTACGCAGGAAAACGTTATTTATAAACACTTTTCGAATTTAAGCAACGTAGTTTTAAGGCCGCGTAACTTAAACACAAAAATTTGCTTTTAAAGGCTCAGTAGAGCTTGCGTAAATTATTTTTTCTTTGTCATTTTCGGGGTGTGTTAGCGCCATCTACCTGCGAACTACCCAACCGTCATTAGGTTTCAACCTTAAACAAAAGTACACTATGTAACGTAAATGCATTTTTTTTGTGCACGTCATGTGCACTTAACATAACCTCTTTTTTTGTAAACCATTGCTGCATGCACTACATCGTGCGCATTAAACTTAATTTTTTTGATTAATCTAAACTAAGGTAATTCATTTTTGTATTTCAAATTGTGCTTTAATAAATGAAATAAATTTGTAGAATTTTTAAGCCGCACAAGTGGAAATAAGCTAAGTGTTTTCTTAACAGCGGCTCTGCAAACTTAGGCAACAAAAATCTTAAAAATTCTTAAGACTGATAATGGAGCGACCAGAATCATCAAAGCCGTGTGCGACGTCAACGCCAGTGGAAAAGCATAGCTGCGAGCTGTGCCAGGAGCCCGATATACCTGAAATGGTAGCGTGCGACCGATGTGAACATTGGTTTCACTTTCAATGCGTCAACGTCGACTCTACGGTTAACGATAGAAGCTGAAATTGCGAAAATTGTCGCAATCTTACAAACCAACCACTACCACCACGTTCCACGAAGTTCACCGACCCGGCTAAGTCCACGACGGTTTCATCCAAGTCCAGAAGGCGGAAGGAACTACTTCTGAAGCAGCTAGAGGAGGAAAAGCAGTTACGTGAGAAGAACAACCAGCTGTACCTGACACAGAAGTACAAACTCCTTGCGGAGCTTAGCGATTCGGACGAGGAAGAAGAAAAAAACGAAGGTAAGTCGGTAGATCGTAGCCAATTAACACAAAGGTGGGTAGAGGAAGCAAACGCAGTTGCTACAGAAACTGCCGCTTTACAACACCCTAACGAACAACCCCAACCCCATATATTTGCCCATGTGCCTCAGAGGCAACCTGTCCCAATTAATAGCAACCAAATTCATCGTCAACCACCTCAATTGCAAACCGCTATTCCATCTGAAACCCAAGCTGCCGGTATTCAACCTGCTGGTGCATTTATGCAGACAAATGCACTTTCGCCCACCCAGTTAGCAGCTCGCCAGGCAATATCGAAATATTTACCTTTTTTCAATGGATATCCAGAGGAGTGGCCAGTTTTTATCAGCTCATTTGAGCAAAGCACAATTCTCGCTGGTTACTGGAATGCAGAAAACTTGATGCGCTCGCAGAAATGCTTACGTGGGAGTGCACTGGAAGCAGTTAAAAATCGCCTTTTGCTGCCAACGATGGTGCCAGACGTAATAAAAACACTTCGCATGCGTTTCGGTCGACCAGAGCACATACTTCACGCCATGATAGCCAAAGCCAAAATTCAAGCACATCCAAAGGCCGAAAGGATGGACACGCTTATAGAATACGCGCTGGCTATCCAAAATGTGTGTGCCACAATGGAAGCATCGCAAATGACAGCTCATTAAAACAATCCGACCCTACTCAAAGAGTTGGACTGGGCAAAATCCTCAACTTGTTGTTCCTTCCCGCGGGCGCCCGTCTGAAAATGGCCAATCAGCTTGTCTGGTTGGTGTCAGCCAAGGATTTATGCTTACACTTTAATCGTATGTCGTGATCCATTAGTTGAGGTGGGAGAAAACCCTAAAATCGTACCTGATACCAGAGGTGGAGAGAGCGTATAGTAAACCGTGCTTCTGGTTGCAATCGGCCGGAGGTAAAACCGGCTATTAACGAGCTCCCTCAGCCTTGGCGCGGGTCTGTTGTATTTAACCTTACCCAGGTATAGCGGCGCTGCCTGGGCTGACCTTGATATTTCCGGCTCTACTCGTGGGGACTAATTTAACGTAACAAACAAATGGACAAAACAAAAAAAAACAAATATCAAAAAACAAAAAGCAATTCACGCTAAGGGGGAATCGGAGCTGAGCGAGGGAGTTATATAAGAGGGAGGTTGTTGGCTAGCGATAGTGGGGAGTCTGACGACACTCTCACTAACGTTAGCCTTTTCACTTGTGAGCAGGCTGGGACTCTCACAGGTGAATCAAAGGGTAACGCGGTAGAGGAAAAAGTTGAGACAGCTGGAACATCCGCTGTCAGTGAGGCTTTATCCGATATCGCAAAAGGACAGGAAAAGAAATTGGCTGAGGAAAAGGCTGAGGTAGCTGGAACTTCCGCTACCAATGAAGCTAGATCCGACGTCAATGTTAGTCAGGGTAATGCTCAAGAAGGGGGAAAAGCGGGAACAGCTGGCTCGTCCGCTGTGACCGGTGCTCCCTCCGACTTAAACAGCAAAGGTGCGAAGCACAATCAGCACCAGAAGGCAAAGGCTGCAATACGTGGCGCAAAGCGCAAGGTGGCCAAATATGAGGGATGCGATCCCAGCACTCTCAGCAAATGGGAAAAATCTTCTTTTGAAAGAGCAAAGGTTACTCTGGCCGCTCCACCGCTCAGTCAAAAGAAGACAAAAAAGAGGGCTACTGTGCAGACGAGGGAGGAAGCCGGTCCGGCGTCCTCTACGTCCTACGCAGCAATTGCAAAGGGGAAGAAATCTGCTGAGACGGGTTTCAGCAGCAAGAGAGGCAGGTCGGACGACGTCGCGGAGCCCAATGACGCGAAGAAGATGAAGGCTGGGACTGCATCGACACTTCGTCGAGGGCAAAGCGACCCGGAAGATGAGCTTCTCGTTGCTGTAGTAAACGAGCGGGAACCTTGCGGTCGTCTGACAATCGACCAGTGGAAATACGTCGAAGAAAAGTTCCAAGACGCCCTGTGGAAGGAGTTGTCTGACACAGGAAACGCGGAACTTTTATTTGACGGTGCTGGTTGGGAAGGAGGGCGCAAGGTTGTCGCTTGTGGAAACACTTCTTCGGTGGAATTCTTGAGAGGGTTCATCCTGGAGTGCAGCGACTCATGGGAAGGCATAAAAATGACGGTGGCGGAGTTGGCGCAGTACACTCCGCCGACGGCATGGGTTTGGGTTCCGTGCCCTTATACTTACCCAGAGAAGCTAGAGCTTCCCCATGTGCAAAATCGGGAACTCAAAGCCGACACATGGAGAGTCCTAAGGACGGGACCACGACGGCAATATGGCCAGCACTTCCTGCTGTCCTTAAATAAGGAAAGTCTTCCATACCTGGAGAAATCCAACGGTATGGTAAGATACAGTATGGGAAGAGTTATGGTAAAAACGACCAAGGGCAAGGATGAGGAGGAGCCGCCTGTTAATGATGATGGAAGCGCTGCAGATAAACCTGCATCATAGTAGGGCAGCGACGGCCTGTTTGTTGGAGTACATCATCAAGCAGGACGTCGCGGCAATACTGATACAAGAGCCTTGGATCAATAAGAACAACGAGATCCAAGGTCTCAAGAACAGGAATTACACGTTGTTCTATAAGGGAAAAGGTAAAATCAGGACTTGTATCTTAATTAAAAACCATATAAGGGCTTTTCTTTTGAATAATTACAGTTCAGGAGACTTGACTGCAGTAATCTGCGAAAGACCTACCTCAGCCTACCTCCCATACGACTCTGAGGTAGATATCCCGGAGAAGTTGAAGAAGCTGGCTGGACAGACAAACTGGATGCACGTAATGGGCTGTGATGCAAATGCCCATCACTCTCAATGGGGCAGCAGTGACATTAATGCAAGAGGTGAGTGTCTTTATGATTTTATTATAACGTCCAACCTCATACTATGTAATAGAGGGAATTCACCTACTTTTGTAGTCAGAAATAGGGAGGAGGTTTTAGACATCACCCTTGTCTCAAATATAGATAAGTTGGTAGTTGGAAATTGGAGGGTTGTGGAAGAAGCGTCTTTGTCAGATCATCGATGGATACGTTTCAACGTCAACTTCCATAGTAGGGCATGTAGTTTTCATAGGAATCCTAGAAAAGCAGATTGGGCTAAATATACGGTAATGGTAAATCAGCATCTTGACACCCAGCCCGGTCCTGGCAATACTGCCAAGGACCTGGATAGGGCGGTTGAGCTGATAAACACCAAACACTGACAACGGCATTTGAGAAGGTATGCCCGGAAAATAAGACACCAAAAAGGGTACAGCCGAAATGGTGGAATAGGGAGATAGGGCTGAAACAGAAAGAAGTAAGGAAACTCTACAATAGGGCGAAGTTGGTCAGGGACGACACCACATGGAATGAGTATACCGAAAGTAAAAGGCAATTCAAATACTTAATCAGGAAATCCAAACGAGTTTCGTGGAAACTCTTCTGCGAATCAATCTCGGATACAGATAAGGCTTCGAGACTACGCAAAGTACTCTCAAAAGAGGCAAGTGTACCTAGCTACCTCAAAAAGAAAGACGGTACCTGGGCCGAAAGCAGTCAGGAGGTTCTGGTAACCCTGGTGGAATCTCACTTTCCCGGGGCTACTATCCCAGAGGATTCTGAACTGCAAGGTCGTACGGATATCAACTGTGACCCCCTCACTAGGGGGGAGATAGTTGATCTCATAAATCGGAGAAAAGTGCGGAGGGCTTTACAGTCCTTCAAACCGTATAAATCCTCGGGAATTTTGCCGATCATGCTGCAAAAGGCACCTGAGAGGGCGATTCGGAAAATTACGGAGATTCTAAGACAGAGTCTGAAATTAGGGTACATACAAGCAGCATGACGGGAGGTGAAAGTGGTTTTCATTCCCAAAGCTGGCAAGCAGGGGCATACAACAGCGAAGGATTTCAGACCAATCAGTCTGTCATCCTTTATGCTAAAAACCCTAGAGCGGCTATTAGAAGTTCATAGCAGGAGCAAATGTAATAATGGATTCTTAAGCGAATCGCAACATGCATACATGAAGGCACATGAACAGCACTACATAATGTAGTAGGGAAGATAGAAAGAAGCTTACACTTGGGCGAGTTTGCTCTAGCAGCTTTTCTGGATATTGAGGGTGCTTTTAACAATGTAGAGGGCAAGGCTATAAAGCGTGCCATGTCTAATATGAACATTGGACACAGCATAGTTTTTTGGGTCTGCAACATGCTTGCAAGTAGGAAAATAAACTGCTCCCTGGGACAAAGTTCCATTAGAATGTCGGTGACCAGGGGAACATCACAGGGGGGAGTCCTTTCACCTCTCCTTTGGGTGCTTGTTATGGATTACATTTTGAAGAAACTGAGCTCCAGGGGAATAAGTGCCACAGCATATGCTGATGACCTAGTTATTATCATTCAGGGAAAGTTTTTAAACACTCTAAGTGAAATTATGGACAGTGCATTAAGAAAAGTCAATTTATGGGCAAAGGGCTGTGGACCTAACGTCAACCCCTCCAAAACGGAACTGGTACTCTTCACCAGAAAGCACAAGATACCACACTTTAACCTCCCTAAACTGGAAGGAGTGGAATTGCCTCTGTCTGACAAGGCAAAGTATCTTGGGGTCATTCTGGACAGAAAACTGAACTGGAATGCAAATGTAGTGGAAAGAATTAAAAAGGCGTATAACGCTCTTTTTATTTGTAAAAATAGTAGGCAGGACTTGGGGCCTAAAACCTGCTATGGTGCACTGGCTATATACAGTGGTGTTTAGGCCCATACTCACATATGGCGCACTAGTATGGTGGACGGCGACGAAGAAGAAAACAACAGTCGGCAAACTAGCGTCGGTGCAGAGAGCGTCCAACGTAGCAATAACGGGTGCACTTCGCAGCACCCCTACGGCAGCGCTGGACACCTTTCTACACCTTACGCCACTTGAGTGGCACATAAAGCAACTTGCAGGGAGTGGTGCACTACGGCTCACAACCCTGGGCTACTTTAGAGAGGGCAGTTTTGGACACTGTACAATACTAGCGGAGTTACTCCCGGGTGTACAGGTGCAAACTGATGAAATACACCCCTTGGTCGACTTCGACACTCCGTACGAAGTGTCATACCCGGAAAGATATGAATTGCAAAGGGATAAAGTAATTAAGCATTGCGAAATAGCGGTCTACACGGACGGCTCAAAAACAGCGGAAGGTACGGGTGCTGGAATCTACTCCGTAGATCCAGATCTAAAAGTGTCTATACGACTACCGGATACAAGCAGTGTCTTCCAATCAGAAGTTCTGGCTGTTATGAAGGCGGCAGAGCTAATGCGGATGAGATCTATATCTGGAAAGGATATAGCCATCTACATCGATAGCCAGGCTGCACTCAAGGCACTGGAATCTACGAGCATCAATTCTGAATTAGTCAGGACCTGTCGCACAATGCTTAAGGCATTATGCAGTCAGAACCGAGTGAGACTGTGCTGGGTACCAGGACACTGCGGTATAGTTGGAAATGAGCAAGCGGATGAGCTTGCGAGGATAGGCGGGGAATTGCATGACGAAGGAGATGTGGATATTAAACCACCTCCTTGCATCATAAAAAGCAATATTAGGAATAAAATAAACAAGGAAGCCGACCGGAGGTGGGAGGGCCTCACCGGTCACGCGGTATCTAAGGCACTTTGGCCGCAATACGACCGTAAAACATCTAGGGAAATCCTCAAACTAGGCAGGAAACAGCTCAGGACACTGATCGGCATATTATCAGGGCACTGTCTTCTTAGAAAACATGCAAGAAGACTAGGGCTAGCAGACTCGGACACTTGCAGATTCTGCAATGACATGCAAGCCGAAGAGGACATAACACATATACTGTGCGAATGTGAGGCAATATGTCGCAGTAGAAGGAAATTTTTGGGCAGGTACTTCTTCCAACATTTAGGGGAGATAGACAATACCAACTTCAAGGGGCTACTTGGTTTTTGCAGGGAAATTGGGGTTTTCTCAAGGGCAAGTGTTTAGGTGTTTTTCCATTGTAGGTCACTGCAATTGGTTCCCCCTAGGGATCGCGATGGGCCCTTATGGTGCCTAGTGCCGTATGAGTCATCTCATACCCCTTTTTAACCTAACCTAACCTAACCTACTCAAAGAGTTTGTTGACAAACTAACCCCGCACCTTCTGCTAAACTGGGCCATTTTCTCCAAGGATTTGCGCAACCAACCTTGAGGAATTTTTCCAACTGGTTAAGTGACATTGCAGAAGCTTCTTGTTCCGTCACAACGCCCGTAGTACGAAATGCTGTTGAAAAACGTGACAACAGACGTAATAATCATTTGTACACTCACGCTATGTGGGCGCAGTAGCGCAGTGGTTAGTGTGCTGGACTACTGTCTTCCCAGGTTCGATCCCCGGAAAAACACAAATTACATCTTAAAGTTTTTTCTACTGCGCCACCTCTCGCGAACGTCTGACAAACATCCGAGAGTATGGCTGTCATGAAAAAGCTTCTCAATTCAGCCGTTCGGACTCGGCATCAAATTGTAGGTCCCTTCCATTCGTCCCAAAAATAGAAACTCACACAAAACGAATGGTTGCGAGAAGCTTGGCCTTGGGTGTCACCCGCCTGTTGCGCCACCTATTTATTTTTTTTTTACACTCACGCTATGGCTATAGCCCCAATAAGCAATTCTCGTGGTTTGCAACAACAATCATGCTCTTGAAGCTTGTAATCAATTCCAAGACAGCGATCGTTCTGGCCGATGGAATATCGTTCGGAAATATAATTTGTGTCATATATGTTTGGCAAAGCATACTCATTTTCGATGCAGGGTAACAGCGATGTGTGGTATAAATGGATGTACACTGAGACACCATTCTCTGTTACACAAATATACAGTACATGATCATCAAGCAAATCATAACATTACTTCAACACAAGCATCTACCAGTACTGCGCAAGCTCCTCCGGCGTGAGAGAATGTTCAATAATGTCGATTTTCATTGGGCAAAAAATAAACACTTTTTTTAAGATTCAGAGCAGTTTTTCTTCTCTAGAAATCAGCTGTCTGTCAAAATCATTTTCCATTGGGCAAAAAAAAAGCACTTTTTTTAAGATTCAGATCACTTTTGCGAATCTCGATTCGAGAGAGAGATTCGCACATACTTTCACCAATACCAAAACAAGTGACATTTGTCAAACTTTGAGGTTAGTTATTGTTAGGGGAGACTGGGGCACATTTGAACGTGAGACACATTTGAACATTGCTAATAAAGCAACATTTAAAAAATATTTCAAATTACATATAAACCAAAATTTAAACATGGTAATACCGTGTTCTTTAGTCGTCAATGACTTTCGGATGTCTTTGCAGTCGTGTCGCCTGGAAGTAGCCGCATGAGGAGGTTTTCTGCTTAAATTGCATATTTTAATTGTTCTATTTGTAAGAGTGTACACATTTTATAGTGAACTTTTCTTTTTGTGTAAAATATATTTTTAAGGCACAACTTCATTTGAAAAAGTATAAAGGTACGTTTTTTGACAAATATGAAAAATATAAAAATTTGCGCGCATTTTTCTGTTGCTTGACTTATTGGGGCAGGGTTGAACAAAACAGTCGGGGCACATTTGAATAAGCGTTCTGTAAGTGGCATTGAACTAAAGGCTAAGCTACCACCACCAATTAACGCTCCGGGAACATCGAGGATGATAATTTCTGTCTTAATTTTTTCAAAATTTCTGTTGGGTTAATAAAATAACTCTTTTTTGTTTTTATAAAGTTTCTTCAGTTAAAGACCTTAAAGCAAAAAGAGTTCAAATGTGCCCCAGTCTCCCCTACCTATTGTGGAATAAATTTGAAAATTTAAAATGGATATTAATGTAGACGAATGGAGCGTCGTATGGGGTTGTTTTCATGGGGAAGGACGAAGTTCTAATTCAAAACAAAACAAGTAAGTAGTTATTGTATAAGTACAAGTAAAAAACTAACAATTAACAATTCAATTTTATGAGCACAAATTGGAACAGCTGACTGTCAAATCACACACCAACACAAATGCAAAAAAAATTGATCTCATTTCATGTTTCATTGGGCAGGAAAAATCTGAGATCTGAGGGCAAAACGGTAAAAGCCCAATGGAAATCGACATAAGACAACCATCTGGTCCGACAACTTTGGGATGCCATACAAGTCGAACTGATACTGACGATACAACTAATATTTTATTCCGAATTATACCGGTTACACTTTACGGAAACAACACTTCGCTAGACACTTTCGCTTTTCTGGATGGGGGTTCCTCCATGACATTGCTTGACGAAGAACTTCCTGATGAGCTGAACCTTCCTGGCAGATCCGAGGAACTTAGCTTAAAGTGGACATCCGACACAATACGTCTTGAAAAGAACTCGAGGATCGTCACTTTAGGCATAGCAGGTCACAATGGTGATTGTCAGAAGTGTGTTCTTCGGGACGTGCGTACGGTGAGTAATTTGAATCTACCAATACAATCAGTGTCGAGTAAAATGCTCAAAAGTCGGTATCCGTATATGAAAGGCTTACCAATTCCCTCGTATCAATATGCGCAGCCGAGAATCCTTATCGGTATGGACAATTGGAAGCTGGGGGTGCCTACTAAACTCTTCGAGGGTAATTGGTCCGAGCCGATGGCAACCAAAACACGCTTAGGCTGGTCTGTACACGGTCCTTAAACAAATGCTAAAAGAAAATGTAAAACTGGCGGATTTGTTTTAAGTATTCATCAAACAACTTACAGTGACAAGGAGCTTCACCAACTTGTGGAAAAATTTTTCTCCATTGAAAACATGGGTATTCGCATTCCAAACCACTAAATGATATCCGCTGAAGAAAAACGAGCAATCAGCATTCTTGAGTGTACTTGCGTTCACATCGATAAACATTTTGAGGCTGGCCTACTTTACTTTGGAAATTTGATGAATTTACTTTGCCTGACAGCTATTCAATGGCATACCGTCGCTTCCGCCTACTTGATCAAAAAATTCAAAAGGACGTTCAGCTGAGTAGAAAATTGAAAGAGCAAATTTCCAATTTAGTAGCGAAGGGAAATGCCAAAAAAGTGTCTGCTGAGGAGTTGAAGATCACTGATCGTGTCTGGTATTTTCCAATCTTTATAGTCAAGAACCCAAATAAGCCGGCAAAGGTGAGACTCGTTTGGGACGCTGCTGCCAAATCGAATGGCGTGTCTCTTAACGACTTACTTTTAAAAGGTCCAGACCAGCTAATTCCCATAACAACAATACTATATGGATTTCGTTGCGGAAGAGTGGCAATTTGCGGAGACATAGAAATGTTTCACCAGGTGCGGGTGTGTAAAGAAGACAGATCGGTGCAGCGTTTCTTGTGGAGAGACAATAATGATGTAGAAAAACCAAGTGTATTTGAAATGCAAGTTCTTACGTTCGGCGCGACATGCTCTCCATGCATTGCTCACTACGTAAAAAATCAGAATGCTATGCGTTTTACAAGTTGTATGCCGAGAGCGGTTAAGGCAATATTGCAGCACCATTACGTGGATGATTTTATTGATAGCACGGACACGGCAGACGAGGCTATCCAACTGGCAAAAGATGTTAGGTATATCCACGCGAATGCAGGATTTCACATTCGGAATTGGATGTCTAATTCACCAACTGTACTCGCCGCGCTGAAAGAGGAAAGCGATAAGTCGAATAATAGCAAAGCTTTTGGGACGAATGATGCCGACATAACCGTAACGGAGAAAAACTTGGGCATGCATTGGAATACCTCTGCTGATGTGTTTACTTACGTTCTTAACTTTAACCCCCAAAATCGAAACATACTTGCTGAGAGAAAGGTCCCAACCAATCGTGAGGTTCTCAAAATATTGATGTCGATTTTGGACCCCATGGGATTTCTTTCTCATTTTTTGGTGTTTGTCAAAATTCTTTTGCAAGATATTTGGAGGAGCGAGATAGGCTGGGATGACGACCTTCCGGCACCATTGTTTGAGAGATGGCTACGATGGCAGACCCTGCTAAAAAGGGTTACTGAAGTCCAGATTCCAAGATGCTTCAATGCCTTCAATCTGAGCCAACCGGGAATTTCGGTCGACGCGAGCGAAAATGCTTATGCAGCGGTGTCTTACTTTCGAATTATTCATCCTAATGGTGTCGAAATAACTATAGTGGCTGCGAAAACTAAGGTGGCTCCACGACGTCCATTGTCAATTCCTAGGCTTGAGCTTCAGGCCGCAGTCTTGGGAGTACGGTTAATGAATTCTATTTGCAACGCACATAGGTTTACAATCAGACAAAGGCTCTTATCGACTGACTCTACGACTGTGCTTGCTTGGTTTCGTACTGACCCTCGTAATTTTTAGCAGTTTGTGATGTACCGAGTAGGGGAGATTTTGGAATCTAGTATTTTGGAATGGAACTGGGTTCCTTCGAAATTAAATGTAGCAGATAAGGCGACAAAGTGGAACTCCGATCTTGACTGGGAAGCAAGTGGGGAATGGTTTAATGGACCTGCCTTTCTTCAAAAGGACTCAACGGAATGGCAGCGGATGCCAACAATCTTACTAGCGGAAGGATAAATTTTGGCCCCACCTGCTACAAATCAGTGAAGTCAAATGCTTATCTAAGACAATTGATGCGAGAAGCAGTTTGGAGAAGCTTGGTGCGTTCTGTAGCTTATGTCTTCATGTATATCGACATATTAAAGCAAGGTAAAGAAGGATGTAGCTTTAGAAATATAAGAACAATAAGGCATGGAAGTAAAACGCAAATGAGGTCAATTGTCATTTCATCTTCAGCGGCAATTAAAAAGGCTCAAATACTTCTATATCGCCAGGCCCAGTTTGAAGTATATTCCGAAGATATTGGCCATTTAAAACGAAGTTCGGAAAAACCATCACCTATTTCTAAGAGTAGCCCTCTCGCGAAGCTATCGCTTTTCTTGGATGAAGATGGAGTTTTGAGAATGCAGGGCAGGATTGCTTTCGCCGATTTTGTGGCAATGGACTGCAGGACGCCGATTATTCTTTCGAAGTCGCATTATGTTACCTACTTGATAGTCGACGCTTTCCATCGCAAATACCATCATTGCAATCACGAGACGGTTCTGAATGAAATCCGACAAAAATTTTACATCGCAAAGCTGAGAGTTCTTCTGAAATCCGTAAGAAAAGGCTGCCAAGTCTGCAAAATTCGGAGTGCTCGTCCACAAGTTCCCGAAATGGCCAATTTACCACTAGCAAGGCTAGGAGCATTCAACAAACCTTTTTCATTCGTAGGTGTGGACTACTTCGGCCCAATTATTGTCACCGTTGGACGGTTTAACGGTTCGAGCGGTATATATAGAGGTTGTTCATAGCTTGACAACAGATTCTTTCATCATGTGTTTAAGCAATTTCATTGCGCGTCGGGGAACGCCTCTTGAAGTATATAGCGACAATGGGACAAATTTTTGGGGTGCGGAGAAGGAGCTGCGAGAGGAGTTAAAAAAGGTTGACTTGGGACAGGTTGCAAATGAGTTCATGTCAGCAGAACTTAAGTGGAGGTTTAACCCACCGTCAGCCCCACATATAGGCGGCGCGTTGGAAAGGATGATACGATCTGTAAAATCCGTCTTCTACCAAATACTTCCTTCGAGAAAAATCGGGGACGAAACATTGCGGAGCGCACTTATTGAGGTCGAACACATTATAAATTTAAGACCATTAACGTTCGTATCCCTAGATTCATCTGATGATGAAGAGCTTACACCAAACCACTTCCTCCTTGGGACTTCCAATGGATCGAAACCACCTTGTGACCCGAACGTTTTCGACTTCGTTGGAAGCAATCACAAATACTAGCAGAAATGTTTTGGAAGAAGTGGGTTAAAGCGTTTCTACCAACTTTAAACCGGAGATCGAAATGGTTCAGCAAGGTAAAGCAAAGGTGCAAACAAAAAGCGGTCTGTATGAGAGACCTGCCGCTAAGTTGGCGGTATTGGATGTTACTGGTAGAGACGAGGAAAGGAGTAAGACAGATGCGGGTTTCAGTCAGCTTACTGGGGGCGGTATGTTAGCGCCATCTACCTGCGAACTACCCTACCGTCATTAGGTTTCAACCTTAAACAAAAGTACACTATGTAACGTAAATGCATTTTTTTTTTTGTGCACGTCATGTGCAACACTTAACATAACCTCTTTTTTTGTAAACCATTGCTGCATGCACTACATCGTGCGCATTAAACTTAATTTTTTTGATTAATCTAAACTAAGGTAATTCATTTTTGTATTTTAAATTGTGCTTTAATTAATGAAATAAATTTGTAGAATTTTTAAGCCGCACAAGTGGAAATAAGCTAAGTGTTTTCTTAACAGCAGCGGCTCTGAAAACTTAGGCAACAGGGTGGAATCGTGAATCGTGATTGGACAAATTTTATTTTATTTCGAAAAAAAGTTATTTGCTGTTCGCGTTTTAGTCTAAAAAATCGAATATGTTTTCTAATTGAAAATTCTTGTTCAATTATTGCGACAAGTTCCATTCGTGCTGGTGATGTTTCTTTTTGTTTTGATACGTGATATGCGTTTAGAAACTTTTAATTACAGCTCTAATTTATTATTGTTCCTTGTGTGTGACCCAAAATTGGATAAAATAATCTAGTTTTATGTGTGTCATGGACAAATTCTTAAAAAAAAATCAAATAAATGGTCTTCCGGTATAAATGATACCTATTTGTTTTGTTCTTCTCTTTTTATCTCCATAAGGCCAGGATCAGCAACATTAAGTTCAGTTACTTTCAGGCAAAGGTTTTCTAAGCGAAGTTTGCATTAAGTGTACCTTACATATTTGTTTTTTTTTTATTTAAAATATTTTTATTTACACAAAAAATCTGTCGGAAAACAGCCAATGTCAATTTCAGTAGAAGAAAGTACTAGTTTTTCTGTATTTTCTGTAATAGTTTTTCCTTATCTGCACACCAACCCTGTTTAGTAAATCAACAGTGGAAAAATGTTTATAAATAACAATTTTAGCAAAGTAGCGTAGAGGTTGAGTAAATTCTTACGCGATGTTTAACTAGATAAGCTCTCTAGCATTTTAAGGAAAACTATTAAATACGGCTGGAATTCTTTTATCCATTTTTTATTAAAAATTGTTGGTTCAACAAATGCAACACAATTGATAAAAAGCAGTTGCCTCATTTTGATAATCAGGACAACTGCAACACAACTCACTTGTCTTCTATAATATATACACACAACTAAAAAGACAACAATTTTATTAGTTGTCTAGTCTACTCATGGGCTAATGGTTGTCCTTTGACGGACAACTAGTCGTAATCGATAATACCAATTTGAGAAAATCAAATTTGGTTGTAGTTGTCTTCTATAAAAGGAGCAATATTTTATTGACCATAATTACTATCTTACGGTCCACCAATTCGGTTTCCGGTATACCATCATATTCTTGATATTTAAATGAGATCGTCGAAGTACTGCAAGGAGAATCTTCCTCCATCTATGTAGTGGACGGTGTTCTGCTGTCAGACATATAGATGGACTGCCGTTCTATTGACCCCCTTTTTTGAAGACGACTTACTTTCGTCCAAATCGGAGGAATCCAACAAAAGTACAAATATCTGGCCGTAGCCCTAATGCGGTGAATACTTCAGCTCAATCTCCATCACTTCCAACTAGGCTTGCCACCTTTTATAAAATCTCGTGAAGGACTTAAAAAATAAAACTTATATTTTTTAAACATAAAGACCGAAGATATGATGTAATTAGAAAGCTACATTTTAACCACTGAATTTTTACTTTTTTGTACATTTCACTTAATGTCAAGGGCACGGGCTAATATTTTGTATTTAAACATTTATTTACTTATCTAATTTTTTTTTTTTACAAAAATCGCGCGAGGTTGGGTAAATGTAGGATAACCAGAAATCTTTTGAAGAAAGTAGTTATCAAGCATGAAAATCCCGGACTTTCCCGGACAAAATAGGATCTAAAAAAGAGTACAAAACTAGGACAAAATGCGTTAGATACATATTTTAAGGCCGTGTGCCAACTGCGCTGAATAATTATTCTCGGCTGATTTTCTGACACATACGAATTTCGAATCGCTTCACTCTCGACGATGAAAAAATTAAAAACCCGGACAATCTAGAAAAACTATCCCGGAAGTTCCCCTCATAGGCCGAAAGGAGTACATGTCCGAGAAAACCCGGACGGATAGCAACGCTAGGTATATGCAATGTTTATGTCATGTTTTACCGAAAAAAAATTAGATATTGATTAAACTTTTTGTATTTATTGCACATTTGGTTAATATAAAAAAAAACTATTTTGGAAAAATTTGACGGAAATATAGCGCCAAATTGTTTTTGCAGATTTGAGCTATCTATTACATTTTGCCGCATTTCGGGATCTTTCCGAAGCAGCAGCGTACTGCAAAACGGAAAGTAGAGCGACATTTTTCGTTCATGATTTCGTCGTGTGTCATTTTTGTATGCGATTTTTCGTTCCGCAGCGGCTTTAACGTTCAATGCAGATGCTGAAGTTCCTGAAGAGATGGGAAACATTAAACTCTCCTGCTGTTTTGCATGTGCTACAATTTATATTAAAACTTGACTCTAAAGAAATCTGTTGCCACATTTGTAAAATTAAACCGTACTCTTTGAGAAGTGAAAGGAATTATATTTTTTTGTTATAGATAGCAATTATGTTTGTGGAGGACATTTTTCTTTTTGTGGAGGACGGAGGACATCACCAAGGACATCCAAAAGGAGGACTGTCCTTCTCAAAGGAGGACGGGTGGTAAGCCTACTTCCAACCCTCATCTCCCATCCTCCTTGTCGCATTCGTAATGTAATTAAAATAGCATCGACTGTCTTAGCATTATCACTCTTTAGGAATACATCTATGTGATCAGGATCACAAATAGCCAATCTATGGTATGAGTGTGCCTGCGGTTCGTAGGCAGCTACACTTCCTATTTACTTACTCAAAAGTTGAGAATAAGTAGATAATATATTAAATCACAAAAACTCCTTATCAGACGTGTTCTAGAAAAATACCTTACAAATCTTATAAAAAATGCTTTTGCAGAAAAGTCGATTTAGAACGGTAAAAAAAAACTACTATGTACACATTCCGTCAGTATGAAAACTGGGCAACAACAAACAAACAACAGGCGGATCTATATTCCGAATATCAAAGCCTGCCGAATTGCGTAGTGAAATTACTTCATATCATCTGATTTCAATACCAACACTCACCCCTATTGTCGTCGTTTTCTGTCGCAAATGACTGGCGACATTTGGAATTTGGTATTGTGTATTTGTATTTTGTATTTTGAAACGACTCGACTCTCTGACCTCTCACATTCCACATACATTCCACAAACTATGACTCATGTGGTTTGACATTTCAGTCGACGAATTTATATTTAATCTGGTGTGTTGTTTGTGAGTTGGTTAATTATTTAATAAAACAAATCAAAAATGAATAGTTTTAAGATGTTTTTTGAAAGCAGTGACGAAAAAGAAACCCAGAAAAAAGAGCTGGTAAAGAAGGAAGGAAATTCTAACCAAATACATGACATTGGATTTGCCCGACGTTAAGTGAGTGGTAGAAATAATTTAAATTGCAAACTGTTTTAATAACAATAATTATTTTTAGATTTAAAATGTGTTTTAGGCTATCGAAGTCGAAGGTGGTCCAGGACAATTCAGAGATAAGGTTATGCCGTCCCATTGCCGATTAACATCACTTTTGCTAGGCCTTCGTGAATGATTTTGACAAAGGAATATTTTTCTGCATTTCGTTCACCAAATGTAGAAATTGTCTTTTATTTGTTATTTCCATTCTGCAAATAACTATAATTGTATTTTAGTTAATTAAAAATTAAGTACACATACTTTTTTTAACACATTATTACACAGTCGTCCGCAAAATAGTCGACGAAAGAAATGTATAATTTCCCAACAAACGTCGTCACAAAACGCTTTACGCAATACCGACGATCGTCGTCGAAAAATAGAATCCACATTTTTTGGCATTTCAGACGCTATTTGTCGATCGTCGCCGCAAAACGACAAAAGTCGTTTTTTTTTATTCGCCAATACCAAACAGTCGTGTCGTTTTTTTTTTAGAGTCGTACACGACAACGACAATAGGGGTGACTGTCGGAGTTCTTCGAAAACGTTCTTCCAAATTATCTTCACTCTCTCTCTCTTGCCCGTTTTGTCTAATTGATCCCGCAGCCACTGAGCAAATAAAGAGAATTGGTTCCGGTATACCACTGAAAATTTTCACACATTGTATACGAATTTGCATCGTACCACAGATACTATAGTTGCATAGATATCGCACCCAGAGGAAACAAAAATGATCATTTTTCAACTCAATGGGACGTACCGCTGCGTCCCAGGAAACTAGCGTGAATCATACTCAGACATGATGTTTCCACAGATACCACAGATACAACAGACTTTACCTTTGATCGTTATGTGAGCTGTGAGTTGCATTCGAAAGATAAATACATTGAATTCGTTTCCGTTTGCCAGTTAGCCAACGCCAACAGCAACTATTTTTTTTTTTTGCGCCAACCACAGGACCAAGGAACGCTAAAGTTCTTTCCTCTTCTACTAAGAGCTCGTTCAACATCTTCGAGGATACAGAGAGATTGTTTTGTACAGACCTTTTAACACTTCTCCAGAAGGCAAAGAAGGTTGTTCCAGGGAGCTACGGTCTTCTCGACGATAGGGCGAAGACATTAATACTATTTGTGAACTATGTTCTCAATAAATAAGCTTAGCATTATAACCTACAATGTTAACTCTATTATTTATCAAGTCTAAGAAACCCGATATTCTTCTCTTACAGGAAACAAGATTGACTGAAAGGAACAAATACAAACCGAACGGCTACAAAAGCTTCAGAAAGGATAAGTCAATAACAAGAAGGGGAACAGCAGCATTTTTCCGTGAATCACTCAAGACGGATGAAGAATTAATACCTGGACTGATATCTATGGAAGCAACAGCCGTTGTCATCACCGTTTCTGATGTGGAAACTCCGTGTACAATCATTATAATGCAACAAGGGACAGCATTCAACGAGACCTTAGTACTACAAGTAATGTGTGCAGCCAACACACATACTGTGTTATTGGTGGCGATTTTAATGCCAGACATCAGCTCTGGCAGGATGACCTTACTTCCCCCCAGGGAACTGCGGTTGTGGACTGGCTACACGGAAATTCTCATCTGCACTCACTGGTTGTTATATCTCAACCACAAAGGACTTTTCCAAGAACACCATCGACTTTAGATTTCTTTCTGGCATCCTCTAATTTTGTAAGCATCCTGCCAGATTTTCAGAATTACTCCTGCCTTGCGCATATAAGTGATTCTGATCATTTGACTGTGGAGCTTCGAATTAGACTGAATCGAAGAATAGTCCTGGAACGTCCTGAACCGGAGCTACATACCAGGTTCAACAAAATGAATTGGGAACGATACCGTTCAGAAATTGAGTCAAATCTCCAACTACCATCAGTTGACGACAATCTTACCAAAAATGAGATTGACGGAGTCATTAATCAATTTGAAGCAACAGTGAACGCAGCCATAGAGAGACAGGAAAAACCCCACACTAGCAGAGACAGATATGACAAGCTGCCCTAGCATATACAGGCAATATATGCTCACAGACAACGGCTACGGAAACGACTACAACGAATACTTCACCGGACATATCATACGATAAACGATGAATACAGAAGCGTGCACTCCCAACTACAATGCACAAATTATATGTTTCAACAAGCGGTTAGGCACTTCAGAGAAGAAAACTTCAGGAAGAGGCTAGAGGACATCAAACCAGGACCAGAAGCCTTTCGCAAGATCAATTCCCTTGTTGGAAGATCAAGAACGCTACCAGAAATTGTTAATCATGGACCGATTGCAATGACTACTCCAGCTGAAAAGGCCGAAGCTTTTGCAAGGCATTTCGAGAGGAACTTCACTCCTCGGCCATCTTTGCACCTTCCAGCATTTCTCGAAGAGGTTGAATCCAAAGTACAGGAGGCAACTAGAGCTACCGAACACATCACAAGGTTTTGCAGGGAAAACGATTTGTGTATTTTGTTCTAAATGTACAAATTTCACTTGTGTATGGCCATACACAAATGACCTATACACAAATCAATTGGTGTATACAGATTTGTGGCTCAGACGATTTGTGTATTCCTACACAAATGGAATTTGTGAAAAATTTGTGTATTGGCTAGGCTAGATTGTTTTTGATTCGCTCGTGTTTGACGTATAGGTAGGTAGGTAGGTAGGTGGCGCAACAGGCGGGTGACACCCAAGGCCTAGCTTCTCGCAACCATTCGTTTTGTGTGAGTTTCTATTTTTGGGACGAATGGAAGGGACCTACAATTTTATGCCGAGTCCGAACGGCTGAATTGAGAAGCTTTTTTCATTACAGTCATACTCTCGGATGTTTGTCAGACGTTCGCGAGAGGTGGCGCAGTAGAAAAAACTTTAAGATGTATGTCATATATATATAAATAAAAAATTGCTTGGATTCGGTCAGGTTTCAAATTTAACAAAGTTGATTATAAAATGTGTTGCGGTTATTTTGGCAGCGTATTTACTCGAAAGTGAAACGGAAGACGAAAGCCAACAAGTCATCAAGTTGTCACGCAAGCGACGTACTTGTTGGAGAAAAGATTGGCTTGGCCACCATAAGTGGTAGGTACATAGTTCCAGAGTTGGAACTACTTCTATACGGAATTACTCTAGATGCGCTGAATCCAATAATGCTGCTCGCCCGAAATACAAACGAGCTTCGCGGATGCGTTCATGACTGAAAAAGGAATAGCGTCATAATTCTACCCAATTGGGTAATTTGGCTCAAGTATTTCAACTTTGGCTCAATACTCCGAGCCAAATAGAAATAGCTCACACCTGTCTTAAACCTTAAACAAAAAAAATATTAAGAAATTAAAATTTACTCGACTTAACCCTGTCACTAAACAATCGGCGTTAAATCAATACCTTTCTGCTCTTCGCTGCTAACATGGTCATCCTTGGATCCTCTCAGACTGAACTTCAGCGAGCACTCGATCGGTTTGAGATGAGATGAAGGTTAAATAAATAAAATAAATAGGTGGCGCAACAGGCGGGTGACACCAAAGGCCTAGCTTCTCGCAACCATTCGTTTTGTGTGAGTTTCAATTTTTGGGACGAATGGAAGGGACCTACAATTTTATGCCGAGTCCGAACGGCTGAATTGAGAAGCTTTTTCATGACAGTCATACTCTCGGATGTTTGTCAGACGTTCGCGAGAGGTGGCGCAGTAGAAAAAACTTTAAGATGTAATTTGGGTTTTTCCGGGGATCGAACCTGGGATCTCGCACAGTAGTCCAGCACACTAACCACTGCGCTACTGCGCCCACGAGATGAAGGTTAACGTTAACGTGAACAAATCTGAAGTGATCGTTGTCTCCAGAGCGCCTGCTCAATGGACTCTGCATGTTAGGGGAGTTCCATTGAAACGCGTAGAAAGGTTTAATTATCTCGGAGTCTTATTCACGAGTGATGGAAGCCAGCAATGCTGAGTTTTTGATTTTTTGACGCATGTCCCCAACTACAATCCCACAATGTGCTATGGAATCCATACCATCAAGCAGGCGTCCTCTAGGTAGACCCATAATGAAATGGTTAGATCAAGCTCATAATCTCTCCTCTACCCGTATGGGGACTACTACTTACCTACTTATCGGGCTCCCGACCCGTGAAGAGTCTCTGGCTGAGACACTGCAGCCTTCCATCCTCTACGATTCCGGGCACGCTGCTTCCAATTGTCCAGACCAAGCGCTCTGGCATCCGCGATGGCTTGGTATTTGAAACGGAGGTTCGGTCTTCCTTGTCTTCTCGAACCTGGGGGCTGGGATTCGAAGACCCTCTTAGCTGGGGCATTATTGTCCATTCGCTCGATGTGGCCAATGTAGTCGACGTGTTTTGGCTTTTTGGACTACATCCACATCTTGGTACAGCTCATAGAGTTCGCGGTTGTATCTTCTCCTCCATTCGCCCTCCTCGCACACAGGACCAAAAATCCGCCGAAGTATTTTTCTTTCGAAGGAGCCCAGTATCAGCTCTCCCTCTTGCTTATCGTCCAGCACTCGGCGCCATAAAGCAGAACTGGCAGGATAAGGGTTTTGTAGAGCACACATTTCGTCTTTCGAGTTAGGAGTTTTGAACCCAATTGTTTTGCCAAACCGAAGTAGCAACGGTTTCCTAGGGTGTCATTCGTGGAGTTTACGTTTACTCCGAGGTAGGTGAACTCCTTAACTACCTCGAAATTGTTGCTATCAATAGTAACGTTTTGTCCTAGGCGGTGGACAGATGCTTGTTTGTTTGTTGATAGCATGTACTTAGTCTTGTCCTCATTTACTTCAAGCCCAACAGATTTCGCCTGTTCTTCAATCGCCGTGAACGCTTCTATCACGGCACGCTGGGAGCGACCGATGATGTCAATATCGTCCGCATAGCCAAGCAGCTGGACGGACCTGTTGAAGATAGTGCCTTCCGTGTTGACACCTGCCCTGCGCACTATCTGCTCCAGTATGAGATTGAAGAAGTCGCATGATAGAGCGTCTCCTTGCCGAAATCCGGTGCATGTTTGAAAAAGTTCGGAAGAGCTGCTTCCAAACTGCACAGCGCGTGTTTTCCTGCGTCACGCGACACAGCTGAATCAGTTTTGCCGGGATTCCAAATTCGGCCATCGCCATATAGAGCTCCTGACGATGTATGCTATCATACGCGGCTTTGAAGTCGATGAATAGGTGGTGAGTTTCGACTTGAAATTCGTTGGTCTTTTCCAAGATTTGCCTCAGTGTGAAAATTTGGTCTATAGTCGATCTGCCGGGCCGGAAGCCACTTGATCTTGTATGCGACATTTAGCAAGGATATGCCTCGATAGTTCTTGCAAGACATAGGATCGCCTTTTTTGTAGATGGCGCATATGGAGCTGATAGACCAGTCATCGGGCATGTTTTCTTCCACCCATACTTGGTTGATGATTCGGTGCATGCTCCCTACCAAAACATCACCACCGTATTTAAAGAGCTCCGCTGGTAGACCATCAGAGCCTGCGGCCTTGTTGTTCTTAAGCTTTTTTATAGCTAAGCCAACTTCTTCTATACTAGGTGGTGGAACTAGTTCTTCATCGACTGGACGTGGGTTCTCTTCTTGCCCTATCACTCTCTCTACATGATGCCCATTAAGCAGCTGCTGGAAATGCTGCTTAAACACATCTACTATTCCCTGCGCTTCGGTGACTAGGTTCCCTTCGCTATCTCGAAGAGCCTGCGTTCCGGTTTTGTAGCCAGCAGCCAGTTGCTTAGCTTTTTTATAAAACCTCCGGATGTTATTACGATCGCGCGACTCTTCGATCTCCTTGAGCTGGGAAGCTGCGTAAGCCCTCTTCTTTCTACGCAGGATCTTCTTTTCCTCCCTTCTCCTGGCTCGATACTCTTCTCTCGCTGCCCTTGTTTTGCGCTGCAGCGCTTTCTTGTGTGCATCTTCTGTCACCTTTTTCCTGTACACGCATTCATCATCATACCACGGGCTCTTTCTCTGGGGTGGCTGGTACCCTACGGTGGTTTCGGCTACCTCTTTGATGATGTCGCGATACTGGCACCACTGATTGTTGGCGTTTGTGGTAGGTGAGTGCACAGAGGAGAGTTTCATACTCAGGCGCTCGCTGTAGGCTCTGGCTACTCCAGGTGTGCTAAGGCGTCAAACGTCGAATTTCTTCTTCTGGGCAGTTCGCAGCTTCTTTTCGTTGGACAGTCGAGCTCTGAATTTAGCCGCAACAAGAAAATGGTAACAGTCGACGTTTGCCCATCGGAATGTGTGCACGTCGAGGATGTTGGATGCGTGCCTCGCATCGATTAGCACATGGTCGATTTGGTTAGCGGTTCGACCGTCTGGAGACCGCCAGGTTGCTGTGTGGATCCTTAGCCTTGGAAACCTACTGCTACTTATCACCGTATTACGAGCTGCTGCAAAATCGATTAGTCGGTAGCCGTTGTCTGTTGTCGTTTCGTGGATTCTGTGCTTACCAACTAATCCGCCAAAGATGTTTTCCTTTCCGACTTTAGCATTGAAATCCCCGAGTACAATTTTTACATCATACTCCGGACAGGAGTAACTGGTCGTTATGCTTCCTCGATAACGACGTGGATGCCGCCGCTGATATGGTAACAAGTATAATCACCTTAGGTATGAAATCCTTTATCCCTAACAGGATAAAGAGTAGCAAATCAAAAGAAAACGCATGGTACGACTTGAGCTGTAAAGAGGCTTTTAGATTAAGGGAGTTGAGTTTTCGGTCTTACAAAGCCAAAACATCTGAGGAAAACCGAAAGAAGTTTAAACAAGCCATAAATGACTGCAATGCCCTCATAAAGCGTGTCAAATTCTCCTTTGACCAAAAACTGAGGCAAAAAATACTACAATGTCCCAAGGGTAGTAAAAACTTTTGGTCATTTGTAAAAAATATTAAGAATTCGGCCTCATCAGCGATCCCAACGCTCATTTACAATGACACTCCAGCTGTCAGCTCTTTAGACAAAGCTAATCTACTCGCTGCACATTTCGCAGCCAGCTCGATGCTACCAGATTGCGTTTTGTCTGCACCTGTACACGAGTGCGTCGAATTTACCATGGGACCAATCCATTTCCGCACTCGTACAGTCGCAAGAGTACTTTATGATCTGAACATAAATAAATCCGCTGGTCCAGACTGTATCTCCCGCATCGTTCTGAAGAGGTGTTCTTCTTCTCATGGCAACAGGTCCACTGGTGATTTGATGACTTATCTCACCGAGAAGTGGAACCAATCTCTTCATCCCTTCGGTGAATCGAAGATTGTTGCGCTTGATATTTCAAAGGCATTTGACGGAGTTTGGCACCAAGCTCTTTTGTCGAAAATGCGTGCTTATGGCATCGATGACTCTCTTATTCAATGGATTAGAAACTACCTTTCTGGCCGTTCAATTCAAGTTGTTTTGTCTCCGACTCTCTTTCTCATTTTTATAAATGATCTCTTGTCTGCAACTTCTAATCCTAATGCTCTTCGGCCGTAGAACTGGAACGGCAACGTATGTTAAGATCATTAAATTCCGACCTCAAGAGCATTTTAAAATGGGGTTCAGCCAATAGAGTGGAATTTAATGCTTCAAAAACACAATGCTGTCTGCTGTCTCTAAAGCGAAACCCAAACCTACAGCCATTATCCATGAATGGCACTTGCACCACCGAAACCGAAAGACTTTCCATTCTCGGTATGTGCGTCCATAACAACCTTCGTCGCCAAGAATGCTACGAAATGTCCAGGTTTTCTTAAACGGTGTAAGAAATATTTTACACCTTCTGATCTGGCTACAATATATAAGGCGTTCATTCGCCCTAAACTTGAGTACAATTCCCACATCTGGTCTGATGCACCAAAAACTATATTGCACTTACTGGATAGGATCCAAAATCATGCGTTAAAACTAATCGAGGACACAAATATTTCGAATTTTATTCATTCGCTTGAACATCGTAGAAACGTTGCGTGTCTCGCTCTGTTTTATCGCTTTTTCAACAAACAGTGCTCAAACGAAATTGTCAGCTGCATTCCACCCCTTCAGCAATTTAACCGCAATACTCGCCATGCTAGGAATGCTCATCAGTTTACCATACAGCCTATCTTCGGACGTACTATGAAATACAGAGACTCTTTCATAAGCCGTACAACACGAATGTGGAATGCCTTGCCCGGCTCTGTCTTTCCTCCTCAGTACAATTTACAGATATTTAAAACAAATGTGTATCGGAATCTCCTATCCTCTCTATCCCAATTTCCTTAATGCCCGCGCTGTGTAAATCACATTACACTTAAGAGTAGTCATAACCTCTTTAGCGCGTAGGCTCCATCCAGAAGGTCATAAAACTCCTCCTTTATAGGATCTTCAGCCTCGTCGGTAGGGGCGTGTACACATATTAGGCTTATGTTTTTGAAAGCAGCTTTGATGCGGATCACAGAAAGGCGATCACTTATCGGCTTGAAGTCAATAACTTTTGTCCTAAGCCGATTTCCCACGACGAATCCGCATCCTAATACATGCAGCCTTTTGTTGCAGCTGTAATAAATGTCGATATCTTTTCTTTTCATCATGCCTGATCCTATCCATCGTATCTCCTGGATCGCGGTAATGTCTGCCTTGTACCGCATGAGGACAGACTCAAGTTTTTGAGTGGCACCTGGGGTGTAGAGTGTTCTTACATTCCAGGTACATACTCTTAAATCATAGTCCATTGACGTTCCGGGTCTGGTTGCCATTTAAGGAGTTCCGTTATCCGAGGCTGGATGCGTCTCTCTCATAACTATTTAATTTTTTCTATGGTCGGGAAGTTTCCCTGACGGCACAACCCCCAACCTGGAGGGCCAGGCCCTGTTTTGACCCTAGGACAGCGGGTCGGATATTCCGATGTCAGTAACCCAATTTTGGGATATGAGCGCTGCCGTTGACCCGTTTAGGGTTCGTCCGCCACCAACTCTTTTCCAACACCCTGGCTCAGTATTGGAGATCCCCATAGACCTGGTATCCAAATATGTCGAAGCAGCTCATACAGGGATTACACTTTAGTTGGACCTAACCGGAACTGTAGACGCCACCGTTGATTCCATCTAGGGAATTCATCCGCTGCCGCCTGAAACAAGAGGAAGTGTCTTAGTGCGTAGACACTCCTCCCCCCATCTCTCGTTCGCTGCCACCCGTATGGGGACTGCATTGATGATTTAGAGTCGATGTTGGAGAATCGAGAGCTATGGAGGGTCCACTTGAGCAATCTACATCCGCGAACCACTTCATGGACCATTGAAAATTAATAAATGAATGAATGTTTCCTATTCAGCAGTCTGGTTTACATTGCTGACAAGGGAAACATTTCCATGGGCACAGAAGTAAACGTCTTTACCAATTTGGGATGACGAAAGTCAGTCCCCTCGGGAGTTTTGTTTAGATCGGTTCAAAATCCAAACTCAAAAACTAAAAAATAAGAAGAAATTCAGCACACACACCAAAGCCCACAACTTTAACTAAAATGGCTCAAACTTGTGTGAAATGGCTCGGAGAATGGCTCAACTCCAAAATTTCTCCGGAACAACGCTATACTTATTCATATCTCAGGAATGCAACTACAAAAAACTACATTTCAAGTACAGTGCAGTATGGCACAGAAATCCAATTGTAAATTGCGTTAGTCTTAGCTGTGCTGTTCAACTCAACAAAAACTTAGTTCCAGTTGCATTTCAAGTGCAGCGCAGGATCGCACAGAAATTCAATTGTAAATAGCGCTAGGAGTAGTGCCACAAAACAAAAACCTCAGTTGCAATTGCATTTCAACATTTCAAGAGCAGCGCAGAAATAAAACCGAAAACACAGCAGTGTTCCGGTAAAAATTGCTTTTCGTTGGGCCGCTTTCAAACACGAATGAACCACACTTTGTCGGCCCTATTTTTATACTTTCCAAATCATTTATTTGGTAGTTGAAAGTGCGGATGCTAAAGTGTATATATCTACCTAGGTTTCAGTTTATTTCAGTTTATTTTATTTGGCAAAGTACAAGTAAGAACAAAAGTCTTTTATAGTACATTAAGGCTCAACAAAGATACATTAAAATTGCATTAATTTACACAATGAGCAAAGTAAGAAAAACTAATTAAATACATAAAAATTGAGTAAAAAATATCTACGTCTAAATAGAAATAATGCAGGGATGTTGGAATTGGACTAATAAGGAGAGGACAAGAGAGAAGAGGGGAGAAAATTAGGATAGAAAAGAAAGTAGTACAGTAAACAGTGAAAAAACAAAAAGAAAAAAAGAGAAAGAATAAAAAATAAAAAACGAAGTAGATTACATTACTGTGAAAAATGTGCAAATAGTGCACTTTTAAATTTTTCGGCTCCTATTATTTGTTTAATGGAGACAGGTAGAGAATTCCAAAGTCTGGCAGTGTGGACAAGAAAGAGGCGTGAAGTGTTTAAAAAAGTTAGAGGAAGGAGTTATTAGGTTGAATGTACGTGGTGACTGGACAAATTGCAATTTCTCGAATAGATATTGTGGTGAACGATTATTTATTATTTTGTGCATGAATACACAGCACCTAATTTCCCTAAAGTTTTGAAATGAACAACCAAGGACAAGTTTGTGGTAGACAGAGACATGGTCATATCTTCTCATTCCATAGACATATCGCACCATATCATTAAAACAAACAAGCAACTTGTGTTGTGATTGGGAGTCTAATTTAGGATATACAACTATGGCATAATCAAATATTGGCACAAGCAAAGTCTTAATTAACCTGAGTCTAGTATCCACAGGTGTAAAACTGGAAAACATCCAAAGCTTACGTAACCCTGAATAAATACGCGCTACGATCAAATTTGCATGGTCAATATAGCGGAAAGGGATCTATTCAATTTGTACCCAAGGTTTACAACTGTATCGGAAAATTTAAGCCTACAAGAATTTATATAAATAGGGGGTATCTCTCCAGGGTCATACTGCTTTTTAGAAATCATAATTAATTGCGTTTTTACCGGATTCATGATAAGACCATTATTTTGAGACCTTTTCACTATAGAAGATAAATCAGAATTAAATCTATCAACGAGATCTTCCATTAAACCAATTGGTCGAGAAAGGTATAACTGTGCATCATCCGCATATAGATGTATAGATGCATTGCTGCACACATGTGGTAGGTCATTAATGTAAAGACAGAACAAGATTGGGCCAAGAATGGAACCCTGCGGTACCCCAGCAAGTATATTTTTTGGCCGGGAATATTTTTGTTCAGAAAAAACCTTTTGAAAACGATTCGAAAGGTAGTTCCTAATTAGATGCACTGAGTTATCGCTTAACCCAAAGTACAGCTTTAACTTTATACATAAAATGTCATGATTAACTGTATCAAAGGCCTTTGAAAAGTCAAGCAAGCATAGCAGCGTAAGAAATCCCTTATCGTACTCCATTCTGATATCGTCAAGCACTTTTATCATAGCCGTTGAGCAGCTATGTTGAGCACGGAATCCAGACTGCACTGGAGACAATAAATTGAAGCGATTTAGGTGGTCAGAAATCTGCTTGGCAATAATTTTTTCGAAAACCTTAGACATGCATGGTAAGATGCTAATTGGGCGATAGTCAGTGGTGGATGAGGGATTAGCTTTTTTTGGCACCGGGATGACCTTGGCTTGTTTCCAGCAATCAGGAAAAGTGGAAGACGCGATACAAAAATTAAACAAATGAGTGATACAACCTACAATATGGGGAAGTATAATTTTTACGAAGCGTAAGTGTAATCCATCATCTCCGATAGCGTTGGATTTAAGATTTCGAATATGATATATAACATCCTCTTCAGAGATAACTTCAAAATCCAAACACCGTGTGAAACTGAAACCAGTAAGACAATTATCTTCGACTATGCCGAAGCTCAAATACCCGGTACTGTATTATTGTAAAAATAAAAAAAAATATTTTAGTACTAAAAAAATATATATTTGTATGGGAGGTATGGGTAGTTTTTATTCGACCAATCTCATTTTTTGTAAAAAAATTTTAAATATTATTAAAACAATATGTGCAAAGTTTAAACTTGCTATCTTTATTGTAGCTATTTAAATTTAATTTTTAACATCAAAAAGCTATATAAATCCGATATTTTTGTATGGGAGGTAGTAGTAGTTTTCATCCGATCTTGCTCATCTTCGAACTTAGCCTCAGTTTGGTGGATAAAAGCTTACGTACCAAATTTCAAGTCGATAGCTCTTAAATTACGGCCGTAATCGTGCGGACGGACAGACGGACAGACGGACAGACAGACGGACATCGCTAGATCGACTAAGAAAGTGATGCTGATCAATAATATATATAGTTTGTCATACCTACAACGCCTCCTTATGTGCGTTACAAATGGAATGTCAAAGTGAATATACCCTCGCCACAGTGTGGTACCGGGTATAAAAAAGGTTGCTGTCTGGAATAAAACAAGTGTTGGTACTAGGACAAGAGAGGAATGCGTTATTAAGTTCATCAAGGTCAGGTATTTTTCTTAGAACATTATTTTTACCAAGTCCAAGAGAGCGTAAATTACTCCAGAGTTTTTTCGACGTTTGGTCAGCACTTAGTTTGGACAGGAAATATCTCTTTTTTGCCCTTTTGGTGATAAATGAAGAAAAGTTTCTGGCCCTACAATATGACTCCCAATTTTCAGTATTAGGCCTTTGTTTCCATTTGGCATACAGTTTCCTACGTATTTTTATAGCACCGTGTACCTCAGAAGTGAACCAAGGACATTTTTTATTGCGCACAGCTACGGTTTTAATGGGAACATGCTTATTAAAAAGATTGTTTATTAAAATTTGAACAAGTTCAACTTTTTCATTAACGTCCGCTACGAAGTAACAAGAGTGCCATGGAGTCAGACTTACATCAAATTGAAGTAAGTTGTTATTTATTGATCCATAGTCTCGAAATTGAAAAGATTCCTGCAAGGGGATGCAGGAGAAATCAATATTATAAGTGCAAAAAAGAAGATCATGATCAGATACCCCCTCAAGTGATAGTTGGTCAATAAGCAACACGCTGGAAAGGTCAGAGACAGCTAATAAATCAAGAAGACTCGGCAAAGAGTCAGGCGCAAATCGTGTAGCGTAGGAGTTGACAACCACCAAACCAGATGAAGCAAAATTGTTTAAGAGCTGATCTATAGTCAGATTTATAAAGATCTGCATTAAAATCACCACAAAGAATAATATGTTCATAGGATGCTGAATACTGTTGAATTGTACAAAAAAATTGATCAAAAGAACAATTACGATTGGGGCTATAAACAACACCAAGGATGCATTTTATATTGCAGTTCTAGATTTCAACGACTAGATATTCGGTGTCGATTTTCCTAATATTTTACAGGCCAAAGAGGCTTTGTGATAAATTGCAATCCCTCCACCAGTAGTGTCAGTTATTCTATTATGCGGAACGAGTAAATATCCGGAAATCCCGTAGATTGAATCATAGTCATCTTTGTTATCGAGTGTTTTAAACCAAGTTTCACTAACACAAATTACATCTACTCCCGAATCTATAAAAATATGTCGAGCATAGTCTAATTTCGACAAGCTAAGACTGCGAGCGTTAAAGTGACATACTTTGGAACCATCATAAGCATTGGATAAAATATTAACCAACGTTCGCACCTCAACCTCATCACTCACACCAGATAAAACCCTATTATGGGACATCATAAATAAAAACATTTATTACCATCCCATCAACAAATAATAGTAGCGCGATGTACTTTTGTCTAGCGATGTGTAATCTACAAAGAAGAAAAGCAGTAGAAGAAAAGAAGAGAAGAAAACATAAAAACAAATAAGAGAAGAATAGCGAAAAAATATGAAAATGGGATGGAGAAGGGGAAAAGGGGTGGGTATCACAAAAGCATAACATTTGATTTGATTATAAATTAAAATAAATTTGATTATAAATTAACAATATAAAAAAAAAGAAAAAATTTAAAGAAAACTATAAAAATGAATAAATTATAACATAATAGAATTGCTCCAGTTAGCATAGCAATAAAACAAAAAACAATGATGTATGTTGTACAAATATGCAGATCTTAGGAAAGTGTCGTAGTTGAAGTAATTTTTAATTCAGCATCATTCTTACTCTTCTTAACATAAACCAATCCATTGCGTGTTCTTGCGGAGAATAATATACCCTCACGGCGTAGCTGAAGAGCATGTCGAAGCAAAGAGCTGTTCTCCTTAGTTAAACTCTCGTTGATGTAAATACGAGTAGTGTTGCCAGTTTGACTGTTTTCCAGTCAAATTTGACTGGATTTTTTCGGTTTTGACTGGAAAAAAAAATCTAATCCAGCCGACTGTTTTTTTGACTGGAGTTTTTTCCTAAAAAAAAAATTGCACCTCCAATGTAAACCTAGTGTAGGTATATGAGATTCGAGCAGTGAAATGAAATGAACACACCCATTTTCCGCAAGCCGCTGAAAGTCAGATTGAATCTAGTATTTCTGGCAGTTTGCGCAGCGTTTCTTGAGAATTTTGAATGATTGCCTTTGCATTTAATTCGGTTTGTTGTATGTTGTTTATGTTTTGAGTTATGACTGCTGTTTGTTCCAGATTTTAGAAACAAAAAATAAACACAACTCTATTTTGACCATTAGAAATACCTAATTTGCGAGATATAAAAAAATGTTGTACAAATTTTGAAATACTTGAAGAAGTTATACAAAAAGTTGGAAAGACTACTATATATCAAAATATAAAGGGTGGGCCAAATACAAATTTCGTTTTAAAAATGCAATAAAATGAACAAAATAAAATTGTTCCCATGTATTATGGCTTTATTAGTAAGAGCAAACATTCCCGTTAATTACGGAATACAACGTCGTTCAAGTTGCTGCCTCGGCTGGCTTCGCAGTAGTGTTTTCTGTCCCTCCAATTGTCCAAGACATTGTTGGTGGTTTCGGGCTGTAGCTCACGGATTGCTTGGATGATATTGGCCTTAAGTGCTTGAATCGTTTCCGGATTGTCCGAAGTCCAAAGGAGTCAAATCGCAGCTCCGAGGAGGCCAATTGACATCGCCAAGACGGCTGTTAACACGTTTTGGGAAGTTGGTGCAAAAGATCGATTGTGGCGTGGGCTGTGTGGCATGGCGTGCAATCCTGCATGAACCAGAGGACGTCCAAATCCATGTCTTCAATTCCAGTAAAAAAAAAGTCGGTTAACATGGCTATGTAACGCCCACCGCTGACCAAAACGTTGTTCCCATCATTGTCGGAGAAAAATAGTCCAAACTGTCAATCTCTGTGACATTGTCGTCTGTGCGCACCGTACGATGACGGGGGTCAAGAGTTTTGTCCACTCCCATACAAGTCACACGAACTTTTTGCACAAACTTGCGTACAGCAGGCGCGGTGGGTGCTTCATTTCGGCCGAAACTTCTAAAAAAACGCACTGTTTGGGCTACACAGCACTAACTTTGGAAATATTTATTCAATATTTGCCAACGTTGCTCAAGCGTAAAGCGACTCACTTCGTTCCGCGCAGGTATGATACTGACTTTTTGTAAAGATTTCGAGCTGGAAGCAGCAGTCAGTGTTGAAATAACCAATGATTTAAAAAGAAACCACGATGACGTTGATGTTTTCGAAAAAATATCTGTTTACATTTTCGACTGTTTTTATGACTGGAATTTTTTGTTTTTAATGTTTGACTGTTTCTTTTGACTGGATTCGGAGAAAAAAAATCCAGTCAAACAGTCAAATTTGACTGGATTTTAACATATTCGCCTGGCAACACTAAATACGAGATGTAGTGGAGGTGGTAGCGGAAGTGGAGGCTGTGTTGTTTTCAGTAAGTGATTCGTTCTCTAGCTGGGAGAGAGTAAGGCCGTTATTCGCACGAAAAGCAGCAAGCAGTGCACTTTGCTCGGTCTGAGAAGAGAGCCTGATCAGCAGTGGGCTTCGACTATCATTAGATTTATTTCTCAGCCGAAAAGCTTCAAAGTGGGAAGTAATGTTGTACTGCAGTTTATCGGCGATTTTTTTTACCAATTCAATGGGATTTTCCTTTGGTCTTTGTGGTATCCCACGAACAATCACATCACGAAGGCGCTCTTTTCGCTGAAAGTCAGCTAATTAAATATAAAAGCTTGAATTGAAGTTTTATAACCATATGATAAAAACCTTATTACCATTATGTCATAAATCATGCCCATGATCCGTGTCCAACCTCATTTAAATGAATTATCAAAACCATTTGTGTATGCGAACGAAATTTGTGTATGCGCTATTTATCAGAATACACAAACTCTAGGACATACACAAATCTACACAAATTGTCATAAATTAATTTCTATACCCGATCAAACGATATGTGTATGTACACAAATTCGATTTGTATTTTCAATACACAAATGATACACATATCGTTTGTGTATGCCATTTGTGGTTATAAAATTTGTGGCTCAGACGGTTTGTGTATTTTTTTAACAATAATTTCCAAATTCTTACACAAATATTTGTGTATACACATATCGTCTGATATTAGCTTAACTTTATGCTCAAAAAGTTACTAAATTTGGCCATGCTCCTAATAACCATAATACTTAACAACTGTATAAACAAAAGCTACTTTCCAACATCATGGAAAGTAGCCAAAGTTGTTTCAGTTGCTAAAAAGATGAATCGCTTGGAAGTCGAGGGATATCGGCCAATTTCTTTGCTATGTTGTGTTAGCAAGATCCTAGAGTCACTTATACTAAGGAAGATAAACCACCTATGTGCGGAGAGGAACATAATACCGACTTTTCATTTTGGATTTAGGGAGGCTCAAGCACTCCACCATTCACCCGCTGTTGAAGCTACAAAACGACATCACAATGGGTCTCAACAGGAAGGAAACAACTGCTGCATGCTTGCTGGACATAGAGAAGGCCTTAAGCTTATCGAATTCGGCTTTCCTAACAATTTGGTAAGATTAATAAATAATTTCCTAACAAATAGAATATTTTATGTACAAGTACATGACGCTAAATCAACAATGATTAACGCAGGAGTACCCCAGGGATCAAGACTTGGACCGATCCTCTTCAATATATACACATCAGATCAACCACTTAACGTAGGAAGAAGCAAGACGATGATGTATGCTGATGATTCAATATCTTACACTACATCGCTATCACCAGAGATAGCTGCTCGAAGGGTTGAGGCGCATATCAAGGACCTTTGGCACTACTATCTGAAGTGGGGACTAAAGATAAACTGTAGCAAGACGGAACTCATCTGCTTCCGGACGCCCGTCACAGCTGTAAGAGGACGACGTGCTTTCGCCAACCGCTGTAGCAACATAAAGATTACGCTTCCAGGTAGCACCGAGGTTTTGGCGAAGACAACTACCAAGTATCTAGGCATCAACTTCACAGGGAGATTCAAGCTCAACCAACATGCTGATGTTGCCCTTAGGAAGTCAAATTTTGCTCTTCATCTGGTACATCCCCTACTAAAAATGCGCAACGGATTAAGCCAGAAGACAAAATTACTGGTATACAAGCAGCTCATCAGACCAGTGATAACCTACGGATGTCCCATATGGTTTACTATCTCACCAACGACAATGAAGAAGATCGAGCTTTTCGAAAGGAAGATACTCAGAATCTGCATAGGGCTTTGGCGTAACCAGATAACGCTTAAGTATTATCCGACAGCGATGCTATATGAGAGAGCAGGGGCCTGTACCACAAAACTACAAGTCTTGTACAACAGGCGAATTTTACCAATTAACAATGGTTTCTGTACCACAAAACTACATGTCAATTTAACCATTAACAATTGTACCAGCAAACCTTAACAATTGGGAATTACTAAATTTCCCCACTTTCTGTACCACAAAGCTACAAGTGTAGAAAAAGTTTTACTAACGATTGTTATAAACTTGCGAAAATTTAACATGTGAGTTGAAATTTGTTAAGCCGTTACAAGTCAGGTTTTATGTGGTTGTAAGTAGAAATGTGAAGCATTTGTCTTCATAAAATATTAACTATATTTATCCAGTCCTATTATAGCACACATTTTGAAAGGAAAACTTTATTTCCACGAGTTAATCAAGAAAGGGGAAACATTTTTCTGCGAACATTTTGCTTTTAATGCACTTAAATGTGCCCAGCTCAGTGACTATAATAATTTAAACATTTTTCTTTTTTGTTTCGATCGGATAGAATTGATAAAAATGATTAAGTTTATAGATATAGATATCGTATACCTCGCATAAAAAATAATAAATTATTTGTGAAACTAGCGAAACTGGCAAAAATTGTTTGCCTAAATCCTTTTCGTTTCCAAGCGTGTGGTTGAGTATTTTTTTAATTTATGTCACCAACAAATATTAACAACAAATTTTATTTAATATGATTTCAGCTAAGATTATTTGCCAGCGCATAGTCTATCCGTCACGGAAGCACTTGTACAAAGAAGGGAAATTTTGATATTTAACAAGTGAAGCGTTTTTCTTTTGTGGTACAGAAATTATAGTAACTTGTTAAATCGGCATTGCTAACAAGTGCCTGTAAAATTGTTAAATTGTAGTTTTGTGGTACAGGCCCCAGGAATGATTCCAATGGGACAATTTATGATGGAGCTCTCCGCTAGACTTCTGCGGAACTTAGATGGTCACCCCAACCAGGAAATCCAGCAACTCATTCAGCAAAAATTAGAACCTCTACAACCATATCTGAGTGGAAGGGCTATCACAGATCCAGGATTTGAAGACATCATACACAACGAAGATACACCATTCTACGAGAAGACAAACAGCAGACATTATAGGGGTTAAGCCCCTGTAATACAACATATATAAGGCGGCAAAGTTAATTAGCCTAGCCAATGACAAACTAAATATGTATTTAGAAAATTATTCATGTAATAGATTAAGTAAGCACTAATCACCCCAATCATGGAATCCGCCGGAGGGAATTGTTCGCGGAAAAAAATATTTTGGTATCGACTTTCGAACGATTTGTATGTTCATTTATATGGTTGAGAAATTTTTCTTTGTAAATTTTATTGCGGAAGGTACTTTTTTAGCGATATATTTTTCAGCGTTATTTTTTTTTTAATAGCAATGGGTAATACGAGATTATTTGGAGTTTCTTGTTTCGTTTGTAGGAAAACGAAAAGAGATTACCCTAATTTGAAAATTTTCCAATGCCCTTCCCCTTCTAGGGAAAAAAATTAAATTGTAAATAATTTATGGAGGCAGGCGTGTGATTTCAAAAATGAAGACAAATACTTTGTGGCTACCATTTTTGTCCCGAATTTGTTGGAATAAAATACATTAAGAAGGATGATGTTCCTTCCTTAACTTTAAACCCTGATTTAGATTCAAACTTAAATTATTAAGAAGATCTAAAGTTTCCTTCAAATAGCTAAACGAAGAAGAACTTCGAGCACTTGTAGGAGCATTTCGTGTGTATGGTGCGATCAGTTATTAAAAAGATGCGCAAAAGAGAAAAAAAATGCAATTTAGAAAATAAATTGTTGAGTTACAAACTTAAAATCAAAAACTTAAAAATAAAACATTACAAAAAACAGAGACCATTTTTAAAGTTAAAAAAAGGAGAATAACTTTATCGTCTAAAATCCAATGGCTCAATATTTCAATATGCAGAAAAGCATTCCAAGACCATTGTCTCTCTTATATTTGTTTCTTGTAGACGTTCCCGAAAGCTCTATTAAATAGTAGTAAAGTTTACAAACATTTATCGGTTGGTGCCTTCAGACTCCCAAAGTCACTGTAATAATTTTCTGCAAATATGAAAAATAGCAAAGGGCATGTTATTTCGTCATCAGTTTTTAAGAATAATTTTAAACAATTTGAACATTTTTTCCTTAAAAGCATTTCTATCTGGTAAAATATCGCATGCAGTTGTTTCTAACGTGATTTCAGTTCCGATTATCAATATCGCTTATGACTTTTTCGTACATAGTTTCTGAAGTTATTAGGTTGAGTTTGGGATGTGTCTAGGTTCAAAAATTCTACATCATTATCATCACAATTACCGTAAGGAGAAAATGTAATATGATTGGATGAACGATTTTTTGACATCAAAACATTAAATTCGTAAACAGACGGATTTCTGTAATTACCACCTTTGCTGCGAATAATAGAAAATAAATTTTCTAATATGTATTGATAAATTCTCTTTGGGAGTAAATAATCCGCGTTCTCATATAGGCCATTACTATCGTGAGTGAGTAAAAAAACCCCGTTTATCGTCTGGTACATTCCTTTTAAACAAAAGCTTCTTGGGAGGTTATCTGATTTTTTTAATTTCTTTTAAGTAAGACACAAATTGTTTCAGCTCATTATAAGCTGGATTCCCTAGATGAACTCCGCGCTTCAAAATATTTTTGTCATAATGTGAACCACTATCCATGCAATCAAATGTATTATTTATATATATTTATATTCACGTTGTCAATTACCAAATTTTATATTTCTCTGAAAACATCCAAAGAAACTTTACCATCTGGATTGTAAATCTGATTTCAGTAAAGCATTAGGTATGAAGTAATTTTAAAAAGTGAGGAAAATCATAAACTAAATACTTTTTCATCGTTAAGAATTGTGTATGGCTTTTCTTTAAAAACACCTAATATTTTATAGACTTTTATATTATTAGGTCCTTGATCGCAGACTACAACGCAAATCTAAGACCAAGATATTGACATATTTTCAAATTGTTTTTTTATGATTTCGCTTAGGTTGGCCCCATCTCCTAATATCAAAAATACACAACGTTCTCGTTTTTTTTTGTTTTTACATACAAATGGGCATTGTTTTAATATCCTGGTTGTAATCCTTTTACAGTAACCCATCTATAAAAAGAGAATATGTAAGGAAGGCTGAAGTCCAGCCCATCTCTTAGCAATCTATAAAAAATATTCTGGGTTGTTGTTAATGTATGCCCCCATTATGTAAGACAACTACAACTACAAATGAGTTGTCCCTTAGTTTTATGTCATTCAAAATTTGGTATTGTCCATATTGTTATACACAACCTTGATAGAAAAGTTGTCTGTCAAAACACAACAAATATGGCGGTGGTTGTCTATACTTTAAAAGCAGTATGCGCACATTTTATTGTAATGTTTTATTTTTAATTTTTTTATTTTAAGTTTGTAACTTAACAATTCATTTTCTAAATTGCATTTTTGTTTCTTCTCTTTTGCGCAGCTTTTTAATAACTGATCGCACCATACACATGAAATGCTCCTACAAGTGCTCGAAGTTCTTATTCGTTTAGCTATTTGAAGGAAACTTTAGATCTTCTTAATAATTTAAGTTTGAATATAAATCAGGGTTTAAAGTTAAGGAAGGAACAGCATCCTTCTTAATGTATGTATTTTCTTCCAACAAAAATGGTATCCCCAAACAAAGTATTTGCCTTCATTTTTGAAATCACACGGCTGCCTCCACAAATTATTTACAATTTAATTTTTTCCCCTAGAAGGGGAAGGGCATTGAAAAATGTTCAAATTAGAGTAATTTCTTTTCGTTTTTCTACAAACGGAACAAGAAACTCCAAATAATCTCGTATTACCCATTGCTATTAAAAAAAATAACGCTGTAAAATATATCGCTAAAAAAGTACCTTCCGCAATAAAATTTACAAAGAAAAATTTCTCAACCATATAAATGAACATCCAAATCGCTCGAAAGTCGATGACGAATACAGGAAAATATCAGAAAAAAATACAGATATATATACCTACACACTACCAAACAAACCCAACACCACACAAGACCAGATCGCCTTCCTTTTCCACACTCAGGTTTGACTTAGGCGGCTCTCAGATTGCAGAGTGGATTGAGCAGGCGTTCTGGAGATGACCATTGCTTTAGATTTGTTCACGTTTATCTTCATCTCAGCTTGTACACAAACGGCTACAAACCGATCAAGTGCGCGTTGAAGTTCAGTCTGAGAGGACCCAAGGAAAAGGACTTATCCTCAGATCTCCCAATTCGAAACGGAGACGAGATTTTCATATAAAAATGACAGATCTGACAGACAGCGAAAGCTATTGCATTTACGGAAGAGTATTTAAGACACAAATATTATATAATATAAACCAAGGGAATAAAAATAATATTGGGTTTAATAAATCGATTTATTTTCACTAGAAATAATATTGGGTCATATAAACTTTTTTGTTTCGCCTGGAAAAAATAAATGGTTCAAATAACTGGTTCTTGGCCACTTATATTATGTGGCCAAAAATACTATACTATTTGGCCCATTTTCAAAATGGGTTAAGTTCATAAAGGCATAACAGGAATCGACAGGCAGCTTCATCAGTATCAAATAGATGTACTTCTTTTTAATTTACAAGCTTAACTACTACTGTAAGTAAGTAAGTAAGGATTATGCGAAGCACTATTAAAGGGTTTTTTTCAGTTTATCGCAGCCGGCGAAAAACAGACTTGGTTAAACATAACTCAATTCTATCTGCGAATCTAGCTCACTGTAGACACTCGTCACCCGGCGACAAGAGAGAGCTCGAATCGCTTAACAACGTGCTCACTTGCCCCCAGAATGGGACATTCAGTGGATCCTGTCCCCTCACCAAAATGAGAGAGGGCAAGAAACCACCGTGGTGGAATAAGCAACTAATTAAACTTCACTGCGGGAGCAGAAAGGTATTTAACAAAGCCAAAACCTCGAAGCTAGACACGGACTGGGAGATCTACAAAGGTAGTCTGAGGCTTTTCAAAGAAGAAGTTCGAAAGACACAACGTAGCTCCTGGCGTAACTTCTGTGAGAACGTTAACAGCGTTAACGAAGGCTCCAGATTACGTAAGGTCCTATCCAAAACGCTCACTGTACCGGGTGTACTAAAAAACCCCAGCGGCCAATGGGCAGAATCAGAGGAACAATCACTGGATCTGCTCATAGTCATTCATTTTCTTGGCTGCACTCCCTTCACCGGTACGGTAACCCTGACTTCAGGAATAGTACCCCTTACACGGCATCTCCAACCACATTAACCGTTTGTGAGGAGAAGCTAAGGTGGGCCGTCAATAGCTTTGAACCGTACAAGTCACCCGGACCTGACTGATGGCATCTTCCCGGCGCAATGTCTTTGACATTGTCAAAGACATTCTCAGGCACATTCTCGTAGGTTGCATAACACTGGGCTGCATCCTATCATCATGGACTGCGGTCAAGGTTGTTTTCATTCCAAAAACAGGAAAGCCCTCCCAAAGCTTAAAGGAACTCCACTTGATTTCATTAGTAGCGCAAAATATTTGGGGTTGATGCTGCACGGGAAGCTCTTACGGAGACAAAATATATAAGACCGATAATTCTATATGGCATCGTTGTGTGGTGGCCGGCCTTGAACAAAAGTTCCAATCTAAAGGTCATAGAGAAGACTCAGCGCTTGGCATGCCTGTGCATCACGGGCGCACTGAAGACATCCCCAGACGCCGATCTGCAAACCATGCTCAACCTACAGACGATCCCCATGCCCACCACTATCGACTATCTGTCTACTACAATCAACTTCGAAAGAGCCTTCACCCATGAAATACCGGACAAAAACCAACGGGATTCACAAAAGATCCTATACAAATCACTGTCAATATTCACAGTCGGTTCTAAGACACTAGAGGAAGTGGGCGCCGGAGTCGTTTCAGAGGAATTGAACCTGGGCCTCTCCTTCTGTCTTCCGAAACTGCAGTGTTTTTCAGGCCGAAATTACAGCTATTCGTCAAGCTACAGCGTGGCTGTCGATTAATTCGGTATCACAAAGGGATATCTTCATATACATTGATAGCCAGGCTGCAATCGAATACCTAATATCCAGCGAAATAAGATCAAAGGCGGTGGAAGATTGCCGCGTATCTCTAAACGAGATAGTTGGACAGTACAACCTCACCCTCTGCTGGTCACTGTGACATCCCAGGGAACTGTGCAGCAGACGAACTAGCAAGGCGAGGCTAATCTGGCATGGAAAGTATAAGCCTGCACAACGTGTATGCACCACTTTCCCACGCTAAACAAATAATTCATGCGGACGCAGTAATGAGTTCAGGATTCAGATGGAAACATTTGGGATACTGCGATACTGCTAGGCTCACCTGGCCAGTTCTGGACGCAAAGCGATCCAAGGAGCTTCTTCGACTTAATAGATCCAGCATCTCGAAAGTCGTTAATGTGATCTCCGGGCACTGCATATTAGGCAGATGCACGCAAAGGCTCGGTCTGCCATACAATGACTTCTGCAGAAGCTGTAGAGACGAAGAGGAGGACGAGCCCGTCACTCTTTCTTTAGGAAGTTTTAAAGTCAGTCAACTGTTCACTTTTGCGCCTTTACTTTACTCACACGCATTGAAAAACCTCTTTCTGCTATTCGGCGACAAGAAAAGATATAAAACAAAATTAAAATCTTAAAAAAAAATAACAAGTAACGAAAATAATAGTAATCGGCCATAACGAGGTATCCGTCGGAACGGAAAATTCTCCGATTTCATACGAATCGGAGGATTTTTGCTTCGAGGTATACTTCGGAACAGCTTTTCGGAACTTTGTTCCAACAAATATGCAACGCACCCTGGCATATTGCGTTTCAGTGCGATCAAGTGCGTTTTTACTGATATTTTTGACAGCTTCATACTAATTTTCTTCCGATATGCTGCGACAGGAATTTGTTGCGGAATTTGTTAACGATTTGCAGTGAAGTGTTGATAAATGAAAAAAATAAAAAAAAAACATTTTAGCAAAGTAATTGGTTGTATTTGTTGCTTACATTTGTGTTTCCAGGGCAAAAACAAACGAAAAAAAAGAATTAAATAGGAAAACCCCGATGTACCACGAAACAACATCATGTCAAATAATGCGTCGCCGCATTTTAATTATTCTTTCCGAATGCGGATACCTCGAATGTAATTTGAGTCTACGACGGAGTATGCGTTGCGGAGAATTCTCCGATCCGATGGATACCTCGCTAGGGTCGAATAAGAAGTTAGTAACGAAAAAATTCGTACATTTGTAGAGAACATTTTTGGTTTCAAAGAGCGACAAATTTCCAATTAAATTTGTGACTTAAATAAATTTATAAAGTCAAAACTATTCAATTACAGAGACTACATTTTCTACTGAATATTGATACCGTTTATTTCAAGAACCATCTTTTATAATTTAGTAAACAGCTTTTTCTCGTCACTTTTAACTAAATACCAAGATTTTTATTGATATAGATGTTAACCAACAAGCAAACACAATCATCAGTTGTTGTAATAATATAACCGTTTCTACGTAGAAAGTAATGTTCTACATACATATCTCTTATGCATATAATTTTAAATTTGTATAACAATATTAAACAATAGTTGCTTCACATTTATAACACCATCTATAAAAGGTACTTCAGTAATATATATATACCTATATATATACGTACATGTTTTACATTTCATTTTTAATAATTTAATCAATGATATAATGGTTTAAATACTTGAAGAAGCTTTCTAAATTGAGCGCAAGAATTTGGATAACTATAATATGCAACACTATATATATGTATATTTTTTTTATAACATTACATCATTGTACACTATTTACTTTTTTATAATTTAACTGTTGTCGTATGCGGGTTATGGAAATTATTTGTTTTATATTTATTTTCTATATATTTCGTTTGTGTTAGTTACAGTTGATAGGCGGCTTAACGCCGTCTATTCATTGCAGAGTAATTCACAATGATACAAAAGCATTGGAGGAGGTTGTTTTTGCAGGACGCAGTGTGGAAAGCAGTGTAAGAAGAAAAATAATTATTTAGATGTATTACATTTTAATAATAATTATGTTATATATTATTTGAATTAACGCTGAGGAAATATTACAGTAAGGTAAATATAAGGTGCATAACAATAAAAAAAAATTTTATTAGATAGTACATTTAAAAAAAAAAAATATTTTATTAAAATTTAGGACCCTGGCATTCATAATTTAACCCAAACATTTTCCCATCAATCACAGTGATTTTCCATTGGGACAAAAAAGAAAGAAGAAAATTTGTTTCATATTTCGTGTTCTTTAAAACATAAATTAAAATTTTCTTATGTCACTTTTTGTAGATATATGTCAGGCTTTCTAAAATATTGGTGTCGAGAAGCGGTATACGTACAGGCGGATTCTACAGGGAGGAGATATAGTCCTTTAAGAGGAGAGTCCTGAAGTTCTGGTGAACAAAAAATCGTATGGCAGGGGAATCTATTTTAACCCCATCTAAAACTTAATAACCCCAATAAACTTAATAATATGTATCTGCGCAAGGTACACACCCCGACCCCACCAACTTAACTTTATTTTCAGGCACACATGGAAACACACACCATTCTTTATCATTTCATTAGTATTATTATTTAGAAACTGCCCACACTCTCTGAGCATAACCCAAAGCTAAAATAACCCGAAATATGTCGGGTTATAAAATCTCTCACTGGGTAGAACAAATTTGTCTCCTTTCTCTTTTGTACACTTGCGATTTTCTTAGTTTGGTCCTCTCTGTTCAACGCTTTTCTTCGGGTTATTTGGTGGATTTTCTGTGTGTCTTTCATCGCTGCGCTGTGGTGTAATTGAGTATTTCGGTAAAATAACACGATGTATCCAGATACAGGGCGCACTCTGGATCATATAGCCTTGTCTGCATAATGCGGGACTCTGTGCAGAAAAAAAAAAAAAAAAAAAAAACAACAACTTCGGCTGTCAGCGGCGCCACCCCCATGCAACGCGTGGAAGAGCATCTACAGGAACTCTGCATAGATGATGTTGCCAGTGAATGTTCGATGCTCTCCGATGAAATCATTGACCAATCAACTGCTGTCCCGTGGTGCTACCCCTGTCCCTCTACACCTAACTCAGATAACCTGCCTCGGAAGAGTTGCCCCCTAGCTAACAGCTCAACGAGCGGCAGCTAGGCTCGTGCCAAAAAGCGCAGGTCTATTAATGAGGTGCCAACGCTTCCAAGAAGGCTAGGAGCTCCACCAAGAGCTCTAAATTTTTCTTGGAGGCGGTCAAGGTCAACCTCATAGTCGCGGTAGTAGACCTCTCCGACGAGGAAAGTAAAATCTCCTACGAAAAATCGGGAACTATTGAGAACATGGTCATGGACCCTCTTTGTGAGTATCTGCTCACCAACCAACATCCCATCGCATACAAAGATGCGGGATGGCACCATGGGTCAGTAAAACTGATCGCCTGTGACGATCAGCGGTCGATCGATTTCTTTAGGGCAGCCATCGGTAGCCTTGGTGAAGTCTGGCCAGGAGCCAAGCTTGAGGTTGTGGACCGGAGTTCGATCCCCCACTGACCGAGAGCTAGGGTCTGGGTTCCACTCGAACCACGTGATCCTGCAAAGGTGCTTGCCCTTATGGGCTTTCAAAAGACTGGAAGATTATTGAAAACTCCAAGGGTCTCAGTGAGGAACCCAAAAAAACTGGCCGCTCTCTGGTCATCTCTATGTCAGCCGAATCTCTTCCTATGCTTCGTGATAGGAACTTTCTCATCAAATACGGCCTAAAGGAAGTTGAGATGAAGCTGTTCAAGAAAGATGACTTACTAACCGCCGAAGCCAACTTGGCCGGCTCCACTGCGTCATCGTCGGCACATCGTCTCGCCACCAGAGGATCCCTACGCTACCATTGTGGAAAAATCTGGATCAGATAGCAATGCCGCTAAAACTGATTCAGATTAATCTCCACCATTTAAAATTAGCATCTGCTAACCTGCTGGTCCGCCTCATCGTGCTCACTTCCGCCCTGAATGGGGCAAGAAACCACCGTGGTGGAAAAAGCAACTTATTAAACTTCGCTGCGAGAGCAGAAAGGCATTCAACAAAGCCTAAACCTCGAAGCTAGACACGGACTGTGAGTCCTACAAATGTAGCCTGAGGCTTTTTAAAAAGGAAGTCCGAAAGGGACAACGTAGCTCCTGGCGTAATTTCTGTGAGAACGTGAACAGTGACGAAGGCTCCAGATTGCGAAAAGTCCTATCCAAATCGCCCACTGTACCAAGTGTACTAAAAAACCCCAGTGGCCAATAGGCAGAATCAGAGGAACAATCACTGGATCCGCTAATAGTCATTCATTTTCTTGACTGCACGCCCTTCACCGGTAACCCTGACTTCAGGAATAGTACCCCTTACACGGCATCTCCAACCACATTAACCGTTTGTGAGGAGAAGCTAAGGTGGGCCGTCAATAGCTTTGAACCGTACAAGTCACCCGGATCTGATGGCATCTTCCCGGCGCAACTACAGAACACCTTTGACATTGTCAAAGACATTCTCAGGCACATTTTTCTAGGTTGCATAACACTGGGCTGCATCCCATCATCCTGGACTGCGGTCAAGGTTGTTTGCTTTGGTGTGAGACCTTTAATTCAATTGAAAGTAAAATAACTGTAAGCGATAATATTGCAGGTTTCATGTTGCCAGTTGCTTATTGATTGCTGCTTCAATGTGAGAGCCGACTAATAGAACACTTTTCGCAAGAAGTCTCAAGTAAAAGAAACTTTTCTCTTAATATATACTTTCAACATGTCGAATCGCAATCGAGTATTCCGCTTCTAATACCAATGTTGCACTTTTAAGAAACTCAATGAAGTAGGAAGCCAAAAAGATATCCACGGATATAAATAAAGGCAAGGTTTTATTGCAAAGGAGACGAGATTCATTCATTCATACAATTTTCATTCATTTTCAATATCCCGCTTATCCATTAAGTGGGTCGCGGGTGTAGGTTGATCAAGTGGACCCTCCATAGCTCTCCTCCGCCATCGACTCCAAATCATCAAGGGCAATCCCCATACGGGTAGAGGAGAGATTATGTACTTGATCTAACCATCTCATCCTGGGTCTACCTAGAGGACGCCTGCCCGATAGCACGTCGTGGGATGCTGGTTGGGGCCATGCGTTTAACCACCGAAGCATGGACCGCTCCGTCCGGAGAAGTAGTTGCTCGACATTGAGTTCCCTACGTATTCTGGTATTTCTAATGCGTTCTCCACGGGTCACACCAGCAAAACAACGGCAAAATCTCATTTCGGCAGCTTGTATCTGCGATGTTATTCTTTCGGTCATTACCCAAACCTCCTAATCATAGGTAAGAATTGGAAAAAAACGGAATTAAAGACTGACAACTTAGTTTTGACACCAAGTTCAGTCCTCCTAATAACAGAATGACCAAGCTGTCTCAAAAGTGATCGAGCCTGACCAATCCTACAGGAAAACTCGGCATTGCTTCTTCCATCACTCGTGAATAAGACCCCGAGATACTTAAACTTCTCCACCTGTTTCAATGGGACTCTACTAACATGCAGAGTGGATTGAACAGGCGTTCTGGAGATGACCATTACTTTAGATTTGTTCACGTTTATCTTCATCTCAGCTTGTACACAAACGGCTACAAACCGATCAAGTGCGCGTTGAAGTTCAGTCTGAGAGGACCCAAGGAAAAGGACTTATCCTCAGATCTCCCAATTCGAAACGGAGACGAGATTTTCATATAAAAATGACAGATCTGACAGACAGCGAAAGCTATTGCATTTACGGAAGAGTATTTAAGACACAAATATTATATAATATAAACCAAGGGAATAAAAATAATATTAGGTTTAATAAATCGATTTATTTTCACTAGAAATAATATTGGGTCATATAAACTTTTTTGTTTCGCCTGAAAAAAATAAATGGTTGAAATAACTGGTTTTTGGCCACTTATAAATATTATGTGGCCAAAAATACTATACTGTTTGGCCGATTTTCAAAATGGGTTAAGTTCATAAAGGCATAACAGGAATCGACAGGCAGCTTTATCAGCAATAATAATTATATAGTAATAAGATATAAATTGTACAGTTATGTTTTTATAACTAATAAATCAATCAATCTATCAGTATCAAACAGATGTAAATAAATAAATAAATAGGTGGCGCAACAGGCGGGTGACACCCAAGGCCTAGCTTTTCGCAACCATTCGTTTTGTGTGAGTTTCAATTTTTGGGACGAATGGAAGGGACCTACATTTTTATGCCGAGTCCGAACGGCTGAATTGAGAAGCTTTTTCATGACAGTCATACATCCGAGAGTATGTATGTTTGTCAGACGTTCGCGAGAGGTGGCGCAGTAGAAAAAACTTTAAGATGTAATTTGGGTTTTTCCGGGGATCGAACCTGGGATCCCTCGCACAGTAGTCCAGCACACTAGCCACTGCGCTACTGCGCCCACAAACAGATGTACTTCTTTTTAATTTACAACCTTAACTACTACTGGCCTTTTTTGCATGAAAATATCAAAATACCCGGTATTTTCGATCCCTGAATTATGCGAAGCACTATTAAGGGGTTTTTTCAGTTTATCGCAAACGGCGAAAAGCAGACTTGGTTAAACACAACTCAATTCTATCTGCGAATCTAGCTCGCTGTACACACTCGTCACACGGCGACAAGAGAGAGCTCGACTCGTTTAACAGCGTGCTCGCACTTCCGCTCAGAATGGGTCATTCAGTGGATCCTGTCCCGTCACCAAAATGAAGGATGGCAAGAAACCACCGTGGTGGAATAAGCAACTAATTAAACTTCGCTGCGGGAGCAGAAAGGTATTCAACAAAGCCAAAACCTCGAAGCTAGACACGGACTGGGAGATCTACAAAGGTAGTCTGAGGCTTTTCAAAAAATATGATGACATTTTCCCGGCGCAACTACAGAACGCCTTTAACATTGTCAAAGACATTCTCAGGCACATTCCCGTAGGTTGTATAACATTGGGTTGCATCTCATCATCCTGGACTGCGGTCAAGCTAGTTTTCATCCCTAAAGCAGGAAAGACTTCCCACACTCTTCCCAAGGACTGCAGACCAATTAGCCTGTCTTTCTTTCTTCTTAAAACTCTGTTGACCGATCAATGTTTTCAAGCTCTCAACATGCCTACCAAAAGGGCAAGTCAACCGAAACTGCTCTTCATTCGATTGTTGGAACGAGAGGTCCCTCTCACTCAACGAATACACAATGGCTGTCTTTCTTGATGTATGGACTTTATAACAATATCGAAACTAGATCGATTATTCGAGCCTTAGACAAGCTTAATACGGCGAACCAATCTGCCATGTTATCCCACATTTTCACAAAGAGGAGTGTGAGATAAACTCGTGCACCGAGGCACCCCGCAAGGTGGAGTGCTATCTCCATTATTATGGAATATAGTTCTTAACGAACTTCTGATCTCGATGGTGAACACCGGGTTCAAAGTTGTGGCCTACGCGGACGACGTCGCCGTAGGTCCCTCTCACTCAACGAATACACAATGGCTGTCTTTCTTGATGTATGGACTTTATAACAATATCGAAACTAGATCGATTATTCGAGCCTTAGACAAGCTTAATACGGCGAACCAATCTGCCGTGTTATCCCACATTTTCACAAAGAGGAGTGTGAGATAAATTCGTGCACCGAGGCACCCCGCAAGGTGGAGTGCTATCTCCATTATTATGGAATATAGTTCTTAACGAACTTCTGATCTCGATGGTGAACACCGGGTTCAAAGTTGTGGCCTACGCGGACGACGTCGCCTTACTCGCCTCGGGAAAGTAACATCAAACACTTTCCGATATCCTGCAACCCGCAAACTACTCTCCTGGACCGATAGTTGCCGTCTTAGCGTCAACCCGACGAAAACAGAGTTAGTTTTATTCACCAGGAAGGCTAAGCTACCCGCTGTCACTCCCAGGGCAACCGTCTGGGCACGCCAGCATCCTTCTACAGACGATCCCCCTGCCCACCACTATCGACTATCTGCGAAAATCAACTTCGAAAAAGGCTTCACCCATGAAATACCAGACAGAAACCAATGGAATTCACAAAAAATCCTACACAAATCACTGTCAATATTCACAGACGGTTTTGAGACACTAGAGGGAGTGGGCGCCGGAGTCTTTTAAGAGGAATTGAACCCGGGCCTCTCCTTCTGTCTTCCAAAACACTGCAGTGTTATTCAGGACGAAATTACAGGCTACAGCATGGCTGTCGATAGCCAGGCTGCAATCAAATCCCTAATATCCAGCGAAATAAGATCCAAGGCGGTGGAAGATTGCCGCGTATCTCCAAACAAGATAGCTGGACAGTACAACCTCACCCTCTGCTGGGTTCCTGGTCACTGTGACATCCCAGGGAACTGTGCAGCAGACGAACTAGCAAGGCGAGGCTCCTCGGGCGTGGATAGTATAAGTCTGCACAACGTGTATGCACCACTTTCCTACGCTAAACAAGTAATTCACGCGGACGCAGCAAGCAGACCAGGGTGCAGATAAAAACATTTAAGATACTGCGATACTGCTAGGCTCACCTGGCCAGCTCTGGACACAAAAAAATCGAAGGAGCTTCTTCGACTTAATAGATCCAGCAACTCGAAGGTCGTTAATGTCATCTCCGGGCACTGCATATTAGGTAGACTCGCGCAAAGGCACGGTCTTCCATACAATTACTTCTGCAGAAGCTGCAGAGATGAGGAGGAGGACGAGTCCGTCACTCACTGTCTTTGCTTAAGAAACTATTTTCTCAATGATCTCAGTGATCTAGGTAATATCTGAGCCGCTAACATTCTTAGCTTCATAACCGGCAGCAAATGGTTTACATGAGTAGCCAGCAAAGAAATAGCTCCCCAAATCCCAGTGGTATGCACAATGGGCCGATTAACGGCCTGTGTGTTTCTCTCAATTTTTAACCTAACCTAACCTAAGTACATAGATGATTTTGAAAACGCCGAATGCTCGATTTTGATTTAAACACACATTTCATTAACATTTATGTAGAAATAAAGGGCACTATTAGACGAGATATATAAATAACGAAATATGAAATTTTTGCACTATTCAATCAAGATGAAATATATCTTCATTAATTGACATTCACCCAGGTGTTTTCGATTTTATGGCTTAAAAAATTAATTGAAGGTTTTGTATACTTACTACATCATCCCTTCGACATTTTGATATTTTTCGACTTCGACTTACCATTTAAAATTATTCACGCCACGCCACTGCCTAAAAGTCCTTCTGCATATTTTACCTTTAGACCTTCACATCACCAACATCACAGCACACAGCGCGATTAGACTCAGAGAGTCGGGGTGCTGGTATGCGAGACCCTATGGACATAGCAACATTCTGCTTTCTCATCAAGAGCACTATTACCACTCTCAACGGATTACATCACCCCTCACTTCCGGATATAGCTAGTGTGTTTCAGGCCAAAATAATTGCTATCCGTGAGACCTACCGCCTAATTAAACTACACACGAACATAGTTCCGAGGCAAAAGATAGACATATTCATTGACAGTCAAGCTGCGATCAGGGTTATCGCCTCAGTCATTTTAACCTCAAAATTAGCATTAGAATGTCGAGAGGAGCTGGCCTCGCTTGATCAGTTCAGGACCATACCATGATGGGTCCCAGGTAATAGCAACGCTTATGGAAACGAACAGACTGACGAGCTGGCCAGGCAAGGTTCAATCCTCCACTGCTCACTTGCGGAATCGTTCAACATTCCAATAGGAGCAGTCAAAGCAAGTTTCCTCAAAATCCCTGTCGATAGCCAATCTCAGATGGATAAGGCTAACAAACTGTACTATATCTAGAAAGATGTTGCCAATTTATAGCGGGGAATGAACAAACCACCTTTTGAGTAAAACACGAAAATATATAGCCAAAATAACGATCACCACAGGCCACTGGCCTATAGGGCTGCATATGTGCAGCCAGATTGGGCATCCCATATAATACACACTGTCGCAGTTGTAACGACGCAATGGAAAAAGAAACCCTCATTCACTCCCTATGCGCTTGTCCGGCACTAGCTAGGACTAGACAGCGATCTCTGGGAAAACCCTTCTTCGCATCCCTCGAGGAGGTCTCAAAGAGTACTTAATATTAAAGAACTGATAACCTTTATGAATTCCACAGGCTGGATGTAAACTCTACATTCGCATTCAAACCGTCACACCTACCTACCTACGCGTCGGGTAGATATGGATTGCAACATGCGAGAATTCACTCATGGGTATGTTAGTGTAAGTTAAGATTTTAAAAGAAAAGCATAAATGTTTGTTTTTGCACATGCAAAGTCACCTACTCATATGATGTTCTGATGATTTTAAGACTGACAAGGAAAAATTCCCACGACTTGTACGTGTACCTTGAGTCAGAGAAGCCAGCTCACTTCGGTTTTAAGTCAGTGTTCGTAACTTTTTTAAGTAAAACGTTTTTAAATTACAGTGAACGAGTGAACACATAGAAAATGAAGCAAACTCGTTAGCAAAAGTTCGAAAATAATCTGAATATCGTTTTTAATCAACACCAATCCGCTGGAAAATCGTCACCTAAACTCTAAACACCTATTGCTTTTGAATTTACACAAATCCGCCATTAAAAGCGATCCGCCGCGCTTTTGATAATAAGCCCCTTGGATACTAAAAATGATTATAATTATTAGTACCGCGCAGGGAGTTGCTAAAAAAAACGAAAACATTATTTTTTATCTGAAGCACACTGTCATTTATGATAACAAAGATATTTTAACAATATCCTCTTCGATGTGTGTCCTCGTAATAAAGAAATTATTGTATTTTAAGGTACATATCTATTTAAAAAAAATACACTATTTAAGGAAATAAACTGCACCAAGGACAGATAATTTTTAATTGAAAGCGGAAAAAAAACTTTAATTAGCATAACCAAATTTAAACCCTACTTTAACCGTTGAAGTCGAAAGTAAAGAAAATTGCGTACAAATAACCAACTATTCTTTGAGTTAAGTCGTGATTTGTCCAACCCATAGTTTAAGTATAAATGTTGTGGTTATAGTGCCACTCGAAGGTGAAATGCCAATCTGTTTCATTCTATCGGAAACTCACTCATCCGATGTAACAACAGGCATATCTCCCCCATAGTAAAAGTGTTATTAATGCCCCTATTATAGAACACTTCAATTCAACCTAACTTTCACACAACCCAAACTAACTAACAACTTTTAGACAACCACCGCCATATTTGTTGTGGTTTGACAGACAACTTTGTTACCAAGGTTGTGTATAACAATACGGACAATACCGAATTTTGAATGACACAAAACCAAGAGACAACTCATCTGTAGTTGTAGTTGTCTTGCAAAAATAAATGGTAAGACTTTATTTTTGTTAGCTTTGAAATAAAATGACACAAATTAGTAAAGCAAAGGTTTTCCTATATTGGCGATGTGAGTAGGATTGTTCAATATAAATAACAAAGAGTGCCTTTATGATAATCCAAAATATGTTGCAAAAATATAATTAATGTAGTATGGATACCAATACATAAATCTGACTACTTAAATGGGACTTCTTGAATTGTATATTTGCGACAAAATAAAAAGGCAGACCATGTTCTCTATTTATTCGAAATTAAAAAATTAAATTGAAATTGTTTCCGAATTATTGTTTGAGAGAATTATATTAAGAACAACTCTTAGACGCAGTCATTTTGGTAGAAATGATAGCTATTTCGAACGACACCACTAATTCATCATCACTTTTTTTACGTGATTGTTTTGAATAGTTTGAATTCGGACAGTCAATTCTCCGTATACAATCCACTTGGGAAGACATTTCTGCTTTCCCCTGTCAGGAAGTGAACCTGCACTTAAATTTTTGTCAATTGCCCAATTGACTACCACTTGCGCCAGCTGAGCGATGAGTACAATCCCGCCAACTGGTGATTAGAACGGAGGAGAAGACCAACCTCTGTGCGTTGTTGTTGCTACGAGGTGTTTTTGTTTTCGCCTTTTCCTCTTTTTTTTTCGCAAGCTGTGAGATTTCGACAGATTCATAAGAGTAGGGAAGAGAGGCTTATTATTGGGAAGAATTCGTTTAATAATTCCATTAATAAACACAATCTATTTTATAGAAAACACTATAAATCTGTAAATCTATTTGTATAGATTTGACTGCAATTGTAATAGGTTTTGTACTAAAGTCGTGTTTAGTAAACTTTTCTGGTTTAATAATGTTTAACCTTCAATTTAAATATTTACTTTTAAAATTAGTATGTAATATGTATGTACTCGAATTAAGTGTTTGGTTATTGCTAACGCCCAATGAATTAAATAACCATCTGCTTACCCATGACGCTCTGGAAAATCACAATTACATATTAAATATCAAAATTAGTTTTTCTCAAGGTAATAATTTCGTGTAATATTTACGCTTGACAAACATAATATCGATGTCTGCAGGCTCACCACTGGGACAACGATTAACAATAAATTTTTGAAGTCGCAAAAAAAAATTGTTAATTTACATTGCATTGAGGAAAAAAATAAAAAGGGGCCAAATGGGGAAAAAACCCCTATCTCTGGCAATAAATGCATTTTGAGAAATTGTATAATGCGATTATAAAATTTTGCACAAATATAGATCAGAGAAGAATAAAAAATAATAAAATAAAAACAAGTAAAAGTGCTATCATCGGCCTGGCCGATGCTTTGATACCCTCTACTACACGCATGGGTCTAATATTGTATGACAGGCACCAGAACTACTTGCCCGACATAGTCCTTTTTTAATGCCAACTTGACACAAAGTCCTTAAGTTGTACTTAGAAAATGTTTAAGGTTATGTTCTTAGATGGTGGTTTCAGTAAATAATTGTACAAACAAAACTTTTTCCTGCTGCAAATTAAAATTAAATTTAAAAAATTAGTTTCGAATTGATTGATTTATTGGTAAAATCAAATATAGTTTTACTTCACACGGGGAAAAAACAAACTAAAGTTTTTCTTAGGAGGACCTGACGCGAAATAGAAAAAGCCATTTCTCAATAAATGTGCGGGGAGTGAGTATGCACTGCCAAAATGGTGTTCATTGATGTGGTTGCAAGGCGGCCTGGTTCCGCTCACGATGCCACGATTTTTAATAATAGTAGAATAAGAGCCCAGATGGAAAGTCGAGATTCCACAGATTTCGTTATTCTGGGTAAGGAATTTATCTATATCTATATCTATATATTTATATAAAAATGTAGCATTAAAATGTTTGTCGTCGATTCACGCCTTAACTTACAGATAATCTTAGTTATTAGCCCTGGAGTTGTCCTGTGAAGTCAAAATTGGACAAAGGGGCGTGGCACCGCTCATACAAAAAAAAAACATTCAAAATAGTATATCTCGAAAATCACCAAATCGATTGAGCTTAAACTTACCGATAATCTTAGTTATTGCCCCGGGAGTTGTCCTGTGAAGTTTGGTCAAAATTGGACAAAGGGGCGTGGCACCGCCCATACAAAAAAAAAACATTGAAAATCGCATATCTCGAAAATCTCCAAATCGATTGAGTTCAAACTTACAGATAATCTTAGGTACTGGCCGTGGAAAGCTCATGTAAAGGTAAGTCAAAATCGGACAAAGGGGAGTGGCACCATAAAAAAACATTCAAAATGTTATATGTATCTCGAAAACAACCAAATGTATTGAGCTTAGACTTACAGATAATCTTAGGTATTGGCCGTGGAATGCTCATGTAAAGATAAGTCAAAATCGGACAAAGGGGCGTGGCACCGCATATACTAAAAAAAACATTCAAAATCGTATATCTCGAAAATCACCAAATCGATTTTGCTCAAATTTACAGATATTCTTTGGTATTGGCGGTGGAGTGCTCCTGTTAACGTTGGTCAAAATCGGACAAAGGGGCGTGGCACCACCCATACAAAAAAAAACATTCAAAATCATATATCTCGAAAATCACCAAATCGATTGAGCTCAAACTTACAGACAATCTTAGTTATTGGCAATGAAGTGGTCCTGTGAAGTTTGGCGGAAATTTGACAAAGGGGCGTGGCACCTCCCATACAAAAAAATGATTGCAGGTATATACTGCATACTTTTCCTTTCTGCGTTTCCTGACTTTATTATTTTATTGGGGTCCTCGTCTAGCAATAATTACTTACGCTCGCAGATGTTTTTATTGCTGGTGATTCCGCAATGATCTGCTCTGTCTAGATTATTGTCTTGTTCTAGACAAATATATTTTCCTTTTCACGTAAAACAACTCAATTTATCGTTTTTAAATTTTCGCGACTACATCGACGTTTGTTTGAAGTCTGTTTGACATATTAAAATGAAACGAAGTTAGATGCGTTTGTGTTGCTGTGTTATTTGACAGTCAGCTATTTTTTTATTGCAATTTGTGTTTACAAATGTCTCTTGTTTTGGTATTGGTGAAAGTATGTGTGAATCTCGCCCTCGAGTCGAGATTCGCAAAAGTGATCTGAATCTTAAAAAAAAGTGTTTTTTTTTTTGCCCAATGGAAAATGAATTTGGGCACGAGTACGATAACTACGGCGCCAAAAATTGATAACGGTATTTTGTAGAGGGGTTAAATACAAGCATTTTTTTACTATGGGAGGGGGTCTATCTGGCTTCATTTAGGCGGGAGGGGCAATTTAAAAAAAATAGTACTTAAAATAAAAAAAATTATTTTTGAAAAACATTGGCAACACTTACAATAAAGAACTTTTGGATTTTTGGAAGCCAGGAATCAGTTTGATATTATTTTCAAAACAAGCTATTTGTATTAATAGTTTTTGGAAAAAATGCTTTCAAACTTGCAATTTAAGGAAAAAAATTAAAAAATAAAAGTTGTATGCTGATTTGTTCAATATTGAGAAAATAGATACTTAATTTATTTGTAGTTTTTACTGCCGAAATCAATTCTTAATCGAACACTGAAAACCAGATTGATTTATGTCCTCTAATTTTTGAGAAAATTAAAAATTACTTTATATGTCGCTTCGATTAGAGTACAAATTGTTACCCTTCCGCCTTGAAATGTGTATGGGGGGGCATGCTGTCCCCCTGCAACCCCCCGCTTGGGGTCACTGTTGGATTTTGGGATGGGTGCTAGGCTGAGTATATGCAAACTTTCTTTAAATTATTTTAGTTTATCCAATGTCAACAACTTTCTTCAGCTACAGTCTCTGGCCTGAAATTTCACATTGATAGACAAAATGCGGATTTGCATTTTAGGCAATTTAAAACACATTCCTGGCTTTGAAAAATACTATAGTTCTTTGTTGTAAGTGTTGCCATTGTTTTTTAATATTTTATTTTAATTTTATGTATAATTTTTTTTTTAATTACCCCTCCCGCCTAATCGGAGCGAGAAAGGCCCCCCCTCCCATAGTAAAAAATGATTGTATCTCTGATTGTCCTCTACATAAATCCGTCATTAGTTTTCATCGCCAAAATTATTTTACTCACCCCAATTTTTGTCCTTAAATTGCAACTTTGAAATTGTTTTTTTCAAAAACTGTTAACAGAAATAACTTGATTTAAAAATAATATGAACGAACAGGTTCCGGGCTTTCAAAAATGATATAGTATTTTATTATAAGTTTTGCCATTGTTTTGTAATGTATTTTTTTTTCAATTAAAGTATCATTTTCTTTAAATTACCCCTCCCGCCTAAACGGAGTAAGATAGACCCCCCCCCTCCCATAGTAAAAAGTGCTTGTATTTAACCCCTCTACAAAATACAGTTATCAGTTTTTGGCGCCGTAGTTATCGTACTCTCCCCTGAATTTGACAGACAGCTGATTTCTAGTGCAGAAAAACTAGCCTGAATCTGAAAAAAGTGCTTTTTCTTGTCCAATGGAAATCGACATTAGTTAAGTGTATCTTAAAAATTTTCTAACAACCAAAAATAAATTATGTTCTACTTAGAATTTAATGTGGTTTTCAATCTTTTTTTTTTTTGATCCGGTTCACTTTTCATGTTCCATTGGAACCAAAAATCAATCTTTTTTTGATTAGGATCACTTTTTGCAGATCTCGATAATTTTCGAGGTTTACACATACTATCACTAATACCAATATACTTGCACAGCTGTTTTACGTCATTCAGAATTTGTTTTAAAAACAAAATTACAAAAAGCCTCGTGAAAAGCAATTATTCAGAACAAAAACGTAAATAATGGGCATGGACTTAATTTTGAAGCAATTACTATCATCTTCGTCATCTTCTTCTTCTTCCTCGTCATCTGTGGATTTCGATTCTTCGACGATATGATTATCCGCATTAAGTTCGTATGTTTTCATCGACAAACGAAAAAAATTTGCACAGCTGATGTACTGTCTAATAACGCACTAATACATTTACAAAAGCAGGTCAATCTGTTCCATTCGCGACGAAAAATCTGAGATCTGAAATAAAAATCTGATGTTCCCAATAGAAAACGACATAAGAACTTATAAGCCCATGTTATCAATTCAGATTGGAATTCAACCAGTTCGCGTGGGGTTTTCTTTTTTGTTTGACAAAAATAAATATTTAACTAATTTCACTTACACTTTTAAATAACTGATTGCATTATTTCGTATGTTCGTATGTAAGGTATGTCTTGTGATTTTATATCTTAAGCTAAGTACACACGATTGTCAGATCTTGCAATATTGGCAGATCTGTCAATGAGTGACAATGAGCTTACAATTGCCAACTACCTTACAAATTGTATTGAAAGTTACAATAAAAAATTGTCCGTTCACACACAAACATTGAACATTGATTTTATCCCAAAATCTTACAATTCATTGTCAGATGAAAGTGTGACAATGGTCTGGCAATGACATTTCGGACAACAAAAATTGTGTGTTCACACGGTTGTCAGATATTTGAATATGAAAAATTGGTCTAACCGTTGTCAGACATTGTTAGATAAATTAATCTTTTTGTTCCTTGGTTTTTGCATTACGGATAATGGAACAAAATATTGCACTTGCCACTATTTTAACTATGCCTGCGTGTTGGAAGACTGCGAAGATGATGAATTGACACAAAAATGGTTGGCCCTATGTTAGCAGGAAAGATTCTACTCCAAATTGCAAGCTGAGCAGTCGGAACTTATTCACAATTTTTTTGCGAATGGACAACACAATTCGATGAAATTCTAGCTTTGGTGACTCCACATATCAAGACACAAATATGCGCGCGAGTATTCAGGAAATCGAAACGGTTTCATTGGCTGCTTGACCCAACTTTTTTTCTGTAGTTGTCGAGGTGGAGGGCTGACAATGGGCTTACAATGACGTTTCTGACAATATTGTCAGACAAAATATTGAGTTCAGACTGCTGTAAGACATTTGGGACATATTTTTCACTGACATATCTGACAACATTGTAAGATCTGACAATTGTGTGTACTTACTTAGCTTTACGAATATCGTTATTAAGCCGAGAAACTGCTAGATATTTGTTCTAATTAAACCAATATGTATGAACAAAAAAAACAATATAAAGTTTCTCATTCTAACCATTTTGAAATTGACACTTAATTGCATGCATAGTATAATATATCAAGTCTCGGCGATAATGGAGAATGCGGCAATTAAATAAATATTTTTGGGTTTTGCAAAAACTAAACTTCATACTTACGATGGAATAAGTGGTGCTGGAAGAGCTTGACCACTAGGTCGGCCACCAGGTAATGGTGGAGCACTACCCCCTGGCCTGTTGGGAATAGCTGGAGCTGGTCGTCCTGTTGCTGGTGGCAATGGTGGGCCACGACCTGCAACTCCCCCAGTTCCTCCCAATGAACCCTAAATAAAAAACAATATCAAACAAACATTGAACATAGTAATGTGTTTCCTCTTACCTGTTGCTGAGGCGTTGGCTTCCTGGGACCACCAGGGCTCGGCGGTGATAAGCGTGGGTTATCTAAACCACTCGAAAGCCAATCATTTTTAACAGGAGGTGGTACTGGTGTCGAAACAGTTGCCATCGATACATCGCCTAAAATTAAAACAAAATGCAATTTAAAATATGTAGGAACGTGTACCTGTACAATTATAGTGTATCGAAGTAATAAATAAATTGTGTTTGTATAGGTTTTAAACCAGGGCCCAGCGAGCCTCGAATGAGGAGTATGCGAATCTCCTACAATAACTACTAACTTTATAGATACTATAGAAGATGTTTTGGATTGAATTCGATAAACTTATTTTGTACGATTTTTATTAGAAGATATTATTTATAATATCATGTCAACATTCTTTCTACGATGTTTAACTTTGTTTGCGTTGAAAAGCCATGAAGAAATAAAGGCGAACTATACATTCTCGCGACTTAAAAATGTATTAAACATTAAACATTTGTCGTTTAACATAGTTAGATGGCTATCTTGGATCTTGCTGCATTCGACGCTAGCGATGAACAAAAGCGCACACTTCAATATCAATGTAAATAATGGCCACAAAAAGATATACCTACCAATTATACGTAGAGCCTCTTTACAGGCATGATACATCCGGAGCATTTCTTCCCTCCGTACTGCTGACTCAGCGCTTTCTTCCATCATTTGTTGCTGTAGTTAATAAATATATTATTGACATAAAATAATTTACCAAAAATAATACCGCTTTACCTGATCACCAGATGCGTACAAGTGGGCCAATAGTTCACCGTTAATGAAATCTTTAGCATTATTTATGATCAGCATCATAATGGCTTTAGGTACCATATCACGTGTGGTCTTCGTGACTATTTTCATATATGAATCAACCAAGTTACGAATTGTTTCAACTTGACGTTCTAATTGTGGGTCCATTGAGCTAGTTTCATTCTCATTTGACTCCTAAACAAAGAAGCAACACCAATATCCAAGAAATGTAAACTTAATTTTATTAAAATAATAGTACATAATACATATAATGTTATAAACCATATTTTTTTTATAAAAAAAACACAAAAAAAAAAAAATCAAAAAATATATTAGTTTATTAATTAACTACGTTTTTGTAAAACCTTAGCAATGGAAATTATGTTTATGAGTGAGTAAATTGAGGGATGATATTGCAGAGGCAATGTTTGAAAGTTTTAGCAGATGGTAAAAATAAGCTTCCCAATGATAAGGCAGAACTGTTAAATGGCTGAGACAGCCAACACTCCGCTTTCAGGTAGCATGATTCGTTCAACCTGGACGATGATAGCCAATATGTCCGTCCACCCGACCAAAGCGATATTCAAACAAGGCTGCTGAAGCGGATGTCCTACCAGTCGCGTTTTCAAAGCTAGGTGAGATAACTTGGAAAGGAGCACGCACTATCTTATCTTTATTTTGTCGGATAAATGTATCGTATATTGATGAAACTTCAGCATCATGTGCTCCATCCATAAGATGATGCTGAAGCTACAGAAGAATATATTATGTGAACGCCTAAAACCTTGTAACATGATCGGTCCATAAGGAAACTCCAAATCGATCTCACCCCCTACTTATCTAACGTATAATACAAAGCTATGTTAAAATTGGGTATTCCTGCCAAACTTGTTCGTCTATGCAGGATAACGATGGAGAAATCTTGACGGTCCGTCAAAGTAGAAAAGAGCACCACCGAACTCTTTGATTTCGAAAAAGGTTAGACAAAGTGATGCGCTGTTATCTAAATTGTTTGACATAATTTTTGAAGAAATTGTAGGTAGGTAGGCAGTGGTGCGTTTTTAAGTATTGAAACGGAGGTGAAGCAAATGGATCTGTCTCTTAATGAGGACTGAGCGAAGTATATACTGTCATCCAGAAATGACTCTCAACATCGACTAATGGGCAAAACCGCATAACATCCATCCAGGAACCATGGGTGTGGAAAAATCGCATCTGTGGCCTGAGTGAATTGAGCGGCTCTCACCACGTTCTTTACGACAAACTGTCCGAGAGACCTAGGACATGTCTTGTTGTATCGAAATCCCTCACGGCAGTTAAAATCGAACGGTTTTGTGGCCAAGATTTGATTGCTGCAGATATCACTTACCATGCAAACGGCAATTGGGAAACCTTTGTTGTTGCATCGGCTTACTTTCCCTATGACTCTCTAACTCCTCCACCACCAAAGGCAGTTGTTGAGCTCATAGAGTACTGCGAGTCTAAAAAGATTGGTCTTATCCTATGTTGCGACGCTAATGCCCAAAACACTGTTTGGGGCAGCAGCAAATGTAATATACGTGGAGATCGTCTTCTGGACTTCATCCTCTCGTCTGACATCACCATCAACAATGTGGGTTGTCGACCTACATTTGTTACAGCCAGGAGACAGCAAGTAATCGATATTACTCTGTCCAACAGGCACTCCAAGTCTATCAAAAATTGGAGGGTATCGCCAGATAGCACTTTGTCAGATCATCGATACATCGAATTTCAAATCTACTGTGAAGTTTCGCCTTCGCAAGAGAGGAGAAATCCGAGAAAAACGAACTGGGCACGGTTTAGGGAGGAACTTGGCAACTCTGTTAAAGTTCCACTTAAATTAAGATCAATACAAAGGGTAGAGAGGTCTGCTCAGGAGCTGAACAGCGTCCTTATCCGTTGTTTTGAACAAGCGTGTCCGGTTACAAAAAACTCCTGTAGAAAACCGGTACCTTGGTGGAACACCGAACTACAGTGTATTCGTAGAGAAACCAGGAAGCTTCTAAATCGGTCTTTAAAAACCAACTTGGAGGAAGACTGGAATCTCTATCGATCGAAGCAAAAAGAATTTAAGAGACTTAAGGCACAATCACATTGAGACAAATGTTAAAAAAGTTAGAAAAGTGGAAAAATTAAAAAACACACGCATAATTATGCGACATCTATCGCGAAGAGTTTTCCCTAAAAGCTCTTTCTTGACACTTGGAAGATGTCAAGAAATATGGCAGGCTTCATTTTTTTATTTTTCATAAATGTCAAATATTTGTCAAAAGTGGAAAAAGACACTGAATGACCCTATCCCCGAGTTGGAGGACGCAACTGCTGGAGCAACTCAATTGGGTGACGGTGCAACCAGCCAACTGATTTAGTTTCAAAGGCCAAGCAGTTACGCGGCGAAAAGAAGGCACGCAGAATCATGCTGAAATTGGATTTGAAGCAAATCCAAGGCGTCAACCGTGTTCGTCGCAAGTCGAAGAATATTTTGTTCGTCATAAACAACCCTGATGAGTACCTACAAGAATCCCCACAATGACACAAACATCATCTTTGATGAGGCCCAGATCGAGGATCTTTTATAACAAGCTCAAGTGGCCACCGATGAGAAGTTCAAGGCTCCAGAATTGGCTACCGTTGACACCGTGGGCGTAACCACCTCAGTGGCACCAATCGCCGAGAAAGAGGTAGAGAGAAAGAGGTAGATGAAACTGGAGCTGACGAAAAGGACATTGAGCTAGTCATCACACAAGCGAGCCATGATAATTCGAGAGCTCAAGAATAACAATAACGATATTGTTAACGCGATTATGGAGTGGTTATAAGGTGTCCAATTCACTTTGTTTCACTATAATTTGCATTTTACCCGCCTTTTGAGATCATTCGTATTTAATTCACAACCCAAGTCGAACAATAAAAAGAAAAACAAAAAGAAAAAAAACAATTTTATTGAAATATGTACGTGCAAATTTGTTTTTTTGACGTTCGAAATAAAGCTTTTTGTAACAAAAAATGACAAAACATCAAAGGAAAGGTATGTTTCCTCAAAATAGTTGACTTGCAGAGCTATCTGCTGGGGAGATTATGGAAACTATTTTTAGTGTGTGTTGGTTTTTGTAGCTTTCAAAATGATAAAGCTCAGAGCGCCTTGAGCTTTAAAAAAATTTATTTTGACAAAAATGAAACGGAATTATAGAAAGTAGTTGATGTGATAAAGGGAGAAATAATATTATTTTGAAACTTTGTTTACTTTTTTAATATTTTCCTGAATGTGATTGTGGCTTTATTCGAAAATCGAAAAATGACTCTTATAGGAAATTTTGTGAGGAGGTCGAATCACTAAGTGCAACCAGTAGGCTTGTTAAGGTCCTCAAAAGGGACGGACCAAGTAAACTGGAATCGCTCCAAAAATCTGATGGCACCTACACTGAGACAAAGGCGGAGACTTTTAGTCTTCTGCTGGAGACTCACTTCCCGGGAAATCAGATCACTACGCATTCTTCAGTGGTACCGGCAACGATGGCCACTACGGAACTGACAAACTCCACGCGGCGCAGCTGGTATATTGCATCCAGAGTGGTGACGGATGACGCTATCAAATATGCAATTGCATCATTTGACAGCTTCAAGTCACCTGGTCCAGATGGAATTTACCCGGCTATGCTGAAACAAGGTTTTAGTCAGCTAATGCCGACGTTGAAAAGAATTTTCACCGCTAGCTTGGCCTTGGCCTACATACCTTCCCTTTGGCGTATGGTTAAAGTTGTGTTCATACCAAAAATCGGTAAGACTGACTATACTCTCGCCAAAAGTTTCAGACCCATAAGTCTGTCTTCCTTCTTGCTGAAAAGCTTGGAGAGACTGGTTGAGCTGCACATGCGCAATGTTGCTCTTCGATTGCTTCCTCTTTCTGAGACGCAACATGCTTATCAACGCGGAAAATCCTGTGAAACTGCGCTTCAGAACCTCGTTGGTAGGATCGAAAGTGCTCTTGATCGGAAGGAGTACGCGTTGGGTATTTTCGTCGATATTGAGGGTGCTTTTGATAATGCGACCTTTGATAGCATGTGTAATGCAGCCAGACATCACGGTATAGATGAAACGTTGGTGTTGTGGATTAAAGCAATGCTAATGCACAGAACGTTGATTGCCGAAGCGGATTGTGGCAAATGCGTCATGACAGGGGTAAACAGGGGCTGCCCTCAAGGTGGTGTTTTGTCTCCCCTCTTATGGTGCATGGTAGTAGACTCTCTGCTGACGACTCTCAATCTTCCTGGAACCTATACACAAGCATACGCGGACGATGTCGCCGTTCTGTCTGTCGGTTCAGACCTTGGGACTGTCTGCTCTCTGGCGCAGAGATCCTTGGGTTTGATAGATGATTGGTGCACAATGAATGGGCTTTCAATGAACCCTCTTAAAACTACGGTTGTTCTCTTCACGAGAAGGAGGAATATCACTGGTCTGTCTCAACTTGTGCTAAAAGGTGTCACTATTCCGATTTCTGATGAAGTCAAATATCTGGGAGTAATCCTCGATAGAAAACTTCTTTGGTCCAAGCATGTTGAATCAAAAACCAATAAAGCGCTGTCGACTTTCTGGCAGTGCAAAGGCGCTTTTGGGAAGACATGGGGCTTATCTCCTAAAAGGGTCCTATGGATCTATACGGCAATGGTAAGACCACTTCTCTCATATGCATCGGTTGTGTGGTGGAACAGGCTTTCGCGGAAACGTGTTATGGCCTCTTTCGCCAAACTCCAAAGAACGGTTTGCCTTGGCTGCACAGGGGCCTTCCCCAGCACTCCGGGCTCTGCTCTAGATGCTTTGATGAACCTCCCCCCCCTTGATATTTTTATCATGGGGTGTACGCTGAAAACCATCTCCCGGTTAAAGAGAGGTGGCTTTTGGTACCACGCGCATTGGAGTTTTGATGAACTTGTGCGAGAATTATCCTTTGACCCCTGTCTTATGGATATGCCGTCTGACGCAATGACACCAGAAATCCTACTGCGACAAAACTACCATGTCAACTTTCCTCAGGCAACTGAATGGCTTTTGCCAGACTCAGAGCCAGGGAAGGAATGCCATCGTGTTTTCACGGATGGCTCAAAAACCGGACAGGGGTCTGGTTCTGGAGTCTTCGTGGAAAGCGAGAACATTAGACTACACTATCCCTTAGGTAACCATGCGACTGTCTTCCAGGCGGAGATTTTCGCTATCCTTATGGCTATGCGCTATATTGTGACAAACAGGTGGAGGGCTGGAAGCATATGCGTTTGCAGTGATAGCCAAGCTGCTTTAAAAGCGCTGCTCAACCCTTTTACCTCGTCCAAGTTAGTGCTCGAACTCAAGCTTTCTCTGAACTTGGTCGGTAGGCTAAACACGGTCAAACTTGTTTGGGTCCCAGGTCACACTGGTATCCAGGGAAACGAGATCGCTGATGAGCTGGCCAGGTTGGGTTCAGAAGAAGACTTCTTAGGACCTGAACCTGCGTTGGGTTTGCCTGCATCTGTGGTTAGGTCATCCATTGATACTTGGGTTTCTCGTGAACATGAGTGTCGTTGGCGTGACTGTGCTGGGTGTAGACAGACCAAACGACTGCGCCCTGACATCTGCAGGGGGTCGGCGTCTTTCCTTCTGTCTCTCAGGAGAATCGACTGCAGACTTCTTGTGGGCGTCCTTTCGGGCCACCAAGCTTTTGCCAAACACTTCAATGTGTTGGGCTTAAGCAACACCACCATCTGTCCTGCTTGTGGAGAGGATGACGATACAGCGGAGCACTTCCTCTGTAGTTGTCCTGCCTTTGCTCGCATCAGGTGGCGGATCTTTGGGGCTGACGTGGTGAGTGCCGAACATCTAAGCTCTTCATCACTAAAGCTCCTTCTCATCTTTCTTCGAAAGACGGGAAAACTATGTACAGCAATGTAAGGTGTCTGTTTGGCAGTACAATGAACCAGTAGTTGTGTCTGAGTGCTCCTTCAGATAGTAACAACCTCCGACAAAGAAAAAAAAAAAAAAAAAAAAAAAGCGGAAGGATTCATCGGACACCGAAGTCTATTGCGCAAACTGCAAATCCACAGGTCATCCGGCAAGCTACAAGGGATGTCCGCAATACAAACTCAAGATGTCAGAAAAAGAGAAACAAGTCACACTGAAGAAAGCGAAAAAGGACTTCGCAGCAAAATCTGCTTGCACACTGACAAAACCAGCTGTCAGTTTTGCTTCAATAGCCAGTATGGGCTTAAGACAAGTTCAGCCGCAGCCGAACCAACCAAAGACGCCATCAAAGCTACCACAACCACCATCTATGTATGCCAAGAAGCAATATCCTGTTAAGGTGCTAGTACACGATATGTAGCACGCCTCATATATATGTGGCTCTGACGTAATTTTGACGTCAGCGTATGGAGCCAGTGGCTACATACCGTGTAGTAGCCCTCTTTGCGCCACTCACATAAGGTACTCATACTCATGCATTTCGTGTATTACCCTAGCACATACGATTTGTGTCAATACGCTACGTAATGACGTGTGGTTACCTGCACCTGCACGGTTCGTATGGATTTTTGAATGTAATTTCAGCATTTCAGTTTGTGTGCGTGTGTTTTGTACCTACGAGCAGCATGGTATTTATTTTTTTGTGGGTCATAAAAGTAGCGAACACGACGGGTCGTGTACACGACCCAAAGCAATAAAACAATTAGTACCTACAGTTCTAGTGCAAGAATGCCCACAGGGCAATAAAACTGCGGATAGAATCATCATAAACGAATAACCAACAGCCAACCGATATTTGAGCGCTGTGCTCTTATTAAAAAGAGTAAATAATATGATTTATCCATAGAGAAATCTTAATGATTTAATGGAGAAAATCTTATTAATTATTTTAAAAGTTTTTCATACCATTTTTGAATGCCAAATCATATTAAATAATAAAAATTATATGAAAACCTTATTATTATTTGGCTTTAAGAAGTCAAGCTTATTAAAAAATTATGTTTATAAACGTTTAAAAGGAAATCTTCTCAAATCTATAAGACTTCTCTTAAAAATTTTAAAGAGATATCACATTAATTTTGGGTCTGAGTATTTCAGATTGTATAATAATAATATGAAAACCTTGTTAATATATATTCGGTTTTGAGAAGACAAACTTATTAAAAATGCTTGTCTTTAAACGGTAATAAGGAAATATTCTTAAATCAATAAGAATTCCCCTTAGAACTAAAAGTTCTCTCATACCCATTTTATAAAAGTGCATATAAATTGTGTATAGCCTTGCCGAACGCATTCGATTTCAGACTTCTTTGCAAACGCGCGTCTACGTGTCCAAGAGTGTTAGTATTATTTACTAAATACATAAAATAATAATTTTGTGTTTGTTTTCTTTTTTAGAATAATTATATTTTTTTTATGTTATTATTACTTTTTTTTTTTCTTCTTCTTTGTCGGAGGTTGTTACTATCTGATGGAGCACTCAGACACAACTACTGGTCCATTGTACTACCAAACAGACACCTTACATTGCTGTACATAGTTTTCCCGTCTTTCGAAGAAAGATGAGAAAGAGCTTCAGTGATGAAGAGCTTAGATGTTCGGCACTCACCACGTCAGCCCCAAAGATCCGCCACCTGATGCGAGCAACGGCAGAACAACTACAGAGGAAGTGTTCCGCTGTATCGTCATCCTCTCCACAAGCAGGACAGATGGTGGTGTTGCTCAAGCCCAACACATTTAAGTGTTTTGCAAACGCTTGGTGGCCCGAAAGGACGCCCACAAGAAGTCTGCAGTCGATTCTCCTGAGAGACAGAAGGAAAGACCAGGACCTCTTGCAGATGTCCGGACGCAGTCGTTTGGTCTGTCTACACCCAGCACAGTCACGCCAACGACACTCGTGTTCACGAGAAACACAAGTATCAATGGATGACCTAACCACAGATGCAGGCAAACCCAACGCAGGTTTAGGTCCTAAGAAATCTTCTTCTGAACCCAACCTGGCCAGCTCGTCAGCGATCTCGTTTCCCTGGATACCAGTGTGACCTGGGACCCAAACAAGTTTGACCGTGTTTAGCCTACCGACCAAGTTCAGAGAAAGCTTGAGTTCGAGCACTAACTTGAACGAGGTAAGAGGGTTGAGCAGCGCTTTTAATGCAGCTTGGCTATCACCGCAAACGCATATGCTTCTAGCCCTCCACCTGTTTGTCACAATATAGCGCATAGTCATAAGAATAGCGAAAATCTCCGCCTGGAAGACAGTCGCATGGTTACCCAAGGGGTAGTGTAGTCTAATGTTCTCGCTTTCCACGAAGACTCCAGAACCAGACCCCTGTCCGGTTGAGAGCCATCCGTGAATATACGATGGCATTCCTTCCCTGGCTCCGAGTCTGGCAAAAGCCATTCAGTTGCCAGAGGAAAGTTGACGTGGTAGTTTTGTCGCAGTAGGATTTCTGGTGTCATTGCGTCAGACGGCACATCCATAAGACAGGGGTCAAAGGATAATTCTCACACAAGTTCATCAACACTCCAATGCCCGTGGTACCAAAAGCCACCTCTCTTTAACCGGGAGATGGTTTTCAGCGTACACCCCGTGATAAAAATATCAAGGGGGGGGGGGGTTCATCAAAGCATCTAGAGCAGAGCCCGGAGTGCTGGGGAAGGCCCCTGTGCAACCAAGGCAAACCGTTCTTTGGAGTTTGGCGAAAGAGGCCATAACACGTTTCCGCGAAAGCCTGTTCCACCACACAACCGATGCATATGAGAGAAGTAGTCTTACCATTGCCGTATAGATCCATAGGACCCTTTTAGGAGATAAGCACTGCCAGAAAGTCGACAGCGCATTCATTGTGCACCAATCATCGATCAAACCCAAGGATCTTTGCGCCAGAGAGCAGACAGTCCCAAGGTCTGAACCGACAGACAGAAGGGCGACATCATCCGCGTAGGCTTGTGTATAGGTTCCAGGAAGATTGAGAGTCGTCCGCAGAGAGTCTACTACCATGCACCATAAGAGGGGAGACAAAACACCACCTTGAGGGCAGCCCCTGTTTACCCCTGTCATGACGCATTTGCCACAATCCGCTTCGGCAATCAACGTTCTGTGCATTAGCATTGCTTTAATCCACAACACCAACGTTTTATCTATACCGTGATGTCTGGCTGCATTACACATGCTATCAAAGGTCGCATTATCAAAAGCACCCTCAATATCGACGAAAATGCCCATCGCGTACTCCTTCCGATCAAGTGCACTTTCGATCCTACCAACGAGGTTCTGAAGCGCAGTTTCACAGGATTTTCCGCGCTGATAAGCATGTTGCATCTCAGAAAGAGGATGCAATCGAAGAGCAACATTGCGCATGTGCAGCTCAACCAGTCTCTCCAAGCTTTTCAGCAGGAAGGAAGACAGACTTATGGGTCTGAAGCTTTTGGCGAGAGTATAGTCAGTCTTACCGATTTTTGGTATGAACACGACTTTAACCATACGCCAAAGGGAAGGTATGTAGGCCAAAGCCAAGCTAGCGGTGAAAATTCTTTTCAACGTCGGCATCAGCTGACTAAAACCTTGTTTCAGCATAGCCGGGTAAATTCCATCTGTACCAGGTGACTTGAAGCTGTCAAACGATGCAATTGCATATTTGATAGCGTCATCCGTCACCACTCTGGATGCAATGTACCAGCTCCGCCGCGTGGAGTTTGCCAGTTCCTTAGTGGCCACCGTTGCCGGTACCACTGAAGAATGCGTAGTGACCTGATTTTCCGGGAAGTGAGTCTCCAGCAGAAGACTAAAAGTCTCCGCCTTTGTCTCAGTGTAGGTGCCATCAGACTTTTGGAGCGATTCCAGTTTACTTGGTCCGTCCCTTTTGAGGACTTTAACAAGTCTACTGGTTGCGCTTAATGATTCGACCTCCTCACAAAATTTCCTATAAGAGTCATTTTTCGATTTACGAATTAGTCTCTTAAATTCTTTTCGTTTCGATCGATAGAGATTCCAGTCTTCCTCCAAGTTGGTTTTTAAAGACCAATTTAGAAGCTTCCTGGTTTCTCTACGAATACACTGTAGTTCGGTGTTCCACCAAGGTACCGGTTTTCTACAGGAGTTTTTTGTAACCGCACACGCTTGTTCAAAACAACGGATAAGGACGCTGTTCAGCTCCTGAGCAGACCTCTCTACCCTTTGTATTGATCTTAATTTAAGTGGAACTTTAACAGAGTTGCCAAGTTCCTCCCTAAACCGTGCCCAGTTCGTTTTTCTCGGATTTCTCCTCTCTATTCATAAAGATTTTAATAACATTCTCTCTATGGTTTTGATATGACTTTCTTCTTGGATGAAAGCCATAGAGAAATCTTATAGTTTTTCTTCTACTCTATGTGGTGGTTTTTTCTCTGTGTACCATTTCTTTAAGACTGATAAAGTGGAAGGCAGACGAGGGACAGGAATTTTCGTCAAAAAGACCATCAACAAGGATAGGATCACACAATCCCCCATTCGTGGACTTACCTTATTCGAAGCTACTGGAATAGTCATCAGAATGATTCCATCCGAAGACAATTACGATAACCAAGGCCGACCTTCCCCAGAACCCCATCTTTCCTGGACTTCTTCATGGTGACCTCTAACCTGGTAAACATCATCCCAGAGATCCAGCCAGAACTACGAGTGCAGGACTCTGACCATGAAGCGGTGGAGCTGATTATTAGGCTTAATTAACCGATCTTTACGTACGAGCAACCAGGAGGTGACTACATAAACTTCAAGGAATTGGATATAGAGAAGTCAAAAATAATATGAGATAGACACAGCCGTTGAAGATCTTCAGACAACGCTTAAGGAAACGACTCCAAAGAATACGCCACCGGGAATGGAACACGGTCCACAATGACTATCAGACCGTTCTGAGTGAATTAAACTGCACTAACATTATGTTCAAGAATGCAGTACAGCACTACAATGACGTCCAGATGCAAAAGAGGCTGCAAGACATTAAGCCCGGCTCCGATACCTTTAAACAAATTAACCGAATTATCGGAAAAGGTCCAAAAATGCCTGATACAATAAACACCAATCCTGGAACCGCCACCACCCCTGATGAGAAGGCAGAAGCGTTAGCTATATTCTTCGAAGGCAACTTCAACCTGTTAATGATTCTGTATTCCTGTTAGAAGTCCATGCAACAGTCAGAAGTATCGAAGAATCGACGACCGCAACTACGGCAATCACTGACACAAATCCAGCCGACGACCCCGTGGATGGTAACACCTTGTCAACACCCGAGGAAATTGCTGAAGTAATTCAGAGCAGTAACTCTAAGAAGTCAACTGGACCGGACAAAATATCCAATTTCGTCCCGAAAAAGCTGCCGCAGCCAATTATGGTCTTGCTAGCTATAGTGATGAACAACTGCATCAACAACCACTACTTTCCTAGGAAATGGAAAACCGCTAAAATAATCGCTATTCCGAAAAAAGGCGACAGATGTTTGTAACCAACTCAACATCATACCGGACATTCAATTTAGATTTCGGGAAAAACATGATACGTTGCACCCGTTAATGAAGTTCCACCATGATGTCACGAAGGCTCTCAACAACCGCCAAGTCACAGTCGCATGTTTTCTAGATGTGGAGAAGGCATTCGAATCTGTGTGGATTCAAGGACTGATTCATAAACTTAAACAGCTGAGTTTTCCTTTACCCCTTATTAAAATAATTTTTAGCTTTCTTCACTAAAATAAATAAATAAATAGGTGGCGCAACAGGCGGGTGACACCCAAGGCCTAGCTTCTCGCAACCATTCGTTTTGTGTGAGTTTCTATTTTTGGGACGAATGGAAGGGACCTACAATTTTATGCCGAGTCCGAACGGCTGAATTTAGAAGCTTTTTCATGACAGTCATACTCTCGGATGTTTGTCAGACGATCGCGAGAGGTTTCGCGAGAGCTTTCTTCACTCCAGGTCCTTTTTTGTACAAATAGAAGACAGCCATTCACAAACAAAAAGCATCAGAGCCGATGTAGCCCAAGGGTCAAAATTTGGTCCACTGCTTTTCAACATTTTCACATCCGACCAGCCTCAGCTCGAGAACACAATCAGCAGTTGCCTTTTCGCCGACGACTCCGCCACATACATATAGCACCTCAATGTCCCCAGCCATAGCAGCACGAAGAGTTGAAGTCCACGTCATGAAACTTTTCGAATATTACCAAAAATGGGGCATACGAATCAACACTGCCAAATCAGAAGTAATATGCATCAGACCCATTAGAGGCAGAGGTAGAGGACGGTCAGCCACAAATTGTCCAAATACAATTTTTTTAAATCTAATAAAAAAATCAATGTAAACCGTTGGGCCCCTGTTGTTGGTGTATTATGTTTGTTCACTATGCTAGTAAGTAAAATCAAAATTTTTTTTTTTATTAAAATTTGCTGGAGGTCTCTCGAAGGCTGGTACCATTGAGTAGTTTAAAATATTTTTACAATTACGTAAAAAGTTAAGCACTGGCTTTAAAATTATAGTGTAGTTATTTAAAGTGTACAACTTCTTCAATAGACGGTGGGCCAATACCAATAATCATTTTTTATCTTCAGCTTAAATATTTTGATGGTCGCAGTCGATAATTTTTTATGGAAATTTTCGCAATTGTGACTTCGTAAAAGTTAGCCTGGACACTGAAAATGATTATTAGTACCCCGGGGTGACTATAGTTTTGTGCCATATATATTAAGAGCATGCAATCAAATTCATTGAAAAGAATTAAACCCAAAAGAAATAAAAATTGAGAAAACCATGAAAAAACAAAAGTGCAGCAACTTAAATTAAAAATATTTAATATTTTTGATTTGTTAGGTCAATACGATATTAAATCAAAATAAAAATAAAATGCATTATACAGTTAACAAGATTAAACATGTAACAAACCTCTTGGCCATCCTGTATGATTGGAAAAGAAATATAACAATTGTAATTATTAGTATATAAATTGCTTATATGTATAATTACTAATATAAATCGATTTAGACATACATATTTATAAATTACAAAAAACTTTGTTTGAATTAATGCGTAATTTGTTCAAAATAATGCACACTGCTGACCCACTTGCAATCCAGACCCCCAGCACAACACCTCTCATAAATTCTTGGTCTTATTCTCTATCCTTATTTGTTTTTTTTATACCCTCCACAGGAAGGTATATTCACTTTGCCATTACGTTTGTAACGCCAAGAAGGATTCACCGGAGACCCTATAAAGTATATATATTCTGAATCAGGATCACATTCTGAATCGATTTAGCCATGTCCGTCTGTCTGTCTGTCTGTCTGTCTGTCTGTCTGTCTGTCTGTCTGTCTGTCTGTCTGTCTGTCCGTCTGTCCGTCTGTCTGTCTGTCTGTTGAAAGCACGATAGCGTCCAAACGAATTGACCTGGGCGATTGAAATTTGGTGAGAGGACTTCCTTTTACCGTCGTCAGGTTGGTATTGAAAATGGGCTATGTCGGTCAAGTAGTTCTGGTACCTCCCATACAAAACCATTAGTAGACCCATGTGTCTCTCCGCCTGTTGAAATCACGATAGCGTCCAAACGAATCGACCTAGGCGACTGAAATTGAGTGACAGGTCTTATTTTTACGGTTGTCAGGTTGGTATTAAAAATGATCCATGTCGGTCAAGTAGTTCTGCTACCTCCCATACAAAGCCAATATTCGACTCATGTATCTCTCTGTCTGTTGAAAACACCTTAGCGTCCAAACGAATCGACTTAGATGAATGAAATTTTATGAAAGGACTTTTTTTAACCGTCGTCAGGTTGGTATTGAAAATTGTCTATGTCGGTAAAGTAGTTCTGCTACCTCTCATACAAAACTAATGTTAGACACATACTAACTCGCGTGGCAAACATTTTGCAGGACTTTTATTCAGTGGAGGGTATCAAAGCATCGGCCAGGCCGATGATAACACTTTTACTTGTTTTACTTTACAAATGTATACGTAGGTATCATAATCCATGATTTTTATTTTACAGAGGTGTAAAATAGTTTTGTCGTGACAGCCATTTGAAATAGACGCCTATGAATTTTTTGTGCTTATTAGAAACTATTTTGCGCGAAAAAAAAACATCAGGCGAACCATCGATTCCCTGGCTTAATGTCACCACACCAGAAGCAAAAGCTAGGAAAAGGGTTCACTGGCACGCACAAATCCGCACTCCGCTGTCGTTACGAATTACGAACCTATCCAGCACATTCTCCAGTTTTAGGCCCCTGCGACTATTTCAAACAAACAAATCAAAAGGGTCTCGAGAAATCATATTATTTGAAAGTCATCTAGAAACTGGAGAAACGCTGGACAAAGTGTATATCGCTAAAAAGATACTATGTTAGGTTAGTCTAAAAAAAGATATGAGAGAGCTCTCGGCACTAGCCGGCGCAGGGACATAAGTCAATTATGGCATTATGTTCCATATGGATTTATGGATTTATGTCCCAACGAAGTGGGATAACTTATTTTCTAAAAATGGGACATAAGTCCATAATTTTATTGGTAGCAGAAATGGGTGCCGTGACATAAGGAATAATTTTAAAATTTGACTTTCAAACGCTTTGGAAAGCGACATAAGACCAAATTATTTTGAGACATAAGACCAAATGCTATTTATCCACAACATTTATCCGAAAAGGTAGACTGGATTCAAATTCATCATCCAACGGCTGAAGTTATTATACTTGGTGACTTCAATGCCCATAACATGGACTGGCTACGATATTCTAACAGAACGGACGATGCAGGGAAACAAGCTGAACACTTCGCCATTAGCTGCAATCTCACTCAGCTCATTGATGAACCAACGCGAATTCCTGACAATCCATCGAATTACGGGAACACTTTAGATCTGTTTCTCACAACCAAGCCAGATAATTATAAAATAAAAATATCTGCTCCCTTAGGGAATTCGGATCATGCTCTAATATCCGCTTACTTTTTATTCCACATTACATCAAAAAACCAGCTTCAAATAAACCCTGGTTTAACAAAGAATGCAAGCGAATTACCGCAGCGAAAAACAAGGCGTTCCGTGAATGGCGGTCAAACCCATCGGAGCAAAAAAGGTCAGAATTCATAATTCTTCGAAATAGATGCAACCTAATCATTGAATCGGCGAAGACAACTTACAACGAAAGAGTCACTAACAAAGTAATTGGATGTCCTAACGGCTCACGCGCATTCTGGTCCATGGCAAAGACAATCAGTTCTAACTTTAGTTGCTCTTCCTTTCCACCTGTAGTAAAAGAAGATGGCACGCTAGCAACAACTCCTAAAGAAAAGGCAGACCTTTTCGCTACCAAGTTTTCATTGAACTCCACCCTAGATTCTGCACAACTAGAGCCACCAAATATCCCGAGGGTGCAAACATCGATGGCAGAAGTGAAATTTCGGCCTCGAATAATTCAACGCATCCTTAAGGAACTAGATTGCAATAAGGCAACGGGACCCGACGGAATTCCGGCTATAGTACACAAGAGCTGCACCTGTACTATGTAAGCTGTTTAGCATGTCATACTCCCAGAAGACGTTTCCTTCTTGCTGCAAAAAAGCTCGCATTCAACCTATTCCAAAGAATGGGAGGAAATGTCTGCCACAAAACTATCGTACAATAGCGTTACTATCAATGCTCTCAAAAGTAATGGAAAAGGCAATAAATGTCGAAATAATCAAATATCTAGAAGGCCACCGATTAATAAGTGACAGGCAATACGGATTTCGGAGCAGTCGTTCCACTGGAGACCTGTTAAGCTACGTAACGCACTTATGGACGCAAGCAATTGAACAACACGGCGAATCCAGAGCCGTAGCCTTGGACATATCAAAGGCATTTGACCGAGTCTGGCATAGAGCCCTATTAGGCAAGTTGGCGTCTTATGGATTACCACAACAACTCTGCGGATGGATGCAAAATTTTCTTCTGGGAAGATCGATCCAAGTTGTGGTAGATGGTGTATCATCTAATTCGTTTGCTATAAATGCAGGAGTGCCCCAAGGATCTATTCTTTCCCCAACTCTATTTCTTCTCCACATCAACGATTTGCTTGGATCGACAAATAATAATATCTACAGCTTTGCTGATGACAGCACTCTTATATCCTCTATCTCGAACAGTTGGCCTGTGAATGCGGCTACATCTCACAGTCAGAGACCGTTGGTGCACAGAAGACAAGTCGCTGACCTATGCTTGTTCTATAGGTACTTCCATGGTAGATGTTCCGAGGAACTCAAAGGTATTATCCCTCGAAATGCAACTTTTGGGCGCCCCACAAGACAGGCTGCTAATGCTCATGACCATACAATACACTTGACAACCGCGAGGACATCATCTTTCCAAAACTCCTTCTGTTACAGGACAAGCAAACTTTGGAACTCGCTTCCTGGGGATATATTTCCAGAAGACTACAATTTGCAGCAATTTAAGCGCAGAACTAACATACATCTGCAAGCATCTCGGAGCGCTGATGAAGCGTTATAGGTTTGCCTTAACCGGGAGAAGTATTTAAAAAAAAAAAAAAAAACAGGTCTGTACCTTTTTAATTAATATTCGGTCAGTGATTGCAATATTAACATTTTGGGGATCCTTTTTCTATTTCATTCAAGATTATGCATAGCATATCACCCAAGACATTTCAAAGACGGTGGCTTTCCTTCTTTTCCTAAAGCATCTTTAATTAGCTTTAAATGCACTTCTTGTTCAGTTTTAAATATCTGGAAGTCATGGCAAAGTAATGTACATGGGTCTCATATATTGGTTTTGTATGGGAGGTACCCTATAACACAACGCCGCAAATCGACAAGTCTTTCAAGCGCCTGTTGAATTTGTCCACACGTGATCATAAGATCAGCATTGAACTTTGTAACTTTGTGCTATAGAAATGTGTAACAGTTTTGTAGAAATTCACTTATTCTACAAGTACTTGTCGCTTTGTGTTATGTTTTAGGACCCAGAACTACTCAACCGATATAGCCCATCTTCAATACCAACCTGACGTGACGACGGTAAACAAAATCTTTTTATCGCCTAGGTCGACTCGTTTGGACGCTATAGTGTTTTCAACAGACAGACAGACAGACAGACGGACATCGGTCCAGAATTTTATCCTGATTTAAAATAAATATACTTTATGGGGTCCCCGGTGACTCCTTCTTGGCGTAACAAATGTAATGACAAAGCGAATATTGCTTCCTGTGGAGGGCATACTTACAAATATTGAACTACATATAGGAAATTATCAGACGATTTTTCAATTTTCCTAGTTTTGGCACAGTGTATGTTTTTAACAAGAAGAGACAGACCAACACACCATTGATGAATCGAAGAGAATGACATAATATAACAGCTATACGAAAGTTTAAGTTAGGAAATAAGAGTGCAAAGAAGTCGAAGATTTTTGGTAAAATTTAACGTAGAATATTTGTTATTATGTAGGTATATGAAAAAGCACCGCGCCCAAAATGCAAACATTTGGATAAACAATTTGATGAATGATTTGATTCTTACCTCGTCACCATTTTCCTGTGTCACATCTTTCTCTGGGTAAACACCTGCTCGCAAAAATGAAGCTTTCCATGAATCGACTTCATCGACATTTTCACATGACAACTCCAACTGTTTGTAGTCCTAAAGGGTTAAATTAGAATAAATATGTGAAATTATTTAGCCCTACTATAAGTGTAACAAATGTTACCTTATAAACATTACGACCATCAGGACTAAACAAAGCGAAGGTATGACGTCTGGACATAAAGCCTTGTTCTATATCTCTCAATTTCAACCCATCTAGAGGCAGCATGAATTTTTTTTCCTTCTCATCTTCGTCCTTGAACCAAGAGATACTCTCCGATGTGAGAACAAACCAATATGGTCGGGAGCCACCTGATAATTAAAATATAATAAGAACAATTTATAGAAAGCACGAAATTGTGTCCATTTTGGAACAAACCACAAAAAAAAACAGTCTATCGTGCATCCATTTAACAGTTACAATAACGCTACGGCGTTAATGTTTAGTGTATGAGATCATTTTTTTATTTATTTATTTCGGGGCAAATTTAAATTTTTAATTTAGCCCTACTCCCTAATTCGTCCCTAGAATACCAGTGACAAACACTAGCGAGTTTAGTAATACGGTATTAAATTAACTGTCACAGGAATATGCCTTTCCCTTCAAAACAAAAAAAAGCTATTGCTATTTTTATACCACAGAAATATAACAGAGGACAGGCACCAAGTTAAGAATACGGGCGCGAGAACTCTCTTATGTGTACGAAAATTTATTTTATTTCGGCGCATGGGCATAAGTTTCAATTTATTATTTTGGGACTTAAACCCAGCTTAGGCCTCAGTTATAGCTATCAGAATGTAGAATCCGTAAAGCACGAAAAATTAAAATTTTACACAAACAATAAATATATACATAAATAGCTACCAAAGCAAATAAATCGTTTCCGGAATGCACAGAAAAGATAGAAAAGTGAAACATTTCAGTAGAACAATTTGATTAATATTCGTGGAATTGGCTGAGAATTTGATCCGAAAAGTTTGACGTGCGGAAAAATAATTAAGTTCTTTTTCTACCCAATTTTATGTTAATCTCTATTTTTTTTTTTTGTTAAAAGTTTTGTAATTCATAAGCTAAATTGAGACAAAAAGATTGGGAAAAATAGACCAGTTGTCCAAAAAATTAGTCTATAACTTGGGCCTTAAGTGGGATATAAGACCCAATTTTCGCAATATAATAATAGATTCTTATAAAAGGGCATTATGCAAGCACTTTTTACCATTTGAAGGGGTCTATTTTCTCCGTTTAGGCGGAAGTGGTATATCGTTGAAAACGCTATCGTGAGCGATAGATTAACTATCTGGCTTGGTGAGAGAGTTCAGCTGGCGGCAATTTCCTCATGCCTTCATTCACCTCCCATTTTGTCGTACAAGGAAAAGCCCATGGGCTATTACTTGGCCGACAGATTCCTTGCTGAATCATAAAGACAAATTCCTCCGTAGCTATTTCCCGCTTATCAGGAGGGAGTCGACGCCCCTTCTTTAATAGAGGACGTGCGTCCCCTGTAATTATATGATGTGTAACGACACGCTGCATGGAACGGACAAAAATATTTTGCTTGACGGGTCATTTGAATAGGGACAACCATAAGTTTTACTCAAAAACTCCAGTTCTTTAGTTTAAAGAGGAAAACTTACTCACAGTTATATTTCGTAAAATTTTTGTTATTCACTAATAAACTCAATTCTAAAAGTGCTATCAAAAAATTATAACTAAAATTTTGTAAATTTGTCATTGTGTTTTGAGATTGTGGTTTCACATTCAAGTTTTTGTAAACATGAGTATAGGAAAGCTTATATTCTTCCGTATATTCGTATCATATGTCCGTGCCCGTGGGTCCATCAAATAAATACCACCGCCTCGTTTGGTTTCTTTAAACAGACTCCTCGCTTACCTCTTGGTCTGTTTGGAACTTCAGGGTCATTTCGACCAGTCATCATGCCGCCGTTACTGGGTCATACCAGGGCAATAGCATTAATTGGCGACAAAGCTCAGCTATCACAACAAACTGCATTGTTGCCCAACCAATGCTGAGCTATCAAAACAAACTCGTTTGTTTATAACAGAGAGGATTGGCCTATGGCTTGCACAGCCGACGACACTTCTGCTTGGCACAACATCCCCCCCCCCCCACCCCCTCTGGAGAAAGCTCCAACCAGACCAGTAAGAGACCACTCGTTCACTTTATTTAACAATAAAATTATAAAACTAAACGTTGATATCGCATCTAGTGCAAATAAAAATGATCACTTTTTTTTTATCCCCTTTTTCAAGCGATTTGTTGAAGTCAAACCTTGCAACCAAATTCAACAGAACAATCAAACCTATAACACAATTTCCAACAACAGACTTGACCTGTGAGCTGTGAGTTGCATTCGAAAGATAAATGCACTTGAATTCGTTTTCGTTTGCCAGTTATCGACACCCGGATTTGAACACCCTGAGGTCAACCCTGACAACGATGCATACTACGAGTAGGAATCTGAGAAATCAATTACAATTTATTTATGTAAATCTAATCAATTAAAAAAAATCATTGTAAACCGTTGGGCCCCTGTTGTTGAGCCAACACACAAAATATTAATTATTCATCAGCACTTGTAAACTAGCCTTAAGTCAAATTGTATATATAAAAGTTCAATAAAAATTAATGTTAAATGTTCGTTTACCAGTGCAATGCCAACGACTGACTAATGGGGACGGGGATGGCTGTGGCTGGTCTTGTGTGGTGTTGGCTTTGTTTGGTAGTGTGTATGTATACATATCTGTATTTTTTTCGGACGGCTGGGATGCGCTGGGTGCGGCGGCTTCTTATTTTTATTTTAAAGGTACTTTCCTCCATTCGCCATCGACTTTCGAACGATTTGGATGTTCATTTATATGGTTGAGAAATTTTTCTTTGTAAATTTTATTGCGGAAGGTACTTTTTTAGCGATATATTTTTCAGTGTTATTTTTTTTAATAGCAATGGGTGATATGAGATTATTTGGAGTTTCTTGTTCCGTTTGTAGGAAAATGCTGTTCCTTCCTTAACTGTAAACCCTGATTTAAATTCAAACTTAAATTATTAAGAAGATCTAAGTTTCCTTCAAATACCTAAACGAAGAAGAACTTTGAGCACTTGTAGGAGCATTTCGTGTGTATGGTGCGATCAGTTATTAAAAATATGCGCAAAAGAGAAGAAAAAAAAATGCAATTTAGAAAAGAAATTGTTAAGTGCTAAACAGTCTAAATCGAATTTCAATTAATGACACAGACATTGAGTATTCCAACGAAGTAAAATATCTCGGAGTAGGTTAGGTTAGGTTAGGTTGAATAGGGTGTGAGTTCATCACAGGACCAGGCACCATATTGGACCCATCGCCATCCCTGGGGAACCTTAACGGTCAAATAACCTAAACCACTTCGCCCAAGCAATTAATTTCCCTACAGAACCTGAAAATTGTTTCAGTTTTGTTTGCGAGGCCAACCTCCTCCAAATTGTCGAAGAAGTACCTACCGAGGAATTTCCTCCTATACCGAGCAATAGCTTGACATTCACAGAGGAGATGATTTATGTCCTCTGTGACATGCAAGTCTTCGCAATACCTGCATATGTCCGTATCTGTTAGACCTAATCTCATAGCGTGTCTCCTTAAAAGACAGTGCCCGGAGAGTATCCCTATTACCATTCGTAGCCTTGATCTACTGAGCCTTAGTAATTCTACAGATTTTTTCCGATCTAGCTTAGGCCACAGAGCCTTAGAGACCCTGTGCCCTACTATATTCAACCATCTCTGATCTGCCCTGTTTTTAATATTCTCGAGAATAATTCTCTTGGCCACGGCTATTGGTGGTCTAATGCCCCCAATTGTTTCATTAGGTGGAAGCTCTGCTCCGGTTTTGGCCAGAACATCAGCCCTTTCGTTACCCTCAATATCACAGTGTCCGGGTACCCAACACAATCTGACTTGGTTCTGCGCGCATAATGCTCTGAGCATTGTGCGGCAGCTCCTGACTAGGTCAGATTTGATGATAAAGGACTCTAGCGCTTTTAGCGCAGCCTGACTATCAATGTAGATAGCGATATTCTTGTTGGATATTGATCCCATATCAAGTAGATCCGCGGCTTTGAGCACGGCCAGAACCTCTGCCTGGAACACACTGCATGTATCCGGAAGTCTTAATGACACTTGTAGGTCTATATCCCTGGAATATATACCTGACCCTGTACCCTCCTTAGTTTTAGAACCATCCGTATAAATCGAAATTTCATTTTCATTCGAAACCTCATTCTTTTGCCAGTCCTCCCTATCTGGATATTGTACTTCTCGGAGTAATCCTCGACAAAAAACTAAGCTGGAACTCCCACATAAATAGTAAAATCCAAAAAGCAACCAAAGCTTTCTGGGCTTGCCGCAGCATGTATGGTAGAACCTGGGGGATCTCTCCAAAGATCACACACTGGATCTACACGATCATGGTCAGGCCCATTATAACATACGCCTCAATAGTATGGTGGAACAAAGTCAACCAAAAAACGACAATAAACAAATTAAATAAGGTACAACGGCTTGCCTGTCTAGGCACTTCCGGAGCCATGCGTACCTGTTCTACTGCGGCTATTGAAGCCTTAATAGGACTAACACCCCTCCACATCTATATAAAAAAAGTGGCAATACGCAGCTCAGCAAGTTTGACTCAAGCGGAAGAGTTTAATTTTGGCGAACATCCAGAACTAATTGAACTACTTTCCGAAATTCCAGAACTTGACATGATCTGTGCGGTTACAGACCGCTTACCAAAGACACTATGCTTCAATAAAAGATTCTCCACGGAGATCACAAACAGAGAAGCATGGGTTAGCAATAACCCACCAAACTGCCAAAACGCCCTTAAGTGGTATACGGATGGTTCTAAAATGGACTCGGGGGTAGGAGCTGATATCCATGGACCAAATCGGAACATCTCAATACCTATGGGAAAAAGCCCCAGCGTATTTCAAGCAGAGCTCCATGCCATTAAAGAATGCGCAAACCTTATATACAATTCAGGTATTAAAGGCGCCAACATCCATATATTCACGGATAGTCAAGCAGCTATAAAAGCCCTTAGCTCACACATTATTGACTCCAAATCAGTACTACACTGCTTCGATTCCCTCCAAACACTTAGTTACAGGGTCCCCGGACATAAGGGAATTGAAGGAAACGAAAAAGCCGATGAACTAGCCAGAAATGGCTCGGAAACCCCTTTCATTGGCCCTGAACCATTCTGTTCGATTCCCAAATCAGCTATAAATCTGGCTATAAAAAGCTGGGAGCAAAACAAATGTACTTCGTGTTGGGAGAACATCCCAGGTATAAGACAGGCCAAAAGAGCTATTCAGCCCTTCAAAGCAGATGCCAGAAAGATACTAAATCTTCGCAGGCATGATATCAAAAATCTAGTAGGCTACCTAACGGGTCACCACGGTCTGCGATATCACCTAAATAAAATGCATTTAGTCGACTCACCGGAGTGCAGACTATCGGCCCTAGCGAGGTATCCGTCGGAACGGAAAATTCTCCGATTTCATACGAATCGGAGGATTTTTGCTTCGAGGTATACTTCGGAACAGCTTTTCGGAACTTTGTTCCGACAAATATGCAACGCACACTGGCATATTGCGTTTCAGTGCGATCAAGAGCGTTTTTACTGATATTTTTGACAGCTTCATACTAATTTTCTTCCGATATGCTCCGACAGGAATTTGTTGCGGAATTTGTTTACGATTTGCAGTGAAGTGTTGATAAATGAAAAAAATAAAGAAAAAAACATTTTAGCAAAGTAATTGGTTGTATTTGTTGCTTACATTTGTGTTTCCAGGGCAAAAACAAACGAAAAAAAAAAGAATTAAATAGGAAAACCCCGATGTACCACGAAACAACATCATGTCAAATAATGCGTCGCCGCATTTTAATTATTCTTTCCGAATGCAGATACCTCGAATGTAATTTGAGTCTACGACGGAGTATGCGTTGCGGAGAATTTTCCGCTCCGACGGATACCTCGCTAGGGCCGTATGTCTAGAAGAAGACGAAACAGCCGAACACATAATATGTGAATGCCCGGCCCTTTACGGTATAAGAAGGAAATCATTTTTCAGGGAAGTAATAAGTACCGAAGAACTAAGAAAATCCTCTGCTGAATGTGTGATCAGCTACATTAGGAAAGTAGAAGCGCTACTAACCTAAACATATATCTGACGTCAAGCACAATAGATCTTTTAGGTCGACGTGCATCCTAATGCTCCGGCAAGTCAGAAGTTAAAAAAAAAAAAAGTGCTAAATAGACGAAGAAAAAACTACGAAATTTCAGATTCTTTTGTTTTGAATGAAAAGTTTCAGTTAAAACGTGCGCTAAGCCAGAGGAAATAAAGGACCATTCAGATGAGAGCGAACGAACAAATTGATGAAATGCGAACAAATCACCTTTGATGCATTTATGAACAGGAAATTGCACATTTTGCTATAAAGGAGGATAATTAATTATATAATTTAAATTTGTGAACTGCCGCCACCATAAAGAGTGTTTATGTGAACGAACCGATAAACTCGCGAATATTCGTTCGTTTGTAGGTAGTTGGTCGCTCTTATGTGAATAGTCCTTAAGACAAATTGGACGTCGGATTGCAAATCAGTCTGAAAATAAACTTTTCACTGACACCGATATGAACATATGTACTCACATCAATTTCTAACGGGTTAGAAAATGTGCCGAAATAAAATATTTATTTATAAATATATAAATAAATAAATAGTTGGCGCAACAGCCGTATATACATTAGCTTCTCCACAACCATACGTTTTTGAGAGTTTTATTTTTGGGACTAATGGAAGAGACCCACAATTTTATGCCGAGTCCGAACGGCTGGGTTGAGATGATTTTTCAGGACAATTATATTTATTTATTTATTTATTTATTTATTCATAGGACAGAGCACAAAATTAATTTGTACCCTCCGGAGAGAAATACCGGGGAACTACCCCATATGGCAATATTACATTATGTACATTATTAGAAGTTTTAAATCTTATAGCTAGGTATGTTATATTTACAAAATTTTTTATGAAGTTACATAATTAATGTTCTAGATAATGTGTATATTGTGTTTAGGTAATAAAGAAAACAGCTTAGATGACTCAAAAGACAAAGACGGGTCCAGGAGTTCTTGCAGAGATGGTATTTCGTTTTTGAAGTGTTGCCTTGTCAGATCGCAGGTTTGCAGTACATGACGTTGTAGTAATGTTTGTCAGGAGAATAAAAACACACGACCGATTCGTTACAAGTCCAGAACTGAATGCTTTATTGTAGGTTAAGTTCATCAGGGGTATATACATAGTGTTATACATTAATATGTAGTTATAAGTATTTACAAAGAGAGTGTTGCCACTTATTAAATTTGGAAAAGGTATTTCGACTACAATCTCGGCCATCCTGATTCTTATCGACCTCGATAATGTAGTTACAAAAACGCACAACTAAATAGAAATAATAATAAATAATTTAATAATTCACACATTATTCATGATTTCATTTATAATAGATTAATAATAATAAGTTGAATAATTCAATAAATGTTTGATTAAAGAATAATTTCTATCAATTTAAATAATAATTTTATAATAAATTCATTTTATTTGAGAGAAAAAAAAAGATTAATAGTATTTCATAATTTTACATTTTAATTTGATCTTAAATTATATGAATGATTAGTTTTATTTTTTACATATGCTTTTATATTAGCAGCTTCCCATGTTCCTTCATAAGGTTTCTGGGTTAATTGAAAATCGTCAATATCTGAAATAACATAACGATTATTTGGTAACACTTTCTTAATTTTATATGGACCTTTATATTTTGGTACTAATTTTTTAATAATTCCCGGAGTGCTATCAAAATTTTTAACCATAACAAAATCATTAACTTCATATTTATTAGCTTTTTTCCGACGTTTATCGTACAATAACTTATTTTTACTTTGAGTTTGAATAATCCTTTCCTCTCCCTTTTTTCGAATAACGCTTAGATCCTCAGGAGGATTTGAATTAAATATTTCCAGATACTCCTTAATATTATCAATAATTTCACCTCTTTGGTTTTCACCGAATAACATTTTGGCTGGTGTAGTTCCTATAGATCTATTAACTGTATTGTTAATTGCAAACTCAGCTTTGTGAATAATTTTAGGCCAATAAATTCCTTTACTATTGTCTGATAGTTTCGCTAACATCGGAATAATAATTCGATTAATTCGTTCGATTTGTCCGTTAGCTTGAGGGGATGCTCTAGCTACCAACACATGATTAATTTGAAACTCTTGAATAAAATTTTGAAATTCTTTCGAAGTAAAACAACTTCCTCTATCAGAAACAATTCTTCGAACGCGACTAAATTGATTAAAATAATGTCTTAAGTGTACTGTTGCCTCTCGTGTACTAGTACTCTTTACAGGGAATAATTTTACAAATTTTGTGAAAGCATCGCAAATTAAAAATATGTGCTTATTAGCGCATTTAGCTCTGTTATCAATATGACCACAATGATCAATATGGATCGTATCGAATGGTACAGGCATTTTCGGAATATTGTTTAAGAAACCTTCTTTCTTGCCTTCCGGTTGTGAATAAATTATACATTTTAGACAATTCTTAATGTATTCCTTAATTTTTTGTTTCGCCTCAGGAAACCAGTAATTTCTAAGAATAATTTCATAACATTTGTCAACGCCCACATGCCCTATTTCATCATGGCTTGACCTAATAATATTTTCCTCTAAAATTTTAGGAATGTAAAATAAAATTTTACCATTTAGTTTCCTATAGATTAATCCATTTCGCATTTCGAATCGGGCACTTTCCTTGTTTTCCAAATCGGACTTAATTCGAATAATAATTTCATCTCTGGTTTGCTCAATAGCTAGCCTTTGCTCGAGAGTACTCTCTTCAAGCATCAAAATATAATTGCACCGACTTAATGCATCAGCATGACTCATTCTTGATCCTGCTCTATGTTCTACTTCATAATCATAATTTTGTAGTTCTAGTGCCCACCTGGCAATTCTAGCATTAATTTCTTTTTTGTTAAGAGTAAGTGTAAGGGAGTTACAATCTGTAATAATCTTAAAATGTATACCTTGAAGATACATTCTAAATCTTTCCAATGAATAAATAATTGCTAATGTTTCTAACTCATAGGAGGAATAGCGACTTTCGGCATTAGTGGTTCTCTTCGAAAAGTAAAAGATTGGATGAAGCTTTCCATCGGACTTCTTTTGTAATAATATAGAACCGAATCCAGAACTACTTGCATCACAATGAAGTTCTGTATGATCATGTGGACTAAATATAGATAAACATGGAGGATTTACAAGAGATTGTTTTAGTAACTCATACGCTTTTAGTTCTTCTTCAGAAAATCTAAACTCTGCATTTTTTCTTAATAAATTGAATAATGGTTTGGCAATAATAGAATAATTTGGAATAAACTTCCGAAAATAACTGGTTAAACCTAAAAAGCTGTGTATATGTTTTATACAAGATGGTATTGGAAATTCCATTACAGCTTGAACACCATTGTTCGTAGGTAAAATACCATCAATTGATACTAAATATCCTAGATACTCTATTTTCGTTTGAAGAAATTTACACTTATCAAAGCGAAATTCTAATTTGTTTTCTACCGCCAAACTCAAAACCTGTTTCAATACCTCGAAATGTTTTTCAATCGTATCTGTAGCGATTAAAAGGTCATCTATATGAATAATAAGATTTCCTGTTACTTGGATATCTTTAAAAATTTTGTGAATAAAACGCATAAAATTGGCTGAACCATTTTTCAAACCAAATGGCATCTTTAGGAACTCAAATTGTCCAAAAGGAGTAATAAATGCCGTGTATGGTACAGATTCTTCTGACATACTAACGTGGTAGAAACCATTTTTCAGGTCAATTGAGGAATAATATTTTTTATCCTTTAACTCCATAAGTTGATCTTCTATAATTGGAATAGGATAATTGTCCCTTACCGTAATTTTATTTAAGATTCTATAATCTATGCATAATCTTAACTCATTGTTTTTCTTTTTAACTAACACGATTGGAGAGCAATATTCAGACTCACTAATTTGAATAATTTTTCTTTCAAGTAATTCATCAAGGATAGTTCGTAATTTAGATTTTTCATAAAATGAGAGTCTTCTTGGATTAAAATGAAATGGTTGTGGTTTTTTCAAAATAATTTTCATTGTATGAATAATATTAATAGTTTCGGGTTTACTTGGATTAATATAATTTTCGAATAATAAATTTTTACATTCTTGAATAATAGCATTTGGCAACTCTTGATTAATATTAATTTCCGGCATAATTTCATCATAATTATAATCTATATTCATAATATCTTGGATTTCATTAACATCATCTGTTAAGACGTTTTCAGTTTTGACAATTACTAATTTACTCTTTTTAAAATAGTCTCTTCCTAAAAGAAGATCGACATGCATTGCTGTATCATTAACAACATAACAATTAATATTACCCGAATAAACTTCAAAATTTAAAGTGATTAAAACTGTTCCCAGGACATTTAAAGGACTTTGATTAATACCGATTAAATCTTGTTTCAGAATAATATTTTTATCATAACAACCGTCTGTAATTTTTTCTTTTAATAAACTAACCGGACTACCCGTATCGAATAAATAACTTACTGTATGTTTTTTATTAATAACATAAATAATAGTACAACCAAATAAATTTTCCATACCTAGTCACTGCTCATCTGATTTGTCTTCCTTCTTCTTTGGGCACGACTGGATGAAGTGTCCTACCTCTCCGCAACCAAAACAACTGCCCCGCTGCCTCTTCTTTTGCTGGCACTGACTAATTCCGTGCCCCTTCTGACCGCAATTGTAGCATGTGACCACTTGTTTATTTGTAGCTGCTGCTGATGATGTTTGCTGCTGTTGTAGTCTTATATAACTTGCCTTTGGCACCGCACCCGTTGCTTTGCCACTAGCTTTTTGTTGATAAACAAAATCGTCTTGTTTGCACTTAATGTTAATGAGCGAATGGAATAATTCACTCGTTGACTCAAAGCTTTGCATACGAGCAACGTCACGCACACTTTGGTTAGATATGCCCTCTATGATATATTCAATAATGTCTTTGTCTTCCAGCTTTAAAGATCCTGCCAATATCATTTTGTCATTGAAGTAGTCTGCGAAAGATTCACCCGCAGTCCAACGACGACTTTCAAACTGCCTTTGTGCCGACACATGACTGGTTTTAGACAAAAAAAATCCATCCATTTCCGCTAACAACTCGGATGTCGACATTTCTATATGTAGAGTCTTTGAATGGAACCAACTTTTTGCTCTACTTTTTAGTTTACGAATAATTATGAATTTGAATTTATCATCGTTCACTTTGTAAACATCCATCACTTTGGCTATTTGAGCGCGCCACGCTGAATAATTATCTCCTTCGGCACGAAAATCGAAAATTAGTTCCTCCAGGGATGAATAATCTATTTTGTCTTTGCCGATAGACAATTTCAGAGCACTTAGTTCTTTTTGGAGTTCCTTCACTACACTCATTAACTCACTCCCAGGAATTTCCTGCACTTCTTGAAATTCTTCGTTCGAGTCACTGTCACTGATATTGGCGTCCCTTAAACGCTGAATAATGTCACTTTTGTTACCCTCGGGATCAATTCCCCTCTTCTGACATAATTCGACCAATTGTGCCTTTTTTAATTTGTCTAATTTTGGCATCTTTAATAAATTCAGAATAAATTTGAACAATTAACTAATTTGGTACTGATGATTAATTGGCACCGTCTAGTTATTGCACCCCGAATAAATTTGTGTACTTTTCTGATATGTACCACTTTTTTTTTTTTTTTTTTTTTTTTTTTTTTTACTTCGAATAAATTTGTTGCACAGAATAATTTTTTGTATCCAACCAAATAATATTTATTACACCAAACAACTTCCACCAACTCTGTCCAGTTTTTCTTGCCAACTCTCCAAAGAAAAAAATAATAACCAACCGTAATTGACGCGCAGCTGTACTTAACTTCACCACGACGGCGTGTCGGCGACAATTGCACATACCTACTTATAAGAATAACATGTATGCTGGTCGGGTGGGGTGGTTTCTCTTTATTTTAAACGCGACTGCATGTCGACGACGATTTCGCATAAGAAGAATAACACCAGGTGCATATGCATTTTTTTTTTGCATGAATGAACACGAATGAGAGAAAATGTTCGAGATCGTTCGTTGCACAATAATGGAGAAAAGTACTACGTTTTACTTAGAATAATCGAATTACTTGTACACCACTTCACGAATAAAAATTTAATTATTCCGTATAAGATTAACTTTAATAATGATCTGCCCGCTCAGATCCCACTTCTGATTATTTGTAGTAATGTTTGTCAGGAGAATAAAAACACACGACCGATTCGTTACAAGTCCAGAACTGAATGCTTTATTGTAGGTTAAGTTCATCAGGGGTATATACATAGTGTTATACATTAATAGGCGCGTTTTTTTTTTGCAATCCTATATAGGCTTAGATAATTTTCGATAACTGTTCGATTGTACTGTGACTTGGCAGCACTATCCTAATTGACAATTGACATTTCAGCTGTTTTTTTTTCTGTCTTGACAAATTTGCCGTACGGAAAATTTAGATTTTATTTTTCATTGTTTGTTTAATTTGTGCTAATAAAATGATAAATAGCGAGAACACACGGGTAGGCACATTAAAATATTTTGAAAGTGAAGTGTATCAGTGAATGAATTGTGCAGCCTCAGGAGTTTTGAGAAGAACTACACAAATTGCAATATACCTAACAAGTCGGATATAAAGTCAATACTCTGGAACTTGTGTGGAACAATCGACACAGAAAATGTCATCGACATAGTTTACCAACCACAAGCAGTGTTTAAGGTGCGCCCGGTTACTAGATGTACGAGTTCTATGCCCGGGCATGCAGAAGCAGTAGTTTCGATCAGTTTTAGTCCAGACGGTCAGCATTTGGCTACTGGTTCTGGTGACACAACGGTGCGATTGTGGGATCTAAGTACAGAGACACCACATTTCACATGTTCTGGTCACAAGCAATGGGTCTTGAGTGTTTCATAGTCGCCTGCTGGTAAAAAATTGGCAAGTGCGTGCAAAGCTGGGACTATTCTCATTTGGAATCCAGAAAGTGGCAAACAGCTGGGAAAACCCCTTACTGGGCACAAGAAATGGATAAACGGCTTGTGTTGGGAGCCATACCATCAGAATCCCGATTGTCGTAAGCTGGCCAGCGCTGGTTCGGATGGAGATGTTAGGATTTGGGATACTGTTCTTGGGCATTGTCTTTTAGTTGTAGCTGGTAAGTTGTCTTTATTTTTATTGTGACATGTGAAATAAACCAACATTTTTCCTTTTATAGGACACGGAATGTCGGTAAGCTCAGTGCGATGGGGTGGTTGCTGGTTGATATACTCTTCGTCAAAGGATCGTACTGTAAAAATGTGGCGTGCCGCAGATGGTGTTCTTTGCAGAACCTTTACCGGGCATGCTCACTGGGTAAATTACATTACGTTAAATACAGATTATGTTCTCCGCACGGGCCCATTTCATCCAGTCATGGACAAGAAAAAGACGTATGCAGAAATTCCAAGTAATTTTCCACTTCTTATCCTTGCAAACATGCGCTGAACCATTTCCCGTTTTAGAGAAAGAATTGAAGGATATAGCTCAACAGCGCTACGACAAAATCTGTCCCGATGGCGTCAAGTCATTTGTCTCGTGCTCAGATGCCTTCACGCTCCACCTCTGGAAATCAAATCAGAGCAAGTGTATCGAACGCATGACTGGCCATCAGAATGTCGTCAACGACGTCAAGTACTCCCCAGATGTAAAATTTATTGCTTCGGCATCGTTCGACAAATCAGTGCGTCTGTGGCGCGCTCAATGGAACATTCATTACAACATTCCGTGGACATGTTCAGGCGGTGTACACTTTAGTCTGGTCTTCTGATTCACGGCTTATTGTGAGCGTAAGCAAAGACTCAACGCTTAAAGGTAAATTGTTACTGGTCGGGCAAATTATTCAACCTAATTACTGTTTTTTCTTATTAGTTTGGAGTGTGCAGACCAAGAAAATGGCGCAAGAGCTTCCCGGTCACGCTGACGAAGTTTTTGGCGTCGACTGGGCACCAGATGGGGCTAGAGTTGCTTCCGGAGGAAAGGACAAGGTCGTTAAACTGTAAGTGTACACACATCTTCTTGATCTCACAATTTACTATTACGAGTTTGCTTTCCAGGTGGCAGTACTAAGATGGAGAAAGCAAAAGCCATCAGGTTTTCTTTTTTTAGAAAATTAAAACTTTTTGTTTACGTCTAAATAAAGCAATTTACACCAATTTTAACCTATAGTTCTTCCCATTTGGGGGTGTCTAGTGAAGGCTCCTTGTCAAAGTACTCCCTCGGAACGGCACCGTCTGTCTGCAGATCCTTGTTGGCAGCAAATAGCCCTAGAGCAATGCATTCTTCTTCAGATTTGCCCTTCAACATGCTTGCAATGAATCCACTAGAGAAGCTATCATCAGCTCCAGAGACGTTGACTAGTTTTGTTACTTAATCGAATAGAACGTTTGGCAGGTTCCTCGTAGTCATCCGGCAGGAGGTGCGACTTTCTCCGATTTACAACGGATATACCGAGACCCCCGACAGTCGACATCCCTCTGCTCGGTAATCTTCGACGCGGAGACTGCCAGCTGGTTCTTGGAAACATGGAAGTTAATCGATCCATCAGTCCGGATCTCATTGCACACTACCAGGACGCGTTAGCGCTGGCTCCTCTAATCGTTATGGACGCAAATCTTCCGCTTAAATCCATGGAAACTGTTCTACAGATCGCTCAAAAGCACCGCAGGCCGGTCTTCTTTGAGCCAACAGACATGAGAATCGCTGCGAAACCATTCAGTCTGCCAGAGGCCCAGCAAAATCAAATAAAATTCATTTCCCCAGCCCCAGTATCTCCTCCCGAGTCCAAATTTTGCGTTTTTCTTTTTTCTCCATTATTTTATTTTGAATTGTTTACGTTTGGGTTTTTTTTTTTTCATTTAATTTTGGTTGTCAGATGTCATTTATGACATAATCGATAGCACTTTCGATAACATTTAAAGCACTCGTAGATTGGCAGCACAGTTTTTATCTGGGCTAAGTCATAAGCCCCGATGATTATCCGGGCTAACGATTTGTATGGAAAACTTGCGAAGCCCATATAGGATTGCAAAAAAAAACGCGCCTAATATGTAGTTATAAGTATTTACAAAGAGAGTGTTGCCACTTATTAAATTTGGAAAAGGTATTTCGACTACAACGTATAGTGCGGATTACATTACAATTGGAGCATAACGGCGGATTTTCCTTTTTATACAAATGAACTTTATTAAACAAGGTGTGTCCAAGTCGTATACGGCAGAGCTGAACTGACTGTAGTCGGCTTAACGAATTATTGTAGTAAACAGGGCCTAAAACAGGTTTATGTTCCTTCAAAAAAGAACTGGATTGGTTCCAGCGATTGTCTGCTTCCTCGTGTAGATGATTTATAATTTGGGCCCATAAGGTTCTCGCAAAAGGTGGTATAGTGTATACAAGAGGCAACCTAACAGCTTGACGAGCGCCAGCGTCTGCCTTTTCATTTCCAGGTATACCCATGTGTCCAGGTGTCCATATTAAGTGGATCCTTGGTGAATTGGAGGAAATAATAGCCCGAATGGATTGAATAATGGGTATTATATTTTTGTTGTTTAGAATGCTGCGGATTGTACTGAGGGAATCACTGCATATTGCCGTCTCACCCGTAGTTATGTTTGCAAATTTAAACGCTTCTACCAGCGCCATCACTCCTCCAACAAAGGCATTTTTTTGTTTTTCTATTTGTAAATAACAAAGACAATTTCCCTTCATTTTTTTCTCTTTCTAACAAATGTGTTGGAATTAAGTTTGTAGTTTGTGATCAGTTAACAAATTTGAAAATGTAATCAACAAATACAAATTTGTAATTATAATTGTAATTTGGTGAAATAGGCCACAGGTGTGCTAAGACGTCCAACGTCAAATTTCTTCTTCTGGGCGGTTCGCAGCTTCTTCTCGTTGGACAGTCGAGCTCTGAATTTAGCCGCAACAAGAAAATGGTAACAGTCGACGTTTGCCCATCGGAATGTGTGCACGTCGAGGATGTTGGATGCGTGCCTCGCATCGATTAGCACATGGTCGATTTGGTTAGCGGTTCGACCGTCTGGAGACCCCCAGGTTGCTGTGTGGATCCTTAGCCTTGGAAACCTACTGCTACTTATCACCGTATTACGAGCTGCTGCAAAATCGATTAGTCGGTAGCCGTTGTCTGTTGTCGTTTCGTGGATTCTGTGCTTACCAACTAATCCGCCAAAGATGTTTTCCTTTCCGACTTTAGCATTGAAATCCCCGAGTACAATTTTTACATCATACGGACAGGAGTAACTGGTCGTTATGCTTCCTCGATAACGACGTGGATGCCGCCGCTGATATGGTAACAAGTATAATCACCTTAGGTATGAAATCCTTTATCCCTAACAGGATAAAGAGTAGCAAATCAAAAGAAAACGCATGGTACGACTTGAGCTGTAAAGAGGCTTTTAGATTAAGGGAGTTGAGTTTTCGGTCTTACAAAGCCAAAACATCTGAGGAAAACCGAAAGAAGTTTAAACAAGCCATAAATGACTGCAATGCCCTCATAAAGCGTGTCAAATTCTCCTTTGACCAAAAACTGAGGCAAAAAATACTACAATGTCCCAAGGGTAGTAAAAACTTTTGGTCATTTGTAAAAAATATTAAGAATTCGGCCTCATCAGCGATCCCAACGCTCATTTACAATGACACTCCAGCTGTCAGCTCTTTAGACAAAGCTAATCTACTCGCTGCACATTTCGCAGCCAGCTCGATGCTACCAGATTGCGTTTTGTCTGCACCTGTACACGAGTGCGTCGAATTTACCATGGGACCAATCCATTTCCGCACTCGTACAGTCGCAAGAGTACTTTATGATCTGAACATAAATAAATCCGCTGGTCCAGACTGTATCTCCCGCATCGTTCTGAAGAGGTGTTCTTCTTCTCATGGCAACAGGTCCACTGGTGATTTGATGACTTATCTCACCGAGAAGTGGAACCAATCTCTTCATCCCTTCGGTGAATCGAAGATTGTTGCGCTTGATATTTCAAAGGCATTTGACGGAGTTTGGCACCAAGCTCTTTTGTCGAAAATGCGTGCTTATGGCATCGATGACTCTCTTATTCAATGGATTAGAAACTACCTTTCTGGCCGTTCAATTTAAGTTGTTTTGTCTCCGACTCTCTTTCTCATTTTTATAAATGATCTCTTGTCTGCAACTTCTAATCCTAATGCTCTTCGGCCGTAGAACTGGAACGGCAACGTATGTTAAGATCATTAAATTCCGACCTCAAGAGCATTTTAAAATGGGGTTCAGCCAATAGAGTGGAATTTAATGCTTCAAAAACACAATGCTGTCTGCTGTCTCTAAAGCGAAACCCAAACCTACAGCCATTATCCATGAATGGCACTTGCACCACCGAAACCGAAAGACTTTCCATTCTCGGTATGTGCGTCCATAACAACCTTCGTCGCCAAGAATGCTACGAAATGTCCAGGTTTTCTTAAACGGTGTAAGAAATATTTTACACCTTCTGATCTGGCTACAATATATAAGGCGTTCATTCGCCCTAAACTTGAGTACAATTCCCACATCTGGTCTGATGCACCAAAAACTATATTGCACTTACTGGATAGGATCCAAAATCATGCGTTAAAACTAATCGAGGACACAAATATTTCGAATTTTATTCATTCGCTTGAACATCGTAGAAACGTTGCGTGTCTCGCTCTGTTTCATCGCTTTTTCAACAAACAGTGCTCAAACGAAATTGTCAGCTGCATTCCACCCCTTCAGCAATTTAACCGCAATACTCGCCATGCTAGGAATGCTCATCAGTTTACCATACAGCCTATCTTCGGACGTACTATGAAATACAGAGACTCTTTCATAAGCCGTACAACACGAATGTGGAATGCCTTGCCCGGCTCTGTCTTTCCTCCTCAGTACAATTTACAGATATTTAAAACAAATGTGTATCGGAATCTCCTATCCTCTCTATCCCAATTTCCTTAATGCCCGCGCTGTGTAAATCACATTACACTTAAGAGTAGTCATAACCTCTTTAGCGCGTAGGCTCCATCCAGAAGGTCATAAAACTCCTCCTTTATAGGATCTTCAGCCTCGTCGGTAGGGGCGTGTACACATATTAGGCTTATGTTTTTGAAAGCAGCTTTGATGCGGATCACAGAAAGGCGATCTCTTATCGGCTTGAAGTCAATGACTTTTGTCCTAAGCCGATTTCCCACGACGAATCCACATCCCAATACCTGCAATCTTTTCTTGCAGCTGTAATAAATGTCGCAATCTTTTCTTTTCATGATACCTGATACTTTTTCATGATATCTGCCTTGTACCGCGTGAGGACAAACTCAAGTTTTTGAGTAGCAGAGGTGTAGAGCGGTCGTACATTCCAGGTGCATACTCTTAGATCGTAGTCCATTGACGTTTCGAGGCTGGTTGTGTCTCTCTCATAACTAGTGGTTTTTTCCATGGTCGGGAAGTTACCCCAACGGCACAACCCCCAACCTGGGGGACCAGGCCCCTGTTTTGACCCTAGGACAGCGGGCCGGAAAAACCGATGTCAGTAACCCATTTTGGGATATGAGCGCCAGCCGAGGTACTAGTCACCCACGAAGCATCACAGCAGGAAAGGTGACGTTATGATTTGGATAGCTGTCACTTGTATGGTGCTATACCATTGAACTTCCAAAATACGAAAATGACAGCAGAGTCACACCAAATGGTATTGGAAACAGCTTTTCCGCAATCCCAGCACATTTACGTCTCCCTTAGATGGGCATACCAACGGGACAATGCTCCCAGTTTTATACAAACCGAATAATGAAAACTGCATCCAAACTTAAAATGTCGATTTGATTACATGGCCGCCGTACTCCCCAGACATAAAATGATAGAAAATATTTGGGGATGACTGACACGAAAAGTGTATACGAATGTGTTAGGCAGTTAGAGGGCAAAAATCAGCACCAAAATTGCTTAGGGTGAAAATTCCCTGAACTATTTAAGATCCTTTAAATAAAGGAGGAAGTAATCATTAATAAAAAAATAAATGCATACTATTGTCCCTATTCTATTGATCTACTTTTTTAAGTAGTGTTTTTTGATCTTCAAAGTTAAGTTAAGTTAAATATGTACAACATATTTAACGATAGTGCAATTAAGTAACTTTTGTTTTAGAAAGTTTTATTGAGAAAATTACGAACAAAAGATTTAAGCTGAAATAATTCTTAGATACGTTGTTCCTATTCAAATGACCCGCAGTGTATATTAAAATGTTTCACCAGACTACGTACGTCAGGATCTGCATGACTATTCGCCAGCCAGTTTGCTTACGTGCGCACTACAGAAACATTTTCAGCTAAAAAATGATTCCTGTTTTTTTTTGAAACTTGTATGGGATACGTTCGCGCCCAAGTTGATTAAAAATTATAATTGTTCTCCTTAACTTGATCTAACAAGCGACAATTGAGAGTCGCTATAAGTTTGACGTGTTTTCCGAAATCTATTTAATCGAGATTAGTGACCTGTAACTACAGCGCGCTACGCATCATCTAGTCGAACCGAATCTGGGGTTATATTTGCACAACTATGGCTCGTGCGTCTTAATGACAGGGAACGCTAGGATTGACCTGAGGAGAGTGAACGATTTCGATGGTGCCGGACTAAATGGATTAGACGCAACGCAAAAGCGTGACATTAAAAATGTGTTCGAGTATATGCCTTTAAATTCGTTTAACAGAACGAACGCCTGTGATATAGAAGTTCTCATATGAAAAAAAGTAGGATTAAGTTAGGGCAATCCAAATCCAATTGTACAGCTTTCTTAGCTTCGAAATAGTCCGAATAAGAAAGTTACGGAAAGAAAAATTGGAAAAGTTGCCCGGGTATGCGCAAAAAGGGGCGTGCCACCTCCCCATATACAAAACAAAAAAAAACATTTAAAAGCTTATATCTCGAAAACCACCAAACCGATGAACTGATATTAACCGACGATCTTAGTTTTTATCCCGGGAGTGTTCCCGTGAAAATCACAATTGGACAATCGATAGCAAATCGATTCTAATAATTTTTGGAGAGATGTATCTTAAAAATTAAAGATTTATGGTCCTGTATACAAAGTTGATGGAAAATGAGCGAACACGACAGCAATCAGGCTTAAACAGCAACAATTTGGCAACGTTTTCTCATCTTGAAGAGAATGCCATATGAATTCCTTTGCTAAAATAAGCATTTATAATAAATTGACTTTTCTGAGTTCAGTTTCATTCCTCTGAGGGTGGAAAAGCTTTTTTTGAGCCTTAATTCGCTCAGTTGATTGGCAAATTTTCAATGATTATAATATTTACGATTTTTTTCGAGCTCGCGATTTCTTTTTAAAAATCGAGTTTGTGGAAAAATTTTCTGAAATTGGTTTGCTGATTGATAACCAAACACATTCCCGTATTCGCCCATTTTCATCTTGGGAGCTACGTAAACAACCAAATTTTCTATATTTGGGGCACGGAAAATTCGCACGTAGTCGTAGAGAACCAAATGCATTTTAATCGTCTGACTCCTTGGAGTAGCGGCATTATTGGCCAATTTGCTTCTAAGACGACAATAGAAGAAACAGACAATAACCGATTTTTTGCATCCATAAATTGAAAATTTGTACTTGGGATTCCAACAAGATGTGGTTAATAATATATCATTAATATTATTATTATTAAGATGAGGCTACTTGCCACACAAGCCGTCCAACAATCGATTTATTCCACACAAAGTACAGTGTAAAGTTCGTTTTGGTTATGTTGCTTGGCCGTCACGCATTTTCGATTTCACACCTTTGGACTTCTTTTTGTGGGGTTTCATTTAAGATCAATGCTGTCCGAACAATTCACAGACGATTCAGTCATTCAAGAACAATAAGAAGGTTAACTTTTTTCAATCGTTGAAAAATATTGAAAAATGTGTTTTTTAAGGCATTTTCAAAAAGAAACCAACAGATTGCTCACCTCATATATTGTGTAAGTATTTTCGAAAACTTGCATCAATACTTTTAAATGAAATGAATACCTATATCCCTACAAGATAAATGAAAATACAAGTATGTGCAAAATAAAGCAACAACAGGGGATACTTTCTACATTATATAAAAATGGTGTGAAAAATGTATAGTAATTCATCAATTGAGAACGGCTGGGCCGATTTGGCTCAAATTTTTTCCAATTGTTCGTTGTTGCCAGAAGGTTTTTACGAAATAAAATTTTGGGAAAACCCCCAAGTGGAGAAGTTAACGAGATAAATAATAGACGGCGCTGTGCTGCGATTAATGTCACAATGCAAAAGATGTCGTTAACGTTGACTTATGCCCAGTTGCACAGTCAGAGTTTAAACTCTCGTTTTGGTTTAAACCTTCGTTCAACAAATTTTCGGTTTCACTGTGTTCGTTTAAACCCAAAGTGGAGTTCAACTCTCGGTTTAAGTTAAACGCTTGCATTCTGCCGTTTAAACTTTCGTTTCGCATTTTGAGGTTTATTTTGACAGCTGCTATTTCATACAGAGAGATAGAGAGAAAGAATAGAAATGATAAATTGTTTGGGTGCTGTATTTTTTTAATTTATATGAGTGAAAAGTAGAGCTATGATTAGTTTCAGCATTACTGCGGTAAACCCACTGTTAAAAAATGTCATCAGAAAATTTCAATAGATTTTCAACCAATATTATGTACTTTTCAATGAAAACGTCTTTTTTCAAGTGAACATCAGGTAGATTTTAGCCAAAACATAATGTGGACAAGCGTAAATTGTATTGAGGTTTTTTCAATACAAATTAATTATTTTCGTGTGTGGAAATGACGATTAAATAATTTTGTTATAATTTTGTTATGTTTTGTTATGCTACTAGCGATTTCTTTAGATTCTTTGCGAACAAAATATATCTATACATACTCAAATCTTTCACATTTTGTTTTGGCTGAAATAAGACACTACCCACTCTATTCTTTTTACAATGCAATTTGTTTGTCCGATTTTGAACACACTTCTCGGGACACTGCCTGTTCAGTTCAAAAATTTCGGAGTTCATACCATTTTTGTATACAGATCTAGATTACCTACATTTTTGTTTAAAAAAAAAAGTAAAACCAGAACAAGATAGCGCAGATTTTCGTAGAAACACCAGCAAAAAACTTTGCGCTTGTTCTGCGCTTCCACAACTGCGTTTATTTAACTGGCAGATTATTTTGAACTGTTTAACTGAACGAGTTAAACCAAAAGTTTAAACTCTTGGTCAGGTTTAGTTAAACTTCAGTTTAAACTCTGACTGTGGAACTGGGCATTAGGCTGTACGTTGACTTGACAAGTGTCCTTTTCGCATTATCATATTGAGCAAATGTGCTATTTTTCTTGCTGCAATTGATTCGAGTTTTGCGTATTATTATTACACTGATTCCGAACTCGCTTGATGTGCCAGGAACTCCGCCGCATAATTTACAGCTGAATGTGGAATCGATCATAATCATGTTGCGGAATCTGAATCATCCGAAATTGTGCAACGGTCCGCGATTGTCCGTAAAGAAACTGATGAACAATTTCATTCAAGCGACGATCATCAAAGGAGAGGTAGCCCTTATTCCACGAAATTCCAACTGGGGCATGTTTCTCCGCTACTACATCAACTACATCATACAAAATCGATTCTACACTACATCAGTTACATTTTTCTGTTTTACATCTTGTATGATGTAGCTAATTGATGTAGTTGATTTGACATTATACGTAAAGAATAGTATAAAATCCTAGCGCGAGGGGCGGTCACCTTGTCGTTGCGTCAAATTGACGTTGGTGCGCAGGCTTAAGTTGCAATGATTCAACAGGCTATACTGTCGGAGGCGGTAGTCGTCTGAAGGGTCACCCATGACAGACAGGCTGCTTTGAAGAGTAACGAACTAAGAACTGCCCAACCCCCCTAATTCCAGGGTGTTATGCGTCACCGTGCCCATTGGAAGGTTTGCAGCCAGGGGGTATATCGGCTGTATTCTAACGGCGCCTCCCTGATACCAGGCCGCCTCAGGGTGGAAGTAGTGGCCTTACCATGGTATGCGGGGCTCTGGCATGGTGGACGGTTTTTTCCCTAGCTACTCGTGGGACCACAATACAGAAAAAATGAAACCAACAAAACAACAAAAAGAAACAACGTCTTCGGGAAGTACTTCCCAGACAGGACCAACAAAACAAACTGACAGGACTGGACAGACAACAAAAACGGACAAAGTCGAGAGGAAGATGAGGAGGATGCGAATCGTCAACGAACGGCGCTCTGACTCTTCTCTCTCTCTTACAGATGATACCGACGGTAGCGCGTCAAATGCTCCAGCGATGCTTCCTCCCAGAAAACACGTTAGGGCAAGCACAATAGCCTATAGAAAAAGAAGGAATGCATTCCTATGTCTTAGTCGACTTGAAGAAAAGGGCAAAGACAAATGGGATGACAAAGACAAAGCTTCCTATGAATGGGCAACGAAAGTGGTGGAGGAAAGTAAGAGTCGACCTATTAAGGGACCCTCCACAAGCAGCGAAGCAAAGAGGGATCTTGCATCCAAGAGACAGCGGTCTCACGATGACGCTCCCACTACCTCAAAGAAGAGTAAGGGCACCGATTCGGAACCCAAGCTCCTAACTGAGGTTGTGAGAGATCATCTGATCATGGCGATCATTGACCGCGGCCATGAGGAGTGTAAGATCAGTCGTGAAAACTGGGAGAAGGTGGAGACGAAGATAAACCTTTATCTCCTCTCTCAGTGTAAGATCGACCCCTCCAAACCGATGCCGTCGTATAGGGATAGGGGCTGGCTTCATGGAGGCTATAGGCTGATTGCCTGCGACGACGAAAATGCAGTAACTTTTATAAAGGCTGCAATCGCCGGCGCGGGTGATCTTTGGCAGGGCGCTAAGCTGGAGGCCGTGAAAAAGGATGAAATTCCGCTCAGGCCAAGAGCTCGCGCTTGGGTCCCTATGGTGCCAAGCGACCCAGCAGACATTCTGCTTCTGATACAGAGCCAGAATCGTGACATCCCAACACAAAAGTGGACAGTAGAGAAATCGGAGGTGGTGAAAGATTCAAGGTCTATCACCATACTTTTAGATAAAGAATCGCTTCCACTACTTAAAGAAAGGAATTATGAGATCAGCTACTGTTTCAAACGCATAAGGCTGCACGTCTACCAACAGGATGGGAGACAAGCATTGGGCGCTAACCCCGCTGTCCCTCCATCCTTCACAAAACGGCGGGGATCCGATCATGGGCGGTCTTCTGAATCAGAGGACACGGACATCACTGTGATTGAGGTTTCCGGTTTATCCAGTAGCCACAATGCTGCGGATAATCCAGATAAACCTGCATCACAGTAAGGTGGCCTCCGCCAACCTTATTCTCCACCTACAAGCGAGTGGGGACGACATAGTCCTCATCCAAGAACCGTGGCTCGTTGACAACAGCATAGCGGGGTTGAGGACACAAAATTATGAAATTTTTCATGCTGATTGTAAAGGTAAAATAAGAGCCTGCATTTTAGCAAAAACTAACTTAAAACTTTTCCTTTCACAGAGCTTCAGCAACCCTGATTTCGCAGTGGCCAAACTGGAGATCACTGACAAAGAGGAATTCTGGCTTGCATCGGCGTATATGGCCTACGACGATATCGGGCCCGTACCATCTACAAATATACGTCATGCAGTCAGAGAGTCAGAGCGGAGGAATATCCCAATTTTACTCGGATGCGACGCTAATGCACACCACTCCATCTGGGGCAGCAGCGACATCAACGAAAGAGGTGAGTCACTTTTTACTTTTCTTGTAGAGACTAACCTCGTAATCTGTAATATCGGTAATGAACCTACATTTATTACCAGAAACAGACAAGAAGTGTTAGACATTACGCTAGTTACTAACTCTCCTATTATCTCCGTAGAAAACTGGGCAGTATCCAAGAATAATTCATTCTCTGATCACTGTTACATCTTCTACAATCTTAACATTACCCCTCCTCCTGTAGCGTTGTTTAGAAACCCCAGGAAAACTAATTGGGACAGCTATCGAGCCAACCTAACAAAGGCTCTCGGTAACATACCCACTGATACAATCTCATCGTTCGAAGACATTGACTCCTTGACGACGAAGATTACTTCTGCCATGAATAAATCCTTCGCAAAGTCGTGCCCTGTAAGCAGACACACTAAATGTAAGAAACCCCCGTGGTGGACTACAGAGCTAAGCTCACTAAGAAGAGAAAGTAGAAAACTCTTTAACAAGGCAAAAAGAACAAGATCATCCACAGATTGGGACTGTTATAAGAAAAGCCTTAAAGACTACAAAAAAGGAATAAAAATCGCACAAAGAAACTCTTGGCAGAGTTTTTGTTCCAAAATTGAAGAAAACAATGAGGCTAGTAGAGTTAGGAAGATCCTGTCAAAGTCTCCCTCTATACCTAGCTATATAAAGAAATCCGATGGAACGGAGACGCAGTCTAGTCAAGAATCACTTCAGTTGCTTCTAGACACTCACTTCCCAGGAAGTGTCCAAGGGGATGATACCCAGACTCAGGAACGGTCCCATCCCAGAACTCATTTCATTCCAAAGGAAGTGATAAGCGAACGCAAACTTTCATGGGCGATTAATAGCTTCCTCCCTTTTAAATCGGCAGGACCAGATGGAATCATCCCGGCAGAAATGCAACATGCCTATGGCATTCTTAAACCTTGGATGATTCTACTGTTCTCCTTAAGTTTAGACCATGGTTACATACCAAAATTATGGAGAGAGGTGAAAGTGGTTTTTATACCCAAGACGGGAAAAGCCTCTCACACCACTCCAAAGGACTTCAGGCCTATTAGTCTGTCATCCTTTCTACTGAAAACACTAGAGAGACTGATAGATCTACATATTCGCCACAACATCAAAGCAGGGACTCTCTCAAAATCCCAACACGCCTACTGTAAGGGCAGATCGGTAGAGACAGCTCTGCACTCCATTGTCGGCACCGTGGAAAAATCACTAGCCGACAAGGAATTTACAATGGTGGCCTTCCTAGACATTGAAGGGGCTTTCAACAATATAGAGCCGAGAGCGATAATTAACGCACTTGAAAACCTGCAGATTGACGCAAGTCTAAGTCACTGGATCAACCAAATGCTGCTAAGCAGGGTTATCAATTCGGAACTTGGCTGCTGCAAACTGAGCAGGTCTGTGCAACGCGGCACTCCGCAGGGTGGAGTACTTTCACCGCAGCTATGGCTTCTAACAGTAAACGAAATACTTATAACCCTGGAGAAGAACGGTGGTAAAGTTATAGCCTACGCAGACGATATCGCCATTTTATTTACTGGGAAATACCTCCCGACTTTACGGGACTTGATGGAATCGGCCCTCGCAACGCTGGTCAAATGGGTTAGCAAATGCGGCCTGGATATAAACCCGGGTAAAACAGAGCTAGTGCTATTCACAAAGAAGCACCGAATTCCTCAAATCGATCCACCGAAACTAAAGGGAATCCGCCTCAGCTTCTCTGACAGCGCCAAATACTTAGGTGTGGTTCTGGATAGGAAACTGAGCTGGAAACTAAACCTGCAGGAACGCGTTAAGAAGGCCGCTACTGCACTTTACTCCTGCAAAAGGATCCTGGGCCTCAGATGGGGCATCAGCCCAAAAATAATGCACTGGCTGTATACAGCAGTAGTCAGACCGATACTCATGTACGGAATCATCGTCTGGTGGCCAGCACTAGATAAAATAAGCTACCTCTCTCTACTAAATAGAATCCAAAGAGTGGCATGTGTCTGTGTGACCAGTGCCCTTCGGACAACACCAACCGCGGCACTGGAAACCATGCTTCACATTCTGCCCTTGGACATACACGGTAAGGAGATGGCGGCAAAATCGGAATTGCGTCTGAGAGAATCACTGCAGTGGAGAAGCAGTGACATAGGGCATGCCAATATTCTAAAAACTAATAACGTTAAAAGGGAAGTCACAGACTACGTAACCACGGTCCTAGACTTCAATATTAAATACAAGACCAGTATTCCCGACCGACAGCAATGGGAAGAGAATACGGTTATAGACAAAAATAAGCTAGAAGTATACACAGATGGGTCGAAGACAGAGGACGGAGTAGGAGCCGGGATTTTCTCGGCTTCATTCTCCCTAAACCAGTCTTTCAGACTACCAAATAACTGTAGTGTCTTCCAAGCAGAAGTTATGGCTATTCGCGAAGCCGCTGAACTACTGAAGGTGAGATCGATATCGAACTCGGATATCGTCATCTATACCGACAGTCAAGCAGCTATTAAAGCACTCGAATCACCAATATTAAGATCCAAATTGGTCAGGCACTGCCGCAAATCTTTAAATGAGATCGCGGATAGGTGCACGTTAACGCTGTGCTGGGTCCCTGGACATAGAGATATACCAGGTAACTGTAAAGCAGACGAACTAGCAAGGAACGGCACGAAAATGGAACTCTCTACTGGTAAAGGAGAACCCCATGTGCCAATTGAAACGGTAAGATAGAACATCTCCACACTAGCACTGCAACAGGCTAGTGAGAGATGGCGAGAACTTGACACCTGCAACCATGCAAAACAGACCTGGCCACGAATAAATCGGCGCAGGACAAAGGTCCTGTTAAACGTCAGTAGAACACATATCGGAACTCTTGTCGGAGTACTAACAGGCCACTGTATACTAGGAAGACATGCCGCAAGGCTCGGAGTTATCGCTAATGACTTCTGTCGCAGTTGCATGGATGAGGAGGAGGAAACTCCGTTCCACCTACTATGTGACTGCCCGGCGCTATCCTCGATTAGAAAGCAGACTCTAGGAGAGTACTTCTTCGGGGAGCTTGCTGATATTGCCGAAACGGATATCAACAAAATACGGAAATTTCTCCAAAATTCGAAATGGTTCCAAGAGTAACGGAAATAACTGACTCTGCATGTGGTATCACAATGGACCTTACTTGGTCTAAGTGAATTACTCCGTATTAACGGATAATTGCCACCTAACCTAACCTAACCTAATAGTATAAAATGGAAGATTTTGATTTTAATATTTTTGACGACGATTTTGAGTTAAATGTGTGCAAAGAAGACCTAAATATTCCTTGAAAGAATAAATTTTAATAATATGGACGATTTCACACACAAATAATTGCAACCATTATAATAATAAATAGATGGCGCAACAGGCGTTTAGACACCCTGGCTATGGCCTAGCTTCTCATAACCATTCCTTTGTCTGAGTTTTATTTTTGGGTAGAATGACAATTTTATGCAGAGTCCGAAGGGCTGAATTGAGAAGCTTTCTCAAGACAGTTACACTCTTGAATGTTTGTCAGACGTTCGCGAGAGGTGCGCAGTAGAAAAAACATTTAGATGTAATTTGTGTTTTTCCGGGGATCGAACCTGGGATTCCCTCGCATAGTAATCCAACATACTAACCACTGCTCTACTGCGCCCAGACATTATTCATTGTCTAAAAAATATAAAAATAAACATATATGCCCCTATTATGTAAGACAACTACAACTACAGTTGAGTTGTCTCTTGGTTTTATGTCATTCAAAATTCGGTATTGTTCGTATTGTTATACACAACCTTGATAGAAAAGTTGCCTGTTAAAACCTAACAAGTATGGCGATGGTTGTCTACAAGTTGTTAGTTAGTTTGGGTTGTGTGAAAGTTGGGTTGAATTTAAGACAACTTGAATTTAAGACAACTATTGTGTTCCATAATAGGGGCAATAATATCAATAATTTGCTTTGTTAAAACAAAATAAATAACTTACTTTTGTATATTTCGCTTATATCCACTCATAATCTTAATTACAATACGTTTGTACCTTTGCTACATCAAAATACTTTTCTGTATGAATGTAGTAAAAATTTATCGTTTGTTGTACTACAACAATGTAGTATAAAAAGCTGTCAAACAGAATCATACATTCTTCCAAAACTTCCAGTCGATTCTCCGTGCCTACACTGATGTAGTACAACAGATACTACAACGACTCTGTAAAACAGAATTGATGTAGTACAACTGTCAATTTGCTACATTGTAGCTTATGTAGTAGCGGAGAAACAGGCCCCTGATCTTTCATTCCAATTCAAGCGGATTCAGTTCCCCGTTCGATTGGCTTATGCATTGACAATCAATAAATCGCAAGGCCAATCGTTGGGAATCTGTGGGATTAATCTCGAATTTTCCTGCTTTTCGCACGGTCAGCTGTATGTTGCCTGTTCGCTTCGTTGTTTGTTTTTGCGTCAGAAAACAAATCGAAAAACATTGATAATTATCATATCGCTCTCTACTGATTTCGATTCCATTCCAATAAATCACATTAAAATTTGAACTGTCTGTGTTTTATTATCACTTTGGAGTTTATCTGAAGGCGTTAAATTGGGGCGAGACGAAGTTCGCCGGGTCCGCTAGTTTTCAATAAAATAAATAAACTGAATTCAAAATGGTGCGGCGATTCTTTTTCTAGCTTCATGGATGTGTGTGTTATCGCGGTCAATGTAATCAAATGTACTTTCAGAATTGTCTTCAGTTTGTAAAATTTGAACTTCATCAGCCACTTTAATGTGAATGCAGATATTGTGCAAGGATACACAAACACACATACACATTCACAATTTGAGTAACCATTTCGGGTGAGTAATGAAGCTGCCTAGCTTTAATACAGCGAATTGTCCGTTCTATTACATTGCATGCTTGCTGAGGTACTATTATTTTATTATTATATTATTTGGTTACTTACTTACGTGAAATCTTCAAAATTTAAACGATTTTATCTGTCTCGTATTCTCTTCCTAGAGGTACTATGAAGCTCTTGTTCAGCAAGTATGTATATTGATATTTTCTTTATTTTTTGTTATTTCACCATTAAATAGCCACATAAATTCTCTGCCGAGAAAGAAACAAAGTGTTGACAATTCACGAAACACAAACATTACAAACAGCTGATTTCGAAATTGAAATTAATTTTGTAAGTTCATTTGAAAACGAACATTATTCGCACGATTTTTGGAATATTTGAAGTTCATTCGCGTGAAACATTTAACTCGAACGAATGTTAATTTGAGAGAAACTCAGTATAAGGCTAAATTAATATGGCATAACATTAATACAAACCAAGAACTCGAGGCAAAAAATTCACCAACACTACAAAAGTAAAAAAATATAATAAACGGCAACGGCAAACTTAAAAGAATAAAAGAAAATGAAATGTACAACACACATTTTATGAGTTAGCAAATCAAAACAAAATACATGCATCAATTATGGTAGTTGCACTACACAGGGAATTAATAGCCGATATGAAAGGGAAATCGAAAGTACTAAAGTATTTAGAGTGTGAACTAGTATCCTTACCTTTCATGATGCCCAAGTTCTGAATGACCATGTGTCCCTTGCGGATAACTTGATTACCAAGCGCCCGTGTGCCTGTCTTGTTAGCATTTTCTGATTTACTTTGAGCACTATGGAAATATAGAAAAGATGATGATCATCTTAAATTATTCATAAGTTTCCTAAATGCTCACTTAGCAAATCCAATAAAGTCCTCGTGATTTGTGTTCATGTAGGCCAATTCAAAGTCAATTAAAAGAAGAATCTGCTCCTTACAATACTGCTCACGTTGCCTTATATGTGTTGCAATAATGCGTTCGGTTTCCTCACGCAATCTTGGGTATCGAGACATCTGAACAAAAAAAGAACATTACAAAATGTTTAGAAACTGAATTGTAAGCAAACCTTATCTGTGCACAGACGAACGACAGCCGACAATTCTTGAACGACTAGGTCAACACATTTTATCACGGGTTCCTTAAGTTGGGCTATTTGCCGCTTAACAATTGCCTCAAAGGCCATGTCTGGTGTGAAAAGACCAACACGAATACCATGAATATTGCGAATGGCAAAGGATATCTCACGGCGAAGCTCTTTCTCATCGCAAGACATCTTGACAATTTCAAAGCGAAGTCTGAAATTAGAAAAATATTGTAATATGTAATATGTATGTTAAAAATACTTATGTGATTTTCCATTGATCAGATCAAATTTTTTTTTTTCAGATGTCAGATTTTTCGTGCCACATGGAACATGAAAGCAGCTTGATTTGTAGTGCGTTATTGGACAGTACATCAGCTGTGCAAATTGTTTTTGTTTGTTGATGGAAACATATGAACTTCATATGGATAATCATATCGACGAAGAATCGAAATCCACAGATGACGAGAAAGAAGAAGATGACGAAGATGATAGGAATTGCTCCAAAATTAAGTCCATGTCCATTATTTACGTTTATGTATAATTGCTTTTCGTGAGGCTTTTCCTAATTTTGTTTTGAAAACAAATTCTGAATGACGTAAAACAGCTGTGCACAGTACATATACTGGTATAAGTGAAAATATGTGTAAATCTCGAAAAAAACATCTGCAAAAAGTGATCCGGATCAAAAACAAGAATTGTTTTTTTTTTTTTTTTGCGCAATGGACAATGGAACATGAAAAGTAATCTGTATCACAAATAAATTCATTTTTTGTTCCAATGGAAAACTACATTATTTTTGGGCCACAAAGACTAACCACAAACAAGAGAAATATACAGATGTAGAATATGGAACACATCGAGTTTATTTCTTTACCTTACTCTAGGTGGCTCTAGTTCTGTTTTCCGATTATTGTATGATCATGCAGTGCAACATGCATTACAATTGCAAAACCAGTTTACGCCACACAATTTTCTGGTAGGAAACGCCTGCAACGTGAAGAAAGTCAATGAGTGAGTAGTGTTTAATTCGAACAAAAAGGTATTTTCCTCTTTCTGTGTTTAGCTTGTGTGCTGAGGATATTGTTGTTGTACAGTTATGGGTTTCTGGTTTCTGCCTTTCGTGTCCTGTATTCGATTTGGTTGTGGAATATGTTTGCCTTTTTTCTGTAGATATGAATATGATTACGGGGTTTGTATTTTCTTGATTGACTTTATTTTGTTTTCATTCAGTGCAAAACCAGTTCTGTTAGTGAGAACGTATGCTATGGATGTGCTTGCCTTTTTTGCCCTTTTTTCAGATTTGACAAATTAAAAATGTTTAAAAGTAAAGACTACGACTACCGTATTAAATGTTACATAAACTCTTGTCGCGCTCGGCGAAGCAGGAAGTTATTTAAATTTCCACCACGAGAGAAAGATGTTCTTTTAAAAAATGGAAAAAATTAAATACATAGGTACATAGTTGCAATAAATATGTATGTATGTGAAATACATTTTGAAAAAGATTTGGTTATGATTCAGAAGCTAAAAAATGTGCACAGCTGGGTCGCACGAAACTTTCTCGTTTATTGCTAATCTCGCAGAATCCCAGGGTCATTTCAGCTAATTTTACGTTTGAAATCATACCCACTTAAGATGTACCTATTCAGGTTTAGTTACTGAACCCTTGTCTATTATAAAAATGGAGCCCTAATATGTTTGTCGTCGATTCACGCCATAACGCATTTACCGTCTTTAACCAAACGTTCACACATCTTTGGTATTGGTCCATATACGGTTTCTGTGAAGTTCGATTAAAATTGGAGAAAGGGGCGTGGCACCGCCCATACAGAAATAACATTTGTTGACTGACCGATTTTTGCATTAGGGTCGCTGCTGGCATGCAAGTTCCCATCTTAGCTCGTCGGTGGGTGTGGGACTTGACCCTAGGTCCGTACAACAAAAAAACCATGCCAGTCTTTACGTCGAGGTGAGGTTGACGTCGCGAGATGTTTTCCTTGCCCTCCCTACCTTGGCTACTCTACTCGCCTAAGTAGCCCCTTTAGTTGCCAACTCTTACTACTTACTCCGCATCGTATTTCCCTGTCCGCGCTCCCTCATCCCCTTTTGCCCCTTTTAAAATAAACTCATTTTTGTATGCATTTAGCTTTAAGTATAATTAATCATTTTATTGCAGTAAGTGCTTATTTATTTAATTATCATTGACTTCTTGGTTTTGTATTGTTTTACGTTATGTTTTACTTTATTTAAGTTAAGTTAATTTAAGGTAAGTTACGTTAAGAAAGTTAAGTTACGTCGGCTTGTCACGCTCGGCAGTCGGCCGGGTTTAACCCGAAACGGCTACGAGCTTCCTATCAATGGTCTCGCAAACCATTATGGGGGTCAGAGGGTGGATGCGCTATGCACCAATAGGGGCATAAGTGGACTTTCGACAACTCGACAACGGCATCGACTTAGGATAGGCACGTGGAACATCTCTTCGCTCACGGGAAAAGACCTGGAGCTTGTTGGGGAGGCTGTTAAATATCGACTAGATATAGTTGGTGTTTCCTCAACAAAGCAAAGGGGTTCTGGAACTGTGGACCTTGCAGATGGGTGGAAACTCTTCATGTCGGGAGTAGCACCTTCAATGTCTGCTCAGGCGGGAGTGGGGATACTCACAAGTCCCAGGCTGGCAGGCAGAGTATTGGAGTGGATACCGTTAGGAGGGAGAGTTGCGATCTTAAAGCTTAAGCTTGAAAGATCAACTCTGGCTCTAGTGCAGGTGTATGCACCGAATCTGGAGTCAGGGTACGCAGCTTTCTTAGATGAAGTTGATGCAGCCCTTGAAAAGGTTGCAGATATGGATTCTTATATCCTGATGGGTGATTTCAATGCTCACGTGGGTGCGGATTTCTCGACATGGGGCAGCGCGATTGGGAAACACGGTGATCCCGATCAGAACGCGAACGGAGAGAAGTTGTTGGACTTTTGTTGTTCAAATGGAATGTCCATTATGAACACTTTCTTTCCACACAAAGATATCCATAAATACACATGGTACCGTCGAAGTCTGCAGCAGAAATCGCTGATAGATTTCTTTGTGGTACCGTCGTGTATTAAAAGGATGGTTTGTGATGTTCGTGTGTTGAGAGGGGCTGAACTGTCAACTGATCACCACCTGGTGCTGTGCAAATTGTATCTCAATGATCAAATACCTATCCTGCCAAAGCGTAAACCAAGGATGGTTACGCGCATACGGTGGGAGGGGCTGAGATACGGGAGGAATTTGCACGGCAGGTATCTGCAAGGTTTGAACAAATTCCAAATGTTCCATTGAATGTAGAGGAAGAATGGCAGTTGTTTTCAACAGCAGTTATTGCCTCTGCAGGACATGTTTGCGGAGTGAAGCGGCTCGGTGTGGCGGCTGGTGGTGAGAAAAGAACTGCGTGGTTTAAAACCCCCGGAGTTCAAGAAGCTATCAGAGAGAAGAAGAAGGCTTTCAAGGTGTGGATTCACTTGGGGGACTCTCCTTCTCGAAACCGGTACATTGAGGCGCGAAGAACTTGCAAATTGGCTGTTAAAGCAGCCAAAGAACAGTCTTGGAAGGAGTTCGGCGAAAAATTGGACCGCGATCACGGATCTGCAAGCAAGGTGTTCTGGCAGACCATCCGCCGTCTTAGAGGAAGGAAGTGGAACATTATCGAAGGAGTCAAATCCAAAGATGGTACACTTCTTTCTAATGAGAAGGACATATTGCGCAGATGGAGCGAGTACTTTTCCGAATTGCTCAATCCAATCCAGGGCATTGAGGATGACACATCCATCGCCTTAAGCAGGGCGGAAAATAGTCCCACGGTAGAGGAAGTCACTTTTGCGATCAAATCGCTAAAAGCTGGCAAATCTGCCGGAGTGGATGAAATCCGGCCAGAAATGCTAAAGGCCTTAGGTGAAGAGGGAGTCAAATGGCTCTCTCGTGTCATTAAAGTGGCCTGGGAATGCGGCGAAACACCCAGCGATTGGCAGATTGGGGTGATTGTGCCCCTTTTCAAGAAAGGGGATAAAAGGGATTGCTCCAATTACAGGGGTATATCACTTTTAAGTCTCCCCGGAAAAGTCTTTGCCAAGGTGCTGGAAACGCGTTGCAGAGCTGTGGTCGAGGCACAATTAGGAGATGAGCAGAAGCACAACCGACCAGTTATTCACTCTCAGAATGGTACTTGAGAAGGCATGGGAGTATGCTACACCTGTTTACGCTTGCTTCGTAGATTTGGAGAAAGCATACGACCGAGTCCCTCGAGGGAAACTCTGGAGTGTATTACAGGAGTATGGAATTGATGGTTCTCTCTTGAGAGCCATTCAATCTCTTTACACAAACTGTAAAAGCTGTGTTCGGGTAAACGGCGTTAAATCAATACCTTTCACCGTGGGCGTTGGACTTCGCCAGGGGTGCGTCTTGTCGCCTCTCTTTTTCATTACTTATATGGACTGGATGTTACGGCGCAGTCTTGGCGAAGAACGTTTCGAATTGGGAGATCTGAGGATAAGTCATTTGCTCTTCGCTGATGACTTGGTCATCCTTGGGTCCTCTCAGACTGAACTTCAGCGCGCACTCGATCGGTTTGTAGCCGTTTGTGTTGAAGCTGAGATGAAGGTAAATGTGAACAAATCTGAAGTGATGGTCGTCTCTAGAACGCCTGTTCAATGCACTCTGCATGTTAGTGGAGTCCCATTGAAACAGGTGGAGAAGTTTAAGTATCTCGGGGTCTTATTCACGAGTGATGGAAGGAGCAATGCCGAGTTTTCTTGTAGGATTGGTCAGGCTGGATCGATTTTGAGACAGCTTGGTCATTCTGTTATCAGGAGGACTGAACTTGGTGTCAAAGCTAAGTTGTCAGTTTTTAATTCGGTGTTTGTTCCAACTCTTACCTATGGTCATGAGGTTTGGGTAATGACTGAAAGAATAAGATCGCGGATACAAGCTGCCGAAATGAGATTTCTCCGAGGTATTGCTGGTGTGACTCGTAGAGATCGCATTAGAAATACCAGAATTCGTGAGGAACTCAATGTCGAGCAGCTACTTCTCCGGACGGAGCGGTCCATGCTTCGGTGGTTTGGTCATGTTAAACGTATGTCCCCGACCAGGATCCCACGACGCGCTATGGAATCCGTACCATCGGGCAGGCGTCCCCTAGGTAGACCCAGGATGAGATGGTTAGATCAAATTCATAATCTCTCCTCTACCCGTATGGGGATTGCCCTTGAGGATTTGGAGTCGATGGCGGAGGATCGAGAGCTATGGAGGGTCCACTTAGGTAACCTACACCCGCGACCCACTTAATGGATAAGCGGGCCATTGAAAATGTATGTATGTAAGAAATTTAAAATTAACAATAAACAAGAAAAAAAATCCTTATATTTACGTGAACTATATATTCACGTTACTAAGTGGGCTTCTTTGCCGTCTTTTATCAAAAATTGTATTCACTGCGCTTTTCAATGGTCCCCTTCCCTTCGAAATTTCTTTAATCCTATATATATGTTGAAATTGTATGTCTAAAACGACTCACCCTTTTTCTCAGCAACTGGCGACGTTGTGGCCACAGCATCCAGGTTGCGTTGTACTGTTTTGTTGTTGTGTACCTGTTTATTATTAGGGGATATACAATTGGATTTTCTACTATATATAGTCTTGCCGAAATTTCTTATCTCATTTAACTTCCCTATTAATCTACTTTACTGGCAATATATATTTAACGAAAATGTAAGGATTGAATTTAATTACAAATATCTTATTTTTAAACAAACTTAAAACAACGTTAAAACAAACTTTCGAGCAACTTTCGTTGGCATTAATCAATAAAAATTAAAAAAAATTAAAAAAATAAATCCCTCGGTCACTACCGGGATTCGAATCGGTCACTTGTAGGTTCTCCAAACGAAGTTTTTGCTCGCCGCCGCTACCGTTTGCGCTATTGCGGTGCTATTGGTTGCGGTATCCAAGCACCGCTTTTCAGAATGCTGCGATGGGGATTACCGAATTTCGGAACTCTATCCCGAATTGTAGGGATAATTAATTCCCTGGAGACAAGACAAATTTCCGACGTGTGCCGTCTTGTGATATCGAATCTTGCTCAGTATTGTGCACTTAGCCTAAAAATCACCACATTTTAATATATATGTACTACAAAAAAAACATCCACTGATCACCACATACCTGGTTATAATTTTCTGTGATACCTATTCTTTATATCTCCAGCGAGAATTAATCTCTAACTTCGTTCACTAACACTTTTAAATTTACCTTATTGGTACTATTATTGGCTTTTGGCTACCTTTTCACCACTTTTTGATTCAAAAATTTAAAGAAAAAAAACGATTTTTATTTTCCTGCGACTTTCGGGTCAACTACTTGGGTTGACTTTTCGAAATCAAATACCTGCTTTCTTCCTTTGTCATTCTCATTGCCGGCGCTAGACAAAGGAATTCGAAAATTTCCTGTTCTCAATTAATTTTTTTGGTAATACCTAACCGCTTTTGGTTCTTAATGTGTTTCTCTCTTAAGTGATTCAGTTTTTCGCTGTATAACAGTTTTGGTTGAAACCTTCGACAACAACCCTGTTGTGACAGCTGACTTTCCATCGACTGGGCTGTCAATTGTCAATCATTTCCAGACAAAAATAATTTCGTAACACAGGGCTTTGCATTTTGTTTCAATTCAGCTGTCGGAATATCAACACAAAATTGCAAAAAAAACGAACCCACATGTTCTAAGTGCAAAAAAAAGTGTATTTAAAAGTAAAAGAAAAGTGAAAAATTACAGGAAAATACCGAAAAATACCATCAAACGTGGGAGCCGAACCTACTTCATAGCCGGGCAATGTAGTCAGATAAGTACCTATATACATATTTTGTTTTATACCGACCCGATACTTTGTGGTGCTTAATTTTTCTTCGCAGGTATTTGCATGTGGTCATTGGCGAATGTCTTTGGCATGAAAAATGCCGATAATTTTGCCGGATAGATTCTCCAATTCGTACATACAGTTACCAACAACACGATGGACACGACATTTCAAGAATTTGGGCAGCAGTTTGGCGTTTTGCCCTTGAACGAAATTGCTTTGTGCAAAATTGCGGCGAAAGACTTCTTGTCCAACCTTGAACGACGTCGGCCTGGAACGAGTGTTGTAAGTCTTCATGGATTTCTCGTGAGCTTTTAGTAGATTTTTGGACAACTGTTGTCGTGCAAGAGACACACAGGTGTCACGAGGTGTTACCAACATTTCGGGATCCTGCAGTGCCTGTAAGCGTCTGAGTATTTTGTACGATGAACCATGGTTAATCATATTTTGCCCAAACAAGGCATAGTATGGCTGACATCCAAGGGAGTCGTGTATATCAGAGCGTAATGAACACGCTATGCTTGACAAATATGAATCCCAATGGTCTTGTTCATCAGTTACAAATACTCTCAACTTATTCAGGATACTGCGGTTAACTCTCTCCGAAATGTTGGCCTGTGGTGAGTACAAAGCTGTACGAATGTGTTGCACGCCGTAGCCGTCCAGAAATTTTCTAAACTCGGTTGATATAAATTGCTTTCCATTGTCCGAGTGTATGAATTCAGGTGTTCCGAACCCATGAAATACCTCGGACTCTAAAAATTGAATTATATTTTTGGAAGTTGCTTTTGGTAGAGCTCTAAGGAATGTGTATTTGGTGAAGTGATCAACCGCGATGAATATGTAGACATTGCCTCGTTTTGTTCGCGGGTAAGGACCCAACAGGTCGACGTAAAGTCGTTGCATCGGTCGCTCTGAGACGATCTGCTTAGTAATCGGGGGACGAAGGATCTTGTTTGGCGCTTTTATAGATTTACACACCTCGCACTGGCTCACAAAGTTCTTGATTTGTCCAACCATCTTTGGCCAATAGTACTTCTCTCGAACTCTCACGTACGTTTTCGAGAAGCCACTATGACAACAGAGCTTGGTGTTGTGGGCCATTTCAATAACTTTGTCAGTCAAAGTGCTGGGGATCCATAAGCGCCATAAAGAGTCTTCGTTTCCAAGATCTTCGCTCCTGAATCTAACTCTTTTGTATATGAATTTGTCGGATACAACTAGATCTGGGAGCGAAGCTTGATTTTTTTCGATTTCTTCCCGAAGATTACTATACTCCACAGAATCGAACTCAGGCGAGGCAAGATCTACTTCTTCACCGACAGATGTTATAGATAACTCTTCCATTTCTCCTCGCGATAGAGCATCCGGGACTACATTAAGGGAACCTTTGCGATGTTCTATTATGAAATCGAAACGTTGAAGTTCCAGACTCCATCTCGCAAGTCGGCCACTCAAATCTTTCAGTGACATAAGCCACTTCAGACTTGAGTGGTCAGTGATGACACGGAAAGGCAAACCCTCAATGTAGGCACGGAATTTCTTAACACAAAGGACTGCAGCAAGACATTCGAGCTCTGTGACTGTATAATTTTTCTGTGCCTTATTTAATTTTTTTGACATGAAAGCGATTGGTTTCTCGTTACCATCTACATCGAGTTGGAAAAGCACTCCTCCTACCCCTTCTGACGAAGCATCGCACTGGATTGTAAATTCCCGTTTGAAATCCGGCTGGGACAAAACAGGTGCAGAGGTAAGCGCTTCCTTTAACTTTTCAAATGCCTCTCTGGCTGCAGATGTTAACTCAAAATCCTTTCTCTTTTTCAGGCAATCAGTCAAGGGTGCGGCAAGTTCAGAGTAATTTTTGATGAAGCGCCTATACCAACCAGTCATACCAATACATCTACGCACTTGTCTCGGTGTTTTTGGAATTGGGAAGTTTAACATCGCCTCTACCTTTTCAGGGTTGGTTTTTAGCGTGCCCTGACCGACGATATATCCAAGGTACTTGATCTCACGCATACAGAACTTACTTTTACTGAGGTTTATGGTCAAGTTCGCCCTACGTAGACAGGCAGCCACTTCCGCCAAAACTTGGACATGGGTGTCGAAATCCGCCGAACATATTAACAAGTCATCCAAGTAAATGAAGACATGTTCCCGAAGTCGTGCTGGAATCACACGATCCATCAGGCGACACATTCTTTGAGCGGCATTACACAGCCCGAACGGCATCACCGTAAATTGATACAGTGGCCGTCCAGGAACTGCAAATGCCGTTTTCTGTTTCGACTCTTCATCAAGCGGGATTTGCCAAAAGGCATCTTTGAGGTCGAGTCCCGTGATAAAGTATGTGTCCTGAAGGCGGCTTAGAAGACCGTCAATATGTGGCAGCGGATATGCGTCTTTTTTCGTCACACTGTTCAACTTCCGACTGTCCAAGCGGAGGCGTACTTTTCCTGGCTTTCTGACTAGCACTATAGGGGAACACCAAGGCGAGTTGCTTTCCTCAATAACTCTCAGTTCCAGCATGCGATCAAGTTCCTTGAACACTTCTTCCTGTCGCACCGGAGACAAGGGGTAGTGTCTGGACTTAATTGGCACTGCGTCTCCAACATCGATGTTGTGGGTTTCTAAATGGGTATAACCCAGGCCCATATCGACAAAGTTTGGAAACTTCTTTTACACGGCCTCTAAAAGTTGTTTCTGTACCGGGGTAAGTAAAATGAAATTTGCTTCATCGACCGAGCTAACATTTTCTTCATTTGGCAGGCTAATCGAATCAATCTGATAGTGTGGGGCTAGGCAGAACTCCTTCCAAAAATTCATGCCGAGATAAACCTTTTGTGTCAAGTTAGGAATTACATAGAAAGTAATGGTTTTCGTGACGCTGTTAAGCGACGTTGGAATTTCGCAATACCCCACAATATCGTGAGTATTACCATCCGCAGTCTTAACGAAATTTTTATAGGGCATCATTTGAATACCATTCCTTTCCATGAATTCAAAACAAGATTCCCCCAAAACAGAGATGGATGCACCGCTGTCTAGCAATCCAAAAACGAATTCGTTTTTCAACAGCACTTTAGCGTACATCCTACCATCTGTTTCTGAGGTTAAGATAGTCTCGACTATGAGTTTTTGAAAGGCTTTCCGCTTATGAAACCTTTCCCTACACTTCTTGATGTGATTGCTCGCGACATTTTTGTTACCCATTATCTGAGACCGCAGTTCATAATAATTTTGCTGTCTTTCGTGAAGCGACTTTAATTTGAATGTGTTGATTGGATGACCAACATCACAGGATAAAACATCATTTTTTTTGCGTTGCAATATAGTAATGGGAGCATTATCCGACCTTTGCTCGACCTTACTCATTGCGATGTTTTCTCCAGTTAATTGTTCTGCTCGGGGTAGTTTCTTTGGAAACGACTCTCCCCGTCTCTCCTGTCGTTCCCCTGGCGGTTTCCCTGGTGTTTGGTACATTCAGGTGTACTAATACCCTTAGCACCACAGAGGAAGCAGAAAAGCTTTCTTTCATGTGAGGGGCACTGATAGAACGTGTGTCCCTGTTGGTCACAATTCCAACACAATAGTGGTGCTGTATTTCGATTTTGCGATCGACCAAGTGCTGCCACTTCTTCGACTGGTACATCCGCTTCTTCCTCCAAATGTATCTCATGAACAGCTTTTTGGGAAAACATACGCCTGGACAAAAAACGTTCAGCTTCCCTACCCTTGTTTCTCAGCTGTTCTAGATCTGCTATATTGGCAGCAAGCAATACCTCTCCTAACTTGTCCTTGGAATTGTTTCGGATAACTTCTATAAGCTTCTTAGCGTCAAACGGTTCGTTTAAACGGTCATTCAGACCTATGACTGAGCTATAGAAGTCATCGAAAGATTCCTTGAATCCCTGTCTACGAGTCAACAATCGCATATAGACTTCAACATCATTTTCTTTTCGCCCGAATTCCCTCTTCATGGCGGCTTTGATATCTCCAAACTTCGCGTTGGGGTTTTTGCGAAGAAATGACCAAAACCAATCATTCGCCTTTCCAACTAACAGCGAGTGAAAGTTGGCAGTGATCTGGTCATCGGTATAAAACGACGAGGCTTGGAGTCTATCAACCTTGAAGAGGAAATCGATGATGTTATCAGTACCATCATACTTTATGTTCCACCTGTCTAACCGACATTTCTCAGATGCGTTAGAAGCGCTTTGTGTCCCTGAGGCTGGTGGCGGAACACTGTGCATAGAGATTTGTCCAGACAAAGGCGGATACATATTTGACAACCTAGCGTTTAAGTTGCTCGTAAACTGGGGATTGCATGGATTATTCAGGTCCGGGATATTCTGTACTGGCACAGGATTGCTAATATTTTCCATTTTATCCAAAACGCTGTTCATGAAAATTTGCATCTGTTGAAAGAAGCGAATTTGATTTGCAGTCAGCGATTGATCAATACGATCTGCTAAAGACGCTGCATCTACGTTCTGTTGTAGTTGTTTTTGTATTTGTTGTGGTTGGTTATTGGACCCTGATGTTCCAGGATCTCCAACAGAATTTGTCTCTATAGGAGCCGATTGGTTGGCATCTGCCATGATTGAAGAATTTGAAGTATCGTCCAGATTTAAATCGTTTATTGACTGGTGGAACGCTTCAAATTCTTCCTCAAAAATGCTTTTATTAGCCTTAGCTGCGGTTGAAACCGATCGAGTATGGGGACGATTGGGGGTTTTACTCATACTCATATAGAAACAAGAACTCAGACTATAAAGATATAACAACAAAGAACGAGCGAACGAAGCGGTGCACAAATAAAAAAATAATAAAATAAAAACTGAAAGATGTATCGGTTGGTATATGTATATAAATAATATCTAGTAATAATAAAAAAATAAATAAATAAATAGTAAAAGTGGTAAAATAACGAAACTAATGAAAAAAAATTCCTAATAAAATTCTGGAGACTATTCGAGTGAACTAACATGCATATCAATGGGCTTAGGATGAGGATTATTGGCGGAGAAAAGACGATAACTACGGATGTAAGAGCTGGAAAAGTCCTGTGAGCCGGTTTGAAAAAGTAACAAAAGTAAAACATACTAAATATGAAACGGGTAAAATTCTGAACTAAAAAAAAACAAAAACTACTTTACAAAAACTAATAATTATTTTGGTTTCAGGGCGGATACAAACAAATCATTTGCCTGCATCCGACTCAAAAACCTATTTGTTTGGGTAATGGAAGGATCTCCTGGAAGACGATTACAAAATCATCCATGTCTCTTCACATCACAAAATGTATATACATTGCGTATATGTTGACTGTGGTTTGTCAGTCAGGACTTCGATGACGGTATTATAACACATAACATCAAGACTCAGACAAAACGAACACCACATCTATTATTTGAATTAACTTCCACCATCGCAACGCGATACCAGGTCCGACCCAGTCATCGGGACTTATGTCGGAAGTGAAATCCAAGTTTAAAAAACCAAAAAAAAACTAAAAACTGTCAAAAAAAATACAAAAAACTCTAAACAAATGAATTGGCTCTAAAAAAATATACATCCACTATTTTCCGATAGTGGAGCCTACACGTTGCGGGCGCCATTTTGTTGCCTGACCGATTTTTGCATTAGGGTCGCTGCTGGCATGCAAGTTCCCATCTTAGCTCGTCGGTGGGTGTGGGACTTGACCCTAGGTCCGTACAACAAAAAAAACCATGCCAGTCTTTACGTCGAGGTGAGGTTGACGTCGCGAGATGTTTTCCTTGCCCTCCCTACCTTGGCTACTCTACTCGCCTAAGTAGCCCCTTTAGTTGCCAACTCTTACTACTTACTCCGCATCGTATTTCCCTGTCCGCGCTCCCTCATCCCCTTTTGCCCCTTTTAAAATAAACTCATTTTTGTATGCATTTAGCTTTAAGTATAATTAATCATTTTATTGCAGTAAGTGCTTATTTATTTAATTATCATTGACTTCTTGGTTTTGTATTGTTTTACGTTATGTTTTACTTTATTTAAGTTAAGTTAATTTAAGGTAAGTTACGTTAAGAAATTTAAAATTAACAATAAACAAGAAAAAAAATCCTTATATTTACGTGAACTATATATTCACGTTACTAAGTGGGCTTCTTTGCCGTCTTTTATCAAAAATTGTATTCACTGCGCTTTTCAATGGTCCCCTTCCCTTCGAAATTTCTTTAATCCTATATATATGTTGAAATTGTATGTCTAAAACGACTCACCCTTTTTCTCAGCAACTGGCGACGTTGTGGCCACAGCATCCAGGTTGCGTTGTACTGTTTTGTTGTTGTGTACCTGTTTATTATTAGGGGATATACAATTGGATTTTCTACTATATATAGTCTTGCCGAAATTTCTTATCTCATTTAACTTCCCTATTAATCTACTTTACTGGCAATATATATTTAACGAAAATGTAAGGATTGAATTTAATTACAAATATCTTATTTTTAAACAAACTTAAAACAACGTTAAAACAAACTTTCGAGCAACTTTCGTTGGCATTAATCAATAAAAATTAAAAAAAATTAAAAAAATAAATCCCTCGGTCACTACCGGGATTCGAACCGGTCACTTGTAGGTTCTCCAAACGAAGTTTTTGCTCGCCGCCGCTACCGTTTGCGCTATTGCGGTGCTATTGGTTGCGGTATCCAAGCACCGCTTTTCAGAATGCTGCGATGGGGATTACCGAATTTCGGAACTCTATCCCGAATTGTAGGGATAATTAATTCCCTGGAGACAAGACAAATTTCCGACGTGTGCCGTCTTGTGATATCGAATCTTGCTCAGTATTGTGCACTTAGCCTAAAAATCACCACATTTTAATATATATGTACTACAAAAAAAACATCCACTGATCACCACATACCTGGTTATAATTTTCTGTGATACCTATTCTTTATATCTCCAGCGAGAATTAATCTCTAACTTCGTTCACTAACACTTTTAAATTTACCTTATTGGTACTATTATTGGCTTTTGGCTACCTTTTCACCACTTTTTGATTCAAAAATTTAAAGAAAAAGAACGATTTTTATTTTCCTGCGACTTTCGGGTCAACTACTTGGGTTGACTTTTCGAAATCAAATACCTGCTTTCTTCCTTTGTCATTCTCATTGCCGGCGCTAGACAAAGGAATTCGAAAATTTCCTGTTCTCAATTAATTTTTTTGGTAATACCTAACCGCTTTTGGTTCTTAATGTGTTTCTCTCTTAAGTGATTCAGTTTTTCGCTGTATAACAGTTTTGGTTGAAACCTTCGACAACAACCCTGTTGTGACAGCTGACTTTCCATCGACTGGGCTGTCAATTGTCAATCATTTCCAGACAAAAATAATTTCGTAACACATTCAAAATCGTAATGAGAGGTTTCCTTTATGATGTATACATCCACTAAGGAAGGATTTTTCGAAATTCAACCTCTAAAGGGGTAAAAGGGGGGGTCAAAGTTTGTATGGGAACATTTTTATTTTTCATCCAATCGACTTCAAACTTGGTTTGTGTACTCTCTATGAGAAATAAAGAAAACTGTTTTAACCGATTTTGGAAATTCTACCCTTAAAGGGGAAAAAGGGGGTCAAAGTTTAGATGGAAACGTTTTTATTTTTCATCCGATTGACTTCAAACTCGGTTAGTGTACTCTCTATAAGAAATAAAGATAATATATTATTTGTCCGATTTTGGAAATTTTGCTTGAGGTCCGAGTTATTTCTTAACTCATGAACCGTTCGTCGTATCGACTTGAAACATTGTAATGCGTCCAAACTTCATAGCTTTTGAATATGCTGATCGCTTCATCTAACTCCATCGTACGTACTCCAAAGATATTCACGCGGAATTCTGTAAGAATGGTGATATACTGCTAGAGAGTTGTACACATCCTCACTATCTTTCCGGTTACATATGTTGCACAGTGTAGGAAGATCTGGGCAGTGTGGAATATAATTAAGGATTGGCTAACTAAGAAATATGTTGTGTTCCATAGATAGTGGCTTCACCAACAAATTGATCATATCTATATTTTTGAAGTATTCTCACCAATAGGGCGTTTGACATAATTTTCAGAGATACTAACTCCTCCTTAGGTACTTTCTTAGGTAGATTTCCTGCGCGTTATATATATAAAAAAAACTGTGAAGGAATTCCTGTTTGCTAAATCCTGAGGACTGCGCGAGCGAAGGGCAAAATCTAGTTTTTATATACAGTTGTCAAGGAATTGTTTTTGTTATTGTATACAAACGCACTACAGTGAACGCGATCAACGAAACATCTGTCATCTGATGTCATTCCTGTCACACCCTTTTTCTCTGTCGTGTTTTTCAATTGTCTCTGAACAGAACTGAATATTTCAATTAATTTGTATCTTCTTTATTTTGCTTTATATTATTATAATAAATACTCGATTTGTATCTGCTGCGTTTAAATTGACTCTTGCTACAGGTTATGGGCCCAGTCCATAAACAAAGCACATATCAAATAATAAGAGTAAAATAATAATAAAATTTCACACGAGCAAAATGGCGGAGTCACGATTTTCCATACAGAAGCTGAGCAGTGATAATTATTTTATATGGAAATATAAAATGGAAATGCTGCTGATAAAGGAGGGCTTGTGGGGGTATGTATCTGGTGTTGTTGTCAAACCGGACCCAGTGACATCAACATGGACTACCAAGGATAACGAAGCCCGTGCTACAATTGCATTATCGGTGGAGGACAGCCAACTCCAGCATGTTCGGAAAGCAACAACTTCGAGGGATGCGTGGAATGCACTAAAGGATTATTACGAAAGTAATACCCTCGGAAACCAAGTACAGGTAATGAGGAAAATTTGTAGTCTGCGTGCGGAAGAAGGCGGTAACATGGAAATGCATATAATTGAAATGAAAAATCTGTTCGAGCGTCTGGCAGCCATTGGAGAGGAAACACTTTCAGAGCGTTGGAGTGTGGCGATGCTGTTGAGTAGTTTACCAAGGAGCTATGATACTCTCATTACGGCTTTAGAGACGCGGTCAGGAGTCCTCAGCTTTGACGTAGTTCAGTCGAAACTTCTGGAAGAATATAAGCGAAGGTTGGATTCACATACAGATCATCACGAGACAGCAATGCACATTCGAAAGAACAATCGTCCAAATCCAAAAGTCAAAAAGAATACGGAATGTTATTTCTGTCATGAGAATGGACATATGAAGAAGAATTGCAAGCAGTATATAGACTGGAAAAACAAAAAGAAACAACATGAGCATGCAAATGTGGTTTTCGGATCTAAATGGGAGGTGAGTTTTCTTTCATCTTTTGGTAATATGAGCGGTTGGATTTTGGATTCTGGCTCGACATGCCACATCACTAATGTCAAGGATTTCTTCGTTGAGTTTGATCCTGCTATCAAGGAAACAGTTTTTGTTGGGGATGGCAGTGAATTACATTCTGCAGGAAGGGGCACGTGTGATATAAAGATGTTGAATGCTGAGAATTCTGAAATCACAACTACCATCAAGGATGTTTTATATGTGCCTGAGATGAAGGGGAATTTGCTTTCTGTCCCATGTTTAGAAGAAAAGGGTTGTAGGCTTGTTTTCGATAAAGGGCTGTGCGAGATATGGAAGGATGGTGCTTTGCTTGGTATAGGCGATCGATCTTGCAAAATGTACAAACTTAGGCAACCTGAACGAGTTTTTGCAGTTAATCACAAGGGCAACTGTGTGCATCAGTGGCATCGTATTTTCGGCCATAGGGACAAGGACGCAATTGATCTAATTAAGCAAAAGAATTTGGGTACGGGTATTAAAATCGATAAATGTAGTATCAAGGAGACTTGCGAGGTGTGTTTGCAGGGAAAGTCATCACGTTTGCCGTTTCCAAAAACTTCACAAGGTGAGTCAACTGCTGTTCTTGATTTAATACATACAGATGTTTGCGGTCCTATGGAGGTCACTAGTCCCAGTGGAAATCGTTACTTCCTTACGTTCATCGACGACTACAGTAGATATACAACCGTATATTTATTGCGACAAAAATCAGAAGTCATAGATAGAATGAAGGAGTACGTGGCAGCTGTAAAGACGAAGTTTGGGCGGAAGCCAAAGGTGTTCAGATCGGATCGTGGTGGGGAGTACACCGGTCATCAAGTTCAGCATTATTTACGGCAGCAAGGTATTCATAGTCAATATACAGCAGCATATTCTCCACAGCAAAACGGTGTTGCTGAAAGACGCAACAGGTCTCTCGTCGAAATGTCCAGATGTATGCTTATAGATGCAGGTCTACAGAAGGAGTTTTGGGCAGAAGCAATTTTAACTGCAACGTATATACAGAACAGGTTACCATCAAAAGCAGTTTCGAGCACGCCTTTTGAACTTTGGAATGGAATGAAACCAGATTTCAAACATTTCAGAACGTTTGGTGAAAGGTGCTATGTGCATGTGCCGAAGGAGAAAAGGAAGAAGTGGGACAACAAATCCGAATGCATGGTGTTCGTAGGTTACGACCAGAATTCGAAGGCATATCGTTTAGTCAACATCGAAACGAAGAGGATTGCGGTTAGTCGAGATGTTCGGTTTCTACAGCCCAAAATGTCGGCATGTGAAGTTCCAGTAAATAATATTCCTGTATGTAATGTTCCAGAAAAAGATAGTAAAGATAGCGTTGAGGTCATCGTTCGCCATAAAAAGATTAAGGAACAAGTAGCTGTTATTCCAGAGAAACTCAGCGATTCGGAGGAGTATGTTTTGGATGAGGAGGCATATTATTCTTCATCTGAAAGCGAATTTTGTGGTTTTGATGATACTTTGGTGGAGCAGTTTCCAGAGGAACCTTCAGCAGCTGAAACATCAACACAGCGAGTATCAAACAGATCAACAAAAGGAAAGGCACCAGAGAGATTAATTAATGAGATCAACATGATAAAGCATACTAAGGCGAATGATCCAATCAGTTTCAAGGAGGCTCTGAATAGCGGCGAAAGTAGATTATGGAAAGGTGCAATGAAGGAGGAGATGAACTCGTTATGGCGCAATCAGACTTGGGAGTTGGTCGACTTACCTGTTGACAGAAAAACTATTGGCTGCAGATGGGTGTTCAAGCGAAAGACAGACTCAGGAGGAGACATCAGTATCTATAAGGCTCGCTTGGTGGCACAGGGTTTTTCGCAGCGTTACGGATTGGACTATGACGAAACGTTTGCTCCGGTGGTTCGTCAGACAACACTAAGGGTTCTTTTGGCAGTGGCAGGACATCGGAAAATGCACGTACAGCATTTTGACGCTAAAACAGCATTTCTCAATAGCGACTTAAAGGAGACGGTGTATATGCGGCAACCACCAGGTTTTGCAATTGCGGGTAAGGAACATCAAGTTTGTAAATTAAAGAAATGCATTTACGGGTTAAAGCAGTCAGCAAGGGAATGGAACCAGACGATACATACGGTTATTATGGGCAACGGTTTTCGCCAAAGTAAAATTGACCAGTGTTTATATGCGAAAAAGGAGAAGGGTTGCTGGATCTTCATTCTGGTTTACGTAGATGACTTGTTGGTGATTAGCAAGGAATTTCAACTTATTAATGAAACAGAAAAGTGCTTAAGTTCAAAATTCGAGTTGAAGAATCTTGGAGAGGTCAGCCAGTATTTGGGACTTCACGTTCAACGACAAAGTGATGGACATTTTTCTATAAACCAATCAGCATATATTAAAAGGATTGTCGAAGACATGGGTCTCCAAGATGCCAAGATCTCAAATGTTCCATTGGAGCCTAGCTACGGAAAGGGGAACGCAGATGCATGTTTACTATCGGATAACGAAAAATATCAAAAGTTCATCGGATGTTTACTGTACATTGCTGTTAACTCTCGTCCTGACATTGCGGCCAGTGTTTCCATCCTTGCAAGGAAAGTTTCTCAGCCGTCTTCAGAGGATTGGAATGAGCTTAAGAGATTGGTTAAATATCTCAAAGGTACGTTGGAGCTTAACTTAATTCTAAGCGAACGTAATGATGAAACAAAGCTACTGGGATATGCGGACGCAAACTGGGCTGAGGATAGGACTGAACGGAAGTCGAATAGCGGATATATTTTTAAAGTGTTTGGCGGAACTGTTAGCTGGTGCTGTCGAAAGCAAACCTGTGTGGCTCTTTCGTCAACTGAAGCCGAGTTCATCGCCCTTGCGGAGGCTTGCAAAGAAGCAGTTTGGCTTAAAAGGTTGTTGGCAGATATCGGTGAAGACTTCAAGGATCCAGTTCTTATATTGGAAGATAATCAAAGCTGCCTGAAGATGATATCCAATGAAAAGTTTAGCGGTCGTTCAAAACATATAGATACGAAGTATCATTTCGTCAAGGATTTCGTCTCGAAAGGTGTTGTACGATGCGAATATTGTGAAAGTGGCAACATGTTAGCAGATCTTCTCACAAAACCAAAATTCTTCCGGCAAATAAAGTAAAGGATCTCAGGACCAGGTGCGGATTACAAGAGCGCGTTTGAGGAGGAGTGTTATTGTATACAAACGCACTACAGTGAACGCGATCAACGAAACATCTGTCATCTGATGTCATTCCTGTCACACCCTTTTTCTCTGTCGTGTTTTTCAATTGTCTCTGAACAGAACTGAATATTTCAATTAATTTGTATCTTCTTTATTTTGCTTTATATTATTATAATAAATACTCGATTTGTATCTGCTGCGTTTAAATTGACTCTTGCTACAGTTTTTACAAAGGAAAACAACTGGTAATTTAGACAGTTTCTTTATAAAACAAAAGAGCTTCTTTGATGTTTTACTTCATTTTTGTAATAAATTTATTTTTATTAATATATCTACTAACGAACAGTAACAAAAAATACTACATTATGAAAGTAATAAAAAATACGCAAAAATGAGTTTGTCAAGAAATTTGTAAAAACAATTTCATGACAGACTGTATATAGGTTCAGTGACTAAACCTGAATAGGTACATCTTAAGTGAGTATGATTTTAAACGTAAAATTAGCTGAAATGACCCTGAGATTCTGCGAGATTAGCAATAAACGAGAAAGTTTCGTGCGACCCAGTCGTGCACATTTTTTAGCTTCTGAATCATTACCAAATCTTTTTCCAAATGTATTTCACATACATACATATTTATTGCAAATTTAAATTTAAATAACTTCCTGCTTCGCCGAGCGCGACAAGAGTTTATGTAACATTTAATACGGTAGTCGTAGTCTTTACTTTTAAACATTTTTAATTTGTCAAATCTGAAAAAAGGGCAAAAAAGACAAACGCATCTATACCATACGTACTCACTAACCTAACAGAACTGGTTTTGCACTGAATGAAAACAAAACAAAGTGAATCAAGACAATACAAACCCCGTGATCATATCTTCAGAAAAAAAGCAAACATATTCCACCACCAAATCGAATACAGGACAAGAAAGGCAGAAACCAGAAACCCATAACTGTACAACAACAATATCCTCAGCAAACAAGCTAAACACAGAAAGAGGAAAATACATTTTTGTTCGAATCATGCTCATGCACCACTCATTGACTTCCTTCACGTTGCAGGCGTTTCATACCAGGTATTGTATGGTGTATACTGGTATTTGGATTTTCGTATGCTGGCTTTATATTTTTTCTTGAACCAGGTTTTGTTCTATCATTCTACATCTGTATATTTCTCTTGTTTGTGGACTAACCTACGGTAATCCTAAAAATGATTTTGTGTTGCCCAACTGTCTATCTATATCTATACACTATACTACACCTACCCTTGGACGTAAAGACTTCAAATGAATCATGTGTTGTATGCTTAAGGTGCTCACTAAAAACATATTTTTTTAAAAATTCGTATGATACAAGTTATGCATTGCATTATGTAGAATATGTTTTATATAGTTATTGGGAATGAATAAATGAATCTATAAAGATTGCTCTAATTTCTCATTGCTTTACTTTTTGTACTAAGGGTGGGCGTTCAACAACAATATTTATTTCATGAGTGGGTAGCGAGGTGTAACAGCGATTCTCGCTAGTTGGGTTTCACCCTAACAATTTCTGTTGAGAAATTATTATCGAATTTCAGTCTACGAATTATTGTTGAGAGAACAACAATAACAACAACTAGTAGATACAGTCACTTTTGGTAGGAATGAAGACTATTTCGATTATTATTGTTCAATAGAGCTCCTCAATACTATTCACGCACTTAATCCGATAATTCTATTTCGTAACTTGAATCCAACAATCCAACTTCCAACTTCCAACTTCGCAACAATTACAAATTTCTGCTAAGTGCCATTGAACCAGCATATTAACAGGCGTTTGATTTCTACAGATATCCGGTCTTTAATCGTTTATAAGTAACAAGCACACGCACAGACATGATTGGAGAAAAGCTTTCATCAATTTCCTGCAAATTCTTGCCCTTATGTAGGTATATACGGTCAACAGCTAGTCCTAGTGTATTTATATACATATTTGTAAAAATTATATCATACCGTTCATGGAAGATTCGATTGATCTTGGCGCCTCCAGACAATTCATTAGTGTTAACAAGTGCTGATCCAGAGCCTTCAATTGTCCTCTCAAAATCTGACTGCAATTGCTGAATCATTCTATAAAGAAAAATATATTACTTCATATTCATTTATCATCTAGAATGTATTGCATTTTGAGCTTACTGCAACATAGCTTTGGTTTTAATACTTGGGTCATCTGGTCTAAAGTGCTTAAATTGTTCAACATCTTTTTCCAGAGCTAACATCTGTTTCTGCAACTTATCTCTTAGACCTGGCAGAGTGTCCCGAATATGATTAGTTAACTGCTGATTAAGGACTCGCTGCAGATATGGCGTTCCTAAACGATCAGCCATATGACGATAAGATGGATGGCTAAGAAAGAATTTTCTTTCCGCCGCCAAGGCAGCATGTATATCCTTTCTTCCATCGATATCCTTCTGTGAACGATTTACAACGCCAATATAGCCACGTCTCAATGGTAGCAATTTATTCTCTAACACATCTCTGGCATCTGTACCTTCATCCATCAAATCTAACTTAGTGATCACACCAATTGTGCGAATACCTTGCGGGTCAACCTCTTTCGCCAGCTTTAAGGCGTCCGAATTTGCCAAATCTGTATTGGCTGGAGTAACTGCCAAAATTAAACATGTCTCTTTGCGTATGAACTGGAAAATCATTCCTTTGATTTGTTGCTCAATGTCAACTGGCTGATCACCAATTGGAACTTTTGTTAGACCTGGCAAATCTATTAACGTCAAATTGAGTACATGTGGTGAGTACACTCGCAGATTAATCGGAATATTTGAGATGCCTTTATTACTCCCAGTTACACGATCAGTTTCAGCTTCGATTTCAGATCGAATCTCATTGAAGTCAGTGAATTTTTTACCTTTGCAATGAAGGAACTCTCCATACTCTGCGAACAGTAGGATTTGTCAAAAAAGAAATCAAAAATGTAGTAAAAAACTGAGCTTACCCGCAACGCCATTAATTAGCTGAAGAATCAATGGTCTCCGTGTGACAATTCCTGAGCCTCGTGGTAAAAAGTCCCTGTGCAAATTAATATGGTATATTAATAATTGTTTTATTTACTGTTAAGTATTATTACAATTATATTATAAAGAAACTAAACGAAAATTAACGAAAGCAAGCTGGCAAGGATTTCGGCACTAACAACCTGAGAAATGGAATTCTTATTAACAAGCTTTTTCTAGGAGATAACTAACGGTTGGTAGTTACACATCTGTATTGAAGAGTTAGCTGGGGTTTTAAATTTGTAAGAATTTAAATATTCGGGATAAAATAAATATGTTAAATACTAACTTCAAGTCACTCAGTATAGCAGGCAATGGAAGAAATTTGTGCAGAACCGTAAGATTAGTACAAGCTTGTAAAGTAAAGGTAGTAGTACACGGCATGTCGAAAGCCATACACGTATGTAGCACGTATGTATGTATGTATGTATTTAATGGCTACGTGCCATGTACTGGGTCTGGCATTCAAATATGTGTACGATATGTGTCTACAAGCCGTTTACTACCTCCTCCAGTGACATTATTAACTTTCTAGTTCCAGATATAAATTAGCTGCTTAAACGCATTTACTATCTATGCTATCTTAATATGCAACAAATAAATGCATTGGCATAGTTGATGAATGTTCTAAAATCTGGTACCTAGGTATGTAATTGCTACATCGTCCAAACCGTCAATGAACCTTAATCTCAAGCGTTGGTACTTAAAGGGCTGAACAGTGACACAAGAGCAGTTCCACAGATTATATTTTCTTTTCGTCCCTGCAGCTTCTGCAGAAGACATTTTTAAAGATGCCTACCCCTTCAGCCATGTCGGGCTGTAGGCCGTGCTTCGGGAAAAGCTCGTAGGTCTTTTCGAGGAGCTCATAGAAACTGTCTTTGGTAGCGTCGTCTTTTTCTTCAGTGGGGGCATGAGCGCATATGAGGCTGATGTTTGAGAATTTTGCCTTGATGCGGATTGTCATAAGTCGTTCACTAACGTGCCGATAGCTCAAGACTTTTTGCCTAAGTCTACCGCGTATGACAAATCCACATCCAAATAAACGTTGTCGCTGCTCTCTATACCAATCGATGTGGTATAAATCACAGTTTTTCATCCGTTTTTTGCCTGGCCCATCCAATCGCACTTCCTGGATGGCGGTTATGTCTGCCCTGTGGCAGTCTACGGCATCTGCTAGTTGTTCGGCTGCACGTGGTCTGTTTAGTGTGCGAACATTCCATGTGCAGATCCAAAGGTCATTGTCCTTATTTCGTTTTCCAAGGTCGTCAACAGTAAATCCGTCCTTTTCCGAGGCGTGTTGCTGTTTCATAACATGTTATTTTTTCCGTGGTAGGGAAGTTACCCCGACGCACAACCCCCAACCTGGAGGACCAGTTCCATATCATACCCCTAGGACGAGGGGCACCAGTAACCCACTTCGGAGTTTGAGCGCTGCCGTTGGCCCATTAAGGGTTCATCCGCCACCAACTCTTTTCCAATACCCTGGCGTAGTATTGGAGATCCCTATAGACCTGGGATCCGAATATGTCGAAGCAGCTCTTATATGGATGTCACTTGATAGTTCAGCCTGACTGGAACTGTAGGCGCCACCGTTGGTTCCATCTAGGGAGTTCGTCCGCTGCCGCCTGGAGACAAGAGGAAGTGCTTTAGTGAAGAGCCACTCCTCCCCCCTATCTCGTCCGCTGCCACCAACGACCTTCCAAAGGGGTTGGGTACCCAATCTCCAGTCGAGGTACTAGGCACCCGGCTATCACCAACGTGGAGGTGAGAGTAGGAGTTGATAGTGAGAGACTAAAGTGAGGACGCTTGTGTTCTCATATAATCGCATCACTACCTTTTGACGGCCAAACCCATTATATGCATTAACTAATTGACGTGTTTCCTATTATCGTAGGTTTGTGATGACAACGCTTCTCCAAATTGTATTAAAAACTGACAGGAATGCGTCCTTCTTTTCTGCTGCCATCTTCTTCTTCTAATACAATTAGATGTTTCTTACTCTTACTAATGCAAATAATCTATATTATATAAAAATGAAGTATCCGACTGACAGATGATCAACGCCCAATTTTGCACAGAGATTTTTTTTATGATGTATACAACCACAAAGGAAGGATTTTTTGAAATTCGACCCCTAAAGGGGTAAAAGGGGGGGGGGGTCAAAGTTTGTATGGGAAGATTTTTATTTTTCATCCGATTGGCTTACTCGGTTTGTGTACTCTCTATGAGAAATAAAGAAAACCATTTTCTCCGATTTTTTAAATTCAACCCTTGAAGGGGTAAAAGGGGGCGTCAAAGTTTGTATGGGAAAATTTTTATTTTTCATCCGATTGACTTCAAACTCGGTTTATGTACACTCTATGAGAAATAAAAAAAAACAATTTCTCCGATTTTAGAAATTCAACTCTTAAAGGGGTTAAAAGGGGGGTCAACATTTTTATGGGACCATTTTTATTTTTCATCCGATTGACTTCAAACTCGGTTTGTGTACTCTCTATGAGAAATAAAGATAAATAATTTGTCTGATTTTGAAAATTTTGCCTGAGGTCCGAGTTATTGGCGATGAACCCTTTTAAGGGCCCTTTTCTTAATTCTCCAACCGTTCGTCGTATCGATTTGAAACATTGTAATGCGTCCAAACTTCATAGCTGTTGAATATGCTGATCACTTCATCTAACTCCATCGTACGTACTCAAAAGCTATTCAACCGGAATTCTGTAAGAATGGGGTTATACTGCTATAGAGTGGTACACACCCTCACGATCTTTCCGGTTGCATATGTTGCACAGTGTAGGAAGATGGGCAGTGTGGAATATAATTAAGGATTGGCTAACTCAGAAATATTCTGTGTTCCATAGATAGTGGCTCACTCTTCTATAATGTGATCTAATTGATCATAACTATATTTTTGAAGTGTTTTCACCAATAGGGCGTTAGACATAATTTTAAGAGATACTAACTCCTCCTTATGTACTTTCTTAGGTAGGTTTCCTGCGCGTTATATTTATAAAAATGACTGTGAAGGAATTTCTGTGTGTCAAATCCTGAGGACTGCGCGAGCGAATCCGCGGGCAAAAGCTAGTTTTTTTATATTTCGTTTTGAAAATCTATATTATTTATTTTCCTGAACGTTTTATATATAAATATTCTCATAGGATTTTTTCGTTTTTTTTTTTCGTCTAGCATATTCAAATTATTCAAAAAGAGTGAGCCATTTTGTTCCACAATTTTTGCAAATTTATTCAATTATTTATCACCCTTTTACCACATTCATATCAATCAAACGAAATTAAATGCGAACCACCATTTGTCATTTTGCGCGGGAAACATGTTTTGCAAAGCTAACAAATCGCTAACACAACTACCACCGTGAGTTAGTTATGTAAAAGTTTCGAAAGCCTAGCTATCTTCTAAATCTGTTTATAAATAGGAATTTGGGTTTAACCAATGGGTTAGTCATTAGTTAGGGATAACACGAAGTTCCGCAGCTATTATTAATACGGCTGTAAGTGTTTAGCTCCCATGCGAAATCTAGTATTGCTGCATAGGAAAAAAAGTGTCGGGAAAATTAACTGTAATCTTAAAAAAAATTATGTCGTTTTCAGTTGGGAATTTCAGATTAATCTAAGATTAGATTTCTGTTGAAAATAAAAACAGCATTTTATTTTTGTTTGTATGTATTGGGTTAGCTACCAGAAACAGTTTGTTTCCACTGTCACACTATACTATACCATTTCCTTGAAATAGATTTATGCCAATAAAGTTCGGAACAATTTAATTATAAAACTCTTTTTCTATACAGTAAAAATAATAATTTAACTAAAAATCACATCCTACCGCAACATTTAATTTCACAGAACCAGAAGTATGTTGTGCGCATTGGTTTTATGCTGCTTGGGCATATGCACAACGATTTTTGTCCGCGGCAAAAGAAGAAATTCTGTGGTAAAATGGTTTTGTATTTTTGATCTTTATTGACGGAGATCAATTCTCTTACTGACTAGACTTATTCTAACTTAAACTAACTAAGTACAAATTCATTATTTAATTTTTGTATATATGTATGCTGATATATTTATGTATTTGATATGTGTGATGTGTATGTGTATGTGAGTGCTTGCATGCGGTAAAAAGCACATTTATGATTGTATAGTTATTTATTATAATACACAATTCAAATGCCGCGAGTGCAGGGTGTCACTACATCACCCCCTTTCCAGTAAAAAAAAAATATATATAAATGTTTTACGTAAACTTCACATTCTTTTTAATCGTAAAATCATTGCTAAGAATTCTAAATGCAGGTTTCAATCGATCTATTGAAATTGAGGAATGCTTTCCGTTTAAATCCACTACAAAATATTTACATAGCTTTTTAATTACTAAGAAAGGTCCATTATATGGTTGATGGAGGGGAGGTTTGACACTGTCCACTCTAACAAAAACATGAGTACAATTTTCTAGGGATTTTGGAATGAAAATGTCCGTTTGGTTTCTTATTCTTGGTTCCCTAGTTTGTATATTTCGCATAAATTCACGAAAACGCTCTACTAAACTAAAGGATTCCGTTTCCGAATGGGAAGTGTTAGCGAAAATTTCTCCAGGAATTCGCAAAGTTTGTCCATACAACATTTCCGTAGGTGAACATTTCAAATCTTCTTTATGAGCCACACGTATTCCAAGCAAGACAAAAGCGAGTTCATCGCTCCAATTGGAAGTGTTACACCTTGCCATTAAAGAAGATTTTAAGTGCCTATGAAAGCGCTCTACAAGCCCATTGGCTTGTGGGTGATACGCAGTAGTTCGGATATGGTGGACACCTATTAGTTTTGTAATGTTGTTAAACAATTTAGATGTAAATTGTGTACCGCGGTCTGTTGTAAGCAAAGACGGCACACCAAAACGCGAAATGTATTGCGAAACAAAAGTTTTAGCTACGGTCTCTGTCGTCATATCTTTAATTGGATAAGCTTCAGGCCATCGCGAAAATCGATCTACTATTGTGAGTATATAATGAAAACCGCAAGATAGTGGAAGCGGTCCAACTATATCTAGGTGAATATGGTCAAATCTACCACTAGGGACATTAATTCTTTGAAATTCTGTACGAGTGTGCCTTTGCACCTTGGACTTTTGGCAGGATATACAGCTCTTTGCCCAAATCCCCACATCTTTATTAATACTTGGCTGTGTAGCTTGTCAAAGATCATTTTTCGCAGTGAGGTCGGAACAAATGGCCTACATTTCCCAGTACTGTTTTCGCATAGAATTTTCTCATCATCCATCACAGGAAATGAAATGAATTCAAGTTTAACGCGATTACTTTTGTTCTTTTTATTTTTTAAATACACTGTAATTTGTTCATCGGATTTCTGCTCTGTTATAAACGTCTTGTAATCGATATCAGAACTAATTGAAGAGTTTTCAGATGGGCGCGAACGCAAATCGGCTACAACATTATGCTTCCCCCTAATGTGATATATCTTATCGGTGAATTGAACGATGAATTCCAGATGGCGAGTTTGCCTTGGACTTCGATCTGTTTTTGAACCTATAGCTATAGTGAGAGGCTTGTGGTCCGTATACACCACGAAATATCGTCCTTTAACGAAGTGTCTAAAATGCTTAATTGCCAAATAAATAGACAAAAGTTCGCGATCGAATGCTGAGTACTTTACCTCAGCGGTGGACATTTTTTTAGAAAAGAATGCCAGGGGTTGCAAACATTTGTTAAAATATTGTTGGAGAACGGCCCCTACAGCAGAATTAGATGCATCTGTTGTTATACTTAAGGGTACATCATCTCTGGGATGTACTAATAAGGTGGCATTTGCAAGGGCTTGTTTAATTTTCTCAAAATTTGTTTGGCAATCACTGGACCAGGAAAAAATTAGCTTAGCTTTGGAGAGCTTCTGCAGAGAAGATAGATGAACATACAAAGGAGTTAGAAACTCGGCAAGATTTGGCAGAAACCGATGGTAATAATTTACCATGCCAATAAATCTTTGAATCGATTTGATTGAAGTTGGCTGGCTCAGTTCCAAAATAGCATTAAACCTGCTTCGTGAAGGAAGGATGCCATCTTTGGAAATAGTGTAACCTAAAAACTCGAGTTCCTTACTACCAAAAATACACTTTGAAGACTTAATTGTTAGCCCAAACTTCGATAACCTCTCAAATGTTAACTGCAAATGTTGCTTGTGTTCTTTTTCATTGCGGCTGGCAATCAATATGTCATCTATATAGACAAAAACGAAATCTAAGCCGCACGTAACCTCATTCATAAACCTCTGAAAGGTTTGGCTCGCATTCCGAAGACCAAAACCCATGCGCGGAAACTCATATAGCCCAAAAGGGGTTATTATGGCAGTTTTATAGATGTCTTCCGCAGCGATTGGGATTTGATAATAAGCTCTGAACAAATCAATTTTAGAAAATACTTCACATCCAACAAGTCGCATGGTAAAGTCCTGTATATGTGGTATCGGATACCGATCAGGAATAGTGACGGCATTAAGACGCCTATAATCGATACAAGGACGCCAGTCCACACTATCCTTTTTCGGTACTAAATGTAGTGGAGAAGAAACTGGGGAAGACGATGGACGGCATATATTGAGCTCAACCATGTGATCAAATTCAAGCTTTGCTGTGCGATGCTTGCTTGGATCAAGTCGGCGTGGCCTACTAAAAGGCAATTGACCCTTGGTTGAGATGTGGTGGACTACAGAGTGATGAGCAGGTGTATCGAAAGAGGGAATAGCAGTTATAGGCCCTATTTATAGCTATCATTGAAATGCATCATTGGAACAAATCAGTGGAATGGTGGTTTAATTTTTTTGACAAGTCGGTTATAGCAATCATTGAAAAATTCCTGTCAGTGAAAGAACCTGTCAGTGACTTTTCAACAAACGAGTATAGCTTTTGAGGTTAGAGTTGATCATTGAAAGCAAAACTGACAGCTGAGAATAGGAAGAGAATCGAACACATCAGTGAAACGATTGGGTTCCAAATTGGAGAAACGAGAATCAGCTGTTCATTGAAATCGATTTCGATCAGTGAAATAATAAAATTGAATTTAAAGATAAGTTTTAGTCAGAATTAAGTAATTTCTTTCGTAAAAAAATTCCACAATTGATTACCTTTATTTTGATACCAACTAAAGCCAATATTGTTTGATTAATCGTCTTAAAATCGGAAAACAAAATTTTCAATGATGCATTTCAATGATAGCTATAACTAGGGCCATAGTAAGAAACTTTTTAAGAAGTTCAGCATATTCATTATCCCTAGCATAAGCAATTGGAGTCGGAGTATTGTACATAACACTACATGTTTCAATTGATAATGAAGTGATTGTATCTATGATTTGCTTTCTTTTTAGGTCCACAGTAATTCCAAATTTAGATAAAAAGTCTGCACCTATAATCGGTCTATTGACCTTTGCCACAGTAAAGTTGTACCTAAAATTGCGACGCAAACCAAAATCCAACTCTAATAATTTACTCCCATAGGTAGGAATATGTGTTCCATTCGCTGCTGCCAAACAGAAATTAGGAGTCTGTTTGATAGTTTTTAATTCAAATTTGTCTAACGGTATACGTATACAGGATAAATCAGCACCTGCATCAATTAAAAAATTCAATTTATTCAATTTATTTTTAACAAATAGGCGGCTATTGCAATTCAATGATCCACTGTGTGCCGCTGCGACAGTGGATGAAATTAGTTTGTTGGGTTGAAATTGTTTGAATGGGTACCATTTGATTCCACATAGTCACAGGGAGCAATACATTTCTTTGCTTTATTACCGAACTTGTGATGGTACCAACACAATCGCTTTCTGTTCTGTTTTGTACGAAATCTTGACCCAGAACGCGAGTTTGACCGTTGCCCATCACCAGACTTGTAACGCTGTCTGTTGTGTGGATGTCCACTGAAATTTAGTGAAGAGATCATTTGTTTTAAGGAAGAAATTTCTCTTTCTATCTTCCTAAATTTGTCGATCTGATTGTCATAATTGGTAGGTTTCGAGGAATGCTTGGGAATATTTATAGCAGATATGTTGCTTGACGATTGAATTGATTCGTAAATTTTGTCTCCTGTTTCTAAAACTTTATTGAAATCAGAATCACCTTGGGGAATAAGAGCTATATTTATCACGTTGGGTAATCGGGACAACCATAATTTCTTGATAAGTTCCTCACCAACTGTACCAGAGCTTCCTGCCAGAACTGTTAATCTCCTAAAAAACTCACTGGGTTTATTGTCTCCCATTTCCTCATCAGAAATTAGTTTCTTAATCCGCCTCTCAATGCTTAATGAGTGACGACACAGTAAAGTACTTTTACTGGGTTTGAGGTAACGGCTAGCCTATCCTCAGTAAATCACACCCACAGGAGCCAGTGGTTAACACTCAAAACTGGATATGAATGGAGAGCCATACGGAACTGTCTACTCCAGGTGGTAATGGCAATAGCCATAATCCATCCGTAGTCTTCTCGACTACGGCCGGGGCACGGATTCTGGAGGCCCCAACATTCATACCCGAACCCACATGCGACTCATGCAGCTCTATGTCCGATTCACTCGGCAGACTGAGCATGAGACAAGCTGTGGCTCACTGCGCTGCTACTGACGGTCAGACACGGGATACCTTCATGGTTGAACGAGCTCCTGATAAGGCGGTCCTTGAGCTGCGCCTGTCTAAGGGACAGAGGAAGAGGAAAAGAAAGAAGCTGATGGACCTGCGGCGCAAAGATGCTCTATCTGCTAAAGGCGCTAGCACTTCTTTCAGCTCTTCGGCGGTGCCTTTGAAAAGGAACAGGTCGGTGGAGGTCTCAACAACTGAAACTAACCAACCCCTTGGATCGGGCACTGCTTCCTCTTCTGCTAACCCGAAAAGCAAGAAGAAGCGACCCAAGCTCGAAAAGAGAATAAACCCCACTCAAGTCTGTGAGTCTGTTCGTGCACGGTCTCCAAATGAAGCCGGTGCTACTACCAGCAATGGAAGTAGTACTGGCGGACGGAAACTGGACGTCGCGATCTCACCTACAGGCGAGAGCTCCCCAGGCTCTCCAATCGTTGGAGCTGCCCGTGCATTGGTAATGAATGATGCAGGTGCTGAAATCAATTCAGGTTTCAGTACCAGCGGACAGAACTTTGTCGTCGCGGATGGCTCTGACGGTCAGAGAGATAGTTTTGCACGCAGAACAGCTGAGGTGCGAGATCAGAGGCCGTCTTATAAGGATGCCGCTGTCTCCTCTTTGGCAGTTCGTACACCAGAGTTTACATCCATTTTGTTTACTCAGATCAATCTACAGCACTGCAAGGCTGCTACCGCTCTTCTAAGTAGGAGACTTGCTGTCAGTAGGACAAAAAACCGCATAACATCCATCCAGGAACCATGGGTGTGGAAAAATCGCATCTGTGGCCTGAGTGAATTGAGCGGTTCTCACCACGTTCTTTACGACAAACTGTCCGAGAGACCTAGGACATGTCTTGTTGTATCGAAATCCCTCACGGCAGTTAAAATCGAACGGTTTTGTGGCCAAGATTTGGTTGCTGCAGATATCACTTACCATGCAAACGGCAATTGGGAAACCTTTGTTGTTGCATCGGCTTACTTTCCCTATGACTCTCTAACTCCTCCACCACCAAAGGCAGTTGTTGAGCTCATAGAGTACTGCGAGTCTAAAAAGATCGGTCTTATCCTATGTTGCGACGCTAATGCCCAAAACACTGTTTGGGGCAGCAGCAAATGTAATATACGTGGAGATCGTCTTCTGGACTTCATCCTCTCGTCTGACATCACCATCAACAATGTGGGTTGTCGACCTACATTTGTTACAGCCAGGAGACAGCAAGTAATCGATATTACTCTGTCCAACAGGCACTCCAAGTCTATCAAAAATTGGAGGGTATCGCCAGATAGCACTTTGTCAGATCATCGATACATCGAATTTCAAATCTACTGTGAAGTTTCGCCTTCGCAAGAGAGGAGAAATCCGAGAAAAACGAACTGGGCACGGTTTAGGGAGGAACTTGGCAACTCTGTTAAAGTTCCACTTAAATTAAGATCAATACAAAGGGTAGAGAGGTCTGCTCAGGAGCTGAACAGCGTCCTTATCCGTTGTTTTGAACAAGCGTGTCCGGTTACAAAAAACTCCTGTAGAAAACCGGTACCTTGGTGGAACACCGAACTACAGTGTATTCGTAGAGAAACCAGGAAGCTTCTAAATCGGTCTTTAAAAACCAACTTGGAGGAAGACTGGAATCTCTATCGATCGAAACAAAAAGAATTTAAGAGACTAATTCGAAAATCGAAAAATGACTCTTATAGGAAATTTTGTGAGGAGGTCGAATCACTAAGTGCAACCAGTAGGCTTGTTAAAGTCCTCAAAAGGGACGGACCAAGTAAACTGGAATCGCTCAAAAAATCTGATGGCACCTACACTGAGACAAAGGCGGAGACTTTTAGTCTTCTGCTGGAGACTCACTTCCCGGGAAATCAGGTCACTATGCGTTCTTCAGTGGTACCGGTAACGGTGGCCACTACGGAACTGACAAACTCCACGCGGCGTAGCTGGTATATTACATCCAGAGTGGTGACGGATGACGCTATCAAATATGCAATTGCATCGTTTGACAGTTTCAAGTCACCTGGTCCGGATGGAATTTACCCGGCTATGCTGAAACAAGGTTTTAGTCAGCTGATGCCGACGTTGAAAAGAATTTTCACCGCTTGCTTGGCCTTGGCATACATACCTTCCCTTTGGCGTATGGTTAAAGTCGTGTTCATACCAAAAATCGGTAAGACTGACTATACTCTCGCCAAAAGTTTCAGACCCATAAGTCTATCTTCCTTCCTGCTGAAAAGCTTGGAGAGACTGGTTGAGCTGCACATGCGCAAAGTTGCTCTTCGATTGCATCCTCTTTCTGAGATGCAACATGCTTATCAGCGCGGAAAATCCTGTGAGACTGCGCTTCAGAACCTCGTTGGAAGGATCGAAAGTGCTCTTGATCGGAAGGAGTACGCGTTGGGTATTTTCGTCGATATTGAGGGTGCTTTTGATAATGCGACCTTTGAAAGCATGTGTAATGCAGCCAGACATCACGGTATAGATGAAACATTGGTGTTGTGGATTAAAGCAATGCTAATGCACAGGACGTTGATTGCCGAGGCTGATTGTGGCAAATGCGTCATGACAGGGGTAAACAGGGGCTGCCCTCAAGGTGGTGTTTTGTCTCCCCTTTTATGGTGCATGGTAGTAGACTCTCTGCTGACGACTCTCAATCTTCCTGGAACCTATACACAAGCCTACGCGGACGATGTCGCCGTTCTATCTGTCGGTTCAGACCTTGGGACTGTCTGCTCTCTGGCGCAGAGATCCTTGGGTTTGATCGATGATTGGTGCACAATGAATGGGCTTTCAGTGAATCCTCTTAAAACTACGGTTGTTCTCTTCACGAGAAGGAGGATTATCACTGGTCTGTCTCAACTTGTGCTAAAAGGAGTCACTATTCCGATCTCTGATGAAGTCAAATATCTGGGAGTAATCCTCGATAGACAACTTCTTTGGTCCAAGCATGTTGAATCAAAAACCGATAAAGCGCTGTCGACTTTCTGGCAGTGCAAAGGCGCTTTTGGGAAGACATGGGGCTTATCTCCTAAAAGGGTCCTATGGATCTATACGGCAATGGTAAGACCACTTCTCTCATATGCATCGGTTGTGTGGTGGAACAGGCTTTCGCGGAAACGTGTTGTGGCCTCTTTCGCCAAACTCCAAAGAACGGTTTGCCTTGGCTGCACAGGGGCCTTCCCCAGCACTCCGGGCTCCGCTCTAGATGCTTTGATGAACCTCCCCCCCTTGATATTTTTATCATGGGGTGTACGCTGAAAACCATCTCTCGGTTAAAGAGAGGTGGCTTTTGGTACCACGCGCATTGGAATTTTGAAGAACTTGTGCGAGAATTATCCTTTGACCCCTGTCTTATGGATATGCCGTCTGACGCAATGACACCAGAAATCCTACTGCGACAAAACTACCACGTCAACTTTCCTCAGGCAACAGAATGGCTTCGGCCAGACTCGGAGCCAGGGAAGGAATGCCATCGTGTTTCGGACTTGAGAAACTCATTTGTGCAGTAGATTTTTCAAAAAACAGCAGTAAAACCAATTTTTGCGCAGTAGATTTTTTGTTTGTATTGGAAACCTACATTTCATTTCATACATATTTAAAAATAAATTATAATTTTTTTATAAATCGATCTGTTTGAATCTTTATTGGTCTTTATTGATCACGAAAGCATTTTTTTATAGTGTTTTCGATTGAGCTCTTCAGATTCTTCTCTCAGATTTCAGATTTTGCCTGTGCAATCGAATTCTATTTACTGGCTAAATGTTAAATTTAATTATTTGAAATGTGGCCTGAAGTTGATTTATAAAAAAATTGTAAATTAGTAGTCGGAAAAGTGCTCTCGATTCCAAAAAAGATTCCTTTTTTTGTGTCAATCGAACAAAAAAGTGTTCTGGACCAAACAAAATTTGATCTTTACTGAATAATCAAATGCGCCATTAGTTGTTGACGTACTCGTATAAGGAAGTAACCGACAAATCTAGTCAAGAATGGCAGCGTTCAGTATGCTTAGAGCTTAGATTCGTAGATGGCAGTTTCTCATTGAACGACTAACTGATAAAAGAACAAAATGCAATATGGCTGTCAATCTATGAGTGGTATTGAATAATATTTGGTGGCAAAGTGCTCATCGATGAGTGCAGCTTCACTTACCGGGAAAATAATTAAAATTATTCCAAGGAGAATCGACTTTTGGAATTCAACTGTTCAAACAAATTACTTCAGGAATCTTATGATGAATGAGTGGTACAGTTCGAAACAGCTGTAATTCTAATTAACATCTTTTTTATTGTTCTTTGAAACAGAACATCACAATTACATAGTACCTATAGCTATAAATACATACTTCCTATTATTACATTATTTGCCTAATGTAGATCCTAACGCATTGAACCCGACTAGTTCCTTGACTGAGTACATAACCTATTAATTTAACATTCCATTTCATAAAATTGTTATTCAAATTCAACATAATTCGTGGAATAAGTGAATATACAAAATGATAACTGCATATACATAGCAATCATGACAGTGGCATTCCTGGTAATCTAGTCCAGACAAATCTAGTCAACTTAAGCGGAGTATACTTTTGACTAGTCTCATTTATCTACTGTCATCTGAATGCAATTCACTTTTCTTAGGTGATGACAGGCTTTCCTTTTATTTCGAAACCGAAAATATATTTTAATTTTCAAACTAATAAAATCAAATAACTTCTCTGAAAATGTGCAGTAGATTGAGGCGTAGGCGCAGTAGCGCAGTAGATAAATTTTGTTTACGAAAGAAGCAGCAGATCTACTGCAATTGCAGTAAAGTCCGAACCCTGATCGTGTATTCACGGATGGCTCTAAAACCGGACAGGGGTCTGGTTCTGGAGTCTTCGTGGAAAGCGAGAACATTAGACTACACTACCCCTTGGGTAACCATGCGACTGTCTTCCAGGCGGAGATTTTCGCTATCCTTATGGCTATGCGCTATATTGTGACAAACAGGTGGAGGGCTAGAAGCATATGCGTTTGCAGTGATAGTCAAACTGCATTAAAAGCGCTGCTCAACCCTCTTACCTCGTCCAAGTTAGTGCTCGAACTCAAGCTTTCTCTGAACTTGGTCGGTAGGCTAAACACGGTCAAACTTGTTTGGGTTCCAGGTCACACTGGTATCCAGGGAAACGAGATCGCTGACGAGCTGGCCAGGCTGGGTTCAGAAGAAGATTTCTTAGGACCTGAACCTGCGTTGGGTTTGCCTGCATCTGTGGTTAGGTCATCCATTGATACTTGGGTTTCTCGTGAACACGAGCGTCGTTGGCGTGACTGTGCTGGGTGTAGACAGACCAAACGACTGCGTCCGGACATCTGCAAGAGGTCCTCGTCTTTCCTTCTGTCTCTCAGGAGAATCGACTGCAGACTTCTTGTGGGCGTTCTTTCGGGCCACCAAGCTTTTGCCAAACACTTAAATGTGTTGGGCTTGAGCAACACCACCATCTGTCCTGCTTGTGGAGAGGATGACGATACAGCGGAGCACTTCCTCTGTAGTTGTCCTGCCTTTGCTCGCATCAGGTGGCGGATCTTTGGGGCTGCGTGGTGAGTGCCGAACATCTAAGCTCTTCATCACTGAAGCTCCTTCTCATCTTTCTTCGAAAGACGGGAAAACTAAGTACAGCAATGTAAGGTGTCTGTTTGGCAGTACAATGGACCAGTAGTTGTGTCTGAGTGCTCCATCGGATAGTAACAACCTCCGACAAAGAAGAAGAAGAAAAGTACTTTTAAGATTCTCGTATAGGTTTGCGGCTGGTGGACTTTCAAAAACATCAATGAGGGATTCTGCCACTTCTTGCGGCAATCCAGCAATTAAGTGATTGTATTTAGTGATGTCACTAGTTATACGACATATACTGAACTGAGCTTCAATTTGAATAAACCATGTGTTTAGAGAATTTGGAAAATATGGTGGTAGTTTAATCTGCACACGACTAATTTCTTGGTCTTTACTCGACCTCGCTTCTATTTTAGGAACACTACTACCGGATCCAGTGCCTGCAGAACCCTGACCATCAGTCATATTGGAGCAAAACCGATATACTTTTGATTGAAACATGCACTTCCTAAAAACCTAGCAACAATCGTAAACGCCACTAAATGGTGGTGCAAATATTAGAATTTTTGTTTCTAATAGCTAAAACTGGAAAGTATTTGATGAATGACATGCATGCGTATATGAATTAATATAAATCAATGCAGCACTATATATCAACACAACATGCACTATATCGAACAAAAAAAAATTATAAAAGAAGAAAATTTAAATGTAATTAATAAAATAAGTAAGGAATAGTAACAAAAAAAAATGTGCACGACTGGGTCGCACGTAACTTTCTCGTTTATTGCGAATCTCGCAGAATCTCAGTCATTTTAACAAATTTTACGTTTAAAATCATACCCACTCAAGGTGTAATTAATACCGTAAATACATACTACATAAACATAAACCTACGTATTAACTAGAACACTTTATTATTTTCAAATTTCACCCCGAACTGACACTTGAAGGAGGCAAGTAGGCGATGAATTTCAAATTATATTGCTATATGTACTGAAGTTTTGGACTTTACAAAAATATACCGTGTGTGAATACAGATCGGTATTTGGGTAGTCATTTTTGAGAAATATTCATAAAACGGCAATATTAGAGTTTTCTGAGAAAAACTAAGTACGTGATCATGTTAAGAATGCTTATGTTGTCTTAATACGTATTTTGATCAAAATCGTTAGAGCGGTTTTTTGTAAAATTATGCTGACAAATTTTACAATTTGGATTCGAAAAGCACTGTTATTAAACTGTTTAGCTGAAAACTGAGTACGACATATTCTTCAGGATATAAACATTACCTAGCAGATATATTTTCATCCAAATCGAAAATAGCGTTTTCGAGATATGAGCAGTTTTTAAAGTACCGGTTTTAGCGATTGGGAAGGACGCATTCATGGTTCAAAAAACACTGTTTTTCAACTGTTTAGCTCAAAACTGAGCCAGTGGTATTACTATGGATTTAGGCATTACCTGAAAGTAACATTTTTATTATAATCGAAAATGGCGTTTTTGAGATATGAGCAGTTTTTTAAAGTACTTTTATATGGGATTTGGGTGGATATCAAAGGACGTAGTCTTTTTAGGAAAAAAATGAGTTTGCTTTCAAGTTAAGAATGACAATAGTACCTTAAAAATATTTTTTTTAACAAATTTTTTTTACCGTTTTCGAGAAAAACCCAATTTTCAAAACTGCCGTTGCTGGACTTTTTAGCGAAAAACTGGGTATGCATGCAGTCATGTTAAGCATGCCTACACTAACTCAACGATCAATTTTGGTTCAAATCGTTAGAGATGTTTTCGAAAAAATCTAAATTTAAGCATATTTCGTCATACATATTTCGTAAAATTTTTATATGGGAGGTACCGTTAATATTAGGGCTAGCTTAAAAAAAAAAACGTCCCGAGCGGGAAGCCTACAAACTCTAAATACAAAGTTTGAAGCAAATCCGTCCAAGCGTTTAGATTCCCCAGGGGTGGGACAGACAGACATACGGACGGACAGAATTGCGAGACCCACTTTTTTGAGTTCCCCTATCACCGTAATATCAGAATTGATCATAATCTCGAGTTCGAAATTTTGTACGAAAACAATATCTTTCTCTTAGATACTACGTATACGAGAAAGTTAAAAATCAATTTTATGTATCAACCAATAATAGAAAAATCAATTACATAATCCAATTATGATACAAAATATGATATGTATTTTAATAATAATCAACCAATAATAGAAAAATCAATTACATAATCCAATTATGATACAAAATATGATATGTATTTTAATAGTCTAATTTGTCTACCAAAATGCAAAATTTCAAGTTTAAATGAGAAAATTTGTAGAACGATAGCGGATATTATTTAATATTAGTCTCGTACATAAATTTGCAAAGCGCAGTTATATATTATTGGCAAGAACTTGTCTTTTGTTCGAAAAAAAATTCGGTAAATATAACTGCGTTATTATATATATACATATGCAGTAAGTGTATTACAATTTTAAATACATATATGGTCATGTGAAAAATAATAGGGACACATTGCTGTATATCGTGAGAATACAAAGAAAATGTTCATTAAGTTTGGAGTAGTGTTTTTATTTTTAAATAGGCTTATGTTATGTTATGATAGCGGTATTTACTTTATCGACATCCCAAAAAAATAATTTAATGTGCCGTTTCTAGCCAATTTATGGCAATTCAAACAGAATTGTGTTTTGAACAACTTTTATGCAAGTGTCCCAATTATTTTTCACATGACTGTATCACGAGACAAAGAAAATTGTTCTTGCTGCAGCGTTAAATTATGTTGAAAGTTGAAGAGAGTTGAAAGGTCATCCTTGGGTCCTCTCAGACTGAACTTCAGCGCGCACTCGATCGGTTTGTAGCCGTTTGTGTTGAAGCTGAGATGAAGGTAAATGTGAACAAATCTGAAGTGATGGTCGTCTCCAGAACGCCTGTTCAATGCACTCTGCATGTTAGTGGAGTCCCATTGAAACAGGTGGAGAAGTTTAAGTATCTCGGGGTCTTATTCACGAGTGATGGAAGGAGCAATGCCGAGTTTTCTTGTAGGATTGGTCAGGCTGGATCGATTTTGAGACAGCTTGGTCATTCTGTTATCAGGAGGACTGAACTTGGTGTCAAAGCTAAGTTGTCAGTCTTTAATTCGGTGTTTGTTCCAACTCTTACCTATGGTCATGAGGTTTGGGTAATGACTGAGCTTATGAAAACGATAAGCCGATTTAAGTTTTCAGCGTTCTTGTGCTAGTATATGGTATGTGTTAAACCAGTATGTATGTACGTTTTTTAACCGTTATTTTCTTCAAGTAGTTTATTTTAACACTTACATTAAGTTCAAAAATATATTGTTGTTAATACCACAATTAGCAATTATGATTGCATATGAGTTCTTTTAATGATTTTCGATTAGATTTAGATTCTGAGTTCTTTCACTGATTTGAATCTATTACGCATTAAAGTTCACTTTTATTGTTCTCGTTGCCAGTATGTTGGACAAATGTTTATATTTTGTAAAAATGCACGCCGATAAGCAATAATTTTACTTTTAAAACAATGTGAATTTCCGATAGTTTGTCGGAGTCGGGGTCACCAATATGCTGCTTGGGCATATGCACAACGATTTTTGTCCGCGGCAAAAGAAGAAATTCTGTGGTAAAATGGTTTTGTATTTTTGATCTTTATTGACGAAGATCAATTCTCTTACTGACTAGACTTATATTCTAACTTAAACTAACTAAGTACAAATTCATTATTTAATTTTTGTATATATTTTGTATGTTGATATATTTATGTATTTGATATGTGTGATGTGTATGTGAGTGCTTGCATGCGGTATAAAGCACAGTAGTTTTGTGCATGTATGTAATTGTTAGAAATATATTATTTTATGATTGTATAGTTATTTATTATAATACACAATTCAAATGCCGCGAGTGCAGGGTGTCACTACAGTTTCAGTGAAAGTGCGGTTTTTTTGTTAGCTTTTGCCCTGAAAGCAACAAATACAACCAATTACTTAGCTGAAATGTTTTTCTCTATTGCTTTCGTTTATCAATACTTTACTGCAAATCGTAAACAAATTCCGCAACCAATTCCCGTCGGAGCATATCGGAATAACAAAGTAAATAAAATTTGTAAAAAGTTGTCAAAAATATCACTTGATCGCACCCGAGTGCGTTACATATTATTTGTCAGAACAAAATTCCGAAAAGCTGTTCAGAAAAATACCTCGAAGCAAAAATCGTCCGATTCCTATTAAATTGGAGAATTTGCCGTTGCGACGGATACTCCGCTAGGGCAGATTGATTGAGTGCAAAACGACATTAGGCCTGTTTTATTGGCAATCTATCTCTTCTTCTTCTTCTTTGTCGGAGGTTGTTACTATCCGATGTAGCACTCAGACACAACTACTGGTCCATTGTACTGCCAAACAGACACCTTACATTGCTGTACTTAGTTTTCCCGTCTTTTAAAGAAAGATGAGAAGGAGCTTCAGTGATGAAGAGCTTAGATGTTCGGCACTCACCACGTCAGCCCCAAAAATCCGCCACCTGATGCGAGCAAAGGCAGGACAACTACAGAGGAAGTGCTCCGCTTATGGCTGTAGCCATAAGGATAGCGAAAATCCTTGAACATCTGTCTGACGGCACAGATTATTTGTATATATTTATGTATTAATTAAATTTAGTACATTGTAACATGTTTTCTCATTTAATTGGTTGGGATAAAGCAATACAAATGGTTTTGAGCCTGACAAACGTAAAATCACTCAAATATACACGAAATAGCTAAGAGAATATTGCATTAATATATATACACCAAAAATCGAAAATTTCGAATCGTTTAAAAAGGTGTAATCGTGGGCTGTTTTCCGACAAAGGGATAAGATAATATAAACTGATAGGTAGTATTTCACCATAACTACAACATCCCGTAAGTCTTTAGCATGTATCTGTCGGAACGAAAAATTATCCGATTTCTTACGAATCGGAGGATTTTGGCTTCGAGGTATACTTCGCAACAGCTTTTCGGAACTTTCTTCCGACAAACATGCAACGCACCCTCGCATTTTGCGTTTTAGTGCGATCAAGTGCGTTTTAACTGCTATTTTTGACAGCTTCATACGAATTTTCTTCCGATATGCTCCGACAGGAATTGGTTGCGGAATTTGTTTACGATTTCCAGGGAGGTGTTGATAAATGAAATAAATAAAGAAAATAAAGAAAAACGTTTGCAAAGTAATTGGTTGAATTTGTTGATAAAGTTTGTATTTCAAGGGCAAAAGCAAATGCAAAAGCAAGAACTAAATAGGAAAACCCCAATGTACCACGAAACAGCATCATGTCAAATCAATGCGTCGTCGCATTTTAATTATTTTTTCCGAAAACGGATACCTCGAATGTAATTTGAGTCTCCGATGGAGTATGCGTTGCAAAGAATTCCTAGGCCGTTTATATAAATGGGTCATAGTATTAATTGCGTATCATTTTATACAACGCATGTCCTACACCACACACCCTCAAATTCTTTAAAATGAGTTTTTCGTTCGCCGAATCCTTGGTAAAACATGTTTTGTGTAAAATGGTTGATGTCGCGGCAAATATAGTTGTAAGAATTTCCAATGAATTGAATTGAATTCTCTAGCTTTTGCCCGCGGCTTCGCTCGCGCAATCCTCAGGATTTGGTGCACAGATATTCAGTTAGTTAGTTCCGTCTTTTATATTTATATATCGCGCAGAAAACCTACATAAGGAGAAGTTAGTATCTCTGAAAAATGTGTTTAATGCCCTATTGGAGAAAACAGTTCAAGGATTATATGATCAATATTTTTGTTAGTGAAGCGCTGGCATCTCAACACAGATCATATAGCAGATTGAGTCACAATCTATGGGACAAACCAATAAAGCAATGACTTCTTCCTGTCCGCTGGTCCAACCCAGAGGTAAGAAGAAGCCGCATTGGTGGAATGCAGGTCTAGGCCCTCTCAGAACTAATTGTAGAAAACTATTCAACAATGCCAAAAGTACGAGAAACGCGTTAGACTGGGACTTGTACAAGGCATCACTAAATATATATAAAAAGGAACTGAGAAAAGCCAAACGCAATTCTTGGAGACTCTTCTGTGACAAAATTAAAGAAGCCTCTGAGGCCTCAAGGCTAAGGAAAATTCTCTCCACGAACCCAATAACACCCAGCTCCCTTAAAAAAGACGATGGGTCCTGGACGACCTCTAGCGAAGATTCGCTCAATTTACTGCTTGATACTCATTTCCAGGCAGCTCCCATGTGGTTAACAATTCGAACTATAACAGTCCATCGGAACCAATAACCATCCCTTCTAATATAATTACAAAAAGTAAACTAAACTGGGCAATCCATAGCTTCAAACCATATAAATCCGCGGGACCTGACGGCATAATACCTGCCGAATTGCAGAAATCATCGGATATAATCTTGCCGATGCTTCAGACAATCTTCAAAAGTTGTCTCGATCTAGTTTATATCCCAAAGATATGGAGGGAAGTTAAAGTTGTCTTTATACCCAAAGCAGGTAAATGCTCCCATACAAATCCTAAAGATTTCAGACTTTAAAAACACTGGAACGACTGATTGATATCCACTTACGCAACAGTATCGATAAAAAACTACTGTCAGCGGCCCAGCATGCATACTGTAAAGGTAAATCAGTGGAGACGGCATTACACACATTAGTACGTAATATCGAACACTCCCACACGATGGTTGCCTTCCTTGACATAGAAGGCGCTTTTAACAACGTCAACACATCAGCGATAGCAGATTCGCTTTCAGCTCTGAACGTCGACAGCTCTCTTGGCGAACCTATCAATCTACTGCTCAAAGGTCGGATTATCAACTCAAAGCTGGGAGTGGTGTCGGCGAGAAGATCTGTTAGCAGAGGCACTCCGCAAGGTGGTGTTCTGTCCCCCCTTCTTTGGAATTTGGTGGTCAATGAACTACTGATAATCCTGTAAGGTGAAGGATGCACGGTGATCGCTTACGCAGATGATGTTGCTATAGCCGTCTCAGGAAAGCACTTAAACACTCTTACAGAACTCCTACAAAATGCTTTAAATAAGCTAACCAGTTGGGCGAGTCGTTGTGGCTTAGGTGTGAACCCCCACAAAACTGATCTGGTGCTCTTCACCAGGAAATATAAGATTCCGACAGTCGACCCTCCCTCACTCAATGGTACCAACCTAACTTTCTCTGACAAAGCTAAATATTTGGGGCTTATCCTGGATAAGAAGCTTAGTTGGAAACTTAATACCCAAGAAAGAGTCAAGAAGGCTACAGTAGCACTCTTCTCTTGTAAAAAAGCTATTGGGAATAAATGGGGTCTACAACCTCGAGTAACGTCGGCGCAGTAGCGCAGTGGTTAGTGTGTTGGACTACTGTGCGAGGGATCCCAGGTTCGATCCCCGGAAAAACCCAAATTACATCTTAAAGTTTTTTCTACTGCGCCACCTCTCGCGAACGTCTGACAAACATCCGAGAGTATGCCTGTCATGAAAAAGCTTCTCAATTGAGCCGTTCGGACTCGGCATAAAATTGTAGGTCCCTTCCATTCGTCCCAAAAATAGAAACTCACACAAAACGAATGGTTGCGAGAAGCTAGGCCTTGGGTGTCACCCGCCTGTTGCGCCACCTATTTATTTATTTATTTATTTTTAACCTCGAGTAACCCATTGGCTCTATATCTCAGTTATAAGACCGATACTCACCTATGGGATAATTGTCTGGTGGACAGCCTTGGAGAAGGCCACATACCGCGACCATATAAGCAAGGTCCAACGCACAGCTTGTATGTGCATAAGCGGTGCATTACGCACAACACCCTCTGCGGCACTAGACATATTGTTCCATCTATTACCCCTTGACATATTCAGCAAGCAAATGGCAGCGAGTGCAGCCATTCGCCTTAAAGCCATCTCACAATGGTCAAACAAAGACTTTGGCCACGCCTCTATTCTGAAAAAAATCGAGATCTCAACAGAAAACACTACACCACCCCATCTCTAAACTTTGACAAGAATTTTCTCGTCACAATCCCATCCAGAGCAACCTGGGATGAAGATACCTTCCCGGAAGATGAATCAGTTCACTTCTATACTGACAGCTCAAAAACCAAAGATGGAGTCGGTGGGGGTGTTTTCTCCGAAAGTCTTAATCTCAAGCTCTCCTTCCGTCTACCAAATTACTGTAGCGTGTTCCAGGCGGAAATTATGGCGATTAAAGAAGTCTTATCTTGGCTCAAGAAAAACGTCATATCTGTTAAGGATATCTACATATTTTCGGACAGCCAAGCAGCCATCAAATCCTTGGACTCGATCTCTATAACTTCTCTAGTAGCCCTCGACTGCCGATCGTCTCTTACGGAGATGGCCGAACAGTTCAACATTCACCTAATCTGGGTGCCGGGGCATAGAGACATTCCAGGGAATTGTAAGGCCGATGAACTCGCTAGAATAGGAACAACTCAACCAATTCTGTCTGATAAAGGCACCCTAGGGATACCAATCGCTACTCATAAACAAAAATTGAAGCTGAATGCTATCGAGAGTACAAATCTTAGGTGGACAAGTTTAACCACTTGTCTAGCGACAAAACAAATTTGGCCTAAACTGGATCTAAAACGCTGTAAGAAATTGATCTCTCTCAACAGATTGCATATCGGCACCATAATAGGTGTCATTACTGGACACTGCCTGATAGGCAAACATGCCGCAAGGCTGGGACTTTTCTCAAATGACTTTTGTAGAAGCTGCATGGATGAGGAAGAAGAGGAAACTATCCCTCACCTTCTTTGTTCCTGCCCAGCTCTCTCCCGCAGAAGGAAGCTTCACTTAGGGGCCTTCCATTACAACGACTTGGATGATCTGACAAGCATAGACATCAGAAGCCTCTTACGCTTTATAAAGAGCTCAAAATGGTTCAACTAGTAGGGAGATCTTAGATCCTTATTCGTGGCATCACAATGGACCTATACTGGTCTAAGTGCGTTGGCATTTTATTTTTTTTTTTAGCTGACGGCCACTTTCAACCAACCAACCAACCAAAGTTTAAATAGTTTAATTTCAACCTTTAGGCCCTAGTTATAGCTATCATTGATATGCATCATTGAAAATCTTGTTTTCCAATTTTAAGACGATTAATCAAACAATATTGGCTTTAGTTGGTATCTAAATAAAGGTAATCAATTGTGGAATTTTTTACGAAAGAAATTACTACATTCTGACTAAAACTCTTCTTTAAATTCAATTTTATTATTTCACTGATCGAAATCGATTTCAATGAACAGCTGATTCTCGTTTCTCCAATTTGGAACCCAATCGTTTCACTGATGTGTTCGATTCTCTTCCTATTCTCAGCTGTCAGTTTTGCTTTCGATGATCAACTCTAACCTCAAAACCTGGACTCGTTTGTTGAAAAGTCACTGACAGGGTCTTTCACTGACAGAAATTTTTCAATGATTGCTATAACCGACTTGTCAACAAAATGAAAGCACCATTCCACTGATTTGTTCTAATGATTTGTTCATTTTGACGTCAGCGAATGGTCCCAATGGGTACATACCGTGTACAAGCTCTCTTTGTGCACTCTCTGTTGACGTCAGAGCCACATATATATGAGGCGTGCTACATATCGTGTACTAGCACCTTCAGAATAAAATCGCACTATGTTGAGTGGTCCAATGAAGAATTAATTGAACTTAAACAAAAGAAAATACGTTTGTATAAAATATGTACATAGTATATTAAAAACCAATGAAAGCTGGAAAAATTACAGAAGGGCTAGAAATGTCTATAAAATCAAGTGTGTTAAAATAACAAATAAGTATATTGAAGAGAAAATTGATGAAAAGTCTGGTAACCAAAAAGCTATGTGGAGGACAATCAAAAAGTATGTTTTAATACAAACGCATCAAGACCTGTGTGAAATTGAAGTAAATGATGTAATAATTAATAACAACCTAGACATATCCAATAAATTGAATGTATTCTTGGTCGATAGTGTGCTGGAAATTAATGAAGGCATTACAAACCTCCAGTATAGTGATTGTATAAGAGAACCAACACGTAGGTATCTTTCATTTTAAACAAATTAACGAAATTGAATTGGAACAAGTAATTAAAAGTATAAATAATAAAAGTGGCTTCAATGGCCTTAATACAAAAATGATATTGGATTGTAAGGAATATATCTTACCGGCATTGTTAAATGTTATAAATACATCAATGATGGAAGGTGTGTTTCCAAGCTCTAGGAAAGAATCGATGGTGATACCTGTCGAGAAGGTAGTCAATGCAAAAAAGCTGGATCAGTTTCGTCCCATAAATATGATGACTGTTTGTGTACGTGCAGTTGGAGAGTCACCTCATTCAAAATGGAATTCTTTGTGAAGAGCAATAAGGTTTTCGGAAAGGTCATTCGACGGAAACGGCTTTGGCATGGGTGCTTAATGAGTGAAAAAGAGAACTTGACTCGAGAAATTCTGTGCTGGCAATTTTCCTGGATTTGAAAAGAGCGTTTGAGACGGTGGACATGAAAATACTATTGCATAAATTATCTAAATATGGAATTCAACAGAAAGAGCTTCAAGAGCTTGAGTCTTACCTATCTGGCAGAACACAAAGAGCAAAACTAGGAGGAGTTTATTCTTCGGTAAAGGAAGTAAACTTGGGCGTCCCACAGGGTACAATTCTGGGAGTTATACTCTTTCTAATTTACTCTAAAGATTGTCTTAAATTTTCAAAGGTATCTTTATTTGCGGATGATACATTAATTTATATAGTTGGAAAAGAATTAAAAGAATGTTAAAATAAGCTAAATTTAAATGCTCATTCTATGTATATATGCCTATGTAAAAATAAGTTGAAGTTAAATGTTTCAAAAACCAAAAGTATATGCATTGGTAAAAGGAGGTATGAAATTTACTTACAAATAGATAACTGTGATATTGAATGTGTAGCAACTGCTTAATGGGCATCATGTAGAGAGAGTGATAGGGCAAGAAGAGTACCAACGTCTAGTCAATAAAGAACTAGTTCGACCACCTAGTATAGAAGAAGTTTGCTTAGCTAAAAAAAAGCTTAAGAACAACAAGGCCGCAGGCTCTGATGGTCTAACAGCGGAGCTTTTTACATACGGTGGTGATGTTTTGGTAGGGAGCATGAACCGAATCATCAACCAAGTATGGGTGGAAGAAAACATGCCCGATGACTGGACTATCAGTTCCATATGCCCCATCTACAAAAAAGGCGATCCTATGTCTTCAAGAACTATCGAGGCATATCCCTGCTAAATGTCGCATACAAGATCCTATCCAACGTACTGTGTGAACGTCTACAACAGTTCTGCAACACACTAATCGGCACGTACCAGTGTGGCTTCCGGCCCGGCAGATCGACTATAGACCAAATTTTCACACTGAGACAAATCTTGGAAAGGACCAATGAATTTCAAGTCGAAACTCACCACCTATTCATTGACTTCAAAGCCGCGTATGATAGCATACATCGGCAGGAGCTCTATATGGCGATGACCGAATTTGGAATCCCGGCAAAACTGATTCAGCTGTGTCGCGTGACGCTGGAAAACACGCGCTGCAACGTGCAATTTGGAAGCAGCTCTTCCGAACTTTTACAAACATGCACCGGATTTCAGCAAGGAGACGCTCTATCATGCGACTTCTTCAATCTCGTACTGGAGCAGATAGTACGCAGGGCAGGTGTCAACACGGAAGGCACTATCTTCAACAGGTCCGTCCAGCTGCTTGGCTATGCGGACGATATTGACATCATCGGTCGCTCCCAGCGTGCCGTGATAGAAGCGTTCACGGCGATTAAAACACAGGCGAAATCCGTTGGGCTTGAAGTAAATGAAGACAAGACTAAGTACATGCTATCAACAAACAAACAAGCATCTGTCCACCGCCTAGGACAAAACGTCACTATTGATAGCAACAATTTCGAGGTAGTTAAGGAGTTCACCTACCTCGGAGTAAACGTAAACTCCACGAATGACACCGTAGTGGAGATCCGGCGAAGAATTACCCTAGGAAACCTTTCGGTTTGGCAAAACATTTGGGTTCAAAACTCCTAACTCGAAGGACGAAATGTGTGCTCTACAAAACCCTTATTCTGCCAGTTCTGCTTTATGGCGTCGAGTGCTGGACGATAAGCAAGAAGGGAGAGCTGATACTGGGCTCCTTCGAAAGAAAAATACTTCGGCGGATTTTTGGTCCTGTGTGCGAGGAGGGCGAATGGAGGAGAAGATACAACCGCGAACTCTATGAGCTGTACCAAGATGTGGATGTAGTCCAAAAAGCCAAAACACGTCGACTACATTGGCTCGGCCACATCGACCGAATGGACAATAATGCTTCAGCTAAGAGGATCTTCGAATCCCAGCCCCCAGGTTCGAGAAGACAAGAAAGACCGAACCTCCGTTTCAAAGACCAAGCCATCGCGGATGCCAGAGCGCCATCCAGAGCGCTTGGTCTGGACAATTGGAAGCAGCGTGCCCGGGATCGTAGAGGATGGAAGGCTGCAGTGTCTCAGCCAGAGACTCTTCACAGGTCGGGAGCCCGATAAGTAAGTAAGTTACTTTGAGTGGAGGTAGTAGTAGTAGTAGTAGTAAACAGGGTACTCATTCCGTAAAATTTAAAACGATAATTGTTTAAACGAAAGTAGTGCGCGAGATCGTCTTTTATTTGGTTCAGGAAACTCTGCCACCATCGTGTCGTTTATTTTGCACAAAGTTTGAGAACTTTCGGTACCCTTCAGAAGCTCACAAACTGTAGGAGAAATAAGCACTAGACGTCATCGTAATTGTCAGAAATGACATTTGACAAATTACAGTGGCCTACTTTGTGCTACAAAATATTTAAATTACAGTAACCCACAAAACCTTGCTCATTCATTTTGTTTTTAATTGATGATTTATAATGTCGGATGAGTTATTATGTAATTTAAATCATAAAAAAAAATCTGACTTCAATTGCTCGCTTCAAAATTCCAGTAAAAATCTTGAAATTGTCCCCAGAATATACAAATCAGTGCAAGACGATACCTAATTAGCTATCGTGCAAACGCTATCGTCTTGACGGTAGTGCTCTGTCGATTATTGAGCTACAAGAAGCAAATGTTGGATCGTCGAAACGATGTCGCCGAGACGATAGCGATTTTCAATGTTACGTGATGCAAAGCTATCGTCGAAACGATATCGTCATTCGATTATTGACCTACGGAATGAGTGCCCTGGGCCCCAGATTCCGTAAAATGAAAACGATCGAACGATATCGTTTTCACTAAACCTGTCTCTATCATATCTGTGGCAATAGACAGAGACTGCTATTGTCGAAACGATATCGTTCGATCGTTTTCATTTTACGGAATCTGGCCCCTGGATAAGTAGTCTGAGAGTATCTATAACAAAAATTGCATCATGGTGGGTAGTGAAAAGTAATAAATAAAAACAATTATGTATGCATATTAATGGGCAAACCCTTTTCGGAATGCAATTCCACAGAAAAAAACGATTTTGAGGAAAAAACAAATTCAAGATTATGTAGGCATGTCAAAAGAATTTTGAAAAAAAATAAGTTTAATGAACTGAATTTACTCACGAATCGCCACCGTGTATTGAGCGCATTTAAATTCACCTTAAATTCTTTAATTCATACTTTTAAATTTTAAGAAATGTTTGTAACTTTTAAGGTGCTAGTACACGATATGTAGCACGCCTCATATATATGTAGCACTGACGTCATTTTGACCTTTACGAATTTGTACTCAATGTCGTTCCTTAATTTGAAAAAAATCCTGAAAAAGAGCGGCTTCGAGAGAGCAAGACATAACCCTTCCACTGAGAATCTTACGAGATTTAACTTAACAAAATTCGTGTAGTAAGAATTGAAAGTGAGCTTTGTGTCTCCAGATTTCAAGTTTGTTGTCCTATTTGGCATACGCGTGAGTTATATATCTTCAGTTGCACCAGTTATAGGTTTTCGGTTGCGCCAGTTATAGGTATATCTTGTTTCAAATAAAACTCAAACACGTTTTAAGTCTGTGATTTTTTCATTCTAGTCCTATTTTTTAATTTTTAGAAAACACATCAAAGTCTAAGTATACTAAATAATATGAACATTAGGTATAATGTATATAGTATATTCTAAGCTGAGGTTTTTGTTGTTTTTCCACCCATCGTCGTTTTCTTGTTACGTTGCATACGTTGTTGACAAGCCAATCTGGTCCTTTATGATACTGATGATGATGATGCTTGTTGCCAGCTATGTAACTCGTGCAACGATTAACCCCATTTGCAGTTTCATTAAAATTGATATTAAAATGGTACATATCAGCAGGCGGCAAAATAAATACCAATTGCGTTACATACTACCGCAATTTGTGGCCACCAAACTCAATAATTAACAAACAAGAAGGTCACACCACATATTGCAATTTATGGAAAGATAAAATGCATTATGTCATTCATTCTTCATATATTACTACAAAAGCGTTCCTTAACTTTTTCGTATGTTTCTCTCTCTGAGAGAGAATTCATCTCCACCATTTCAAGAGTCTTCCAGTCTTACTGCAAAAGTTAAGAAACAAACATAAACTTGATTCGTCGGTTACCCCTCATTAAGCGTCAACTATTCACGCGATCAATCTAGAAATCTGAAATCTGAGAGCAGTTTCGTTTGGTCGTCCAGAACCGTCCGGAAGAACTCTCCGCGATTCTGAATTCAAATCCAGAAGCAAATTTCTCTCCTTTTCAGTAGAAGAACTGTCAGTTGAGTGCTAATCGAACGCTTTCAGAAGGGTTCGGATTGCTTCCGGACAGTTCTAGAAGACCAACCGAAAACGACATGAGAATACTTATCGATTCATTAATTTTTCCCTCTTTGAACTGTCACAACCATTGACATACTATACATGGACTGATAGCAGCCAATTTTTCGTTGAAGCAAACATAAGCACTAGCTCTTTTGGTTCACGGCGGAGAGAGACGAAAACACTCAAATGTCATTGAGCAATTCGTGTAATTTTGTTTGAGTGTGTGCCATCTGCACTGTGTTCTATGCTAAGAATAAGAAGTACAGGAAGGGGCATATCGAGGAAACAGTGAGGCTTTTTTCAAAATAGTGTGAGTTACACTAACACAAATGCATTGACACAGGGCCGGCCTAAGGGGCCAGCGTAGAGTTAGGACGCCAAAATGCTGGGGCGCACAATGTAACTCTTACCCGTTTCTTTAAAAGTGATAAAGTAGGAAAATATGTAGCTGCGCTTTAAGGTAGCACTAGGTTATGGTTTTTATCTTCTCAGAAGTACTTAGGCACCTTCAAAGAATCACAGCTATTATTAATCCTTAATAAATAAAACGTACCTTTTACAGGAAACGTAGGTATAAATAAAATTCAGTTTTTAGTTTTAGGTTTAATTTTAATCCAAAAACACTATCACAGATATTTTCCTTAGTTAAATAAATTTTAGTTAGGTACATTTTATCTACATCCATCTGATAATAATTCGGTCATACTTCTGGGGTCTTCGCGTAACTTTTCAGACGATCATTTTCTCGATCTCGACGATTGAACAAAACGACGTCGTTTTAAGTTTGCTTCATGTAACATCACAATAGCGATGTTGAACACTAACAGCCGTATTAATAATAGCTGCGGAACTTCGTGTTATCCCTAACTAATGACTAACCCATTGGTTAAACCCAAATTCCTATTTATAAACGTTTTTAGAAGATAACTAAGCTTTCGTAACTTGTACATAACTAACTCACGGTGGTAGGTGTGTTAGCGATTTGTTAGCTTTGCAAAACATGTTTCCCGCGCAAAATGACAAATGGTGTTTCGCGTTTAATTTCGTTTGATTGATATGAATGTGGTAAAAGGGTGATACATAATTGAATAAGTTTGCAAAAATTGTGGAGCAAAATGGCTCACCCTTTTTGAATAATTTGAATATGCTAGACGAAAAAAAAAAGAAAAAATTCTTTGAGAATATTTATATGTAAAACATTCAAAAATAAATATAGATTTTCAAAAAGAAATATAAAAAAATTAATTGCATTAGTAAGAGTAAGAAAATTATAATTCCATTAGAAGAAGAAGATGGCAGCAGAAAAGAAGGACGCATTCCTGTCAGTTTTCAATACAAGTTGGAGAAGCGTTGCCATCACAAACCTACGATAATAGGAAATACGTCAATTAGTTAATGCATGGGTTATATTTCTTTATAAATAAGACAATTTAGTCAGTGAGTTTAATTTTTAACTACCAGTTATGTAACAAGTGAGTTAGAGGATGGTTTGGGATCTATTATTAATACGGCTGTAACAGTCTGAGCAGGGCTGTAAAGAAACTGTGACAATTGAAAACTAATAAAAAATGTATATTTATACAATTTGTGCGTGTTGTTGTCTTTTATGTGGAAATAGGTAAAAAGGTAAACATTTTTTGGTGCAGGAAAATTTGTATTGATAAGAGGTCGTAATATAAGACAAAATTAGTGAATGCATTCTTTAAAGCCAATTTAAATGCAATTGTATCATTGCCTACTCCAAAGAGAACATAACAAGAGTGTTATGTGAACTTTCTAGTGTACATATTTCGTTTAACTAAAATGAAGGAAATGTATATTTTTCCTAAATTTTCACATTTCACAATGCATAATGGAGAGACTATTTGTCGAAATTATAAAAGATTTGATAGAAACAATATTCTTTTAACATTTGTTTTGCTTTTATGGAAAGAAAATATACCAAAAACGATGAAACGATTGCCAAAGAGCCATCGTTCAATCGAATCATTTCGACGCCAGCATTTGACAGTTAAATTGTTTACGTGAAGCAACAAGAAACGATGATCGTTCACTCGTTTCGACGATCGTCGTTTTTTGTTTGTTACACGAAGTAGCAGCATCGACGACGTCGTTCGATCGTTGCCTTAAAATTGTGTTTTTTTTTGTCCATTAGTTTTGATTGGATTCTAAGCTGTTTCTCTGTCTTCAACATATTGATGACGATACCAAACGTCACGATAACAGGACAACAGAAGAAATACCTTTAAACATATTTTCTATTTATTACAAGAAAACTGCGCTAGGGCGCTCAACCAATTTAAGCGCCTTGCCCTCGCCAACAAAAAAATAGTTCGTCCCTGAACGAGAGTTTCCGATTTGACAGATGAGTTTCAGTTAATTCATTCATTCATTTTCAATGGTCCGCTTGTCCATTAAGTGGGTCGCGGGTGTAGGTTGCTCAAGTGGACCCTCCACAGCTCTCGATCCTCCGCCATCGACTCTAAATCATCAAGGGCAATCCCCATACGGGTAGAGGAGAGATTATGAATTTGATCTAACCATCTCATCCTGGGTCTACCTAGGGGACGCCTGCCCGATGGTATGGATTCCATAGCACGTCGTGGAATCCTGGTCGGGGACATGCGTTTAACATGACCAAACCACCGAAGCATGGATCGCTCCGTTCGGAGAAGTAGCTGCTCGACATTGAGTTCCTCACGTATTCTGGTATTTCTGATGCGATCTCTACGGGTCACACCAGCAATACTACGGAGAAATCTCATTTCGGCAGCTTGTATTCGCGATCTTATTCTTTCGGTCATTACCCAAACCTCATGACCATAGGTAAGAGTTGGAACAAACACCGAATTAAAGACTGACAACTTAGCTTTGACACCAAGTTCAGTCCTCCTGATAACAGAATGACCAAGCTGTCTCAAAATCGATCCAGCCTGACCAATCCTACAGGAAAACTCGGCATTGCTCCTTCCATCACTCGTGAATAAGACCCCGAGATACTTAAACTTCTCCACCTGTTTCAATGGGACTCCACTAACATGCAGAGTGCATTGAACAGGCGTTCTGGAGACGACCATCACTTCAGATTTGTTCACATTTACCTTCATCTCAGCTTCAACACAAACGGCTACAAACCGATCGAGTGCGCGCTGAAGTTCAGTCTGAGAGGACCCAAGGATGACCAAGTCATCAGCGAAGAGCAAATGACTTATCCTCAGATCTCCCAATTCGAAACGTTCTTCGCCAAGACTGCGCTGTAGCATCCAGTCCATATAAGTAATGAAAAGGAGAGGCGACAAGACGCACCCCTGGCGAAGTCCAACGCCCACGGTGAAAGGTATTGATTTAACGCCGTTTACCCGAACACAGCTTTTACAGTTTGTGTAAAGAGATTGAATGGCTCTCAAGAGAGAACCATCAATTCCATACTGCTGTAATACACTCCAGAGTTTCCCTCGAGGGACTCGGTCATATGCTTTCTCCAAATCTACGAAGCAAGCGTAAACAGGTGTAGCATACTCCCAAGCCTTCTCAAGTACCATTCTGAGAGTGAATAACTGGTCGGTTGCAGCGTGACCGTTGTGAGACTAAAGTTGCAATTTGGCACTTTTTTTACCACCTTGGCACAATGATACCACTTTTCTAAAATTTAATGATTTTGGCCCTTTTTTACAATTTGGAACAACAAAAATATTAAATTTTCAAACTTTTAAGAAAATTCATTGCGCTGAAGTGGCTGAATTGATACACATCACACCAAAAACATAAATGTAAAAAAACAGCCAAGCTCTGTTATATAAAAAAAAGTGTGTAACTATTCAGCCACGAAAAGTAATGAGATCTAAATGTACGCCAAGTTCTTAGTTTAAGAGGTTAAATGTAAAAAAAATGGAATGAAGCGAAAATCTCAACTTTTGAACTTTTCCCAGTGTATGCACCACAGGATCTAGCATTCTGCCAAATTTCACTATTCTAGGGTGGCTGATGATCGTCATCTAAGTGAGTGAGTGCGTGAGTGAGTGAGTGAGTCAGTCAGTCAGTTACGGTTTTTGCGATTTTTGACGTCCTGTATGTTGAAAACCGCTAAGCTATAGAGATGAAATTTGGTAAGGTGGACCTTTTGAGCTTGGTAAACTTTTCAAGTTTGAAGTTTTTTGGGTTAATTGGTTCCGAAGTCAGAGGGAGGTCGAAAACAGCCCGAGTTTGTTCCTGTAAGAAGGGTAAGTGCCTTTACTAGAGAACTTGGATGGGGCACTACCATTCCTTCAACGAGCAATGCGGCGCCTCCAATTTCAGAATCGGGGTCAGAGCTGTCGGAGAATGTTTCAGAAGATTTTGGATTAGAACTTGCACCGCTTAATGAATTGATTTGTTATGTTATTGAATTGATTTTACGTTTAAGGGTGGGTCTCCCTCAGCTACGAACTCTGTGCTCAAGTAAACGTGTTTACATGTATTAGTGCACAGAATTAAAAATAGCCGAGCACACCCTCCCTTACCAAGATCACAATTGTGACTGCAGAGTGCAGACTCGCTCAGCTCAATTAATAAAAATATAAATAATACAAAATTGTCTGCACAACAAAATAAATCAAAACAACCAAAGGGAAGGGAAAGGGACAAGCTGTGCTTGCTGTTGCTATTGCTCCTGTTGCTGCAAACGTTGTTTATCTAATACACTGAAACCAAAAGTGTGTGTGATATAGAATTTCCTAACGCACACTTATGAATATCGCCTTCGTCATAGCGACGTACAATCGCAATCGTAAGCACAAATCGAAATATTTTAATAATAATATCCAAAATCCATAATATGTATACAAATTTTCATTCCTGACCTTAGCTTTTATTTTTTGGCATTTTATGCTGGCTGTTTATAAAAACCTGTTAGGGCTAGTTTGTTATTATTGCTTTGTTTTGTGGGTTTGGGTTCCTTTTTAGTATATCTACATATTATATATTTATATAGAATATAAATCCTATTCCTATCCAAAAACAAACGGCTGCAGCCCTGCTCGCACCATTTATGGATGTAGGTATAGGTATGGATTATCTAATTTAATAAAAAGTTTGTCCTGACTGATTGGGGACGCCTAGCCCAAATGGTAAGAGCCAAACTCAAGTTTCATCAAAGTTTATATAGGAAAATTCATATTTTCCATTCGATTGATGGATGGATATATGTACATATGTATGTCCTATATGTACTACTCCCAAATAGTGTTTAAAAAAAAAAACTAATAATAGTTTTTGGCTTTTTTGGCATTTTTTTTTTAATTATCCCCCTCCACCCTTTAGAAGAGAAAAATTACTTATTGTAATTATCTTCACTCTACAGAGATATGACCGAGGATATGACTATAATGAGATCAATTTTGTAGATATACGGCAGCATCATGCGGAAAAAAAACAAGTAAAAGTGTTATCATCGGCCTGGCCGATGCTTTGATACCCTCCACTGCATGTACTGTATATGTACACGCATGTGTCTAATATTGGTTTTGTATGGGAGGTACCAGAACTACTTGACCCACACGGACCATTTTTAATAGAAAACTGAAGGCCATAAATATAAGACCTTTCATAAAATTTCAGTTTCGGACGCTATCGTGATTTCAACAGACAGACAGACGGACATGGCTAAATCGATTCAGAATGTGATCCTGATTCAGAATAATATATACTTTACAGGGTATCCGGTGAATCCTTCTCGGCGTTACAAATGTAATGACAAAGTGATAATGTACCTTCCTGTGGAAGGTATAAAAATAACATGAACGAAGCCGGGTGTGACTGCCATGCTAGTACGTAGATAGATTGAGTATGTATTAATAACTAAATTTAATGTGCACTGCGCGAACTCGCCAAGCGCCCTTGCAATCATATACGAACAGCGATCTTAACACAATACGTCTGACTCACTTGACGAGCTGCAACTGCAATGTGCAGACCTACACTAATACTATGACACCTTTGAGCAGGAGGGATTTCCCTGCTCAATGAAGCTATACCTACCTGGTTTGCATGTTAACAGTATTATCATTTTAAGTATTTTAAACACTGTTAAGTCGGTAGGCATTGAAAAGGTTGGTTTACCCCTAATAATATTTTTTAGATGAGCTTTGAAAGCTGCACCTAATCTAGGGCCGCCTTACAAACCAACCACATGCGGCATGAAATACAAAAATAGCATCCTGTAGAACACTGTTTTTATATCGTGAATGAGTTACCTGGACAACGTTTAAAGTGCAACAAAACATTACCCAGTTCTATATACTAATTTGCCTTCAAATTTTTTAATAACAAACAATGTCTTTAGAATTTTAAACCTCAACACAAATTAACAATTCTTCTCCAGACTGGTCATGCAAAACATTGACCAATCATTATGATTTAGGAAAAGATGACCATTTCAATACCTATCACCAATAAAAGCGGATGTTGTGTATATATACTTATACTACACACAATAATTTTCAAAATATTAAAACACACAACCACTAATCTATTTTGAAAAGTTCGGCCGAAAATAGGGAACAGCAAAGCAACCAACCCCTTTCCTCATACAGTAGGTATTTTATTTACGATGACCCAAAATTGCATTTAGGTAGTTTGATTTGAACTCAACTCATAATAAAAAAAATCATCATTCACCTCCCATCTCCCACTCCCATACATATTCTCAAATCTTCTCAAGCCCTCAATCCATATCAATCATCATTCATCATCCCTTAAAAATATTCCGCTCTCAATTTAATTTTTCATTTTGATTTGATTTCCCTATCATATTCATAATTATGTTACGTACGTGTACCGTTTTGTAGGTAACGATGATATTTATCCAATCTGCCTCTATGCCTCACAATCACAATGCTCGATTGATTTCAAACAACAACAATAATATTATTAAGTAATTAGTATGTATCTATCAGAAAACCAAAAAAAGGATCCAAACTTGTTTTCTCCATATCCCAGTGGCAACGAATGCGGCAAAACAACAATCTGCAAATTACAGACTCTCGCGAGAGAGCAAAATTATAGAGAAAACGATTAGCGCTGTGTCGGATATTTTGTGAACTACATTGCATATGTGAGCGTGAGTTCTGAAACAAAAATGAAACTGCTGTTAAATTGTTAACTTTTCAAAATGCAATTTTAACTATTTTATGAACCAAATCTTTAATTTGTATTCAATGAACGGATACATAAATGTTTGAATGTTATTCTGTTTTGAAAAGCTGACAAAAATAAGTTCTGGTTGCTCTACAAACACTGTTTCCTTTTGGTCACCTTAATTTGCAGATTATAATAGTTAAACTCAAAAAATCAAAATTCGAAGACGGTCACTAACTAATTTAACCCATTAACTATAAAATAAAATCATAAAAAAAATAAAAAAGTTCCATTTAGATATTGCCCCACCGGGGCGAAAAAAAAAACACCCAAAAAATGACGTTTTTGGGACTTTATGGTACATAAAAGTCAAAAAATAAAAATTCTAAGACGGTCACTAACAGCGTCTATTTATTTACTGTCGAAAGCCGTTTACTGCAATCAATTATCTCTTAAGCCCTGCAAGCCCCATCGGGGCGAAAAATCATATACCCTTGAACACCCAGCCTTAATGTTTTTTTATGGTATGTTTTATTCGACTGAAGTGTTATAGTTTTAAAAATAGAATATTACCAGTACAATATCTTGTTTGTTTGTTATGTTTACTTTGGTTTTGAAGTTATTACTTTAAATGGCCCTTTTTTTTCTCCGTGGCCCTTTTTCTTGCGACTTTTCTAAATTTATCAACGGTAACGCTGGTCGGTTGTGCTTCTACCGGGACGAAAGCCGCACTGCTCATCTCCTAATCGTGCCTCGACCACAGCTCTGCAACGCGTTTCCAGCACCTTGGCAAAGACTTTTTCGGGGAGACTTAAAAGTGATATACCCCTGTAATTGGAGCAATCCCTTTTATCCCCTTTCTTGAAAAGTTTCAGTTAAATCAAATGCTATCAGATAAATAAAGTATATTTTTGTTTTCAACCAAATTCCCTTTTTTGCAACAAAATGTCATGAAATACTAATTTAAAAGTGTTCTACAATAATATATCTACCTAAAAAACACTTAACAACATTATTTTATGTGGAATATGAGATAAAATTTACCTGTGAAATGAAAAATTGTTTCTCTCCTTATTATGCTCGTTTTTGCAGAATTTAACACAGCACCGCATGTTGTTTTAAATTTCTTTCGGTAAAGAATTGTATGTCCCCGACCAGGATTCCGCGACGTGCTATGGAATCCGTACCATCGGGCAGGCGTCCCCTAGGTACACCCAGGATGAGATGGTTAGATCAAATTCATAATCTCTCCTCTACCCGTATGGGGATTGCCCTTGATGATTTAGAGTCGATGGCGGAGGATCGAGAGCTATGGAGGGTCCACTTGAGCAACCTACACCCGCGACCCAATTAATGGACAAGCGGACCATTGAAAATGAATGAATGAATGAATGAAAGAATTGTATTTATTCACTGTATTCACTGTTTTTTCACTGTTTTATTAAGTCAAAAACGTAATTTCACTATTTTAACAATTTGAAATTTCAAACACGGCAAATTTCCCCAGCAAAATGACAGATGAGTTTCAATTTCTCTGATTTTTTTTCATATCTTGCGGCCTCACTCACGTACACTGTATATGTGATATACACTCTTTCCTGTACTTCTTATTCTTAGGTTCTATGTAAAAAATAGCAATTTCGAGCAGAGGTTCAAACCTCTTTCCTACTTTCTCCGCACTGAACCAAAAGCACAAACCAGTAAGAATAGATCGTCGACTCCTCCCACATAACGGACTTTGCCTATAAGCTGCCGGCGGGCCCTGGATTTTCCATGGATTGGTGCTGTACAAAATCAAAGGAGCGCCATTAACGCACGCATACTTGAAAAATCATTGCCGCCATTAATTTTGACATTTACACGTATTCACAGACAGGGTAATTTTTTCCGGGGAGAATCGGGTAGGTGCACGGGAAGTCGGCGGTCTAGTTCTTACTGGTTTGTGACCAAAAGGGCTAGTGCTTCATTTTTCCTAGCAGTCCATTGTCCATGTATAGTATGTCAATGGGGCTAGTGCTTATGTTTGATTCATTAGGTTTGTTTGACGTGGACCCTAGGGCGCACTAGTGCGCACTGGGTTAGCCCTGTCGCGTTCGATAAAGCACTGAGTTCGCACTGACAATGAAAACCTGTGTTCGAGGTGAGCACTGGGGCGCCATAGTTAAGCACTGAGCTGACCCTAGGTATTCACTCAGGGCAAGAGTTCAGTGCTGGATTTGGCTGTCAATCGTAGCTGTCATTTGGGTGAAAACAATTATTTGTAAATTATTGACTTGTGCAGCACTAGTAAATGTTAAAAGAAATGTATTTTTTAACATTACAATCATTAATTAAACAAATTTAATGTTATTGCTGGTGTTAAATCTGTATATTTAGTGACAGGTCTCAGGGTTACATTTCGTGTTCGACATGAAACTGAATTTCTAGGGTTTCCTTTGGTTTTTTGGCAGCCACGAAAATTCACAGACACTTCTCAGTGCGCACTAGGGTGCACTATGGCTGGCCACGTCGAAAAAATCTATTTTTCCTCCCAGATTTGTATGAAACTGACATTCCATACATTATTATGAACATACATTTGTATGAAACAGCAGTCCATGTCTAGTATGCCAATGGTCACAACACAACTGTTAAATTATTACTTAACGGCGGATTTTTGTATAAAGCCTAGTTGTATTAAGGGCCCAACCAATTGGGATCTTTAGAACAATTTGGAATTTATTAAATTCGAAAATATCCACAAAATTTGTCTGATTTAACTGTTATCTGCAGCATTTTATAGTTTATCTCATTATTTCAATATTTGTACCAATGAAAGTGCTTCCTTTCACGCTGTCCTAACTGTCAACGGATGCGACTGATAGAAAAGTAGAAAGTAAACTTACTTTATACGTCGCATTCGGCTCGTACGTTGTTTATGGGCCATCTTCCATAAGCATAATACGTTGCCGCAACGGATGCGACGGATTATATCGTCGCTTATCGATATCATTTTTAACACATAATATTCGTGGTCATATAATATGACTGTCATAATAAATAGTCACCGCACAATGAAGTAGTAAAAAAAGGGGGGTATCCGAGTTCCAAATGAAACAACAATTGTTGTCATTTTAGTTAACAGAATTGTATCCCTTCCTATTTTAAATTCAATCACTAAAAAAAAAACCTTATCTATGTTATTTAATGAGAAAAATAAAACAAATAGGGTTTGGATTAGCAGGATTCTATGCAAGTAAAAAGTACCCATGTAGTAATACCCATCTATCAGGAAAACTCAATTTTTACTACATATTTTAAAAAGCAAATTAGTATTGCAGCGAAAAACAGCTTTTCACAAGTCTGTTCCACCTCTGAAGGGGGGTGCAGAAATCTGTGTACTAGACAGATCATAATATCAGCCTCATGAAACAAGAATTAGAATTAGGTAGCATTTCTACTTAAGATCAAAAACGCAAAAACCTGTAAATTTTTATTCATCTCAGTGACTAAGCTCAGGAAACAAACCTTTTACTACGTGAACATGCACATGAATATTTAATTTAGGGAATGGTGCGCTGCTGGCATTGTTTTCAATTCTGAGTATAGGTACCCAATTTAAAAAGATAAATCCGAGGTCTCTACAAATCGATTGTCACATAGCCGTGCTCTACTCTTGCACACACTCACAAATATCTTTTATTCGCATGTATTCCAGTTTTTCTCTCATTGATTTTTCCCTTTAGGTTGAGAGAAATTTCCTTCATTGATTCATCAGCGAAAATGTAGAGATACCCAGTCCCACACCCATTAACAACTTAAAGTTTTTGAATGCAATTTTTTCATATGTACTTACTTTCCAACGAAATTCTCAAGCACTGAGGATTTTCCTGCTGATTGTCCCCCCACTACGGCAATCTGAGGCAGATCCAACTGCATATGCACACCCAGTTGGGTAAATGCATCTTGAAGCTTGTTCACAATCGGAATCAAGGTATCCATAGTTCCAAATCAGATTACAGGGTTTGCACACTTTTCCAATAGACGAATTCCTTCCGGAAAAGTGTGATATCCGTATTATGTATATTCTTTTCTACTGATTTCTTTGTGATAAGAGTATGCTGTTTCTTTATTTCACTTTATTCTCCTTAGATCCCCGGAACTAGGCTATCCTTCTAGTATTAATCGTACTTCACTTGACGAAAACACGAAGAAAACTACGGGATTTATCAAATCAATTTGTGTTCGGGATATTTCCGATATTCGGTATTTAATAAATTCACGAACAAGAAGTCTCGTCTCACGTCGATATGTCCGATCTGCCTTGTGCGCGATAACTATAGGTTGAGGCTTAGGTTATTGGATATGAAAGAATAGGTACAACAGTGTATAGTCCGATTTACTGAGTTTACATCGCTACATTGACAAACCGAGAAAAAAAGTGTTTCTGTCGCTAATGGCGCTAGCGATGCAAACTTAAATTTTCATTTTCACGATTTTAAACCAAATCGTCATGTGATTTCTATAGGTAACTTTTCAGGAGTGCATTTTTAAATTTAAATGTGGTGGTTTGCTTGCTTATTTTTTTAGCATAATCACAGACATTTTTATATTTTTTGAAAGATTGGGTATTCGGCCAACCATACATAAAGCAATTTACATTTTATGGTTCTTGAACCGTGATTTAATTGAGTTTAAAAGAAAAGTAGTGAAATGGATATAGGACACCTGTCCATACAGTTGCGGACACATTAAAAAACACAGTAAAAAGCAAAAATTAAGAAATCATTCAAATTTATTGAAATCTAAATTTAATTCATTCTTTATTTGAGTTTGAAAAAATAAACGAAAATATTATGTTTATAAAGTTTCTTAACAAAGTACAAATAAATAAAGTAAACTTTTTTCTCTAAGCTCAATAAATGCATTAAAAAAACATACCTAACAAAAACGCAATTATTCTTGTTCATATTTTGTAAGTGTGTGTAGGTAACTTACTCAATTTTTAAAACAACCTTATAAAATGTGACATCTTCACTGTAATGCATAGGTATCGCACACCAAAAACAAAAACAATAAAAAAACAGCCAAGTTCTTTTTTTAAAAAAAATAATAATAACAGCCTTATTCATAACACTTAATTAAATCTGAATTAGGGTTAATTTTGGTTTAATTGCAGAAAACGTTATTCATAAACTTTTTTCAAAGTTAATTTCCATTTAATTAAGTGTCAAAAAATTAAATGCCGAAATCGGCATTCAGGAGCAAATTAACTCTCATGCACACAACATTCCAGAGAAAAATGTCATTATTTATCAGATATTTCTACCAACTGCATACTTTTATATGAAATGCTGGTATACTTTTAGGCTTATTGCCTTAATTTCTTGATTAACTGGTATACGATCAAAAATTCTTTATGAATGAACATTTTTAATCCTTATTCAAAATTACTGTTTCGAGTTTGGCGTGAGTTAGCTGAGACACTGATAATTAACAGCCGTATTAATAATAGCTGCGGAACTTCGTGTTATCCCTAACTAATGACTAACCCACTGGTTAAACCCAAATTCCTATTTATAAACATTTTTAGAAGATAACTAAGCTTTCGTAACTTTTACATAACTAACTCACGGTGGTAGGTGTGTTAGCGATTTGTTAGCTTTGCAAAACATGTTTCCCGCGCAAAATGACAAATGATGTTTCGCGTTTAGTTTCGTTTGAATGATATGAATGTGGTAAAAGTGAAATAAATAATTGAATAAATTTGCAAAAATTGTGGAGCAAAAAATTGTGGAAAAAATCCTATGAGAATATTTAAAACATTCAAAAATAAATATAGATTTTCAAAACGAAATACAAAAAAATGAATTGCATTAGTAAGAGTAAGAAAATTCTAATTACATTAGAAGAAGAAGATGGCAGCAGAAAAGAAGGACGCATTCCTGTCAGTTTTCAATACAATTTGGAGAAGCGTTGCCATCACAAACCTACTATAATAGGAAACACGTCAATTAGTTAATGCATGGGTTAAATTTCTTTCCCCCGTATTAATAAATACCAAATAGCGGTGAATTAGTCTTATCACATCTGATAACTCGTAATTCTTATTAATAAACATATCTTAGATTTCACTGACATGTTTAACGAGCGGATAACTTAATTCACCAAATTCGGCGTATAGAGAGTGGTTAACTTACTCACACACAGAGCTAACCTATCCACATAATTTCAAATACACGTATACCAACAAAAAGTTCGATTGGACGCGAGAAATTTAAAAGCTGAAAGAGAATTTCAGAGAGAATCTAAAAATCGCAAGCGGAAGCACATAAAATGTGTCAGCTGATGGAATATGACAGATTTACAACCATGTTTAGTACAATTTGGACGCAGTGCTGTCGTGCGTCTAATGATAAAGACTGGATAGCTAATATGGATATAAGATGTATTTATAAATAATAAAAGTTATCAAACGAACAAGTCCACTATTCGTCTGCCAGCTATCAGATGGATTAAAGAGGGAATAAGGCTTTTTTATTAATACCGCTGTTTATAAAAAAGAAAATTTAGTCAGTGAGTTAAATTTTTAGCTACCAGTTACGTAACAAGTTAGTTAGAGAATGGTTTGAGATCTATTATTAACATGGCTGTAACCGATTAAATCAATCTAATGCATAAGGCTGTAAGGAAATAAGCCTAAAAGTATACCAGCATTTCCATTGACATACTATACATGGACTGCTAGCAGCCAATTTTTCGTTGAAGCAAAAATAAGCACTAGCTCTTTTGGTTCACGGCGGAGAGAAACGAAAACACTCAAATGTCATCGAGCAATTCGTGCGATTTGATTTGTGTCGAGGTTTGTGTGCTGAGTGAGCCATACTGCCATCTGTCATAGATCGTTTAAAATAATTTGAATAAGTCGTTATTTTTGCGCAGTTGCAATGTTTCTACAATGGATGGCACTGTGTTCTATGTAAAAAAAACAGCAAAGGCGCGCAGAGGTTGAAATCTCTTTCCTACTTTCGCCGCACTGAACCAAAAGGGCTAGTGCTTATGTTTGCTTCATTTTTCCTCGCAGGTTTGTATGAAACTGACATTTCACTAGCAGTCCATGTATAGTATGTCAATGAGCATTTCATATAAAAGTATTTTTTTTTTTTTTTTCCGAGGGTAGGTGAAAATCTTGCATAGACACTATTATCAATTTCGATTCGCCAGAAAAAAGCACTCTTTCTTTCCCGAGATAACTTTTTTCGTTCGTTTGGTACAAAAAAAGCAATCTTTTTCAGAGTCGAGAGCACTTTTGCGAATCTAGATTTTTTCTCAGAGACGCTCGAGATTTACCAATACACTTTCATTATGATGAAAAAAAAATCTTCACAACAAAAAAGGTAAACAACTTTTGGCAGGCACACCACCAACACCAACAAAGAACAGCGCAGTATACTTCTTTTTGTTCGATTGGCCAGACGAAATCTAGAGAAATCTTAAAAAATCTCAGATTGCCAATCGAATTCAACATATGAGAACAACGCGTGCTCATAGTAGTGTCAGATTCTTACTGACTAAAAACACCACCCTTCGATATAAATTGCAGATACTGCAACTAAGATATAACTTATCAAGCAATTTTTCTATCACGAATTGAAAACTTTTGACAGGTTACGCTCCAATGAAAGATCCTGCATGTTCCGCAATTTAGACGCGGTTAATCCCTATTGTTGAAGATAAAATAATTTTAAGTCGAACAGTCCTTCGGTGGTCTTGGCTCGATTCTAAATCGAACAGTTTGATACAAACGTCAAACTGAATGCGAATGATTCATTCAAATGGACGGGGATAAAATTATTATCGATGATACAGTGATAACTGGGGTAGCTGAGCGGACAGAGGCTCTATCTAATTACTTTAAAGAAGTATATAGGGCAAATACTCCTTCTTATTGCCTCAGAACTTGTACCGAAGACAACGATGTCGTTCAAAATATCAGAAGCAACCATCCCGTTGGTATCTTTAGTTTCAACCATAATTACACTTCTGCGAATCCAACGCACACCAATATGTACACCAATGCAGAAGAAGTTGCGGGCTTGGTGCAGTCTCTTCACCCAAAAAAATCGTCTGGACCCGATAACATCTCGAACTTTATTATAAAGAAACTCTCCGACGCGGCTATTGGATATCTTTCTATCATCTACAACAACTGTATAAACAATGGATATTTTCCGAAGGAATGGAAGTTGGCTAGACTATTTACAATCCTTAAAAAAGCAGGAAACTATTCCATAAATAATTTCATACCCATCTCCCTTCTGTCAAACGTGGGCAAACTACTTGAAAGAATTATAATCGTGAAGTTAGACGCGTATATCGATAGGAATATTGAATTTATCCCAGATTTCCAATTTGGCTTCCGAAAGGAGCACTCCACCGTTCACGCTCTTCTAAAATTACACAACGATGCCACTCTTAACCTAAGAGAAAAGAAATGTACGGTCGCCTGCTCCTTAGACATTGAAAAAGCGTTCGATAGTGTCTGGAGGGATGGGCTTCTTTTTAAGATGGTCCGCATGGACTACCCACCTTTCATCGTTAACATCCTAAACAGTTTCTTATCAGATAGATTCTTCCATATTAAGATTCAGGATACCCAATCACCTAATTGCCCGTCAGAGAGCGGAGTCCCGCAAGGATCCATACTGGGTCCTCGCCTTTATAACATTTTCATGTCAGACTTTCCACATACCAACTTTGTGAATGGCAATATTTCATCCCAAGCCTTACTCTACGCTGACGATACATTCGCATACGCTAGTGCAGAATTTCCCCTTGTAGCGTTAAGGCAGCTGAAGGAACACCTAGTCGTGATCAATGATTTTTATAAAAATGGGGAATTAACATCAATATGGCAAAATCAGAGGGCATCTGCATAAGAAATGCCAGTGGCAAGGGCATGGAGGGTGCAGTAAGAGAGAGTAGGAACCTAAGTATTGACGTTGACGGTACCGTCATACATTTCAAAAACAAACTTAAGTATCTGGGCGTCAATTTTGATAAACTTTTCAAATTTAATAACCACGCTAGAGCAAATAAATTGAGAGCCCAGAAAATAGCTAACATGCTCATGCCCTTTTTAAGGCACAACAGCTTGAGTAAAAAGACCAAATTACTCTTCTATAAAACCCTAATTAGACCGGTCCTTATATATGCTTTCCCAATTTGGTTCTCAATCTCACCGACTACAGCAAATGCACTTGAGATTTTCGAAAGGAAAATTCTAAGAATATGCATCAACCGAAACTATGAGACCAGAAATAAGCGACTCTCCAATGCCTGTATATACAACGACTCAAAGGTTACTCCCCTCATTAACTATTCGCTTTCTTTAATGAAAAAAACGATACATAAACTTCCACATATCGACAATGATCTTTTAAAAGAAGTATATTCTTCTCAAGTAAACATATCGTGGAACGATTCAATTTACCCGTCCCCGGTCGGTATCGTGTTTGAAAATTTTTCAATTACTCCTGATGGACCGCGCAATGAATTTTATAATAGAACCGCCCGCGGGCAAAATAGGGGCTAATTCTCCGAAAACCATCTCGCAACACTAGCAACTAAATTTAAAGTTAAAATATTAAAATCATGATTAGATCACACTCATACTTTGAATAATCGTTTTATTGGAGACAAGATTTCTACATAGTTTATAAATCATTTTGTATAAATATTAAAATACACCTTCACTGGAACCATCCTCTATGGTTAACCTTCGTATACTCTCATTAACTTTTGTTCTTCGACTCGCTTTCCCCGCATCTTTAATACTGGAAAGGAAAAATTAAAAAAAATTAAAAAAAAGAAATTGCACAACTAAATATTCGAAGTAAATCAAAAGAAACAAAAGAATGAATAAACGATCAAAAATATCAATTATCAATTGTCAAATCTCACACTCATTGCATACACCTACCACTATCTAAAAGAAATAAACTTATCTTAAAGTGGTAATCTCGCTACCCTGTATCGGTTTTAATCCGCGCATTAGTTTTAAGTTAGATTAAGTTAACATTTGTGATAGACACGAAGTCAAAGAAAATGTACAACGCTCCGAAAGCAAGAGCATTATATCTCCTTTATAAAATCATAATAAAGAAAAATTGAAGCCATGTGGGCACTTAATCATATACCACGTATAATGTAAACATGTGAGATGGCCATACTTTACAGCCTCTCTTTTCCACAAAAACGAAACAAAAAAATATTGTATACCTTTTATAACTACTTTCATATATGAAGTCTTAATAAAGAAATTTCAAATTTCATGGACGGAGCCAAAACGACCGAAAGGAGCTGCTAAAAATAGTAAGTGTTCTCGCTATAAAAAATGTAATTTATTTTAAACTGAAGTATGTACAATATTAATTTTTAGAGAATAAACTCGTCTTTGAACTCGTCTTTTGAAGAGCGTTTTTTCAATTAAAGCAGCTTGGGCCACCGTCATTTACAAATTTTTTTCTTATTTTTAAGAATATTTTGCAGCCAGCGAATTTAGCCGCCATTTTGAGGGATATATGTTGATTGGATTGCCTTGCAGCCGGCAAAGTTATTGTCGCCAAATCAAGGACATATACCCCAACACACATAGGGTAAACTACCTAGTGACCGACACCTACTCAGTTATGGACACCTGCCACTGTTTTTCCATTTTTTTAAGTTTTCCTGTGGCTGGATGTTACGAAAGCTATTTTTAACGTGTTTAGGCACTCAAATGTCATAAGAAATGACTTCTCTTGATATTTTATAGTCATTCAGTGCCCTGTGATAATAGACTTTGGTTTGAAACCTTTAGGAATTTCAGAAAACTTGAGATTTCCTTAAGAAACACGTAAGCACAGATCATTATTTTAAAAATATAACCGTGTATAGTAACACTGTGAACAGTGAATTTTATTTAAAACAATTAAGTAGTCGATCTATTCGTTAGTCAGTTATTATTAAAATAACAAAACAATTTAAATTTATGTGGGGTGTCCGTAACTGAAATGAAATGTTCAATAAATCTAGTGACCGACACAGGTGTCTATTACTGGCGCAAATGAAAATTTTTAAGGATATTAGTTATGGACAGCACCAATATTATCTTTGTATTTGCATACCTTTTAGCCGTTAGTTTTAAATCTCTAACGATTTCTCAGGCTTTTATTTGAAAATGCTAGAATTTTATTTGAGAAAGTAAAAAAAAAAGGTCTGCGGCTAAATTTAACGTTCCTCGTAACCCCTTATCAAACTGGTCCGCAAGTAGGTACAAAAGCCAACTTTTGGACCGAAAACTGTAAAACCACTGATGAAAAACAGCAAATCCTTCACTGGACTACCTCAAATCATGAAAGCGGCTTTCAAAGACGAAAGGCAGACATTCAGAACAGTGTTCATGAATTTCTGAAAATGCGCCAAGAAAAGTGTTATGTACACATTTTCTGCGTCGGGTAAGGTCACCTTATCCTCCTATGATTATATCCTTTTTTAAGAATTCCTTTTGTGGTTGGTAGTTTTTTTCTAGGTATAGGTAGTATAATATACATATAATTCAGTACGTGTGTTGTAAATGAACTCCTCCTAAACGGCTGGACCGATTTTGATGAAATTTTGTGTGTGTGCTTGAGTGGGTCCCACAAAATTTCAAATATTAAACACTCAAGAACAAAAAAAAATTAAAATCAGTCCGGACACATCGGTTAAATTAAATGGCTGCAGATCAATAATTGAAGGACAATGAAAATGTACTAGGAGGAAAATCAACGTTTGCCAGGTCCGCTAATTTAAAAAAAAACTTAGTTTATTTATTTGAGCTGAGAATGTTTTCTTTTATTAGATTTTATTTGCCCAAAACTTACCACTGGCCTGTTAAGAAAAGGGGGTGTCCATTACTAACATTTTAGGGTGTCGACTACTGAAAAAATGGTGTCCGTAACTAAAAATCTGGTAAGATATTACAATTTCCTGTTTTACTTATTTTATGGAATTCCTTACATATCTGCTGTTATAACTTTCTTACAGGCGATTATTTACAGTTATATCTTAAATAAACATCAATAAAATTGATGCAACGGAGAAAAAGTTATGAATTTTTAAAGTCAAAATTTCTCTTAAGGGTGTCGGTCACTAGGTACTTTACCCTATAACGCCGCCAAGTAAACACGATTTGAGAATATCCGGAATAACCGGACAATTGTCGAGCCTTTTACTTGTGACGACGGGTTGCAAATTTCCAGTGAGATGGACGATATACGAAAGCGGTTGGAAGATATGCGTCTGCAACTTGACTCGGTCACAGCCAGTGCCGAATCTGAGAAGCAGGAGCGTATTCGTTTTCAAGAATTGCTAAGCCGCCAGCAACAGACTAACGCTCCCATCACAGCAGTTGTAACCATACCCACTAGTTCAAGTTACTCGGCCGTTGTCTCAAATGTTTGTTCGTTGTCTACAACTACAACTGCGACTACCACAAGCATGTGCTCTGGAGCTGGATTGGTGCAACACCCACAGTGCTCGTGGACTCCAACAACAACGTTTATGCCATCGCAGTCAGCATATGTAGGTCCACCACAAGTAGCCAACAGCACTTACTCGTACACCCCAAGAGTGCCAACGTTCATGCCAGTTCAGCCCTTTGGTCAGTATCCATTTATGCAAATGCCATCGATGCCGACACCATCGTCAAACGCAGCGGGTCCGAGTAGCTCAATTTCAAACCATGGTTTCGGAAATGGTCGTAAGCTACACGACCTTCCCGATTTTAATGGCAGGCCTGAGGATTGGCCAATGTTTAGCACTGCGTATAGAGAATCAACGGCCATGTTTGGTTACTCTAATGTCGAGAATATTTTCCGCCTGCAGAAGTGCATAAAGGGATCTGCCAGAGAGGTTGTTGAAGCGCTGTTGATCCACCCAAACAACGTGAACCAGGTTCTTTCTGCGTTGGAGTTTCGCTTCGGTCGCCCAGAGACCTTGGTAAGAAGCCAGCTGGCAAAGGTGAGGGAAATAGCCCCGATAACCGATGGCAAATTAGAGTTGCTAATACCATTCGCCACTAAAGTACAAAACCTTGCCACCTTTTTGGAATCCAGTGGGATGTATCAGCATCTGGCTAATCCCACCCTTATGGATGAGCTCGTCAGCAAATTACCTATGAGCAAGCGACTGGAGTGGGCCCAGCGTAGCATGTATATTCAGCCATATGCGACAATTAGACATTTTGAAGAGTGGTTGACTGCACTTTCTACCCTTGTCTGTTTGGTCGTGCCAACTTCTACGCCGCAAATTAACCTCGAAGCTAAATCTAAGACAAGGAGTGTTCTTCATGCAGTGGAACATATTACGCCGACTGCAGTTACTTCCAATCAGAAATGCTACCACTGCAAGGGAGATATGCATCCAGTAGCCAAGTGTCCAACATATATTGACTTAGATGTTTTCGACAGATGGAAGTTGGTGAAGAAGCAAAGGCTTTGTTTTTGTTGTCTTAAATTTGGACACAGTGTACGTACATGCAGGCTTAGGAATGCCTGCGGAACTGATGGATGCGAACGGATGCATCACTCCTCACTCCATGAAGCCGGAGAAGCGAAGATATCATCAGATGCTGATAAGAGTGGAACAGATCGAGTTGAGAAGGCAATGCTTGGTCGTAATATTGGCACCAGCGACAAGATCCTTTTCCGAGTGTTGCCAGTACGACTTTATGGTGACGGTGTCGTTGTTAGGACTCATGCTCTGCTGGATGAGGGATCTTCAATCACCATAATGAGCGCCGAACTCGCAGGACAATTGCATTTGACTGGGTACCCGAAGGATCTGAAGCTGCAGTGGATTAGTAAGGAGACGTTTACGAACGAATCATTTGTTGTAGACCTCAAAATAAGCGCTGATATGGATTGAGCAGAAACATTTTCTATGGAAGGGGTTCAGACGGTAAATGAATTGAGTTTGCCTACTCAAACGTTGATCGCCGCCGATCTACCACCATCATATGCCGCCAGCATATTTTCGACACTTCCATTTACTGAGTACGAGAATGCGAGTCCGCAAATTTTGATTGGACTCGATAATTGTCATCTGGGAGCCCCGATATGGGGTTGCGTTGTGTATGGCAAGTCACCAATTGAAGACAAAGATGTAAAGAAAGGACTTGTTCTCCATTGTGGTCAAGTTGAGGATGATGATGATCAGCACCTGACTCGGATCGTTGATGACTTCTTCAGTATTGAGAACTTTGGCGTCAAGAAACCATCGAAAAATATAATTAGCGCCGCTGATAAAAGAGCACTTCACATACTTACCAGTACAACAAAAAATATCAAGGACCGTTATCAAACAGGGCTTCTATGGAAGAATGACAACGTCGAGCTGCCAGATAGCTACGAAATGGCGCAGAGAAGATTATGGAATCTCGAGAGTAGATTTCTGAGGGACCCAGATTTCGCCGCCACATATCGAAGCATTATTTCAAGCTACTTGCAGAAGGGGTATGCTAGGAGACTAACCCATTTCGAGGCCAAGGAGAGCTCACCGAGGACTTGGTATCTCCCGCACTTTGGCGTGAAGAACCCCAACAAGCCAACCAAAGTCCGATTGGTATTCGATGCGGCCGCTAAGGTACGTGGAGTTTCTTTGAACTCGTTTCTGCTTAAAGGACCTGATGAGAACCAACCACTGCTGACCATATTGTTCAATTTTCGATTGAAACCTGTTGCTGTAACTGGGGACATAAAGGAGATGTTCCATCAGATGTTGATTCGAAAAGAAGATCAAGACTCTCAGCGTTTCCTGTGGATGGAAGATAAAGATAACCCAATTGAAGTATACGTCATGCAGTCGATGACGTTTGGTGCCAGCTGCTCGCCGTGCTCAGCCAACTTTATAAAGAATAACAATGCAAAGCGATTCTCAAACGTTCACCCGAGAGCAGTCAAGGCGATTCTCGATCGGCATTATGTGGACGATTACGTCGATTGCTTCGACAGTGTTGCTGAGGCGATTGAAGTCACCAAGGCGGTAACATCAATACATTTAAGTGGTGGCTTCGAATTGCGAAATTTTACATCAAGCTCGAGGGAGGTGCTGCGTGCCATTTGTGAACTAAGCAACGAGGAACAGCAACAGAAGTGTCGATCAGTCGACATGAATGTGGAGGCCGGATCGGAGAAAGTTCTGGGGATGTGTTGGGAACCAGATGAGGATGTCTACGTTTTCAAGCTAAAATTCCCTCGTATTAGCAGTGACGTTATGACATGCAACAGGCGTCCAACAAAAAGGGAGTTTTTAGCAATTGCGATGTCGGTGTTCGACCCATATGGAATGATTGCAAACTTTCTTCTCTACGTTAAGTTGCTATTGCAATCAATCTGGAGGTGTGGGGTTCAATGGGACGAGCCAATTCCCCATGAATTTCATGAGAAATGGTGTCAATGGAAAGCTGAACTTCCTGCATTAAAGTATTTGAAAGTACCAAGATGTCACGACCACAATTTATCGACTGCTCGTAGCATTTTCTTCACACATTTGTGGATGCAAGTGAAGAGGCGTTCAGCGCAGTATCGTATTTGCGGATAGACCATGGAGACAGGATCAGTGTGTCATTTGTTTGCGGAAAAACCAAGTGTGCTCCACAAAAGTTAATGTCGATTCCGCGGCTGGAACTATCTGCTGCAGTTCTGGGAACCAGGCTCTGCGATTCGATTTTAAAGTGTCACGACTTGGCGATAACCGATAAAGTATACTGGACCGATTCCAAAACCGTCCATAGTTGGTTTCGTTCGGATCACCGACGTCACAAGCCGTTTGTGGGATTTCGTATAGCAGAGGTTCTGGATAGCAGCAAAATAAGTCAGTGGCGCTGGATCCCAACTAAACTAAATTCAGCAGATGAGGGCACGCGGGCACGATACCCAGCAAAGTTTCAAGCGGACAACAAGTGGATAATGGGACCGTCCTTTCTCCAGCTACCTGAAGACAAATGGCCCGAACAACCGGATGACATCGGCAATCAAACCTGCCAAGAAGAGATCAAGTCGAAGTATCTTTTGCACGCCAGTTCAGTAAGTACATCCGTTTTCGATTTGTCTAGGTTTTCGACTTATTCGAAGCTAAGAAGGACTGCTGCCTGGGTGACTCGCTTTATTAAACTTAGTTTGCGAAAGTCTTCCGAAAGGGGAGAGCTGTCAGCCAAGGAACTCGATGACGCCGAACGAGTCTTATGTAGTGAAGCCCAAAGCGACGTGTTTATGCGTGAAATAACTCAGCTCGGTTGCGAACAACAGGTTAATAAGTCAAGCAGTATACACAAGTTGACCCCCTATATAGAAGGCCTCTTGCGCGTTTACGGAAGAATCGATGCCGCCGCTACCATACCTTTCACCGCCAGACGTCCCATTATCCTACCAAAAGGACATCACCTAACAAAGCTAATCGTGACAGATTTTCATCGTAGGCTGCGTCATCAAAATGACGATACTGTAACAAACGAGATTCGAAATAAGTTTTGGGTGCCCAGTTTGCGATGGCAAAAAGGCAAGGAATGACTGCCAGTTTTGTCGAGTTCGATCTGCGTTGCCACTGCCACCACTAATGGGACAGTTACCTGAGGACCGTGTAACCCCTTATGTGAGGCCATTCACCTACACGGGGCTTGATTATTTTGGCCCAGTTACCGTCACTGTGGGACGCCACAAGGAGAAGCGCTGGGTGGCTTTGTTTACCTGCTTAACTGTGAGGGCAGTTCACCTGGAGTTGGCTGCTAATTTGTCAACGGATGCTTGCATTTTATGCATCCGTAGTTTTATAAATCGCCGCGGAATACCGGTGCGCATAAGGAGCGATAATGGTACCAACTTTGTGGGGACCAAGAACGAGCTGTTAAGTGCTAATATATTCGATGGCGAGGCGATTAAAGCAGAACTTTCTGGAAGAGGCATAGAATGGATTTTCAATTGTCCATCAAATCCACATGCGGGAGGCTGCTGGGAGAGACTGGTCCGGTCTGTGAAACGGGTTTTATCGCACACACTCAACCAATTAGCGCCAAGGACTGAAACGTTGCTGAGCGCCCTGATTGAAGCGGAGAATATTGTAAACAGTCGTCCGCTCACTCATCTTCCAGTGTCGACCCAAGATGAAGAACCGCTAACACCGAATCACTTCCTGGTGGGCTCTACCAGCTCGACTCAAACCCCAGGCAACTTTGATGAACGTGAGCTATGTCTCCGGAAGCAGTGGCGAATAAGCCGGCAGATAAAGGATCGTTTTTGGAGACGGTGGATGCGGGAGTATTTGCCAGAGCTGACCAACAGAAGCAAATGGTTTGCTATAGTTCCACCTCTCAAAGTAGGAGACTTGGTCCTCATATGTGATGCAGATGTCACGAGAAAAAAGTGGATTCGAGGAAAAGTCACCAGTGTGTATCCAGGCCCAGATGGCCAAATTCGTGTAGCCGATGTGAAAACGACAACAGGAATCCTTCGGAGACCGGCAGTAAAGTTGGCTGTGTTAGAAGTAGGTGAGGCTGGGGTAGAGCGAGGTGCCTCACGGGGGGTGGAATGTTGAAGATAAAATAATTTTAAGTCGAACAGTCCTTCGGTGGTCTTGGCTCGATTCTAAATCGAACAGTTTGATACAAACGTCAACTGAATGCGAATGATTCATTCAAATGGACGGAGCCAAAACGACGGTTGGTGTGTCCGATTAGTCGGTTTCTATGCTTTCGCGCAAAGCTTCTCGTTTCAGCTTCGATTGTAGGTATTCCGAGATCCCTGTGGATATCGTCGTTTCTAATATACCACGGTGCTTTTACAATTTCTCGAAGCACTTTATTTTGAAAAGATTGTATAATATTGGCATTTGTTTTCTTGGTGCAACCCCAAAGTTGTATACCGTAGGTCCGCACCGGCTTTAGCACTTGCTTGTATAAAAGCAGTTTGTTCTCGGTACTGAGCTGGGAATGTTTTCCAAGTAACCAGTACATTTCTCTATATTTGAGTTCAAGCTCTTTGCGTTTCATTTTCACGTGTGAATTCCATTTCAGCTTTGCGTCGAGTGTCATTCCCAGGTATTTGGCTTCGTTCGCAAAAGGTATTCTGGCCGAGTTTAGAAAAATTGGCAAGTCATTCGTTTTTTTATATGTGAAGTTCACGTGAACAGATTTAGTTTACGGGAAGAACTTGTCGTAATTTTAGTTTTAAGCCTTCATGCCACACCTTATCAAAGGCTTGTGAGACATCAAGGAATATGCTGGAACATATTTTTTGTTCTTCTAGTGCTTTTTCGATTACGTCAGTAATTCTATGAACCTGGTCAATCGTCGAATGCTTACTTCTAAACCCAAACTGATGGTCAGGGATAAGATTATTGACTTCTATAACCGGTTGTAGACGCCTTAGTAGTATCCTCTCGAAAACTTTGGATATGATTGGAAGAAGCGAAATTGGTCTGTATGATTTTATCTCATTTGGCGGTTTTCCTGGTTTTAGAACCATTATGACTTCCGCAACTTTCCATTGGCTCGGCACGTGTCTTAATCTGAGCGCAGCATTTAGAATATGGAGAAGCTTGATTAGTGCTTTTCTAGGAAGAGCTTTTAGAACTTCTCCCGTGATCAAATCATAGCCCGGGGCTTTCTTAGGTTTAAGATCCTCGATCTCATCTTTTAGTTCTCTTAGCGTTGCACTTGCGAGTGTTGAATCCTCAGATATTAGTTCAGTCCCATCGTTGTTATCGTTAACCACTTGCCCAACGTACGGTTTAAACGTTTCTTTCAGATGGGCTGCAAAAACATCCGCTTTATCTTTATCTTCCCTTGCCCATTCATTTTGATTTATTTTAATTGGCGGCGCGGGGATTTTAGGCTTTTTGGTGCCTTTTACAGCTTTCCAAAGTGAATAATTGGATTTTTTTTCGCAGTTAAGCTTTCGAGGTAAGAGTCTATCGCACGATTCTTGAAATCCTTAATAGTTGCCTTCAACAAGTTGCACAAAAAGTTAAAATGTGCTTTATGTTGCGGAGAACGATTCTGTTGCCATTTTTTACGCGCTTTCCTTTTTTGGTTGACCAATTCGCTTATTTCCGGAGGATATTGTAAGCCGTATTTGTCCGGCTTTTTCCTTGGTTTGGGCGTATTATTCCAGGAGGCGAGCTGTACAATCTCAACGAAGCGGTCAATTTCAACCTCAAGTTTATATGGTGTCGTAAGGGGAACGGTCAATTCAACATTCGATTCGATTTCGTTCCTAAAATCGTTCCAGTTAGTAGTTCTACCAGTCAATCTCGCTGGCTCTGGGTAATAGACTAGTTTTTCGCTCAATATCAAAATGACTGGCGAATGATCAGAGGACAGATCAAAACTCTCTTCAATTTTGATGTGGTTGGTAGATATACCTTTCGTAACGAAAAAATCGATTAGGTCAGGTATTTTCAAAGTATCGGTTGGCCAGTAAGTCGGTTTGCCCGTCGAGTGGAAATCACAACTGTACTCCATACCTGCCCCATAGAGCATTCTACCTTTTTGCGAGATGCATCTAGAACCCCAAAACGTATGTTTCGCATTAAACAAGTTAGTGAAATCACTTTTTTCAAGCGCGAGACGCGGTGGGCAGTAGATGGATGAGATTCTAAGAATACGTTGGTTATTCTTTACTCGAATTGTGCACAGTTGCACAGTTTCAAGCTCTATCTTTCGGTCTTCGTATTGTTCAATGCAGTCTTTAATAAACAAGGATGACCCGCCTCTCGCTTTTCCCGAAGGATGACAAGCGTGAAAATCATTATAGTCTTTTATTTTTAAATCTAATTTCTTTTCTCTTTTTTTTACGTGAGTTTCAGAAACCAAGCAAATGTCAATATCTTTTTCTCGCATGAATATTTCCAATTCGTTAAGTTTTTGCAAAAGTCCGTTTGCATTCCAAGTACATACTTTTAATACTAGTTTTTCATTCATATTCTATTTGAAGTACGCGTTTTCCTAGAATTACTTTCGAGCTTAACCAACTGATCGAGAATAATTTTATTTATTTTGCTCTGTTCTTCAAATTTCGCGAGAATAACTGAGAAAACTTGAGCAACAGGATCTGACGAAATTTCAATGCTATTTGAGTTTTCTAATGCCGCCGCAGCTTGAGCGTAAGTCTGCACTCCCGCTGTCTGATAGCCATCACTCGATGGCTTTACTAATGGTAACTTTCCGGGACCGTTTCTTTTGTGGACAGAGGTCGAGGGCTTTTCTGTCCTCACACTTACTCCCACATTTGCATGCTCTAGACCCGTTGGTTTTGGATTGCCTACAACCTCTTTAGCGGTCTTACGCTTTGGATAAGTTAGTGGTTTCGAATTCGTATTTTGGGGCTTAAGGAGCGCATCTCTCCGTTTTTGCAACTCCTTAGCAACTTCGCAGCCTCCATAATTTGCCGGGTGTTTTCCCTTACAATTAGCACAGGTTGCGGATGTTTGTTTCTTGACTCCACAGTCTTGGGAGAGGTGATTCCCGGCGCATTTCACACATCGCGGTTCTTTTTTGCAATACATTTGCGTATGATTGAATCCTTGGCAACGTTTGCACTGCGGAATTATTCTTAAGTTTCTACGCATTGGCTCGATTTTGACCACGATATTTAGTATGCTTTTAATTCTGTAGATTTCATCGATCCTATCAGACTTATCGAAGGTAAGCATAAAAAGCGGAAGTCCACGCCTTACCAGGATGTCCTTATTGATTTCTGTTTGTTGCTTCTCCTTCTTGATGATGTTAACGGCATCAAGAATTTTAAAGCCTTTGGCTTGAAGGTCGTTCATAACCTCTTCTTTAGTGCATGAGGGGTGGAGTCCCCTTGCTACGACACGGTGTGGCCTCTCTGACTTTATTTCGAAAGTATACCACTGGATCTTCTTGGTATTTAACTTTTGGGATACAGCTCGATAGTCGTCGTGATTATCGACGTTTATTTTCCATGCGTTGTTCCTCAAAGATGTAACCTTAAATGTTGATGTTATCGTCCCTTTAAGGAGGTTATGCAACATATTATATTCGGTTATTCCGACAACGTTTATTGGATGGGGTTGACGAAATTGCGATCGAAGTTGCTTTTCTTGCGGTTCTTTACGCCTTTCTTCTTTTAGGGGCTCGACTTCGGGAGAAGATCCGGCTCTCCGTTTCTTACTAGGTCTTTTCTTAGGGACCTGATTCGTTTCGCGTGCTAGCTCTTCTTCGTCAGTATGGTATTCCTGACTAGCTAAGCGTGCTGGAGTACATTCGCGTTCTTTCTGTAAATGTGTGTTCCTTAGCACCTTATTTTCTTCTTTTATTAACTCAATCTCTTTCTTAAGATCTTGATAGAGTATGTTTATTTCGTTAAGTTTGATTCGGAGTGCTTTGTTTTCCTCCTCAATACTTTTCTTTTTCGCTGGGTCCCAATTTTCGCTCGCTGGCGTTTCCGGCGGACTTCTTTTTCCGTTATTATTCGATTTTGGTGGAGGAGATCGAGATACCCTTGAGCTTTTTGAAAAAGGGTCGTTGGATTGAAATAAGCGGCTCTCCCCAGAATCCGTAGAGCCTGCCTCCGAAGAGGGTGGATTTTCCAGTAAAGCTGGACTGCCACCTGGTAAACGGAGGTTGGATTTTAGTCGCCTCTTACGACAGGCATGCCTACCTCGGGTATATTCTATCTGATAAATTCTGAAATTTTTTTCTGGAATGTTGCATGAGATAAGAACGCCATGATGATTTGAACAATTCAATTCAGAGTTAATTTGCTCCTGAATGCCAATTTCGGCATTTCATTTTTTGACACTTGATTAAATGGAAATTATCTTTGAAAAAAGTTTATGAATAACGTTTTCTGCAATTAAACCAAAATTAACCCCAATTGAGATTTAATTAAGTGTTATGAATAAGGCATTTACAGCCTTATTCATTAGATTCATTTAATCTGTTAATTATCAGTGTCTCAGCTAACTCACGCCAAATTCGAAACAGTAATTTTAATTAAAGCCCAGTATCCTGCTCGCGCTAAATTTTATCTCCCATACAAAAATGTCTACAGAGATAAAATTTAGCGAGGCAGTTTAGCAAAGCAGTATCCTCTTCCGCACGCTAAATTCTTACTTTCATATAGATGGGACACACTCAATGTCAGTCAGGTATAACAATATTGAGTGTTATACGTACAATTTTGTTATACTCGGCCAAGAAAATGTCTCCACTGATTTAGCTCGCGAAAGAATTGCCTGGTACATTAAATCGGCGATAAATTTTGACATTTTCGAAACAAAAGTATTTTTTAATTGAATATTTCTTTGAATACTTGATAATCGATATAAGTGAGTAGGAAAAAGGTGAAAAAATAACAAAAATCAAAATACATGTGGCAACCAAATTAGGATTAAAATGTGCATTCATAAAGAAATCTTGCTAGTATAACAGCTAATCAAGGAATTTAGCCAATAAGCCTAAAAGTATACCAGCATTTCATATAAAAGTATGCAATTGGTAGAAATATTTGATAAATTCTGACATTTTTCTCTGGAATGTTGTGTGCATGAGATAAGAACGCTATGATGATTTGAACAATTTAATTCAGAGTTAATTTGCTCCTGAATGCCGATTTCGGCATTTAATTTTTTGACACTTGATTAAATGGAAATTAATCTTGAAAAAAGTTTATGAATAACGTTTTCTGCAATAAAACCAAAATTAACCCTAATTCAGATTTAATTAAGTTATGAATAAGGCTGTTACATTTACAGCGGTATTAATAAAAAAGCCCTATTCGCTCTTTAATCCATCTGATAGCTAGCAGACGGATAGTGGACTTGTTCGTTTGATAACTTTTATTATTTATAAATACATCTTATATCCATATTAGCTATCCACTCTTTATCATTAAACGCACGGCAGAACTGCGTCCAAACTGTACTAAACATGGTTGTAAATCTGTCATATTCCATCAGCTGACACTATCATGCTCAGAGCATGTTATGTGATTTCGCTTGCGATTTTTAGATTCTCTCTGAAATTCTCTTTCAGCTTTTAAATTTCTCGCGTCCAATCGAACTTTTTACGTGTATTTGAAATTATTTGGATAGAAGTTGGACAAGGTTAGCTCTGTGTGTGAGTAAGTTAACCACTCTCTATACGCCGAATTTGGCGAGTTAAGTTATCCACTCGTTAAACATGTCAGTGAAAGCTAATATATGTTTATGAATAAGAATTACGAGTTATCAGATGTGATAAAGCTAATTCGCCGCTATTCGGTATTTATTAATACGGGGGTTAATCTGTTAATTATCAGTGTCTCAGCTGGGAAAACGATAAATTTAATATTTGAAATTGTGCTCTCAAATAGCGGCAAGACACAAAAACAAAAATATTATAGCAACAGTCACACCACTTACTGCCGTTTACGAATTCCAGTTCCAAGAATTAAAAGAAGAGGACACTGTACATTGTTAAAATAACCGCCGGCAAGTTCATACGGCCGAAGTGCTAAAGTACAGTGAAGTACGTAAAAGTGAAGTACGTTACAACAAAGACACACAAAGACCTGAAATAAAAAGGCAGTGACTTTAGTATTATTTATTGAGTACCTTTTTGGATTTTTTTTTATCTGTTAATGTGTATTGGGGTAAGTGATAAAGATAAGTTGTGAATTGTGGAATAGAAAGTTAATACGTAATTTATTGATAGGTGGCAGCAAGATAATCTGCAAAGTGAATTTGGCGGTCATCGACTAAGAAACTTGAAAGTCGTGACCCCCCCCTTTTTTTTTACCGGACCGCGATTTTAGTTCGGATCTAAATTTATTCCGAAGCTATAATCTGCGGAAAATTATACGAACCAACTACAAAAAAACTGAGGGCGAGTGTCGAAACTTAACCTCCCCACATAAAAAAAAAAATAATTCTTCATTGGCGTAAAGGTGACCTTGAGCACCGAAAGTCAAGATCGTCGAGTTCAGTAGTGAATATGCAGATCCTCTTTTATATATCTCCGTGTAACTTATACATAGCTACAAATACTAAACCCCACAGATTTTATTACACAGGCACTGGTGTGTGCACTCAAAAAAAAGAAAATTAATCAATTTGTCTAATGTTTAAAGACTTAAAGTCAATATAATTTCAAATCACAGTTTCATGTACCTAGTTTTAAGGTTGTCAGCATTTGCTTTTTTTTTATTTTTTTGTGCGTGGTATCAGGATTTTCATTATTGATTATTTTCCTTTATAGTTTGTGATAGGTTCCTTTCACCGGCCCCTATTTAGTTTTTTTTTGTTGCGATATTTCGCTAATCCCTAAAAGTATACCCACCTACACAGAGCTCTATTTAGGTAGGCGTAAGTAAAATTAAGAGTTCCCAGTGGAGGGCGGCGAAATTCGACCTAATTAGTAATTTAAATAATTTCCTTATTTTTGTGTAGTTTTTTTTTATATTCATTATTTTTTTTTTTTTTTTTCATTTATTTGTTATGTTGTTATTTTCTTTTGTTTATATTTGGTTAATATCCTGAATAAACTCACGCATATGATAAATATCCGTGTTTTGTTTTTTTTTGTTATATGATCTATAAAATCATATAATGGCTTATTAAGAGCGAAATTTCAGGTGTGCGGTAAGGTGATGGCAAGTCCAAGGCGATGATCTAATGTCGAAGCGGATAACTATCTCGGGGAAATCCACATGAAGGCCACCGGATTTCCAGGTGGGGTGGGAAATGGCCTCGCTACAATAACATCCGCAGCGCCTATCAGAGTGGTGGACGTCCGTCCGTTTCCGGTACAAAAGCCAAAGTAAGTACCTGTTAGTTTTTTTTTTGGCATGATATATGTTTTGTAATAGGTCGTAGAGTAGCGAGGACAAGGACCTCCCCGTCCGGCGAGCTAAGTCGTGCTAAGCAAGCATGCCGTGCTCCTCGCTCTCTGCATTCTAACCCTCTCTCTCACACGTCCCATCCTAAGGTCCAGTCCACATCCACTTTCCTGTCATTTTTCAAACTCCTAGCTCCCTCTATATCCTCCCAATTAGGCTTATTACACTGTGTTTGTTTTTCCAAATAACTTACTATGACTTAAGTCTTTATCTTTAGTGGATTCCAAAGATCACGTGCATTTCTTTCTTTGCACGGGTGTTGGAGCATGAGATAGTTACTCGACAATCATGTGTCATGTCGCAAAGTTCGATTTGAGGAGGGTTTCGACTTACAGAAAGCCGACTTAAATGTGAGAAAATTAAAATTTTGTGTCTAAGTTTTGAAACATTTGTTGTTTTATGGAAAATTCGACTTAAGGATGTTCGACTTATTGAGGTTGGACCGTATTAAGTTTTTGTAAATAAATTTGTATTTTGGACTGGTTGCCATATTTCATTATTCCTCCCCGATCACGACCTAGAATTTTTTACAAAATATATGAATCCGTCAACATAGCAATGCAGTATTTTCAGCTGCTATATAAGTAGGTGCACAAAACATGTAGGTAGATATGCATGTATTCAATTGTAAGATGCAGACGCGACTCCTATATTATGTTTTGTATTTAACTGCAAACACAAAATTATACCTGTGTTTGTTTTTCCAAATAACTTACTATGACTTAAGTCTTTATCTTTAGTGGATTCCAAAAATCACGTGCATTTCTTTCTTTGCACGGGTGTTGGAGCATGAGATAGTTACTCGACAATCATGTGTCATGTCGCAAAGTTCGATTTGAGGAGGGTTTCGACTTACAGAAAGCCGAGATGTGAATGTGAGAAAATTAAAATTTTGTGTCTAAGTTTTGAAACATTTGTTGTTTTATGGAAAATTCGACTTAAAGATGTTCGACTTATTGAAGTTGGACCGTATTAAGTTTTTGTAAATATGTAAATTGTTTTTTTTTCGATTCTTATAATATGTAGGTACTTACCTTTGTTTTCCTTTTTTCTTCCCGCAGTGCCCTTTGTTGTTTAACATAAGTACAATACACAATCAGCCTTATTGTGAGTTTCGCCCGGAAAATTCTTCCCCTGACGAAATTCTGTCCGCCCGAAATTCTAAAAGCTATTGCGAGTTTCGCCCGAACGAATGCAAACTTCAAATCGACAATGACATTTCGAACACAGACGAACACACCTAATATGTGCTTTGACAGCTTTGAAAAAATAAGGAAATGTTTAAAAATTCTTTTATTTTAAAATGAATAATAAAAATGCATAACAGAGTAGGTAACTACTGCAAGAGGAAGGGGAAGAAAATAATCAGGAACGAGTTACTCGAGGCACTTGCGAGATAAATTCAATCCTTCGAAGTTGCGCGAACCATTGAAAGAATCAATCTTTTCTTGCATATTTGTAAATAAATATTGTGCTAATTTTTTTTAGATTTCATCTATAATTTTATATTATATAAGTAATAAACCAAAAATAATGCCTACTAACGCCTTGCACTTTGCTCTTAATGGATAGCTTGGCCAACGCGAACACCGCAAGATTACTCAACACTTTTATGCAAAGTACAGGCTACCAAGTGTTGTAAAGTGAATTGATGGAACGCATGTTAAATTTCGTCGTCAGAAAATAAAGGAACATTTCTTTTACAATATATAACGAAAATGCAGTTTAAATGTTCTGCTGGTACCTAAGGCAAAATCATTTTATTACTTCCTTACATGATTTTTTACCCTAAAGTAAATAAACTTGCATGTCGCTCCTTGTCGCCTCTAAAAAAATAATGGAAAATTTAGGTGGAAAATGACACTTTATTCCGCCCGAAAAAGTGATGCCAATAAGGGGAATTTTTCGAACATCTACAATTTTTCGCCCGGAACTCATGATAAGCGAAAAGTGAAATGTCAATTCTTTCGGGTGAAATATTGTTCGGGCGAAACTCACAAGGCTGAATTTGTTTTTAATATTTAAATTAATTTTAATATTTTAATTTTTTGTTAAACATACACCGCTTTATTTATAAACTTTATACACTATTTATAATAGCTCTAAACGCAAAAATATATAGTCATGTGAAAAATAATAGGGACACATTGCTATATTTCGTGAGAATACAAAGAACAAGAATATTTTCATTCAAATTGGAGTAGTGTTTTTATTTTTAAATAGGCTTTTGTTATGTTATGAAAGCGGTATTTACTTTATCGACATCCCCAAACAATAATTTAATGTGCCGTTTCTAACCAATTTATGGCAATTGAAACAGAGTTGGGTTTTGAACAATTTTTATGCAAGTCTCCCTATTATTTTTCACATGACTGTATATTAGATTTTTGCGTTTCGAGTTATTATAGAGAGTGTATAAAGTTTATAAATAAGGCTGACAATATTTTGGTATACAATTTTTTTAAGCAAGGATAAGTCTGTTAGTCGTTAAATCCTTCCTTGTTGTTGGATGATATGTCTTCATGTTTATTTATAGTTATTGTTACAAATTTGTATCTAACAGCATTACACATTTTTGTCTAAGTCGGAGTAGGTTTCACACCCAAGTGAGAGAAGATCAGAAACTTGTTTGGAAAAGCCTGTGGTTAGATTTATTTCAGAATGCCATCGTTGAATTATCCTAATACTCGGCAAATAAAAATTTGAATCAAGCATATGTTTGTACAAAGCTGGGGACTTGTAATAAAACTAAATAACTACTGTCTTTTATAATTATTATAATATAATAATTGCGACGAATAATTCGACGCGCAAAATTTTTTTTATTATTTTATTAATACGAGTTTACGAGTTTACGACGTTGCATGAATACCCCTATTAATTTTGCAGTATACACTCAGGCGCAAGTAGCATTCATTATTTTTGATGTATCCTGCTCGCGCTTAATTTTAGCGAGCGCTTTTCTCTCCACAGCACAGATAAATGCTCGCTAAATTCCTTGTACAGGATATAGGTAGGACACACACCCATAGTTTATTGCCACATGTATTTTGATTTTTGGTATTTTTTCACTTTTTTCCTACTCACTTACATCGATTATCAAGTATTCCACGAAATAGTCAATTAAAAAATTGTTTTGTTTCGAAAATGTCAAAATTTAACGCCGATTTAATGTACCAGGCAATTCTTTCGCGAGCTAAATCAGTGGAGACATTTTCTTGGCCGAGTATAACAAAATTGTACGTAGTACGTGTGGCGATTTGGTAGCACTGCGCGAGCATCGAAGCAAGTGACAGATGGTAAGAAAAAAAGCCACATAAAGAAATTGAAAAAAGTAAGTCACATTCATTCATTCTTCGCACACAGCAGCAGCTCGGCGGTTACCATGTTTTTTTGATAGCGATAAGTAATAATTACGTTGTTGTAAAATTTCAATTCGTGTAAAGTAATGGAATAAAGATTTTGAATTTATGTGAAATAATAAAATATTGTGTTATCACGAGCATTGATTATTGATCGGCACATACGCCAAAGTGGTGACCCCGACGTGATCATAATTTTTATTTCTACACAAGCTACATTATTCTCGTCTTTTTTCTTGTAAAGAGGCATCAGTTTACCGTTACAACGGTCTGCATTGCAAACCCATTCCGTTGCACAAGAGAAAAAAAAAAAAAAAAAACGCGTTTTCTTTGTTCGAACTGTACCGTTGCTGCTGCTGTCGCCGATCCGCTCGCCGTTAATTCTTGCAACCATTTCACCGAAAATATATTTGGTGGAAAACCAATTTTTTGCCGTTGAATTCTGCCGCTGTGGTCGGCTGATGTTAATTTTATATTCAAAAAGAACAAGTTCTACTGCTGTGCCATTTGCTAGCAGCGCCGAGGGACACCGAGGGACTAATCGAGTGAATAAAATCATTCATATTTTCTACTGTGCCAATTGCTAGTAGCGCCGAGGGACACCGAGGGACTAATCATTGAATTAAATCATTCAAATTTCCTACTGTGCCAATTGCTAGTAGCGCCGAGGGACACCGAGGGACTGAAATACGCAACTAATCCCGTTTGATAACTATCGTGCCACTGCAGATAGCGCCGAGGGACTCCGAGGGACGAGACAAAGTGCTTACTAGCTTCCGTAACAATAACGAAGAACTATTTATGCAGTCAGACTCCCGCATACCTTGTGCGTCGCTCACAACCCACCTGTGTCGGTATCATTTATTCTTAATATTTATTACGTATAAATTCTACTTCATACTATTACACCTAAATTTACTTATACTTACTATATTTTTACATTTACATTCTTGCTATATATATTTATCAAATGAGTAGAGATAAGAGCCATCTTTTTGATCCATCCAGGCAATTAAGCATTATTGTTAAGCACTTGTATTAGTATTCAATAGCTAAAGGTACTACCGAACTGCTGCTTGTGTCCCGTTAATTACGTCTTTGCATTTACCGTTTTCGCCTCACATACGCTACACTTCGCACATAAAATGGAAGAAAAGCCAGAGTCGGTCGGGCCTTCTCAATCGCAACCACCACAGGCAGCTGCTAACCCGGCGCCCCAGCGCCAAGCGAACCCAGTACCCCTAACCTTACCTTCGTTTGATAACTTGAGTTTAGACTCGGTAACATATAAGCCCATAGCTTTCTGGCCTACATGTCCGGACTTATGGTTCACTGCCATGGAGGGGCAATTCGCCCTGGCAAGAAACATGTCAGATGAAAGAAAATTCTACACGGCTATTTCTTTAATGGATATGACTACCGTACAACGTGTACGCGATATAATTGCATCGCCACCAAACCAACAAAAGTTCGAAGCTCTTAAAAACGCTGTATTAAGCAGGCTAATGGATTCAGAAGATACGCGTGTGCAACAGTTGCTAAGTGGGTTGGACTTAGGTGATAAAAAGCCTAGTCAGCTTTTACGCGACATGTTCGCATTGGCTGGTTCAGAATTTTCAAGATCGCTTATCAAGAAGCTTTGGGTGCAACGCTTACCGGACGTGGTGAAAGCAATATTGGCAGGTAGCACAGAGGAACTAGAACCAATGGCTTTAACGGCCGACAAGATAATAGAAGCGACACAGAACTTTAGTCTGAGTAGTCTGCAAAATCGTCCTTGCACGTCTAGATCTAGTACTTCGTCTATGGCAGGGCCATCGAGAAGTCGTAGGGCGCAGGCTGAGGGCCCGCAAAATGCGTTGGAAGAGCGAATCGAAAGCCTTGCTGCGCAATTAAATCAAATCAGGACCGATCGAAGGCATAATCGGTCAAGGAGTCGCTCCAGAAGAGCAAATACCCCTGGGCGCACGACTACCAGTGTCTGCTGGTACCACAAACGTTTCGGCAACAAGGCCGAGCGTTGCACAAGGCCCTGTTCCTTCAACAATCAGCAGGCGGAAAACTAAAAAGTGGATCGCTCGCGGCGACACTCGATCCACTTCAGAACCTCAATTGTCGTCTTTTTGTTTTCGATCGAGCCAGCAACACGCACTACCTAGTCGACACTGGCGCAGATATATCGGTTTTACCGCTTTACCTCCCGATAAGAAGCGCAAGCCAGACAATTTTTCACTTTTCGCCGCCAATTCAACACGCGTCAATACTTACGGAAAAAAATGTGTTAAGTTAGAGCTGGGGCTCAGAAGAACCTTTCATTGGTTTTTTATAATAGCTGACGTTGAAAAACCAATTATCGGCGCTGATTTTTTGAGAACTTTTGGGTTGTTGGTAGACCTTAAAGGAAAACGTCTCATTGACCCGCTAACTTCCTTACAATCAAAAGGCCAATTAGTGCAAAGTTCGGCAACGGTTTCAGTGGTGTCTGATAATGCAGGTGATGCACGTATCCAAATTTTAATAAAAAAATACTGCGGCATTCACGCCGAGAATTCTCTAAAGCAAACCGTTTGTCACGCAGTTACACACCATATCGTAACAAGGGGGCCGCCCGTTTTTGCTAAGCCTCGCAGACTCGCGGCGGATAAACTGGCAATAGCCAAAAAAGAATTTGAGTTCCTACTCCAGCAAGGTATCTGCCGACCATCCGAAAGCAGTTGGGCTTCGCCATTGCACCTGGTCGCCAAAAAGAATGGCGAATGGAGACCATGCGGGGACTATCGAGGCCTTAACGCTGTAACGCAGCCAGACCGATACCCCATCCCGCACATTCACGATTTCGGTCAACAGTTGGGCGGTTGCACGGTATTCACGACATTGGATCTGGTAAGAGCATACCATCAAATCCCAGTGGAGGAAGCAGATATCCCCAAGACAGCAATATGCACTCCATTCGGCCTATTTGAATTCAAGCGAATGACGTTCGGTCTGAGAAATGCGGCTCAAACTTTTCAACGATTTATCAACTCCATCATGCAAGAATTTCCCTTCTGCTTCGTCTACATAGACGATCTATTAATAGCGTCCAAAACCAAAGAAGACCACTTGAAACACTTAGAGGAGGTGCTAAAAAAACTACACGAAAATGGCTTAGTGGTGAATATTACCAAAAGTGTTTTTGCTAAAACCACCGTCGATTTCCTCGGGCACACCATCAACTCGCATGGCATTCAACCCCAACAAAAAAAAATTGAGGCCATCGCGAAATACACGTTGCCAGAAACGGTGAACGATCTACGCAGATTTTTGGGAATGTTAAATTTCTACCGACGATTCATCCCAGGAGCAGCCAGTTCGCAAATCTCGTTGAACAAATATCTGGAAGGCTGCAAAAAGAAGAACGACAAGACAAAAATAGAATGGACAATGGAGACGCGAAGGGCTTTCGACCTTTGCAAAAGCGAACTCAAAGGGGCCACAATGCTGGCATTCCCAATAGCAAATGCGGAACTATCATTGGTCGTGGACGCTTCCAACATAGCAATCGGCGCGGTTGTGCAGCAAAAAACGACGCATGGCTGGCAGCCCTTAAGTTTCTTTTCGGTAAAGCTTACAGAAGCACAGCGGAAATACAGCGCATACGACAGAGAGTTACTAGCAGCTTACACTGCTATCCGTCACTTCCGTCATATGTTAGAAGGACGCACTTTCACCCTGTACACCGATCACAAACCGCTCATATTCGCTTTCCAGCAGAAGCACGATAAGGCTTCACCGCGTCAGCTGCGACACTTGGATCTGATAGCCCAATTTACTACAGACATCAAGTACTTACCGGGGGAACAGAATACAGTAGCGGACGCATTATCGAGGTTAGAGGCGATTTCCATGCCAGAGTCAATAGACTACGCTGAACTAGCTCGAAGCCAAGAAGGGGACGAGGAGTTGAAGTCGCTACTGGCAACACCGGGGACGCTAAAATTTAGAAAGTTTCCTATAAAGGGCACAAAGGAATACATCACCTGCGACGAGTCAACAGGTAAACCCCGTCCATACATACCCGCACAGTTTAGGAAAATTATATTTGATAAGGTTCATGGACTATCTCATCCCGGCATACGAACCAGCGCCAAACAAGCACGCAGCAAGTTCATATGGAAAGGCATTAACAAAGATATAAGGAATTGGGCTCAGAGCTGTATCCCTTGTCAACGGGCAAAAGTCTCACGACACGTGCAGGGCCATATAAAACATTTTGAAAACTCGGGTGACAGATTCGGTACGGTACACCTGGACATAATAGGTCCGCTGCCAACATCGGAGAACTACCGTTACTGTCTAACGCTCATCGATCGTTATACCCGTTGGCCGGAAGCAATTCCATTGAGCGACATCACTGCGGAAACGGTGGCGGAAGCCATTTGTCGCGAGTGGGTACCTCGCTTCGGTGTACCTCATACCGTAATAACGGATCAAGGCAGACAATTTGAGTCGCATCTCTTTAAAGAACTAGGTCAGACACTCGGTTTCAACAAAAACAGAACCACGGCTTATCACCCACAGTCGAACGGTATGATCGAGAGGTGGCACCGAACATTAAAAGCGGCAATTATGTGTCAGCAAAATGCTCAATGGTCGAAGTCATTACCGATGGTATTGCTTGGACTCCGCACAACTTTTCGCGAAGACCTTCAAACGTCAGCGGCGGAGTTGGTATATGGCCAGACCCTACGACTACCAAGCGATTTTTTACAGAGCACCGATAGCATCCATCAGACAGAATTCGTGGCGGATCTGAAACAACACTTCGATAACATCAGGCCAGCAACACCTCAGCATCACTCCGATAAAACACCATTTGTATTTCAAGACCTACATTCATGCGAACAAGTTTTCATTCGAGACGATACGGTACGACCATCGCTGAAGGCGCCTTACGACGGGCCATACAAGGTCATCGATCGAAACGATAAGTACTTTAAGCTAATAGTCAGAGGGAAACCGGTGAATATTAGCATCGACAGGCTCAAGCCAGCTTTTATAGAGAAAACTCCCTGCATAGCCAAACAGGATACGAGAACCGTAGAACCCCAGACAATAACAGTGTCATTCGCAGCGGACAAACCAGCTTTTATAGAAAGAACTCCATGCATAGCCAAACAGGATGCAAGAACCGTAGAACGCCAGCCACTAAAAGTTTCATTTGCAGCAGACAAACCAGCACAGGAACCAATTACCACCAGGTCCGGAAGGATTCCAAGACTACCGCATAGGTATCGTGGACCCGAATGGGCGGTCCACTAGGGGGGGGTACTGTGGCGATTTGGTAGCACTGCGCGAGCATCGAAGCAAGTGACAGATGGTAAGAAAAAAAGCCACATAAAGAAATTGAAAAAAGTAAGTCACATTCATTCATTCTTCGCACACAGCAGCAGCTCGGCGGTTACCATGTTTTTTTGATAGCGATAAGTAATAATTACGTTGTTGTAAAATTTCAATTCGTGTAAAGTAATGGAATAAAGATTTTGAATTTATGTGAAATAATAAAATATTGTGTTATCACGAGCATTGATTATTGATCGGCACATACGCCAAATACGTATAACACTCAATATTGTTATACCTGACTGACATTGAGTGTGTCCCATCTATATGAAAGTAAGAATTTAGCGAGCGGGACAGGATACTGCTTTGCTAAACTGCCTCGATAAATTTTATTTCTGTAGACATTTTTGTATGGAAGATAAAATTTAGCGCGAGCAGGATACTGGGCTTAGACTCAGGGGGCTTACTTTTTTATTGTGCATATGCACCAGCGCAGGGGTATATTTTTTATTTCTTTTCTTTTATAACTCTACCTGCGAAATAATTTAAGGAATTGGGATATAAGGAAGGGATGATCATCCAATATAAGATATGAGAATTAGGAGCATTGTGTAGTCAAAAGACGCACAAAGGAGAGGAAGTGTATAGTGAGTATAGGCTTTGTATATACATTCCTATAGTAGCGCCAAGAAATCGAATAAAAATGTTGTACCAGTATCCCACCGAAACTTTGGCGCTTCAATCGATCAATAATGAAAAATGGTTTGTGGCTTTAATTAATTTAAATGGAGCTTTAAGTTTTCATCTTAGTTTCGTCAAAACGAAAGCTATATTTAAACGAAAGTAATTGATGTGATAAACAAAACAGCAGATGCTTTTGCTGTTTGTTCCGGCCAGCGCGAGCGAAAATCTAGACTTTTTGGCAGATTTACTGTGTCGCTAGCGCTACTAACAGATACGACACTGAACCTTTTTAAAGTAGGAAATTGGAGATGTTATCACTTGTCAAAGAAAATTTGTATTTTGGACTGGTTGCCATATTTCATTATTCCTCCCCGAATTCCTTCCCTAGAATTTTTTACAAAATATATGAATCCGTCAACATAGCAATGCAGTATTTTCAGCTGCTATATAAGTAGGTGCACAAAACATGTAGGTAGATATGCATGTATTCTGTTTTGTATTTAACTGCAAACACAAAATTATACCTGTTGTTATGATCACCTAGAAGCAAGAAAAAAATGTAAAAAGTAAATGTGCAACATGGTAAATGAAATAAAAAAACTAAAATGTATTGAAAAACCTACCTTCTCTGTCGTGTTCTTGTTCCATTTGATTGGTTGTCTGTCTGTCAAACGTCAAATGTATTGCGAGCCGATGTGACTGTTTGTTATTTGTTCCCAAATTTCCCCATAACCGAAATGGGTTGAGTCCCGACTAAGCGAATTTCCGTGTATGAAGCGAACTCGAGCCCTCTATCTTCAAACCTAGAAAGGGAAAACGATAAATTTAAAATTTGAAATTGTGCTCTTAAATAGCGGCAAGACACAAAAACAAAAATATTATAGCAACAGTCACACCACTTACTGCCGTTTACGAATTCCAGTTCCAAGAATTAAAAGAAGAGGACACTGTACATTGTTAAAATAACCGCCGGCAAGTTCATACGGCCGAAGTGCTAAAGTACAGTGAAGTACGTTACAACAAAGCCACACAAAGACCTGAAATAAAAAGGCAGTGAATTTAGTATTATATATTGAGTACCTTTTTGGATTTTTTTTTATCTGTTGTGTATTGGGGTAAGTGATAAAGATAAGTTGTGAATTGTGGAATAGAAAGTTAATACGTAATTTATTGATAGGTGGCAGCAAGATAATCTGCAAAGTGAATTTGGCGGTCATCGACTTTAGTTTGTGATAGGTTCCTTTCACCGGCCCCTATTTAGTTTTGTTTTGTTGCGATATTTCGCTAATCCCTAAAAGTATACCCACCTACACAGAGCTCTATTTAGGTAGGCGTAAGTAAAATTAAGAGTTCCCAGTAACCAAAAGAAGGTTCAATATCGATACAGTGGAGGGCGGCGAAATTCGACCTAATTAGTAATTTAAATAATTTCCTTATTTTTGTGTAGTTTTTTTTATATTCATTATTTTTTTTTTTTTTTTTCATTTATTTGTTAAGCCTGAGCTACATCGAAACAAAAGTGGAAAAAAGTACAAAAAAGTAAATAAAATCATTCGTCCTACTTCATCATATAGTAGACTCTGTATATTTTCTCTCAATTTAAAATTTTGTGTGTGCCGAAAGCTTGAACATGTTCCAGCTTTCAATTTTCATAAAGTTCTTATAACCAATACAGTCAAAAAAATCGTTACGAACTTCCCGCCAGATCACGTTCAAATCACATAATTCCTATGAGTCTCAAAAGTAAAAGCTCTTAGATTTATTAGTTCAGATTTTACTCATAGATGTTTTGCAAACAGTCATGTGTTTTCGATGGAAAAAGCAATTAAAAGCTCTGAGCTTTATTTGTTTAGTTTTTGCTCATAGATGTCACGTAAATATGCGTGTGTTTTCGATGAGTTTCGCTATTTTCACTTTTTTGTACTTTTTTCCACTTTTGTTTGGATGTAGTTCAGGCTTTATGTTGTTATTTTCTTTTGTTTATATTTGGTTAATATCCTGAATAAACTCACGCATATGATAAATATCCGTGTTTTGGTTTTTTTTGTTATATGATCTATAAAATCATATAATGGCTTATTAAGAGCGAAATTTCAGGTGTGCGGTAAGGTGATGGCAAGTCCAAGGCGATGATCTAATGTCGAAGCGGATAACTATTTCGGGGAAATCCACATGAAGGCCACCGGATTTCCAGGTGGGGTGGGAAATGGCCTCGCTACAATAACATCCGCAGCGCCTATCAGAGTGGTGGACGTCCGTCCGTTTCCGGTACAAAAGCCAAAGTAAGTACCTGTTAGTTTTTTTTTGGCATGATATATGTTTTGTAATAGGTCGTAGAGTAGCGAGGACAAGGACCTCCCCGTCCGGCGAGCTAAGTCGTGCTAAGCAAGCATGCCGTGCTCCTCGCTCTCTGCATTCTAACCCTCTCTCACACGTCCCATCCTAAGGTCCAGTCCACATCCACTTTCCTGTCATTTTTCAAACTCCTAGCTCCCTCTATATCCTCCCAATTAGGCTTATTACACTGTGTTTGTTTTTCCAAATAACTTACTATGACTTAAGTCTTTATCTTTAGTGGATTCCAAAGATCACGTGCATTTCTTTCTTTGCACGGGTGTTGGAGCATGAGATAGTTACTCGACAATCATGTGTCATGTCGCAAAGTTCGATTTGAGGAGGGTTTCGACTTACAGAAAGCCGAGATGTGAATGTGAGAAAATTAAAATTTTGTGTCTAAGTTTTGAAACATTTGTTGTTTTATGGAAAATTCGACTTATTGAGGTTGGACCGTATTAAGTTTTTGTAAATATGTAAATTGTTTTTTTTTTCGATTCTTATAATATGTAGGTACTTACCTTTGTTTTCCTTTTTTCTTCCCGCAGTGCCCTTTGTTGTTTAACATAAGTACAATACACAATCAGCCTTATTGTGAGTTTCGCCCGGAAAATTCTTCCCCTGACGAAATTCTGTCCGCCCGAAATTCTAAAAGCTATTGCGAGTTTCGCCCGAACGAATGCAAACTTCAAATCGACAATGACATTTCGAACACAGACGAACACACCTAATATGTGCTTTGACAGCTTTGAAAAAATAAGGAAATGTTTAAAGATTCTTTTATTTTAAAATGAATAATAAAAATGCATAACAGAGTAGGTAACTACTGCAAGAGGAAGGGGAAGAAAATAATCAGGAACGAGTTACTCGAGGCACTTGCGAGATAAATTCAATCCTTTGAAGTTGCGCGAACCATTGAAAGAATCAATCCTTTCTTGCATATTTGTAAATAAATATTGTGCTCATTTTTTTTTAGATTTCATCTATAATTTTATATTATATAAGTAATAAACCAACAATAATGCCTACTAACGCCTTGCACTTTGCTCTTAATGGATAGCTTGGCCAACGCGAACACCGCAAGATTACTCAACACTTTTATGCAAAGTACAGGCTACCAAGTGTTGTAAAGTGAATTGATGGAACGCATGCTAAATTTCGTCGTCAGAAAATAAAGGAACATTTCTTTTACAATATATAACGAAAATGCAGTTTAAATGTTCTACTGGTACCTAAGGCAAAATCATTTTATTACTTCCTTAAATGATTTTTTACCCTAAAGTAAATAAACTTGCATGTCGCTCCTTGTTGTTCTCCTGTTTCGCCTCTAAAAAAATAATGGAAAATTTAGGTGGAAAATGACACTTTATTCCGCCCGAAAAAGTGATGCCAATAAGGGGAATTTTTCGAACATCTACAATTTTTCGCCCGGAACTCATGATAAGCGAAAAGTGAAATGTCAATTTTTTCGGGTGAAATATTGTTCGGGCGAAACTCACAAGGCTGAATTTGTTTTTAATATTTAAATTAATTTTAATATTTTAATTTTTTGTTAAACATACACCGGTTTATTTATAAACTTTATACACTATTTATAATAGCTCTAAACGCAAAAATATATAGTCATGTGAAAAATAATAGGGACACATTGCTATATTTCGTGAGAATACAAAGAACAAGAATATTTTCATTCAAATTGGAGTAGTGTTTTTATTTTTAAATAGGCTTTTGTTATGTTATGAAAGCGGTATTTACTTTATCGACATCCCCAAAAAATAATTTAATGTGCCGTTTCTAACCAATTTATGGCAATTGAAACAGAGTTGGGTTTTGAACAATTTTTATGCAAGTCTCCCTATTATTTTTCACATGACTGTATATTATATTTTTGCGTTTCGAGTTATTATAGAGAGTGTATAAAGTTTATAAATAAGGCTGACAATATTTTGGTATACAATTTTTTTTAAGCAAGGATAAGTCTGTTAGTCGTTAAATCCTTCCTTGTTGTTGGATGATATGTCTTCATGTTTATTTATAGTTATTGTTACAAATTTGTATCTAACAGCATTACACATTTTTGTCTAAGTCGGAGTAGGTTTCACACCCAAGTGAGAGAAGATCAGAAACTTGTTTGGAAAAGCCTGTGGTTAGATTCATTTCAGAATGCCATCGTTGAATTATCCTAATACTCGGCAAATAAAAATTTGAATCAAGCATATGTTTGTACAAAGCTGGGGACTTGTAATAAAACTTTAAATAACTACTGTCTTTTATAATTATTATAATATAATAATTGCGACGAATAATTCGACGCGCAAAATTTTTTTTGTAATTCTTGGGCTGTGTGTGTTGCTGCAACCATTCTTTTTATTTGCATGTACATACATGTACAACAAGGCTGCGAGACGACGCTCGGTTTGTTTCGAGAGAATTCCCTTCCATTCATATTGAAGGGAACAAAGGGAAAATTATTTCGTCAATATTAATTTTGCAGTATACACTCAGGCGCAAGTAGCATTCATTATTTTTGATGTATCCTGCTCGCGCTTAATTTTAGCGAGCGCTTTTCTCACAGCACAGATAAATGCTCGCTAAATTCGTTGTACAGGATATAGATAGGACACACACCCATAGTTTATTGCCACATGTATTTTGATTTTTGTTATTTTTTCACTTTTTTCCTACTCACTTACATCGATTATCAAGTATTCCACGAAATAGTCAATTAAAAAATTGTTTTGTTTCGAAAATGTCAAAATTTATCGCCGATTTAATGTACCAGGCAATTCTTTCGCGAGCTAAATCAGTGGAGACATTTTCTAGGCCGAGTATAACAAAATTGTACGTGGTACGTATAACACTCAATATTGTTATACCTGACTGACATTGAGTGTGTCCCATCTATATGAAAGTGAGAATTTAGCGTGCGGAACAGGATACTGCTTTGCTAAACTGCCTCGCTAAATTTTATCTCTGTAGACATTTTTGTATGGGAGATAAAATTTAGCGCGAGCAGGATACTGGGCTTAACTGGTAGTTTAGACATTTTTCAAAAATTCTCAAAACAGGCAATGCATACATCAAATAACCAAATTCCGAGGCTAAAACTGTCGTAAATGACAAAGATTACTTTTTTTTGTATAGGAGGTGCCATGCTCCTAATCTAGCTCCCTTTGTACAGTCCTGGCTTTAATAAATATATACCATAAGACCTTCTCACTGGGTATTTTAGGTATTTGCTCTGTGCTTGAGTGCAAATTTAATTGGTGAAAAACAAAAAGAAGCATTAAAATCAGCTCCATAACTCTCTTAAGAAAAAAAATGTTTTAAGGCTACGAATCTTCATCTTTAAACGATAAAACCCAATTAATCGAAAAACAGAGACTTTGGGCGTATTTTTTTGAGAATCTATAGCTAGCTTACTTTTACATGCAAAACTTTTATACTCACTTTTGGTTTCGTTATACGCAATTCTGGTTTTACAGGCAAAATTGTTATACTCACTTTTGGTTTTGTTATACTCACTTCCCAAAAAAATACGCCTTTAATTGACTTCATAACAATTATTGAAAATGAAATGGGTAGGTAAATTGACATTATATTATTTATGCTTAGTACCTTATGCACTTTCTTTGGTAGGATTTCGAGTCTGGAGCTTATAGATGGTCTTTCAAGGAAGTGAGTATAACCATCAAGGAAGGAATATTTGGTCTGTATTTGAGTGCAAATATAATTAATAAAATACAAAAAGAAACATTAGAAACAGCCCCATAACTTTTCTAAGAAAAAAAAATGTTTTAAGGCAGAGAATCTTTATCTTTCAACGATAAGACCCAATTAATAGAAAAATAAAGACTTCATAGGCTGCATTTTGTGAAAGATGACGTCGTAAATATTATTGAATATGAAATAGCTAGGTAGGTAAAATGGCATTATAAATGCGGTTGCATTTATGCTTAGTAATGCACTTTGTTTGGTAGGATTTCGAGTCTGCTGCTAATGGGTGGTGGTTGGGTGTGTATGAAGTTGTTGCAACTTTTTCATACACATCAATTGTGCTTATTTTACCTCCGCGTGGTAACCACCGGGTACTGGTCTCGCCCATCCAGGCTTGGCTTGCTAAACTTATAAGCGCGAGTGTTGAACACGAAGAAAATAGCAACACTATAATGCTTTGTCGGAACTGACTGTCTGCTCGAGTCTCAGAAGTCTAACATGAGCCCCTCAGAAAGAGGACGTACGGCGGAAGAATTCACGCGATTGAATCAACGGTTACGTCAACAGTTGGCATGCCAGATACTTTAATGAGCTCCTTCGACATATTTGGAGCTGAGGTCATTAAGGATTTTTTCAATTCTAGTCAGGGTATTGAAATAGAGATGGTAGCGGAAGAGCCCTTAATGGGTCGACGGCAGCACTCAAATCCCCGAAGCGGATTACTGACTCCGGAATATTCGGCCCCTTTCGTCCAAGGGGTCACAGAAAGGGCCTGGCCCTCCAGGTTAGGAGTTGTGCGTGGGGTTAACTACCCAACCACGGAAATCACCACCAGTTACGAAGCCACCAAAAGCCTCGGATATGGATGGATTTACTGTTGACGACCCTGCAAAACGAAAAAAGGACAATGACTTTCGGATCTGCACGTGGAATGTTCGAACCCTGAACAGACCGCGTGCAGCCGAACAATTAGCGGAGGCCCTAGACTGCTACAAGGCAGATATCACCGCCATCCAGGAAGTGCGGTGGGATGGGCCCGGCAAAAGAAGGATGAAAAACTGTGACATCTACTACGGTGATTGCTACAGAGAACAGAAGCAGCGTCTATTCGGATGCGGATTCGTTGTAAGCGGCAGACTTAGGGAAGAAGTCTTGAGCTTTCGACACGTTAGTGAGCGCCTTACAACTATCCGCATCAAGGCTAAATTCGCCAACATCAGCCTGATATACGCTCACGCCCCCACAGAAGGTGCTGAGGACATGGAAAAACCATTTCTACAGACTGCTAAACGGCGAAGACGACACAAATTCCGCTGTCAGGCAGAATGAACCATTCAACCTGGGCGATGAAAGCCAAGACTTCCGTCCACCTGACCAAAATGAGGTAAGGATAGCAATATCCAAGCTGAAGTCCAACAAAGCTGCAGGACCGGACGGTTTATCGGCCGAGCTTTTTAAGGCAGCAGGGGATGACTTGGTAGAGAGCATACACCAACTCGTTTCTAAAATTTGGTCAGAGGAAAGTATGCCTGATGAATGGAGCCTCAGCATTGTTTGCCCGATCCATAAGAAAGGAGACCCTCTAAACTGCGCCAACTATAGAGGCATCAGTCTCCTTAACATCGCTTACAAAATTCTGTCTGCTGTACTGTGTGAACGCCTGAAACCATTTGCCAACGCCCATAACGAAAATATAGCAGCTGCAACGGCGGGATCATCAAAGGATTCCAAAGACGTATATTCAGATTCGCTACAACTTACTCGAATTGCTGTCAAGATTCCACCTTTTTGGCACGAGAAACCCGAGATATGGTTCTCGCAAGTAGAAGCGCAGTTCCAAATCACCGGCACACGCAGCGATTCAACGAAGTTCAACACTGTGGCATGCGCTCTGGAATCGAATGTCCTCGCGCAGGTTTCAGAAGCCATCCTTTCTCCACCAGATGAAGGAAAATTCGACAACTTAAAAAAACTTCTTCTTGAACGATTCGGAGACAGCGAGCAGCGTAAAATGAAAAAATTACTGTCCGAAGTGGAACTGGGTGATAAGCGACCGACCCAACTGCTTAACGAGCTTCAGAGTCTTGGAGGCGTCAAATTGGAAGAGGAATTTCTGAAGACACTATGGTTACAGAGACTTCCGATTTCAGTACGTGGTATACTTTCGGTGTCCAGCGAGCGTTTGTCGGGGCTAGCAGTTCTGGCCGACAAGATAATGGAAGTTGGAGACTACACCACAATCGCATCAGCTTCCCACTCCACTTCGCTACAAGGCACTTCGTTACAAATCCTTTAAAAGCCAGAGGTCCCGTCCAACGATATTGCTTCTCTGCAACTACAGGTAATGCAACTTAGTGCAAAGGTTGACCGACTTCTAGTTCTAGAGCAAAATTCATCGCATGGCAGACCAAGATCCAGGCAACGTTCAAATTCCTACAGCAACAATCGACATCGCTCATCTAGCAACACTGGCATATGTCGTTTCCATCGAAAATTCGGTAAAAATGCTCGGAACTGCAGATTTCCGTGTTCTTTTACCAACGACACGGAATCAAAAAACTAGAGGAGCTGTTGATCGAGTCAGTTCCTGTCACACTCGATCAACATAATATAAATCGGTTAACGGTAAGAGACGAACAGACTAAACACACATTTTTGATTGACACAGGCGCTGACATTTCCGTGATGCCACCAAAATTCAACGAACGTTTCCACAAATCGACAGCCTCTCACCTATTTGCTGCAAACGGAACTCCTATAAAAACATATGGCGAAAGGCGTATTCATTTAAACTTGGGTCTTCGCAGATCATTTGTGTGGGACTTCGTGATTGCAGATGCCAAAACACCAATCATTGGCTCCGATTTTATTCAGCACTATGGTCTCTTAATTGATGTCAAGGGGAATAAACTGATAGATCGAGAAACTAAGTTGGAATCTCTTGGCATTAAGTCATCATCAGGTACGTTTTGTGTGAAAACATTCAATGTTAACGATCCTTTCGCACATCTCTTAGCAGACTTCAAGGATATCACAATACTTAACCCTACACAAAACCCTTGTCAAGTTTCGGTTGCTCATCACATTGAAACTAAAGGACCACCAGTTTTCGCTAAGCCAAGACGTCTATCAGCAGATAAATTGCAAGCAGCACGGGACGAATTTCGTTATCTGATGGCTAAAGGTATTTGTACACCGTCAAGCAGCAATTGGTCGAGCCCGTTGCATATGGTTCGTAAATCAAATGGTGAATGGCGTCCATGCGGGGACTATAGGGCACTAAACGCACAAACTATCCCTGATAGATACCCCATACCATTTATACAAGATTTTTCCACCATACTGCACAAGAAAACTATCTTTTTAACAATTGACCTAAAACGAGCGTACCATCAAATACCGATTCATCCCGAGGATGTGCCGAAGACTGCCATAACAACCCCATTCGGACTATACGAATTCCGATTTATGACATTCGGTTTACGAAATGCTGCCCAAACGTTTCAAAGGTACATGCACGAAGTCCTGCGTGACTTAGATTTCGCCTTTCCATACCTGGACGATATTTTCATCGCTTCGGAAGATATAAAGCAACATGAACAACATTTGCGACAAGTATTTCAACGTTTGCGAACTCACGGGTTGGTCATCAATCCGTCGAAGTGCCACCTGGGAAAAGAAGAAATTATCTTTGTTGGCCATTCAGTTTCTGCAAAAGGCATAAAACCGACGAAAGAAAAAGTTACGGCAATTAGTAGCTGTCCCCAACCTCGAACGGTAAAGGAATTAAAGCGATTTCTTGCCACGCTGAATTTCTACCGCCGATTCCTTCCAAAGGCGGTGGAGACACAAATGGTACTACAGGATCTTGTCGGCAAGCGGAATATAAAAAACGACTTGACTCCAGTCAGTTGGGATTCGATGTCTACTGAGGCTTTCGTGCGCTGTAAAGAGGAACTGGTCAATGCAACTGTCCTGGCTCACCCATCAACAGATGCAAAGCTGTCACTGAGCGTAGATGCGTCCGACAAAGCCATAGGCGCCGTTCTTCATCAAATTATTGACGGTCAGCACCAGCCACTTGGGTTTTTTAGTAGGCGTTTAACACCAACACAGCAGCGTTACAGCACGTATGACAGGGAACTGTTGTCTATGTACGAGGGTGTTAAATATTTCCGCCACACCTTAGAAGGACGAGATTTTTACATCCTAACCGACCACAAGCCCTTAACGTTTGCGTATCAGCAGCGCCTGGACAAAGCTAGTCCCCGACAGGTACGGCAGTTGGATTTCGTTTCGCAATTCTCCACGGACATCCGATTTATCGCTGGAGTGGAGAACGACGTTGCAGATATGTTGTCCAGGTTGGATGCCATATCCCTGCCGACACTTAATTATGAGGATCTCGCAGTTGCACAACGAGACGACGATGAATTAAAAGCCGTATTGGATTCAGGTAAATCTCCTGCTAACTCTTTACTAATGAAGTCATTTAGTATTCCACAGAGTGGCACACCTATCTTCTGCGATGTATCGACAAACAAGATTCGACCTTGGGTGCCCAAATCATTTCGCCAAAGGGTTGTCTCAAACCATCACGAGATGTCACATCCTGGAGTGCGAGCAACTATCAAACTGATCGCTGAGCGATATATTTGGCCCGGAATGCGAATGGACGTTTCAAAATTCGTGCAACAATGTGTGACTTGCCAAAGATGCAAAACCCAGCGCCACAATCAAACACCATTATCATCATATAGTGAACTACCAAATCGTTTTGAACATGTAAACATTGACATCGTTGGACCACTACCACCCTCGAAAGGATATCAATATCTGCTCACTTGTATTGATCGATGTACGAGATGGCCGGAGGCTTTTCCAATCGAAAATATTACGGCAGAAACTATTGTGTCTTCGTTTATGAGCGGATGGGTTGCACGTTACGGTGTTCCAGGAAAAGTCACAACTGATCTTGGTAGGCAATTTGTGTCAACTGCCTTTAAAGAGCTCGCGGATACATTAGGTTTCATCCACACCAAGACAACACCGTATCACCCCCAGTCCAATGGCATTATTGAAAGATGGCATCGGACACTTAAAGCTGCCCTTAAAAGTCATTTAACAATGAATTGGATGGACGTTCTGCCAGTTATTATGCTTGGGTTAAGATCATCGTTTAAACCCGACATAAAAGCAACTCCAGCAGATCTAGTCTTCGGTACCACCTTGCGACTACCTGGACAGTTTTTCATGCCAAACACAAGACAGAAATGTGACCACGAATTGCTGAGGGAATTACGTTACACTATGCATAAGCTGACTCCAATGCCTACTTCGTTTCACGGTGCACACACAGTTTTTGTACAACCTGAACTTAAAAATTGCACTCATGTTTTCGTTCGAAACGATTCGGTAAGAACACCACTGCAGCCAACTTTTGATGGACCGTTTGAGGTAGTTAGCAGGAAAGAAAAGTACTTCACCATCAAAATCAAACAACGTACTACCAACATTTCTATCGACCGTCTAAAAACTGCGTTTTTAGCCGCAGAACCCGAAGAGTTGCAGAATCAGGCCAGTCAAGAGTCAGAAGCCAGCGACGAAGTAGTTCGCGACAATCAACAAAGAGAAGCAACCAGATCGGGACGCAGAGTCCATCTACCTTCTCGCTATCGTTGAGGTGCTCCACTAAGGGGGGAGTACTGTGGCGACCCTGTCCATTGAACATCTCTGTTATTCAATTCGTACTTCGTACAATCAGGTTTTCTCATCGCTATTCTATTCTGCCATCTGCCATCTTGCTGTGCGCATCTATGTATTTTCATTGTCATATCTTTTGGTTTTTAATAAAGTATAATAATTGTTTTAGTTATATTAACTGTGGACTTTCGCGTATAATATAATAGTATCTACTCAGCTGTATTGTATATTAGCAATTCCACAGACCCTATCAGTGCGGTTTTAGGCCCGGTAAGTCCACAACCGACCAAATATTCACACTACGGCAGATCCTGGAGAAAACCCAAGAAGTCCAAATCGATACTCATCACCTATTTATCGATTTTAAAGCCGCATATGACAGCATTTATAGAGACGAGCTATACAGAGCCATGTCTAGTTTTGGCATCCCTGCCAAACTTGTCAGATTGTGCAGAATGACGATGGAGAACGCTCGCTGCTCCGTAAAGGTCGGAAACAATCTCACCGAGACCTTTGATGTCAAAAAAGGATTTAGACAAGGTGATGCGATGTCATGTGACTTTCTCAACATCATTCTTGAGAAAATTGTGCGAAACTCGCAAGCCAACAACAGGGGCACAATTTTCCAGAAGTCCGTTCAACTACTTGCATACGCTGACGACATCGACATCATTGGCAGAACACAGCGAGCTGTCAAAGGTGCGTTGTCAAAAGCGGATGAAAATCTCCTTGGGCGCTTCGATTCCAACCCGGAGGGACAACGCAGTAGAGGAAGACCTCGCCTTAGGTGGCGCGCACAAGTGGAAGGGGACCTCAACCAACTTGGAGTGCGCAACTGGAGGCAGTTAGCCAAAGATCGTGCTAACTGGAGAGGCGTGTTGGTTGAGGCCCAGGTCCACCCCGGACTGTAGCGCCATCTAAGAAAGTAAGTGCTAATGGGTGGTCTTTTAAAGCCATCTAAAGCTACGATGATAGACATTTAACGAAACTATATGAACCACTTAATAGATTTAACTGCAATATCCGTATCAAAAACAATCTTCTTCCGCTCGCGAATGTACTTTTGCAGTCGATTCCTTTATCGCCAAATAGTGAACAAAAAAATACAAGAAAACGAAAATATAATAAATAATTAACTAAACTAACTACTGTAATAGGTAACTGGAAGCTAGGGGTTTGGAAAGTGACAGTTGGAGCTGAATGTTAGGATGTGGGCAGGATAGTGGATATGAGTGGGACAGAGAAGGGAAAAGAATGTCGAGTGCGAGGGACGTGGCATGCTTGTTCTTAGCTAGCCCTCCGCACCCCTGAAAATTCCTTTAAATATTCATCGCTCTCTTACGAGCTCAAACAAAACAGGAAGATTTCGACCATTTGGCGTAAGAGGCGTTTATTAAAATCATTATATATTAAAAGGTTAATTTTAAAATAAAATAAATAGAAATCAGCAAAAGAAAGACTAACTACAAATTTAACAATTTTAACAAACACATATTTCTCTACGTTAGAATTTAAAATAAGTTTGGTTTCCCTTCCCGAACAAAAAAAAAACTCTCCGCTTTTTTCCCCCTTAACCCAGCATCTATTTCAAACTAATCGGTTATCCTGCCTAGAGTGAGCTCAATTTAGGTGGTTTTGATTAAAAATTTTGCACGCGAAACAAAAGAAAAACGGATAAGAAACGAAACTTTTACAAACTAAAAAATTACATTAATAAGAAACTAAACGCTTTTACGCCATTCAACATAAAAAAAACTTTATCTGCTTCCACTTGTGTTAGCACCTCGATTTAGATTTAAATTACGATTTTTTTTGAAGCAACAATGGCTTATAACCAGGGCTATTTTATATAGAGATGGCGGCGATAGCGGTTTCAAACTGTACTATGTACGTATATATTGAATTTGATTTTAAATTTATCATTTCCTATTTAGCTTTCAGGTTTACTTCAGCACTTTTATGAGACTCTAGCGTATGGATTAATCTGAGTGCAGATTTGAAGTTCTGGGGCGGCCGTTAAAAGTTACTGTGGGCGTCAGAAGGGCATCCAGGCTCAAGGTCCATGGATCCCGTCTTTATTGTAAATGCCCACAGTTCACTTCTTATTTCCACAGCACAGCACAACTGCTTTTAAGCTCCGTGTCTACCCCGAATACACGTTGACAAAATTTATTAATTTTAAATTTAACATATAAAATAAGGAAGATTCAACGACTTTCTTTAGATTACTTTGATTTATTGTTTTATTTTTTCACACACGTTTTAAAATTATTAAAAATGGTCGCCTCTCCTCATCACCATGAAAATTCCAACATGGACGTCTCCTCGTTTTTTCTTTTTCAGCTCGTTTCCGCTGTCACTCGTGTACCTCTAGATGGCGTACCTTTCGTTGGAAGGCTAGTGTATGTGTTCAAACAATGATTAACAAGTATTACAAATTATTACATTACAACTCGGCTAATCTGACTTTTGATCGACCTCGATCACTCTTCGTGTACCTTCCCGCAGTCAGCCACCATAGCACCCGACCCCCCCATCGGTGTTACCCATCAGCTGACAATTGTCAACATCTCTATGACATATCGGTCATTTGGCAATACTTTAAATATGACATATGGTCCGCGATATTTCTGGAGAAACTTCCTATTTATCCCTACTGTAGTGTCAATGTGTCTCACCACCACAATATCACCGACTGAATACGTCTTAGCCGGCGTACTGTGCTTCAAGAAGTATTTTTCATTGTACTCCTGTGACTTCCTAATAGCATTTGATGCCTGTGTTCGAATCTTATCAAAGTCACGTTCTGTTCCGCAATTAAACCGGTCATCCAGATGCTCAGTAAGCTCATCGACTACTTTACCGCGCTGTTCCACCCCAAAGAGCAGTTTACTAGGTGATTCCTTCGTAGAGCTATGAGTAGTGTTGTTGATGGCGTATTCAACTTCAGACAACCTATTTGACCAGTCTGCGTGGTTCACTGGTTCACTTATTTTGCTTAGCATGGCTTTACCTGGCCGTTAGCTTGTGGAGATGACACAGCCACATTGACATGATCAATGTTATATTTTAGCAAATAATTGGTGAATTCTAAAGAAGTAAAGCAGGTGCCACGGTCAGTAATAATGCGCCTTGGTCGGCTGTAATAGCTGAAATATTTTTCCAAAGATGCACAAACCTCTTTAGTGCTTGTCGAATTGACTGGATATAAACGCACAAACTTTGTAAAGGCATCTATAGCAACCAAAATATGCTTTCGCTTGGACGTCAGAGCCGGTAATGGCCCGAAATGGTCCAGGTGGATTGTGTCGAATGGAATTGGATTTTTAGGAATGCTATACATATGGTGGTCATTTATTCGAGCCGGCGCAGAGTACAAGATGCACTTAATGCAATTTTTAATAAAGTGATCAACTTTGTCTCTCATACCCGGGAACCAATAATTCTTACGTATTTGATTGTAGCATTTATCAATACCCATGTGGCCAATTTTTTCATGCACTAACCTTATAACATTTTCTTCCATTTCAGTCGGCACATAGAGCAACAAGCAATTCGGGCTTGTCTTGCGAAAAACAAGACCGTCTAGCAGTTCATAGTGTTCCATTGTTTGATCCTCAAGTTCTGTTCGCAATTTTCTGACTTTCATATCCCGGTTCTGTGCCACTTGAATGTAAAAATCGACCTCATCACCATTGATAGCCGCAACTATATGACACCGACTCAATGCGTCTACATGGCCCATTGATGTACGGCTTCGGTGTTGAATAGAATAATTATAATTTTCAAGCTCTAAGGCCCACCTAGCAATTCTAGAATTAACTTGCTTTTTATTCAAAGTCAGTGTTAGGGAGTTGCAGTCGGTAATTATTTTGAAGGGTATACCTTCCAAATACACCCGAAACCGTCTCAGTGAATATATAATGGCCAGGGTTTCAAGCTCAAAGCTATGATATTTTGCCTCTGCGGAAGTTGTTGTTTTCGAGAAATATGCAATCGGGTGAAACTTTCCATCACCCTGACGCTGCATGAGAGCTGAACCAAATCCATGGCTACTGGCGTCACAGTGTAATTCAGTTTCTTTTTTTGGGATTATAAATTGCTAAGACTGGAGCAGACACTAGTTTATTCTGTAACTCCTTAAATGCTAGCAAGCACTCATCAGTAAAATAATATCTAACTTCCTTACGCAACAGATCTAGTAGGGGTTTGGCTATTTTCGAAAAGGATGGTACAAAACGGCGGAAGTAGGAAAATAAACCGATACACGAATGTAACTCTTTCTGATTTTGAGGTATTGGGTACTGTTATATATATAGACTATAGACTTAATATGAGCATTTGTTGGTCGAATACCAGAATCACTGACCAGATAACCCAAGTATTCGAGTTCATCATATCCAAATTTGCACTTGGTCCACCTTGGCTCAAGTCCCTTTTCATACAGTCGTCGCAAAACCTCACTAACTATTTCTAAGTGCGATTCGAAGTCAGCTGTAGCTATAGAAATGTCATCCAGATATATTATTATTTTCCCTGCCTCAATCAAATCTTGAAATATCTGATGCACAAAGCGCTGAAAATTAGCCGGGGCATTTTTTAAACCGAACGGCATTTGTAAATACTCATATTGTCCGTCTGGTGTCACAAAGGAGGTATATTGTATTGAGTCATCCTCCATGGCCACCTGGTTAAAACCGTCTTTCAGGTCAATCAACGTGAACCAGCGTTTTCCTTCCATGTACTCAATACAATCTTCTATCAAAGGAAGAGGGAAATTATCACGAATCGTCTTTTTGTTCAAGGCACGATAATCTATGCACAAACGTATGTCACCCGTTTTTTTTTTCGTTAACACAACCGCCGATGCGTAGGGCGATTTACTGTACCGGATTATCTTTCTTTGCAACAAGTCATGAATTTGTTTTCGCACCTCAGATCGCTCGTATACTGACAGTGGTCTAGGCGAACAATGAAATGTTTTGTAAAAAATCTCGTCCCAAGATCAGTGGCAGTGTTATTAATTTATCTGGAAGAACCAAGACAGGTATTTTATTAACTTTATTTCGGAATCTAATATAACTTTCTATAATACCATATGCATAGATCTTGTTTCGTCCAATTCCGGAAAACTTTGTTGGTTTTAGTATATCCGGTATGTGGATACTGCTTGGAACGGTGGAACGTCGGATGATACTAATCGCGCTACCAGTATCGAAAAGGGAAAAAACATTCATAGGTTCGGTGCATTGATCTTGTTCATAAGGAAAGGCAACACTTACCATCTGCATGGCGCTTATTGCTCCAGCCATTTCATCTTCACTATCCTGATCATCAAGTATACGAGTGACAGCGGCAACAATTCTCTGGTGTTTCCTTTGTGCTTTCGGGCAGTTGTAGTGCAAATGACCAACTTCGCCACAGTTGAAACATGCGTTAGCTGGTCTCGGTGGTTTGGGACAATTGCTCTTATAGTGGCCAAACTGACTGCAATTATAACATCTCACTTCGGAAAGGTTAACTTGTTTGACAGCGGCGTGTGTCTTCGGCTTACTGTTGACGGCGGTTGTTTTGACAGAAATCTGTTTGGACTGGAACATTGTTGACCGTTTCTGTTCGTAGCGGTCGAGTCTTGACAACAGTTCAGCGAATGATTTGCAGTCGTTTAAAAGGGTTATGTTTGCGCTTTCGTCGTTGAATCCATCAATGATGAAGGTTAGCAGCTCAGCCTCGGGAACATCAATTTTTGCAGCTTTTGACTTCATTGCTATGACAAATTCCAAGCAAGACTCTCCAGGCTGAATTTTGCGGTTTTCCAACTGGCGATATATATCGCGGTATGTGACCTGTCGACTAAATGTCTCAATTAGAGTAGTCTTGAGTTGCTGGTAATTTACAACACCCAGTGTATTGAGAAAATCTTTTGCTGTCTCCTTCAGCAATCGCCGCACACCTAGACACATTTCGTCTGACGTAAAAGAGCGTGTTGCAGTGTACTGCTCGTATTCATGGAACCACTTTCGGATGTCGTAGTGGTTTTTTCCGGTAAACACGTTTAATGCGTTCTCCAGATGGTCAAAATTTACCGCACGATGAGCTCGGCTATCACCAGTGGTATGTGCATCCGACTGCATTGCACGTAGTTGCTGTTGCAAAAGTGCCACCTCATGCTGCATCCTTAACACTTTCAGCTGATGCTCCAATTGGACTTCCACATTGGGACTTACGGCTGCGGCAGAGCGTCCAGTGTTATTGGCTTCGTAAGGAATTTCTGCGGCCACGTCTACATCAGCAGAGTCTTCGGTGTTGTTGGCCTCGTTTGTTGCTGTGTCACGATTTGTCCGGCCAATTAGGTCTTCGTAAAGAGGTCGTAGCTGACTGAGTGTGGCTGTTGATGGAAGTGCCACCTCGGCAGCGTTCAACGCTTCCACCATTGACTGCCTCGTTATTCTTTGGCTGACCATTGTTTTTTTTTTTAGGAAATGTTTCTTTCTTACTTTTATTTTGTTTATCAATTTTCGGGCAGACCCCACATCTGAGTTAAAATAAGGAAGATTCAACGACTTTCTTTAGATTACTTTGATTTATTGTTTTATTTTTTCACACACGTTATAAAATTATTAAAAATGGTCGCCTCTCCTCATCACCACGAAAATTCCAACATGGACGTCTCCTCGTTTTTTCTTTTTCAGCTCGTTTCCGCTGTCACTCGTGTACCTCTAGATGGCGTACCTTTCGTTGGAAGGCTAGTGGATGTGTTGCGGAGAGCCAGCTGAACGCGCCCATTTAACTACGAAAACTTAATATTGCTGCTGAATCCACCCAGTCTCGAATTCTGTCAAGTATCTTGTTTTAAATTCATTGTAAATTAACTGCCGGACAGGAGCGAGACTGAGGTAGGAAAAAAATGAATTTCTTTGGTTTAATATCGAAATGTAAATATTTGTATCTTTACGTTTCAGATAATAAAATACTACTACTTATTGTTTTTCTGCCATTTCTTGCCGCATTTGGCACAAAACTATTTACGTTTATCAGTTAAATCTCCCGAGAGTTTTGTCCGGCCCCTGCAAGGGAATTTACGGTCGACATCTTTTATTATCTCAATTTGGAGATATCTTTATTACGGTGGAGATAATTTCATCATCTTTTATTTCACTGTGGAAATAATTTCATCTGCACTTGGAGCTAATCTATGCCGAGAATTAGCCAGCGAACCAACAAAGGGCGTACTTCCAAATACACGCACTGGCAATGGATTCGGATCAAGATGATGAATATGAGTTGGAAACACAATGGTGGAACAGACGGAGACTTTCCAAAAACAACTAGATGAACTTAAATTGCAAGTAAAGCAATTTCAAGCAGAAGCAGACATTGCTAGGAAGTCTGCAAATACAGAACGAGATCTGCGCATGCAATTGGAACGAGAGCAAGCAGCCACTGCCGCAGTTGCAAAAGCCAGTACTTCGAGTGCCAACTTCTCGCCAATGCCATGCACAAGTTCGTCGTTAACATCCGCTGCCGCGGCTTCTGCTGTGTCACATGCCAATGTGCATATATCTTCGCCTATGTTGTATGCTGCTGCCGCAACAGCTGGTCGTGAAGCATCTGCCGATGCTACGGAGGTTTCTCGTTATTTGCCACATTCATCATTGCCCGGAACAACTGCCAGTTCCACAAATCTCACGTGCTTGCCGCCGTTAACGCACACATTTACCGCCACAACAACAGCTGTAGGAGCATTTGCCAATGCAAACTTTGTGAGGAACCTACATCCGCTGTCAATAGTTCCATCAGAATGTGCTGCGATTGACGAGATATTACTCGCCAGCCTCAAATTATACCAGCCGGTATGAATGTGAAACCAACTTTGCCATATGGTTTGGGCGTTAGTCCGATGCAGCAAGCACCGGTTTTCGGTCAACATATGGCACCATATAGTACACGAAGTTTCGAAGTGCGAGGATCAGATGGGAATAATCTGAAACCTCATAGGAAGCTTTATGACCTGCCAGAGTTCGATGGTAGTCCAGAGGATTGGCCGATGTTTGCCACAGCATTGACCGAATCAACATCAGCGTATGGGTACTCCAATTTGGAGAATAGTCTTCGCCTGCAGCGATGCCTCAAGGGAGTAGCAAAAGAGACAGTACAATCTCTACTTATCCATCCAGATAACGTATGGGAGGCATTTAAACAACTGGAAACCTGCTTCGGACGCCATGATATCTTAATCAAAAGCCAGATAAGCAAGGCAAAAGACATACCTGCTATAACCGAGGCCACTATTGAGCAGATATTGACATTTGCAGTAAAGACGAGAAATCTGGCAACATTCCTGCAAGCTGCAAGGGGTCAACAACATATCGCCAATCCTACATTGCTTGAAGAGTTGGTGTCGAAGCTGCCAATGTCCAGACGCATTGAATGGGTACAACATGCGTGTGACATCCAACCATATCCGACAGTAGTCGATTTTAGCCGATGGTTGGATAAGCTAGCCAGTTATATCAGCATGGTTACATCGACAAAAGTGTCATCAGAGCATCTACCTAAGAAGAAACCAGAACCAGCCAGAAGGCATTTGCTTCATGCATCTGAGAAGAATGCGAAACAGAACATCTTTTGTGTCTACTGTAACGGGGAGCATATTGTTTTCAAGTGCCCCGAACTATTAGGCCTCAGCGTTTCTAAGCGATGGAATGCTGTAAAAGACAAAAAGTTATGTTTCTGTTGCCTCGCAAAGGGACACAATTCAGCGCACTGCCGCGCTAAGAAGTATTGCCTTGTCCAGGGGTGTCAACGAAAGCATCATCCACTGCTTCATGAAGCTGAAGAACATGAGCCAGAGCAGTTGGAACAAACCAAAACAGAGTCTGTGTTGAGTGTGGGCCGATCTTCGAGTGGTGTTCAAACCGAAGTGCTATTCCGTATCGTACCAGTTATTTTATACGGAAAGAATACCAGCATACATACTTACGCGCTTTTGGATGAAGGGTCCTCAACAACATTGGTTGATGAATCCCTCTGCAAGCATCTTGGACTGAAAGGACAATCAAACCCACTAACACTACAATGGGTCAAGGATATGACAATGAAAACCGAGCCATCAATGACGTTGGATGTGCAAATCAGTGGAAGGGGCCAGAATCCGACGAAATTTACTTTACGTGGGGCACGTACGGTGAAAGACATTCGCTTGCCAACGCAAACACTAAACCTGGCAGATTTGCACACTAAATATCAGTCTCTCAAGAAACTACCATTGAGAAGTTACGTCAATGCCAGGCTTCTCATTCTGATCGGAGTGGATAACTGCCACTTGGGTCTGCCACGAAAGGTAGGAGAGTTTTCATCAAATGGACCTGTCGCCGCCAAGACCAAGCTAGGCTGGGTCGTGTTTGGACCGACTAGCGCAGCCGAGTTTGTAGGATGTGGAAATGCAGTCTGCCTTCACACGAACGAGTGCCGACATGAACAACTTGAGAAGATGGTGAATGAGTATTTTACCACAGAAAATTTTGGAGTAAAGAAGCCGGAATCAATACTGGAGTCTGCCGAGGACGCACGAGCCCGTCGCATCTTGTCGGAGACAACAGTCAAGGTTGGTGGTCGATTCCAAGTGGGACTTCTTTGGAGATCTGAAGCGGTGGAACTGCCGCCAAGTTATGACATGGCAAAAAGGCGACTTCTGGGAATTGAGAAGAAGATGCGAAGGGAACCGAGTTTTGCGTCGTCCTATATGCGTCTAATGGAAGATTACATCAACAAGGGTTATGCTCGTAAATTGACCCCAAAGAAAATGAGCGATGTTAATGCGCGCACTTGGTATCTTCCACATTTTGGGGTACGGAACCCCAATAAGCCCAATAAACTTCGCTTGGTTTTCGATGCCGCTGCTGTATCTGGGAACATTTCCTTAAACGCGAATCTTCTAAAAGGGCCAGATGAGTATAAGCCACTGCCGAGCGTACTCTTCAATTTTAGAATGAATAATGTTGCTGTCTGCGCCGATATAAAGGAAATGATCCTTATTCGCCCAGAGGAAAGATGTGCGCAGAGATTCCTATGGAGATGGGGCGATGAGTCCAAGCCAATTGATGTCTTCGAAATGGTTGCCATGACTTTCGGAGCGACGTGCTCGCCGTGCATTGCACATCACGTCAAGAATCTAAATGCAGGATGCTACAGCCAGAGTCACCCACAAGCCGTACAGTCAATAATTCACCACCATTACGTTGATGACTTCGTGGACAGTTTTCCTTCTGAGGACGAAGCCATCCAAGTGTCAACAGCTGTCAAGAATATTCACAAGGCCGCAGGATTCGAGCTAAGGAATTTTGTATCCAACTCCAAAGAGGTCGCCAACGTTCTTAATGGATCAAGAACTGTTGATGATTTTGCCATCAACCTCGATAAGGATACGGAACTAGTTGCGGAAAAGATATTGGGCATGTACTGGCGCACTTCAGATGACACCTTTACATTCAAGCTGAATTTTCATCGGATTCCTGATGATGTTTTGTCAGGACTCAGACATCCAACTAAGCGAGAACTACTGAGCATCGCTATGTCAATCTTCGACCCATTTGGCTTGCTCGCCAATGTGATGGTGTATATTAAAATTATTCTACAAGAGCTGTGGAGTCGGAACATTGACTGGGATGAGCCCATCCCGGAAGGTCTTCATAAAAGATTGTACCAATGGAAGCTTGTAGTTAGTGAGGTGGAAAATCTACGCATTCCACGCCGGTACTTCTCCACGCAGCCAGTGGAAATTCAGCTGCATATGTTCGTCGACGCCAGCGAGGAGGCCTTCTCCGCAGTGGCGTATTGGAGATCCGTATCCATGGACGGGAAGGTGAGCACTTCTTTCGTTGCCGGCAAAACAAAGTGCGCTCCGAGGAAGCAATTGTCAGTGCCACGTCTTGAGTTGCAGGCTGCAGTATTGGGAACTCGTCTGCAAAGAACAATTTTGGAACAACATGAAATGACGATCGCCAAGACTTTCTTCTGGAGTGACTCCAAGCCGGTTCTCAGCTGGATCTGTTCGGACAACCGCCGCTACAAGCCGTTTGTGGCGCACAGAGTCTCAGAAATTCTTGACACAACGAAACCTGCTGAGTGGCGATGGATACCAACTGGACTTAATGTCGCTGATGATGCCAATCGAGCTGTGTTGCCTGTACACTTTGATATTTCAAGCCGATGGATAACCGGACCAGATTTTTTGAAAAAGGACGAGGAGTTTGGCCTCGAGAATCAATGGTCTTACCCCATGAGGATTGCTTGGAAGAACTGAGACCAAAATTTGTGCTACTCACAAAGTCTGTAAGTAGTCCTTTAATTAATGTAAACGACTTCTCCGATTACTTAAAACTTGAGCAATTTTGTTGCCAAGAGCCGTCGAACGCCAATTAATAGGCATAGTTTGACAATTATGGAGCTAGAGGAGGCGGAAAAGTTTCTCTGCCGAGCAGCACAATCGGAAGCCTATCCACAAGAAATCGATCTAATCCAACGACAGATGCCTCTGCCGAACGAAAGCCCACTGCGTTTGCTGTGTCCGTATCTGGACGAAGATAAGATACTGAGGGTTTTTGGACGAATTGATGCGGCTTCAACAATTCCGCTGACGACAAGAAGACCGATAATTCTCCCGAAGCAACACGGATTGACGGCATTGATAGTTGCATACTACCACAAACGACTACGTCACCAGAACGATGAGGTTATTGTGAACGAGATTCGTCAACGTTTCTGGATTCCCCACTTGAGACAACTTGTTCGACGGGCAAAGCAGTTGTGCCAATACTGCAAGATACGGTCAGCCGTGCCGAAGACTCCGATGATGGGCCATTTGCCGAAGGATAGGCTCACGCCGTATGTTCGACCTTTTACTTATGCTGGGGTCGACTATTTTGGACCACTTCATGTTGCCGTTGGACGTCGTCGAGAAAAACGATGGGTGGCGATCTTCACCTGCCTTACAATGAGAGCAGTTCATTTGGAACTAGCTGCTGACCTATCAACTGACGCCTTTATTTTGTGCTTGAGAAACTTTGTCAACCGGCGCGGCGTACCAGTTAGAATCCGAAGTGACAACGGGACGAATTTTGTTGGTGCCAATGGAGAGCTAAGCCGATTTAACGATGTCTTCGATGAAAGTAGAGTGCAAGCTGAGATGTCAACTCGACATATCGAATGGATATTCAATTGTTCAGCTAATCCAAGCGCTGGTGGAGCTTGGGAAAGAATGGTGCAGAGTGTGAAGCGTGTCTTAAGCCACACTTTGAAAGAAGAAGCACCTCAAGTCGAAACTTTACGGAGTTATTTGATAGAAGCCGAGAACATTGTTAACTCTCGGCCGTTAACACACTTGCCAGTGTCGGTGGATGAGGAGGAGCCTCTAACACCCAACCACTTCCTTTTGGGTACTGTTAATTCAACCCAAACTCCTGGAACCGACGACAAGAAACTTCGCTGCCTACGGAAGCAATGGCGTATTTCCCAGCAACTTAAAGACAGATTTTGGAGACGTTGGCTGGTCGAGTTCCTGCCAACTTTAACTCGGAGGTCTAAGTGGTGTACCAAGGTGAAGCCTTTGGAGGTGGGCGACATCGTTTTTGTGTGCGACGTGGACATGCCCAGAAGCAAGTGGCGACGAGGACGAATCGTTAAGGTGTTTGCAGGTGCTGATGGCCAGGTACGTACCGCCGAAGTGCAAACTATCGATGGAACACTTCGTAGACCCGCTTCGAAATTGGCGCTGCTGGATATCCAAGGCGGTGAATCTGAGGGTGTGGCGATTCACGGGGGGCGGGATGTTGCGGAGAGCCAGCTGAACGCGCCCATTTAAGAACGCGCCCATTTAACTACGAAAACTTAATATTGCTGCTGAATCCACCCAGTCTCGAATTCTGTCAAGTATCTTGTTTTAAATTCATTGTAAATTAACTGCCGGACAGGAGCGAGACTGAGGTAGGAAAAAAATGAATTTCTTTGGTTTAATATCGAAATGTAAATATTTGTATCTTTACGTTTCAGATAATAAAATACTACTACTTATTGTTTTTCTGCCATTTCTTGCCGCATTTGGCACAAAACTATTTACGTTTATCAGTTAAATCTCCCGAGAGTTTTGTCCGGCCCCTGCAAGGGAATTTACGGTTGACAGGATGTGTTCAAACAATGATTAACAAGTTTTACAAATTATTACATTACACATACGTTAATTAAATTATTCACTGCCTACACATGTAGGACTTTTCTTGTGTCGCTCACTGTGGTACTTCTAGTGGCGTTGACTGTTGCACTTGATTTCATTGGCCCATGAACCCAGGCTGACCAGCGACAGTGAATTATCCCGTATATTCTCTATTCTGCAGTTGTGACGTATTATTATCCGTACCTATAACCCGTTTATCGTATACGGCAACTATTTTTGTATGCTCTCTTCTCATACTTGCTCTCTGGCTGCAACCTTTGTTGATGCCAAAACAAAAATTTCCCTAACACCGCGTCTCCACGAGCAATATTTCATAGCTTGCCATATAGTATTCTATGAAAATTGCTTGTGGAGACCACAAATAGTATTCTATGAAAAATGGTATTCCATCTATTGCTCAACTCATAGCTTGCTATCGATAGTATTCTATGGGGTGTACTTTTTTGTTGTGTTGCATGTGTTTTCGTGTGATGGCTATGGAAATAGTAAGATATGAAATGCCCACCCTACATTTAATTGCATACTATCGTTATTTCTTTCTATGAGAAATGACAGATGGCAAGCTATGAAATATTGCTCGTGGAGACGCGGTGTAATTTCCCTGGCTGCGTCCATCCATAAAATGGTGATAGCATCTGAGAAATGTCAGTCTGCTGTCAAAGTGTCAACACAACTTTCCAAACCGATCCATGCAAGACGTATTTAGTTTTTGTTTCTTTTCTTTTTTTTTTATTATTATATTTTCTTCGCCTATAGTTTTCTTTCCTTTTCAGGTAGACATAACACTACTTATTTTTAAAAATTTTATTCTCATTCAAAACAGAAGTTTTTTCATAAATTTTTTTTCATATTGGTGTCTTTACATTACCACGCAAAATTAAAGCGATGTTAAATACTAAATAGTCTATAGACGGTAAGGGACAGCAACACCTAACATGCAAAAATACGTGACATGTATTTTGGTCGGCCATCTTGTTTACGTGATACATTTTATGGGAAAGCTGTGCATGTTGATATTTTTATAGCGATTGCCTATGGAATTTATCGTTCCTATAAAACAAAATGAACACTGCTATCCATTGACATCATTATACAACAAGACAAGATAGCGCATTGAAGTTTTCATTTTTGTTATGTGTTTTGCGCATGTACCTACGTCATAGTTGCGGAGTGTACATTTTGACTCTTGATATTTACATGTGTTTTATATGGAACTAGTTGTGTTGGTTCTTTAAATGTTTAAATAAAATGGAAAATATAGAAGATATAGTTTCGGAATTCTGTGAATGTGCTTGGAAAAACATTTATCGTCCATAACATTTTGTCTTTTTTTGTTGTTCCTTTCAATAAAGTCGCAGAATTACTTATTTTCTGCTCAGCTCGACGCGTCGTATTAACGAAATTGATGAAAAAACTTGTGTTTTGAATCGAATGTGAATAAAATGTTAAAAAAAAAACAAGTAGTTTCGTCAATTATTTATTCTATTTTGGTTTTCTTGTGTTTTTTCGTCCACTGTTTGTCGATTAAGGAAGCGAATGCAATAGTGCATTCGCGAGCGGAAGAAGAGTGTTTTTGATGCGGATATTACAGTTAAATCAATTCAGTGGATAATATAGCTTCACTATTGTCTTTCATTATAGCTTCAGATGGCTTCGGAAGACCAACCATGCTGCAGACTCTAAATCCTACCAAAGAAAGTGCGTGTCTAAGCATAAATGCAACTGCATTTATAATGCCAGTTTGCCCACCCTTTTCATGTTGAATAACATTTATTAACTCATTTTTCACAAAATGCAGTCTACAAAGTCCTTATTTTTCTATTAATTGGGTCTTATCGTTTAAAGATAAAGATTCTTTGCCTTAAAAGATTTTTTTTCTTAGAAAAGTTATGGAGCTGTTTCTAATGATTCTTTTTGTTTTTCATTAATTATATTTGCACTCAAATAAAGAGCAAATATCCCTTTTACAGATGTACAATTATTTGTTTAATTAATACCAATATAATTTATCAAAATCGCAAATTTGTACTTTCGCGCCAATAGTACATCCATTATCTCCGCAGCTACTACGTCATAATCTGTTGACAGATGAATACCGATGAACAGCAAGAATGAACGACATGCGCAATGCGATATCTTGTCTTGTTGTATCATGCATTGACATACTATACATGGACTGCTAGCAGCCAATTTTCGTTGAAGCAAAAATAAGCACTAGCTCTTTTGGTTCACGGCGGAGAGAAACGAAAACATTCAAATGTCATCGAGCAATTCGTGCGATTTGGTTTGTTTCGACGTTTGTGTGCTGACTGTGCCATACTGCCATCTGTTATAGATCGTTTGAAATAATTTGAATAAGTCGTTATTTTTGCGCAGTTGCAATGTTTCTACAATGGATGGCACTTTGTACTATGTAAAAAAATAGCAAAGGCGCGCAGAGGTTGAAATCTCTTTCCTACTTTCGCCGCACTGAACCACAAACAAGAGAAATATATCTGTGGTGTTTGGGAGAAATCTGATAACTCCAAAAATGTATTTTTTTTGTTACGGCTACTGTTTTGAACCTTTTGGGCTATATTTTCATTTACGTTATTATGATGGCTGCAGCACCACTAGAAATAGATGTAATCATTTGGTTCAAAGATGATAAGTGTCGGTGCTTTATTTTCAATTTGGTACTAAGCTGTTAAGTGAACTTATCATGTTTGTACCAAACAATAAAAGAAATGAGCGTTAGGAAAATGCTGATAAGTGCCATGTACTAAGTTGATACCAAGCTACTGACCCTAAAAATAATAATTGTGTTGTGCTACTTCCTTGTAGCGTTCTATCGGACAATTTAAGAACTAATAACATGTAAGGCGAAAGTATTGCAGAGCGAGGAGCTGATGAGATTTGTTCTTGCTTGTTCAAATTTTTCATGATAGTGTAAATAAGCTCATTCTATAATCTGATACGTGCTCTGGACAAAATCGAAATACATAATAATATTACAATTACAAGTTATGTTTTAGCTGGCACTGCATCGGAAAATTAGTTTGAAAGAGATCCACCTTGTTCCTGGACACACCCACTTAGAATGTGATAACGATCATGCTTTAATATTTAGAAAGATTTCCTAAATAACCCAAAGCACTATAGTGACGTCGTAAGAAGAAAGGGCGCATCTCAATTTCAGTAGTTTTGAGATAAATGCATTTTACTCTTTTATGTTTTCGCGCCTTTAGATTAAAAGTTTTTGAACATTTTGACGATTTTAATAAAAAAAAAATATTTTTTATTTTATCGTGCGCATAAGTTTCAGTAATTTTGGTTATTATTTTGAGTAAATGGACTTGCGACTTTTTTTCTTAGTAGGTATAGGCACCAACAAAATAGCTTGAGACTTCAATAAACTTTTAAAATTGTAAAATTAGTAAAGTTAACACCTCCTGGTGACGGTTTGTCTTCAGGGAAGGACGTAGGATAACCGTAACAGTCTGCTCCCTGCCTATTGACTCTGACAGTCCATCCCAAAGAAGAGAGACTAATGAGTAGCAGAAACGGGTGATTGAATCAATACACTTTGCTTCTGGACACCGAAAGTCAGTGTGACAGATTGCCTTGTAGAAAAAAGGCGAATGGTAACGGTATCATTCTGTTCCCGCTAATTTCCTTTGACCACAAGATATAGAGTCTGGTGCGGAGCAGAAAAGGAAAAGGTTAATTGATACAATCCATTGTACTGCTTAGTGCTTAGTACCGAAAGGGTGGTCGCAGTTTGCCTTCGGGGAAAAAGACGAAGGGTAACCGAAACAGCCGCTTATTGTTATTGCTCCTGAAGGAATGTTCGAAGTTTCAATATGAAGCTGAATGATGTAGTCAGAATGTCACATTCAGGTGGCAGTTAGTATTCGGGGAAGGCGAATGGATGACCGAAGCAGCCTAACCACCCGTTAGTATCCTCTGACAGACCACTCGTAAGTATTAATCTAAAGCGTCCCTTCGTTCCCTTTAGTTAAAACTAGGGCAATAAGTTTCTCGTACCACCCACTTCAAAGATTTCGTGAAACTAAAAATTTTACGCACGAGCGCAATGTAAAATCTCTTCAAACCGTACACAGCTTTTGCACATGATACCTAGCTAAGTAGCAAAAAAGGCGAATTATCAAAAAATAAAAGAAAAAATCATGACACTAAGCTAAAAAGTCCCATAAGCAGAAAATTTAGGCAAATGGGCCTTTTTAGCCCATTTGCATTACCTACTTATTTTTAGCCATTTGCGGTTGGAAAAAAATGGTAAGTACGAAATTTGATGTAAAGTTAATGGCACGAGAGGACTAAACTAAACTAAAGACCACGCATTTTACAAAGAGAAACATTGGGGGATTTTTTTGAAATAAAATTTTTTGGGTTATATTCACAATATTTAGTGACATTCAAGTATTCATTGGAAATAGCTGAACCATTCAGATTTGTTTCTATATACAGAAGAGGCCGACCCTTTTCTTTGGATAAAATTCACCTGCCACTGGCCTATTGTGATGCATTGCATATAAACATAAAAAAATATAAGGACATTCAGAATATGCTGCCATTTATTGACCCAACTTATTATAACTTTTACAAAAAAGTAAAACATTCTAAGAAATAGCTGATACTCATATGAGCGATAGTGACTACAATTACGACGCAAAAACTTGATTTTAACAGTTTAACTATGACAGGTATACATTTGAATTAGCTCTTATCATTAATTTATTCATAAGGTTTTTTTTAATTTGTATTGTATTTATATACTAATAATTGATGGTTCATACAATAATAGATAACTCCCATTTTTGTTAGTTTTTGTTTGATATAAATATGATATCTGCCACAAACTCAAAAAAGCTTAATTTTTTGAAGAATTGTGATCATTACATTTGAAGTTGATTGAATAAGATATACAAATTTAAATAAAATATTGTTTTATTTATACAATCTTTTTTATCCCGTATTAAACAACTTTAAAATGCCTGTGCTACACAACATTACTTTTGGAGTTATCAGATTTCTCCCAAACACCACAGATATATATATATATATTTCTCTTGTTTGTGACTGAACCAAAAGGGCTAGTGCTTATGTTTGCTTCATTTTTCCTCGCAGGTTTGTATGAAACTGACATTTCACTAGCAGTCCATGTATAGTATGTCAATGCTGCTATCATATCCTTATACGATGCCATAATACCTCTGCTTCACATCATTGCGCTTGCGATCGCTCTGAAAAATGGAAAATAATTTTGATGGTAATTTAATATTTTCTTAATTAACAAGTGAAAAATATATTGTAAATAAAATGTTCAGATGAAAATTGGTGTCCAAATGTCGCAGCCGAATACATTGAAGAGGATTTTCAATGCTCATTTGAGAGCTTAGATAACGGTAACTGCCTACCAGTCGTAACTTTGTTATTTTGATAACAAACTATGATTTCAATTCATTTGTAATTTGTATATTTATGTACTAATTTAATTGTTTATACCATGTAGATGATCCAGCCACAAAGTCCACTTCAACATACAAAGAAAAAGAAGACTGCTGTCTAATATATTCACCCTTATTCTAAGTGGCGTTTATATTAAACGACAAATAGCGTTTTTTGAAATCGGTATTACATGTGGCGTGTTTCTAGGCGTTTTATGTCGTTTAACGACATGTGGCGTTTAAGTAGTGTGGAACACAAGTTCTACACAGTTTTTCGCATTCTGACTGTCGTTTTAGTTGCACAAAACGACTCATAAAACGCCGATTATTGTCGATTACAAATTCTTAAACGACTAGGATGCAAATTTAAGAAAAAACATGTGAGTTTTGGTAATTGTTTATATTTATGCAGTGATTTCATAATTCTCTCACTATTAAGAGTGGAAATAACAAACTCCGATCAAATGAAATTTGGTAAAACATCATTTTTGCACAATTCCTTTCTTCTTCCGTGTAAAGCATGTTTATCCAGTGTGGGTAGGTATATATTTTCTTCGATGACGGTAAGCATTCTGTTAGGATTTTACTAAGGGTTGGTTGGGCAAAACCCAAATTAAAATCATTCCCCACACCGCAACAAAACGCAATATCGAAGCCAGTTTTAAAATGACTGGAACTTTAAAATACAAAACATAAATACCTACAACAGTTTAGAAGACGAACAGCTTATTAACCTCGTCTTCTTGATTTAAACTGTTTTAATATCGGGACCATTAGGACTGTTCAACAGTTTTTTAGTTTGGTTTTGTTTGGATTTTAAATTACGTGGTTAAACAATTTACCAAAAAAAATCCCTCTTTTGCTGCCATAAATACCTACTTGTCAACTATCAGTTGTTGGTCTGGAACTCATGTGGAATGTAAAATAAATGAGAGAGGAGGCGTTCAAGCAATAGAATACCGATACTAAGGGCCCTATTATCGTTCGCGAGTCGAATAAAAAAACAGGCGAATGTGACTGTTTGGTATTGTGATTTGCGAATGTGAAAAATAATATTCGCCTGAATTGTCAAAAAGTTGGCGAATGTAAACTCACCGTATTGCGGTTAGCGAATTTAGTGAAAGTCGTTCGCCTCAAACATCAAAATCTGGCGAACAAAAATGTTGTGTGACTAGTAAGACGACTTTAGTTGATTGTGATAAATTGTCTGTTTTTGAGTTCTAGAATTAGTGAAAATAAGAGGAAATAATGAAAAAGGGTGGTGTAATATATTAGAAAATATAAAAGCATTGTTTTTCACATTTTTATCATTTTATTTTAAACGAAAATCGGTAGTAAAATTTTTGCGTCGATTGGAAACGAATGCTTTTCCTTTTTGTTGGAAGGGCAAGAATCATTTATGTGCGGGTTAATAGAATTTAACACAAATGCAATGTTTTATCCGAAATATAATTGTGCAAAAGTGAAAAAGTAGATTTCTGATAGCTTTTTAAATGTTTTTTCATCCGTTCGGCCAACCGTGGAGCTTTAAAAATATCTTCTTGGTTTTCCGTAGTGTGTCATTATATCCCTGGCTATTATTGTCGTTGCAAAAGAAAACATTTCAACACATCTAAACATTGTTCACATTTCCACCAATATATCGGAATTTTTGATGAAATTTTTTCCATATTTTGTGAACTTTGACGTTTGTCATTCGAGTTTTTCGTTGTGCCTGAACTGGTTTCGAGGCGAACATTCAAATTCGCTAACCATAATACTAATAGGCGATTTGTTCGCCAAGCAAGTCGACTTGGGCGAATTATTCGACTCGCTAACTGTAATAGGGCCCTAAAACGACACTAAAGCGACTCGACTCAAAAAACGCCAGCTGTCGTTTTATATAAACGCCACGTAGAATAAGGGTGATTATGTCCATCAATATCGTTGCCCTTATTAAATCCATTTTTCACTTTTAATTTAATATGTATCACAACAAAACCGATGAAAAAAATTTAATTGTTTACATCTGTGTTGTCAAATATCCATAAGAAAGTTATAGCAGCCTAGATTCAACTGTTAGGCTTGTGGTCTCACTCCTACACATCATTAGCCTTGCCTGTGGAAAAAACGGATCTCTCTCTCTCTCTGAAGTCATGCAAATTTGCGTGGCGTGATAATGTAAAGCCAGCATAAGACCCGTCGAGCAGAGCAGAAAATAAGTAATAATCTACGTATAACTTGAAAACCACCGACTCGATTGAGCTCAAATTTTGTTTATATTGGTGTATTTCAGGTTCACTCAGAAAGAAAAATCCAGAAAATCGATTTATTCCCTCTTTTCGCATTTTACGAAAGAACATTATTATCTAAACAAAGGCACCAAGTGACAAAGAACAGAAACGGGAACAGAAACTGCAACAGAAAGTTTTTTCCTTCTGTTGTAACGGCACCAAGTGACAAAGAACAGAAACAGAATCCCATACATTTGCAACAGAACATTTTTTTTTCAGCAACAGAATTTAGCGACAGAAAAATGGCTGCTTGACGACAGAACGTAAACAAGTCTGTATTAATTGTTTCTGTTGCTGCTAGCGACTGTTTGGGCGAAGTGGTTTAGGTTATTTGACCATTATGGTTATCGTGGGAGGGAGGTTATTTTAATTTGCACAGAATAGACGGCAGCTATTTCTTTATGGATCTGTTTCAGCTTTGTGTAGCTGAGCGAGCAACGTAAACAGAACCAGAATTTTCAACTGAAGGAAAAAACCGAGGAAAAAACTTTCTGTTCTGTTTCCGTTTCTGTTCTTTGTCACTTGGTGCCTTTGCCTTGGCTGCAGTTATAGCTATCAAAAAAGTCCATCCGTAAAAACAAGCAACAGAACAAAACTAAAACATTAAACCATAGCATATCATAGAAATTCTGTGGAATACTTCGTGAAACTGGTTGAGAAGTTGAACAGAAAAAGTTTTTCGTAAGGCCCTAGTTATAGCTATCATTGAAATGAATCATTGGAACAAATCAGTGGAATGGTGGTTTCATTTTTTTGACAAGTCGATTATAGCAATCATTGAAAAATTCCTGTCAGTGAAAGAACCTGTCAGTGACTTTTCAACAAACGAGTCTAGGTTTTAAGGTTAGAGTTGATCATTGAAAGCAAAACTGACAGCTGAGAATAGAAAGAGAATCGAACACATCAGTGAAACGATTGGGTTCCAAATTGGAGAAACGAGAATCAGCTGTTCAGCTTATGGTAGAAACACTTCAGGATTAATTTTAAATCTCTTGCACTTAATCTCGGGGTTAGTGTTCGGTGGAAACATAAACAAAATTGTTTCACTTTTTTGGAGCACTTAAACTTAACCGTTGAACTCAACCTTGGTATTAAATAGTTGCTTTTGAATTATAAAGCTAATTCGTCAAAAAAAAATTAAGCAATTGATCTTTAAAACTTTTTCTGTTCATCTTCTCAACCAGTTTCACGAAGTATTCCACTGAATTCCTATGATATGCTATGGTTAAATGTTTCAGTTTTGTTCTGCTTCGTGTTTTTACGGATGCATTTTACTGATAGCTATAACTGAGGCCTAGGCAGAACAACATTTGCTGGATCAGCTAGTCTTCTATATTTTACATTTTATTTAAACATTTAAGGGAACAACACAACTCGTTCCATATAAAATACACGTTAATGTTAAATGTCAAAATGTTCATTGGGCTCTTTTGACGTAGATGGTAGATGCGCAAAACAAATCAAAAATGAAAACTTCATTGCGCTATCTTGTCTTGTTGTATCATTCCTCTCACTACCGTAGTACTGCTCGTACTTTTTTGACGGCGGTAGGGATGTGACCGCGTATTGTGTTGTCGGCTTAATGTCAGCTACTATTTATAGTTCAGTGTCTCTAAAGTAAACGGAAGTTTCTTTACTCTAAAATTGACATATGTCACTCGCATTCGTTTATAATCTACCTTTTCCTCTTAAGTTTTCGTAAGAGAAAGTTGTGTACTGTGTTGTTCACGTTTCGTGTCGAATAAAGAAGACTTAAAAGTAAGTATATATATCTGTATTTTGAAATCGATGTTGGAAAACAATCGTTCCAAAATTCATAATTTAATGTTCAGATAAATTATTTAAAATTCACCATCGATTGCGAAGATTTATTCAGATTACTTATTTGCTTTTTCACCCATATTGTGTATTTTCTACTAATAGAATGCGTTACGTGGCTGCATACATGTTGGCTGTCCTTGGTGGACAAGAAAGCCCCAAAAATGCCGATATCGAGAAAATACTCAGTTCGGTTGGTATTGAAGTTGATTCGGAGCGCCTGACACGAGTTGTTACCGAGTTAAAAGGCAAGAGCATTGAGCAACTCATTAAGGATGGTCGTGAGAAGCTGTCTTCGATGCCTGTAGGTGGTGGTGCTGTTGCCGCCGCTGCTGCTCCAATTGCCGCTACCGGTGGTAGTGCTGAGGCTAAGAAACCCGAAAAAGAGGAGAAGAAGGAAGAATCCGAATCGGAGGATGACGATATGGGCTTTGGTCTTTTTGAATAAAAGATCCATGTGCGTGAAGAACAAGGTAATATACTGTGTTTTCGAACTACGTGTTTGCTTTTGTGTTTAAATTGTGATGAATACAATTTTACCATCTTTCGACTGAAATTTGTTGATGAAAAACTTTTTTAATCTGAATTGACCAAATCGTTATTATGCATTATATTTTTTTACCTAATCTGTACTTATAAGAACCATATTTCGCTTCTTCCAGAAATCGGCATTTGGACAACCAAAACAACTCTTGTTCATTGTGAAGAAGAATACATATACATTCTGCTGCTATTTTGTTTCTGTGAAATAAAAAAATTTCGCGCATAAAATATCGTCATTGTTTGTTTATATGTGCAATGTGTTATAGTTAACACTGAGATATCATTGAAAGCATTTTTGCAACAGCCTGCAAAGCAATTGAAGGATGTGTTAACGTAAATGCCCTAGGATAAAACTGCTATTGAGAGAGTTGTTAAATGTGAACACATACAAATATATCTAGCGTGTAAGTACATAGTGCAGCGATTTTTCCTTGGCTGTAGAAATGCAAATATAATCGGGTGGAGTTTTTTTTTCTAAAGGCTCGTATCTTACATGGATACGCTGTGGGCACAGCGGCTTTGCGGTTAGTTGGCTACCGAGCAAGGGGTATTGGGCACTCGCGAATGTTTTAGATTTGGGCTTCTGCGTTCGGACTCTGCATCATTTCCATTTGTCCCATTAATTGAAAATTGCACAACGAATATTTGTGTGTAACAAGCCTAGGGTTCTGACCTGTTGCGCCAAATATTTATATATTTAGCGTAAGCACGCTGCACAGGCGATGCAATGCAATAGATGGGGATAATTAGGATAATTTATCTACTAAACACATGTGAGTCCCTACCGATTTCAATCGAAGTGAATCAGCATTTATCACACCCCTATTCCCATTTCACGTAAACGACTCGTATTTCACGATTTTTTTAGTCTTTTTTTTGAGACAAATCAATTGAAATGATGGTCAACACAAAAAAGTGGAAATGAAATTGTTAACAAAAGTTAAAAAATAATTTTAACATCATTTTACAACGACACGAAACTTGAATCGTAGGTATACGACAAAGGCTGTTGCTATTCGCCCGTTGTTCGGGAGACGGGTACGTAACGAAATGTCAAAGTTTATATTGCGTCAAGTTGGGAAATGTGGCTCGCTACGCTCGCGGCAAGGACTCTAAACTCCAATATAATCATTTTCGGACATTATGCCGTACGTTTAGGATCTAACTTTTATATTTATAAAGAGTTTTTACGGAGTGTCTATTCGCCCGTTCATTTTGACAGATTTTGTACTGAACTGACGTTTACCGATTTTCGGGACACGACTACGTAATCAACGTAACGTCATCGTATTTTCGTTAAAAACTCTTTTATAAAGATAAAAGTTGATCCCAAACGTACGGCATAATGTCCGAAAATGATTATACTGGAGTTTAGAGTCCTTGCCGCGAGCGTAGCGAGCCACATACCCAAACTTGACGCAATATAAACTTTGACATTTCGTTACGTAGTCGTGTCCCGAACAACGGGCGAATAGCAACAGCCGAGTTTTTAATGAAAATAGGATTACGTTACGTTGATTACGTAGTCGTGTCCCGAACATCGGTAAACGTCAGTTCAGTACAAAATCTGTCAAAATGAACGGGCGAATAGACTCCGTACGACAAAAGCCAACGGGAATAGGGGTGAATAGAATATGATCTTTGGAACATAGTTACTTTGAAGTCGGTAACTGCATGTTCTGCAAGGTTTTACTTTAAAAGAAATCTACATAAAAAAAGGGCTGTTGCTATTCGCACGTTGTTCGGGACACGACCACGTAACGAAATGTCAAAGTTTATATTGCGTCAAGTTGGGGTATGTGGCTCGCTACGCTCGCGGCAAGGACTCTAAACTCCAGTATAATCATTTTCGGACATTATGCCGTACGTTTTGGATCCAACTTTTCTGTTTATAAAGAGTTTTTAATGAAAATAGGATTACGTTACGTCCATTACGTAGTCGTGTCCCGAAAATCGGTAAACGTCAGTTCAGTACAAAATCTGTCAAAATGAACGTGCGAATAGCCACTTCGTAAAAAAAGATGACGGCGACATCGGTATCATCTCAGTAAAGCTGTAAGTACAGAACACAAATACGCATAATTTTGTTGCTTTATAATTATAACCATATACCTACCTAAGGCAAGGCGCAAATAAACATCGTTATATCCGTTGTTTTGCTGTTGCTAATTAGTTCCTCACATAAACAAAAATAACGCGGCCTGAGACATGGTGATTTTCAGCGCTATCATAGAAATTGCATCAGGAAGGCCTTTGTACGTTTTTATTTAATTTATTAGGTGGTTTCTCTTTATTGCAATATCTGTTTTCCAACTATGCCATTACACAAGCTGCACTGCTGCCAACTCAAGGGTTTTCACTTAAACGCGTAAAAGCCTCATAAATCTAAGAATAACGGCCGTATTATTCACTCGGTTTAAATACGAGGTTAAAACGGTTATAAACCAAGAAAATAAACCTGGGTACTCATTCCGTAAAATTTACGACGATAATCGTTCAAGCGAGTGCACGAGATCGTCTTTTATTTGCTTCACGAAACTCTGCCACCATCGTATCGTCTATCGTTTATTTTGCACAAAGTTTAAGAACTTTCGGTACCCTTCAGAATCTCACAAACTGTAGGAGAAATAAGCTATAAGCACTAGACGTCATCGTAATTATCATAAATGACATTTGACAAATTACAGTGGCCTACTTTGTGCTTACAAAATATTTAAATTACAGTCACCCACAAAACCTTGCTCATTGATTTTTTTTTTAATTGATAATTTATAATGTCGTATGAGTTATTATGTAATTTAAATCGTAAAAAAAAATCTGACTTTAATTGCTCGGTTCAAAGTTCCTGTAAAAATCTTGAAATTGTCCCCAAAATATTCAAGTCAGTGCAAGACGATACCTACTTAGCTATGGTGCAAACGCTATCGTCTTGACGATAGTGCTCTGTCGATTATTGAGCTACAAGAAGCAAATGTTAGATCTTTTATAATAAAAAGACGCAAAGGATTTTATTTTTGATTTTATTTAATATTAAAAAAAAAATAGGTATGGCTTCTCCAGAGCAAACGAATTACAAAACACGAGTTAATAAAAGTTATGCAGCATTGCCAGAGGCAATTGATAATTTTGATTGGACTGCGTTTACATTCTGTTTTACCCCCCCCTCAATCAAAATTTTTATATACATATTTTTACATTTTGTGTGTATGTATAGGCAATTAACACTTAAGTATTTAAATTCAATAGTTTAACAAAACAAAAGATACAAATCCACACATGCTTTACATTACAGTTAATAAAGGTTTAGGAGCTAAGCATTACATTTCTTAAGTTTTGAAAACAAATTTTACTGAGTGGCTTTGTCAAAATATCTGCAAGCTGTTCAGTTGTTGAAACATATTTTAATTCAATAATGCCATCTTTAATTTTTGCTTTTACAAAATGATACTTTATATCAAGATGTTTCATTCTCTTAAGCTGCTCATGAGAATTACATGAACGAATAGTCGATTGATTATTTTCGTATATAAGTACCTTATGCCCAATTCACAACGGCGCTTTGCCGCTTGCGTGCGTTGACAGGCGTTTTAGAAACTTTACCGTACTTTATGTCAACGCACGCAAGCCGCAGTTTTCCAAAACTAAATGCCGCTTCAGAGCTTTGACGCGTTGAGAGACTAGAGTATGAGAGATTGAAAGTTCTGTTTGGTTTATGTTAATATACCCCAATTCAGAGCAGAATGCAAGTCTACTCCTTTTTGCTTATACCTGTTATTTTTTATGCACGATTTAAGAAGAAATTTGTTCAAAATAGTAAAAAATTCGTCTTTTGCATGAAATGTACATAGATACACAGGTACAAGCCTTCCCATGAAAGTCCTTTCAGGCGAGGCAGGTAGATGTTTAGTTTGGTTGAGAAAATGTGGATAATTACACCGAAAATCCTTCCCTTTAAATTGTGAATTGATTACTTTGTGGAATACTTGAAAAACGATTTAAGTGTTTGTTAAAAACTTGCCTTGGCTATTTAAAAAAAAAAAATAAAAATCTATTAATAAATTCTCAAATATGGATACCGACGATCTACTCGATTTTTCAATTCATATTTATATTTTATTTCAGTTATATTTATACATCTGGTAGTATGCTGGACATTCATTCGGACGATTGCGACCGCAGGTACTGTTTTTCGTCGCTCGCTGGGTTTTTACCACATCCGTTCACCTATCGCCAGTAATGGCAATGCATATTGAAAGGATTTTATGACCCTCTAATTAGGGTCATTTGCTTGGTATTAATTAAATACACGAACTTTTTTTTTGCTATATTTCCGCGAAGATCTTGCTGTCCTGTCCAGACATTTTTTTATATTCCTATGGCTGCACTTCAAAACCTTCCCGCCTATGGAGTTCAAATTTACAGGGAATCTTCGATATAGGACGGAGAATTGCCGTGAATTTGGGTCAAAGTCGGTACGCATATTCATGTTCATTGTCTCTATAGACAATAAAAAATATGTAGCTATATCTACCTAAGCATTTCAATTCATTGGCACGAGCAAAAGAGCGGGTACACCAAGTAATAAATTAATACCAATCATTTGCACATAGCAGAAAATTAGATTTTCCCTCGACTAGAAAAAGAAACTATAAATATTCTAAACAAAAATGTTTATTTCGTTTATCAATTGTATAAAGCACAGAGTAGTTTCAGAGAAAATTAAAATTTCAAAAGCGTGCACATAACATTTTGGCTTTGACATTTCATTTTCGGTTTGGTTTGTTCGATTTGATAATATTTATTGTGATAGAGCATATGCCGTTCATGTTGGAGTAGCGTGGGTATACACGTACTCGTTTTTAGTAGAATATGAGGTTTTTGCAATACAAATTAATTATTTTACTGTGTGGAAATGACGAATATTATTTTTGTTGTAATGCTACTAGTGATTTCTTCAGATTGTTGAACAAAAAAATATGTGCCCAAATGTTATGTGCACGCTTTTGAAATTTTAATTTTCTCTGAAACTACTCTGTGCTTTATACAATTGATAAACGAAATAAACATTTTTGTTTAGAATATTTATAGTTTCTTTTTCTGGTGGAGGGAAAATCTAATTTTCTGCGATGTGCAAATGATAGGTATTAATTTATTACTTGGTGTACCCGCTTTTTTGCTCGTGCCAATGAATTGAAATCCTTAGGTAGATATAGCTACATATTTTTTATTGTCTATCGGGACAATGAACATGAATATGCGTACCGACTTTGACCTAAATTCACGGGAATTCTCCGTCCTATATCGAAGATTCCCTGTAAATTTGAACTCCATAGGCGGGTAGGTTTTGAAGTCAAGCCATAGGAATATAAAAAAATGTCTGGACAGGACAGCAAGATCTTCGCGGAAATATAGCAAAAAAAAATGTTCGTGTATTTAATTAATACCAGGCAAATGACCCTATTTAGAGGGTCATAAAATCCTTTCAATATGCATTGCCATTACTGGCGATAGGTGAACGGATGTGGTAAAAACCCAGCGAGCGACGAAAAACAGTACCTGCGGTCGCAATCGTCCGAATGAATGTCCAGCATACCACCAGATGTATAAATATAACTGAAATAAAATATAAATATGAATTGAAAAATCGAGTAGATCGTCGGTATCCATATTTGAGAATTTATTAATAGATTTTTATTTTTTTTTAAATAGCCAAGGCAAGTTTTTAACAAAATTGCACCTCTGTATTTTAGTGACTGAACTTCTTTCCACAGCGTAGATAAAATATGCTGGCCATTTGATAATCTTGCACACTTAAATCGTTTTTCAAGTATTCCACAAAACAATCAATTCACAATTTAAAGGGAAGAGATTTTCGGTGTAATTTATCCACATTTTCTCAACCAAAATGAAACTAAACATCTACCTGCCTCGCCTGAAAGGACTTTCATGGGAAGGCTTGTACCTGTGTATCTATGTACATTTCATGCACCAGACAATTCTGCCACAAAAATATTCCACGACAAGAAAAGTGAAAATACAATAATTGTTATTTATTTATGAATTTTTTACTATTTTAAACACATTTCCTTTTAATTCGTACATTAAAATAACAATTATAAGCAAAAAGGAGTAAACTTGCATTCTACTCTGAATTCGGGTATATTAACATAAACCAAACAGAACTTTCAATCTCTCATACTCTAGTCTCTCAACGCGCCAAAGCTCTGAAGCGGCATTTAGTTTTGGAAAACTGCGGCTTGCGCGCGTTGACATAAAGTACGGTAAAGTTTCTAAAACGCCTGTCAACGCACGCAAGCGGCAAAGCGCCGTTGTGAATTGGGCATAAGCCAGCATGCGTCGCAAACACTTAAGCCTAGTGCTATAAATTCAGCTTCTGTAGTTGAGAGAGCGACAGTGCTTTGCTTCTTTGAGATCCATGAAACTATGCACACAAACCAGTAAGAATAGACCGTCGACTCCTCCCACATAACGGACTTTGCCTACAAGCTGCCGGCGAGACCAGGATTTTTCATGTATTGGTGCTGTACAAAATCAAAGGGGCGCCATTAACGCACGCATACTTGAAAAATCCTGGTCGCATGGTATTACATAGAAAAACATTGCCGCCATTAATTTTGACATTTACACGTATTCACAGACAGGGAAATTCTTTCCGGGGGGAATCGGGTAGGTGTTCGGGAAGTCGGCGGTCTATTCTTACTGGTTTGTGACTATGCAGCCAAATACAAAAAAACAATAACCACTTGTTGACCTGCGATCAATTGTGTCGCCCCCCCAATCAGCATCAGCAAAACCTATTATTGGATATGTATTATTACATTTTTCTTAAAGACAAGTTTTAGGTTTAAAGCAGAGTAGGTATATCCATTAATGAGTAGGGACACTCTCCACGTGTTTCTTATCAGTTTACAATTTGCAGTACACATACACGAGAAATAGACGGCACTAAAAGTGCTCTAGTAAAAGAGGGATGGAAGAGTAGTCGAACTATTTCAAAATGTGGTACAGGGTGTGACGTAAAAAAAAGCAAAATCAATTTGTAATATTTCTTATTGAACATTTTATATCTAATATATATTCACATGTGTGCTACACTTAAATATTTTTGTTTGTTGGTACATTTTTTGTTATTTTTATTGAACTGTCCATACTACTTATAAAATGCAACGTCCGTCTGTTCGTTTCTTCATAACTTGAGAACCATTCGTCCGATTTTCATGATTTTTTTGTGAATTATAGATTTGTGGCCAACTTAGTCCGTAGGGTGGGTGAGAATTGCTCAGGAGTAAAGTGTTCGCGGGGAGTAAGGGGGGGTCTCAAGAACCGTTAGCCGTATGAACGTGAAAGTTTGTATGTTGATAGATAAGTTAAAATTATTACATGCCTCATTTATTGTTTTTCAAAATTCGTACTACAAAGGTTGAAAAAGATTTCAAACACACTTTTCGCCCTTTTTACGCTTAACTTGCAATTATACTCATAAATTTATGTAGGTATATCAATTCAAGATATTCTTTAGATTGTTAGTACATACTTCACCGAGTATTTTGAGCTAACATTCATCTTTTTGGGCCATCCAGAGGGTGAGATATAATAAATTGAAAATAGATCTTATTTGGCCAAGTGCGAACAAAATTGCTTCATCGATTGCAGTTGTGCTTAGGGGTTGTAGTTTTAATTCCAAAAATAGAATTATTATTATTACTCACACGCTGCGCATTCAGAATGCACATTGTACGTACCTACATGCTCATAATGGCGTAGTTGATTTTGATGTTGGGAATGGATATGCATAAAGCAAACTACATGCATTGTATACATATATGTACATCTATGTAGTACATATGTGTATAAGAAGTTTGTGATGCCTAATTAGATACATATATGTACATAATCGTAGATACATACCTACTGATATTTGAGATCTGCAGCTATGGAAAGTGTTACGATACGATCGCGTATTATAAATATTTAGATCATGCCTGTGACGAGTTTTTATTTATGTGAAATCTTATGTCCATTGACTTTCCGATCACTACAGGTTACGTAAGGACTAAGTTGGAGACGGGGGAGGGGTAAAGGGGATGGTAGGGACTAACTCTCGAACCATTTGTCCGATTTTAAAAATTGATTTAACATTATACTGGCTACATTCTCGGGATCCAGTATAGGTTACTTAGGGAGAGCGAAAGGATAGAGGAAGTGGAAACGGAGGGGGACAAATTTAAACAAACGCACAATGACAACTCAAATAAATTTAAATTGTATTTAAAAGAAAAGAAACCAGCGGGCGGAGCCGCGATCATTGCTAGTTTTAGAATAAAGTAAACCCGTACTCGGACGTAAAATTTGATAAGAAATTCCTTATTTTGATTTTTGCAACAGTTGTAATGAAATTCATTTTTCAAAAAGTTAAAAATATTCCCCTCAAAATTATTTAGGTAGTACATATTATTTGGAAAACAAGAAATAAATTTTTGTTCAAGATTCTCTAACGAGTCTAAAAATTCTTGATTGGGCCGTGTCAATTTCGCATCTTCATATTCTTTAAAATCTGTAAAAAGGGAGGAAACGTTAAGTTGCGGACTCAATTTTAACTCACAGTTGTGGTTTAGGCGGTATTTTTTTAAAATATAACCTGCGAAATAGTAGAATGCATTATCAATACCAAAGTCCACAGTTTTATAGTCAGGTTCAGTTTCGAAAGCGTAAACCAAACTGTCCTTACTTTGTTTTTGTGGTTCCATCTGCACTTCAATGTCTGGAAGTTCCAGGTTAGCAGTTGGCTCACAGTTTCCACGTGTAATATCTTCCATATACTTTGCCGAAAAAGATCTTTTAAATGAACAGATGAATTGAAATGGAGTCAGCAACTTGTTATTTCCCCCTCGGTTACGTAAAACAGCAAAAGTGTTTTCCAAGCAATCTTGATTAAGATTTCTTGTTAAAAGAAACTTAATACCGCACTGACACTGAACACCCTTTACTTCGTCAATTGATGGTAATGAACGACTGATAACAATCCAACTCCAGGTCGCCTTTAAAAATACGTGCGAAAAAAATGTAAACAATCCCCTCTACAACCAACCTAAGTAATTAGTATGACCATCTGCTGTGAATTATATTACCTAAAAAGTGCTGGCAATAAAACTTAAAATCGTAAAATATGGTAATTAACGAAGTCGTAGCAAGGCAAAAGGGTTGAATTTCGTGATAGAGAATGAAACATTTCTTTTTCATGTCCATAACAAAGACCATTTAATCAATAACCAATGGGAAAAAACTACAAAAATTTGTTTTTTATTACCAATTCTACGAAAGCAAAGCTGGTTACCTAATCAACCTGCATGGTTGAGAGAAAATACTAATATACTGACATCACTTCAGGTCGCCTTTAAAAATGCTTTATGAAAAAACCCACAATCGTTTGTCGTACGCAGCAAGCTCCATGTAGTGGTACAGGCAAAATGTGTTGTGTACCCTTTTTTTCTCAAGCAGTCGTTGTATGCAGGTAAAAATTATTCTTTCGACCTGCTTCCACTTATTGTACGATTTTTTCTGCATTTTGCTTTGTGGTAGTAGGAAATGCATATGTAGAGAGAGTGTCCCTACTCATTAATGGATATACTCTGGTTTAAAGTTCCTTTAATGTAACGCAAGACTCTTTTCAAACATGTTATTAGCTGCTCACTAGCGCAGTTTTGAAATCTCGATAATAAGCTAACGCTTGCGCACAAATCGGGCCTGGTTCCTATCATAGCATACATTATAGACCCTATTATCTGTCTGCATTTAGTTTCAATTTTATTGCTCTCGGATGTTTCTCTTGTTAGTAGATTGTAGTCAAAATGATTGTCCATCGGAGTGGCTACTGGTTTGCAATCTTGCATGTTAAACTTACGCAAAATATTTTCTAAATAATTTCTTTGACTTAAAATGATACTTTCATTGCCTTGTTGCACATGAATACCGAGATAAAAAGTAAGTAGGCCTAAATCTTTCATTTTAAATGAACTCTCCAAACTATTTTTAATTTTTTTAATTTCAGTACTACAGGACCCGCAAAAAAGTATATCATCAACAAAAATAATGATGTAAATACGAACCATATCTCTTATTCTGAAATACAAACAATTATCGCATTTACTTTTTATATATCCTTCAGCGTTCATAAAACTATCAAACCTCATATACCAATACAAAGGGGCCTTCTTAAGACCATAAATTGCCTTTTTTAGTTTACAAACTAACCCTTCCTGTGGCTGATGACTTTTTGGTAGATACATGTATAGATCTTCTGTAATTTCACCGTGAAGGAAAGCGTTGCATACATCCATTTGATAGACTAGCCAATTTTTATGAGCACATACAGCTAAGAACGTTTTTATAGTGGCTAGCTTCACTACCGGTGCATACACTTCGTCAAAGACATTCTGTTGAAAACCTATTGCTACTAATCTACATTTGAATCTACCAATATTGCCATCTAGATCTCTTTTTATTTTAAAAACCCATTTACTATCTACGATCTCACATTTACCTGGTTTTTCTAATAACTGCCATGTATCATTATCCACCAATGCTTTCATCTCCTCGTCAATAGCCTGTCTCCAGTTACCCGCATTCTTACTCGCCATCGCTTCTTCATATGTCGTCGGTTCTTCCACATCGATACTGAAATAACTCACATCATAGTCATTTAGTTGTATTGGAGGTCTTAATAAATTCGACGATCGTAGTCGTGGATCCCGTTCATTATTGTGCGAGTTTGCATAAGTTGTGTGTGTGCTCATATCCTCTGCCATATGTTCTGATGTATTAACGTTTTGATTTTCTTCCAGCTGCTGTTGTTGTTGTGAACTGCATGTGATTTCTTTTGATGTATTTGTAATAGCTGTAGCTCCCTGTTGTACCGTGTCTTCCTCTTCAGTTTCTTGCTCATCCAAGTCCAAGCTGATAAGTTTTTCTGGCAAAATCTCCTCGCTCATATGATATTTATTTGGTGTAAAGATGATTTCCCTTTCAATGAACACTTTGTTTTCTTCTGGGTAGTACACTTTGTATCCTTTTATGAAATCGCAGTAGCCAACGAATATTCCTTTCCTGCTTTTCATGTCAAGTTTTAAACTTTTTTCTTTAGGTACAAACGCCCAAACCTCAGTCCCAAAAGCTCCTATTAATGAGTTGATGTCGAAAACCTTTTTGTGCCATACTTCGAACGGCGTCTTATCAGTGACTGGACTTACTCCTGTACGGTTAAAAATATACGCAGCTGTGTTTGCTGCCTCAGCTCACAATTTTTTTGGTAAGTTGTTTTCTGCTAACATCGACCGCACAGCTTCGATAATTGTTCGGAACTCTCTTTCAGCACGCCCATTTTGCTGTGGACTATATGGAACTGTTGTGTGATGGGTTATGCCGTGTTCTTTTAGCAGATTTCGCACTTGACTGTTGATGAACTCCGTTCCATTGTCACTTCTGATTGTTTTGATTGACTTTCCAGTTTGCTTTTTAACCAGACGAATAAATTCCCTCAGCCTCTCGTAAACCTCCGTTTTATTTCTCAGGAAGAATAATGTTTTGTATGCACTGAAATCATCTTTTAGTAAGAAAATATATTTGGAGTTATTAAGAGATGGTTCCTCCATTGGGCCGCACAAATCCATGTGTATTAGTTCGCCAACTGTAACCGACCTTGAATTGCTCACTGGAAAGGGGTCTCGCTGGTGTTTTCCCTGCACACAAGATGTACAAAACATGTCACATTCTTTTATAGGAATATTGTTTCGTTTAAGAATGTCTTTTATGTGACGAAAGTTTTGATGCGCTAATGTTTTGTGCCACCACATTATATCGTTATCACTTTTTGCAATTAAACACTGTTGGTACTGATCGGGTTCCCATTCATTTATTGATTTTGATTTAAAGAGCATTTTAAACAGTTTGTCGTATCGCCAAGCAACAGCAATAACTTCACTGGCACCATTTATGAATTGAGCACACTCAGAGGTTGAAATTAATGAAAGTCCTTTGTCTAATGCTTTGCCTTGCGAAAACAAATTTTCTTTCAAGTCGGGCACATAAAGAACTTGTTGTAATTTGACTTCATGAAAAGATTTACCATTATATGCAAGAACAAAAACATTACCTGTGCCGTGTGCTCGTATGGTGGATCCTGTTGCAGCTACCTGTACGAAAGAAAATAAAAATCTGAATGAAGAACATCGCATAGGAAAGAAATTCCTACTTATCCCTTGCTGACGTTCTCTGACTGCGTTCAGGTACGAATCATCATATCGTTATTCCACTCCCGAAAACTAATACTTGTGGCGGGGCACTACGACTTGTGGTTGTTTCGTTGGTTGGGTGAGGACGGTGTCTCGAAAGCAAACAACAAAGAATGGCTAGAGGACGCTTGGTGTAGGTGTTTGTTTTTTTTGTTTGTTGTTGAGGTAGGGGTAGGCATACTGCATACTAGATGCAGCCGATAACCTGGTTGTAGATGGTGGTCCAACATTTGGTGTCCCTTGGTGGGCTATATTTAAAGCATTATTGGGGATATTAAGGAAAATAAAATAAAAAGTAAAACTACTTACCTAAAACGCGTGCAGCTGCGAAATAGAAAAATGGATTTGTTTGTGACATTTGACTATTGTCAACCATATGAGGGCCATTCACAATGGGCGAATTCAGGGTGAGAACTCACATGTAGATGGAGCAGAAGTAGGTGCCCAGGGTGGAAATCGTGGTGGTAAAACTGGATAGGTCAGGGTAGATGCTGCATTTGGAAAAACAAATGCTTTTCTAAGGTAGTCTATGAAGGGAGTGGGACAATGGGAAAAATGATAATGCGTACCGATAGATCGGATGATAGAATATGAGAATGGGGGAGGAACGAAAATAACAGCCTCAGACGGATGGTTCGATTTTCGGTCGAACCATTCGTGTACCAACTATCGACGACCGCAGAGGTCATTGATGACACACAGTGTCCGTTTTAAACATAGTGCGTAGTTTTTTTTTGTCCTCAAGGCGAGGCAGTAAACGTGCGAAAGTATTTATTGTATTTAAAGTTTTTCTGTTATAAACTTCTGTCCGAATATTAAAGCACGAACGTGCCAGACTATTAAATACCCGTGTGTGCTACCTAAAATCTACAAAAAAAATAGACAATTAAAAGTGGGTGCCTGTAACGCGGAAGGAGACAAAGGAACCAACTAGTACAAGACATAATATAACACATATAAGTGTCCTACCACCTGTGAAAGGGGTAAGTGAGGTTTTTAGTTAAACTAGGAGTAGTTATTATATCAGTGTCTTTAAATTAGGTATTTTGTAGTGTGGCGGTCATTGACAAGGTCAATAGTCGTGGCCGCCCATTCTTTTTACGAAGGAGCCCCACGTTGAATCTCCTCAACATTAATCGTCGTCCACGTTGAACTTCAACCCACCGCAACGTAAATCCCAAAAAGGTACCTGCAGCCGGAATACTTACAGAGATTCCCGGGGCAGTACTTTCGGTAGTTAAGGTGTGAAGGTCACCTGGGTCAAAGACAAGACCAAGGAAGAAAACAAATTCAAACCATTTGAGTCGAGAACAAAGATCGCTCCCGGGCGCATATAGATATTCGTCGCATACACAGATTACGTCTTGAGATACCGACACATTATACTTATTAAATAAAAAAAAAAAAAAAAAAAAAAACTAATTTTAACGTCATCTGCAAGAATTAGGATTGCGTGTAGTACATACGCTACACTTTATATTTCCTTAAATATAAGAGTTTTAGAGGCAACTGTTCGCAGTGCTAATTTAGTTGCTGAGTTAGTTTTAAGTTTTTTTTTGTTATACATAGCTTGTTTTTTTTTTGTCTGGCGTTTCGAATTGTTTCATTTCCCTTTTTTTTTTTTTGGCAAAAATATTTAAGTGTGATAAGTGCCGTTTGACCCCAAATCGTGTTTTCGTTGGCGTGTCCTCAGTGAGGCACGTATTTCACCACCTACATAGAGCTCTTTTTAGGTAGGCACTCGGGAATCGTGGTCTTAAATACGGGGATAAAAATCTGCCCCCTTTTTGGTGGGGACAAACAAATCTTAAATTCCGTTTTTCTTTTTTGTTACTTATATATTAATTGTTGTTTTTTTGTGTACAACGAAGTTTAAAATTAAATTTAAATGATTAAATTAGTTAGTAGTTTAAAAGTAGTTTATAAAATAAGTAAGGGATGAAAATTGCTAGGAACAATAATAAAATAACTCGAATGCTCATTGAGCAACGCCAGTTGATGATTTTGTTTTTCCCTGTCTTGTTTAGCTCACTGAAAAGTGAGATGGCATGTTGAGGTGATTTTTCAGGGGTGTGACGGGGTAAGTTAAAACCCTTTCGGCGAGATGGCGTGATCGGGCGTCAGCATCCCCAATTTAGGGGAAACTCAATAATCGGCCACGAGTTTCCAGGAGGGGTGGGAACGGCCAGCGCTGAACAACATCAACAGCGCCCCTCAGATTGGTGAAAGTCCGTCCGAAGATGGTGAAGGTAAAGTAAGTACCTAGAGGTTTGTCTGATTTTAGGCATGTTTTATGTGTTGTAGTGGGTTAGGTCGAGCGGTGGGGAGCAAGAACCACACCATTCCGGCGAGCTGAGCCGTGCTGAGCAAGCATGCCAAGCTCTTCGCACTCGACATTCCTTTCCCTGTCTCTTTCCGATCCTATCCATTCTTCCTATCCATATCCGGTTCCTCGTCATTTATCGCTTCCAATATCCTTCAATTCCTAACTACTAGCCACATTACAAATGGCGCCCAACGTTTTTGCACGTCTTCTGTCCTTTAATGTTGTCGATAGTCCACAGTTGATTCAGTTGCCAGCATCAATGCATTCGTAAGTCTTCGAATGGGAAGGTTCGTGAACGCACCCGATTGAATTGCGACGAGTAACAATGATGCTGACAACCGAACCAATTGGAACCTGTTCGTCTCTGTCATTTCCTATTCCAGATGTTAAGTGTGCATTCTACTATCCTATCTAAACTTTTGACTTTTCAATCCCAAATAGTTTCGTCAGTATTTAGTAATCACGAGTACAGTGACCTTGTCATGATTCCTTCGTAGCTTGTAGCACTGTCTTGTCCATTAGCTTTCTTTAGTGTGTTGATCGGAACGTTTCAAGTCTGCCAGCGATGCCCTTTGGTGGTCTGGTATTGCGGAAGCGGGAAGGGATACAATTGTTTGTCCTTGTTCATTTATGTCAATATTTCACCACACTGAGGGATCAACAAACACTTAGTCCGTCTGCAGTCCATACAATCCGGATGCTGCTGAATGATCACGTCGTAATAGTACGCCACGACGCCGCCGAAGACAGCTGCCCCCAAGCACCCCTACCCCGATGAATTGAAACCCCGAAACAAGACAAAATTATTCAGTATCTATAAATTATAATCAATTGAAACCAACAAAAAACAAATTTTCAATCTTGTTCAAATTTTTGTAGCGTTTAATTAGGAAGTAGGAATTTGTATATTATATATACGAATTTACGTATAAACTTAATATAGTGTTACATTTACGTTAGTTTTTTTGGGTCTTGGTTGTTTTGTTCTATTTTCTATATATTATTGATTTTGTTTCGTTACCTTATATTTTTTTCAGTTTTTGTTCTTATATATCGTATTTCGTGATAGTAAACTAGGTAGTCTCGTTCGATTGTGTCAGGACATCGAATTCGGTCCACATCGTCGTGTAGGTGATAATGAAATCGCATGAAAAAGATTTAATTAATAGAAGAATTAGAAGGGAACTAATCATAGATAATAATCGAATACTTACTCGCTCCCGTAGTTCTCAAATAGCACAAGAGTTGGACAATATGTCTGTTCATCGTACTCCGCCACCAAAAGGCACATCCGATAGTGGTCCGCCTCCAACTTCGTCTCTCCCAGTACCATCACAAACGCGACTCCATCATCCACCACCAGTAGTCCCACAACCACCCGGGCTACCACCACCTCCAGTTCAGCTTCCTACCAGTACAGGTGCGATTAGTCGCAACACTAGCTCCTCTGAGTCGATCCCCGCTCCAACATACAGCAGTCTTAGTGAGCAAGGTGCAGCCGCGTTCGACTACACCGACCATAGTTTCAGGACCTTGAGAGCAGCGGAGAGCAATCAAGATCTACCGAATGCATCAGAGGCTAACCCCAATAGGAATGATCAGGGCCCCCTTAATATTCCGGTAGAGTTGAGGGCCTGCATTAATATGGCAGTAGGAAGTGCGTTTTCTTCGTACCAGAGCTCCCTGAAGGACGACATTTCGCAAAGCCTAAGGGAGGAGTTACAATTAAACTTTTTAAATTTCATGAGGGAAATAAATTTTGTTACCCGTCCAAACCAGCCATTTGAAGTTTCAGGACCAACGTCAACGTTCAGGTCAAATTCCGTCCCTTGGCGAACGACCAATCTGCCAACAGCGTCGAGTTTGCCGACGCAGTTAGACCCAGTCTCGACACCTTTTATCCCGTCGGTACCTCCGCCAGCAGTTCCGCCGGTAGTTCCGTCAGCGATCCCGCCGACAAACCCCAGAACGACCACCCATGCAAATCCACCATTGAACCCTCATGCCAACCGTAATCATGGTAGTAGAAGAAACGGCAGAGGATATCACAATACGTATCAGCCAGAGCACGCAGGTTACCAGCAGACGAGGCAGCCGCCCCCGGCGTTCTGTGTGTCTCCACCGCGGCCTACAGATCCCCTGTTCCAAGCGGGTCCTAGAGGCCCAATTAAAATCGATAAGTGGGGGATAAATTTCGAGGGTAAACCAGAGACGCTAACCGTTGAGGATTTCGTCTTCCGCCTCGAAACGTTGCAGAGCCAGTACGACTGTACTTGGGCTGAGATTTTAAGAGATTTTCATCTGCTACTTTCAGGTACCGCTTACGAGTGGTACTGGCAATTTCAGCGTACCAATTACCGACCCGACTGGCCAATGCTACGCGACGCGCTGATGCGCCAATTCCGCAATTGCAAGTCGGACTTCGAAATCATGCGCGATATGATGGATCGGCGTCAAGGTGCCTGGGAGTCTAGCGATGACTTCTTCACAGCGATCTCAAAATTAAGGTCTCAGCTCCGAGTCCAGTTGCCGGAAGGCGAATTAGTAACGATTTTGAAGCGAAATTTGAATGAGAAAGTGGGCAGACTGGTTTACCCTATGTCGATTTTCACGCTAGACCAGCTAAGACATGCGTGCAAGGACGCGGAGACGGCATTTCCAAGCCGAGACGGTCCCAGACCTCACAGACCTCCAGCCCGGTATGCCGCTAATGAGCTGGACTATCGCGACGATAGTCCTTATGATTACGAGGAACAGGTTTCCGCGCTGCAATACGGGAGCGCACCACCAAACGCACCTCGCCGATACGCCAGCGGAAGAATGATGTGCTGGAACTGTAGAGTTGAAGGCCATTCATTTGTAGATTGTCCTTCCACCACGCGTAACATCTTTTGCTACAAATGTGGCCAGGAAGGGGTAATAACGCCTCAATGTACGCTCACAGAGCGCGATGTCTTCGGGGGAATCGCGTTCGACGCAAACCCCCAACCAATAAATACGTCCGAGAATGAAAGCCAGACCGAGGAGAGACTTAGTCAACCTGAGGTCCCTAGAATTAAAATATTAAAACGAGATCCAGAAAGAAAATTAGAAAGTAAGAATGATAGATTAGAGATTAAGCCGTTGCACATTAGGATTAAGAATTATTATATAACTAGAGATAGGATTTTTAAGGGAGTAAATACAGGCCCGTCAAAAAGAATACTCAAAACTAGAGAGAGATACCGACGCAGAAAAGAAGTCAGAAAATATTTAGCTTCCAGTGTAATAAACACTGCCACTGACCCTCGGCCATACGCTCAGGTGAAATTGGCAGGCAAAGAGATGCTTGGCCTTTTGGACAGCGGCGCGAGTATCAATATTCTAGGAAAAGATTGCTTAAATTTAATTAAAATATTAGAGATACCACTGCTTCCATGCCACTCCAGTGTTAAAACGGCTGACGGGAAAAATCAGTCGATAGTAGGACAAGTTCAGGCACTAGTCGAGTACCGAAACCTGAAGCACATCGTCAATTTTTATTTAGTGCCAAGCCTTAACCAGGAACTTTATCTAGGGGTAGAATTCTGGAAAGCGTTCCGGATAGCTCCACACCTCATAAGCGCCGTCTCCACTTCGGAAGATGGAAGCGACCCGAATATGCACCAGCTGACGTTTGAGCAACAGTCCGAGTTGGAGGCAGTCAAGCGGAAATTTCTTTGTTATACTCAACACGGGTTGGGAAGGACAAATCTTGAGGAGCATGTCATCGATACCGGAGAAGCGGCCCCGATAAAGCAGCGTCACTACCCTGTTTCTCCAGCGATACAAGCCCTTTTGTACGAGGAGTTAGACAGAATGATCAGTCTCGGAGTTGTGGAAGAGAGCGAGAGTCCGTGGAATTCCCCCGTGGTCTTGATTCGAAAGCCAGGAAAGAATCGCTTCTGTCTTGACTTTCGCGGGGTGAATGCCGTGACTAAAAAGGACGCTTACCCTCTCAACCAGATCGACGGGATTGTCAGTCGTCTGCCCGATACCTACTGGATGGCCAGTGTAGACTTAAAAGACGCATTTTGGCAAATACCGCTGGAGAAACAGAGTAGAGAAAAGACGGCGTTTACGGTTCCGGGGAGACCCTTGATGCAATTTACAGTCATGCCCTTTGGGTTGTGTAATGCGGCCCAAAGGTTATGCCGTTTAATGGACAAGGTGATTCCTGCACGGTTGAGGGACCGCGTTTTAGTGTATCTGGATGATTTGCTCATCATAGGTCCGGACTTCCAGACCCTTATCACCCTGTTGGACGAAGTCGCACAGTGCTTACGCGACGCAAATCTCACCATCAACTTGAACAAATCCAATTTCTGCTTCAAGGAATTGAAGTATTTGGGGTTCATAGTTGGTGGTGGGAAACTCAAAACCGATCCGGCAAAAATTGAGGCAATATTGAACTTCCCAGTGCCCAAAAACCCGAAGCAAGTTCGCAGGCTGCTTGGTCTGGCAGGGTGGTATAGGAGGTTCATCAGAGATTTTTCCAGCTTGACGGCTCCCATCACGGACACGCTTAAAAAGAAGCAGGACAAGTTCCACATGACTGATGAGGCCTTGGAAGCATTCGAGAAAATGAAGCAAGCGTTGACGACGGCTCCGGTACTTACGCATCCAGATTTCTCGAGGCGATTTTACATCCAGTGCGATGCCTCAGACTCAGGAATCGGAGCGGTACTGTTTCAAAAGAACGAGCAAGATGAGGAATCGCCGATTTCCTATTTTTCCCAGAAGCTGAACCAATGTCAGAAAAACTATAGCGTGACTGAGAAAGAGTGTCTGGCTGCAGTCAAAGCAGTTCAGAAATTCAGGCCCTATGTTGAAGGGATGGATTTCACCATCATCACAGACCACTCCAGTCTCCGCTGGTTGATGGGTCTGAAAGACTTAAGTGGTAGACTAGCGAGATGGAGTCTTAAACTCCAATCCTTTACCTTCAACATAGAGCACAGAAAAGGTACACTGAACGTGGTTCCAGACACACTTTCTCGAGTCCACGCCGATAGTTTGGAGATGCAAGAAGTAGCACCGCTGGTAGATTTGAACTCCGAAGAATTCGACTCGGAGGAATATAGAAGTTTAATCGCGACCATCGCCGAGCACCAAGACGAGTTGCCCGACCTGAAGGTAGAGGACAAGTTCGTCTACAAACGTACGTTACCACCCGAGGGAGCTGAGCCCCTGGTCGAACACACCTGGCGACTATGGGTACCGTCTGGGTTGACCGAAGCCATAATCGCGGGAGCTCATGATCCTCCGCAGACCGCTCACGGTGGGATCGCGAAAACCCTTCATCGCATACGACAGTATTTCTACTGGCCAAATATGACCGTGCAAATAAGAAGCTTCATCTCGAAATGTCAAACATGTAAACAGAGTAAGTCGTCCAGTCAGGTAACCCGTCCCCCAATATGTAATAGTTTTAGTACAGATCGTCCCTTTCAAAAAATTTACGTTGACTTCTTAGGTCCGTATCCGAGGTCGAAATCTGGAAACGCGTATGTTTTTGTAGTGTTAGACCACATGTCAAAGTATGTTCTCCTGAAACCGCTCAGAAACGCCAACACGCTGAGTGTAGTTAAGTTCCTGCAGAGCGATGTTTTTGACATGTTCGGGGTGCCGCAAATTTTGCATTCGGACAACGGCAAGCAATTTGTGGCAAAAGAATTCCAAAGCTTCCTGACGAAATACGGAGTCCGACATTTCCGGACAGCAAATTATGCACCACAATCGAATGCGTCGGAGAGGGTGAATAGGACGCTGTTAGCTGCAATACGTTCGTACCTGAAGGAAGACCAACGCGATTGGGATCTTCACCTCAGTAACATCGCGTGCGCGTTAAGAAGTTCGGTTCATGCCTCGACCGGTGTGTCACCGTACTTTGCTCTGTTCGGCACTAATATGGTGACCCACGGGTCGAGTTATGAACTGGCGCAGAAACTGAACGCCATAGAAGACAGCGAGCTATTGACACTTTCCAGACGCAGTCGATTGGAATGCGTGCGAAACAAAATTAAAGAAAACATCCTGAAAGCCAACGAACGAAGCGCGAGAACATATAATGTGCGGACGAAAAAGATACGTTTTCTGCCCGGGCAAGAAATCTATAGGCGCAACTTTGTCCTTAGTGACACCTCGAAATACCTCGCGGCGAAATTATGTCCCAAATACGTGAAGTGTCGCATAGTAAAAGCGATCGGCAAAAATATGTTCGAGCTAGAAAACCTAGCAGGAAAAAGAGTAGGTATTTTTCATGCTAAGGACCTGAAGCAATGAGTACAATGACTGTGATGAGAGTTCTAAAAACCTGATCTAATGCAATCTGTGATATAGTATTTACCCCCGTACACCTTATTTATTTATCTCCCTGTTATTTATTCTTATAATTTATTTATTTATTTATCTCTAAGGTCATTCATGTATTTAGTTATTTATATATCTTTAGTGTTATTTATTTATTTATCTTTAAGGTTATTTATTTATTTCTTTATTCGTTATCTGGTAGTGGTGTCTTCATGAGCGATGTGCATTAACATCTTTAGCTTTAGCGTTGCTCACATAATCGTTCTATTCTTCGGTTATCTATGAATATGTATTTATTTGTTATTTATCTATCATTTCGTTATATGTTTATTCATATCTTTTAATTATGTAATTATTTCTGTATTTATTTAGTGCCTTATTAGTAATTAGGCATAACTCTGTTATTTATTAATAAATGTATCCACGAGTACATCTGTCATGCCATTATGAGTTTATCATGTATCCACTATTTATTAGAATGTTATTTATTAATTTATTCAGCTATGTAAGCGCTATAGAATAGTCACTCTAACCCGCCCTTTATCGAAGTTGCAGACTACATAACTCCAGCAGAGGCCCGACGTGTTTCTAACCCAACCACGTATTCCCATACCCGTTCTTATAAACAAACGATTCGTGCAAGTTAGCATGGGTATGTGCATTTATTTCAGTATCTTACGAGCTATGTCTGTGTATCTCGCTACTCTATACATACAGCGCATGCAATAAAAACTTAAAATTAGGACTAATGTACGCGTAGATAGAAAGAAAAGCTCACCCTAAAAATAAGATGTTCGAGACCCATCCATGCTGCAACGTCACTGCGGTTAGGTTCCGATCGCTGTATAACCGCTCACATCCACACGATGTCGAGTGCGAAATCATCCCATTTAATGTATGATATGCATGTTTGTAGTTATGTTCTCTTGTATCTGCATGTTGAGGCTAAACTGGAATAATTAATTAACACACATTAGACAAATAAACGAAGAAGGAAACGAATGGACACCTGTAACCACCAGGTGAACTGACCTTGAGAGTAGTGCCCGGCTGAAAGTGGGATTCTTCCCCACGTTTTAGATTATCCCAGGTAACTTTTGCCACCCCCTCTTTCGTTGTTTGTACTCCTCTAGATGTGGTGTTTTGTTGCAGCTACCTGTACGAAAGAAAATAAAAATCTGAATGAAGAACATCGCATAGGAAAGAAATTCCTACTTATCCCTTGCTGACGTTCTCTGACTGCGTTCAGGTACGAATCATCATATCGTTATTCCACTCCCGAAAACTAATACTTGTGGCGGGGCACTACGACTTGTGGTTGTTTCGTTGGTTGGGTGAGGACGGTGTCTCGAAAGCAAACAACAAAGAATGGCTAGAGGACGCTTGGTGTAGGTGTTTGTTTTTTTTGTTTGTTGTTGAGGTAGGGGTAGGCATACTGCATACTAGATGCAGCCGATAACCTGGTTGTAGATGGTGGTCCAACATTTGGTGTCCCTTGGTGGGCTATATTTAAAGCATTATTGGGGATATTAAGGAAAATAAAATAAAAAGTAAAACTACTTACCTAAAACGCGTGCAGCTGCGAAATAGAAAAATGGATTTGTTTGTGACATTTGACTATTGTCAACCATATGAGGGCCATTCACAATGGGCGAATTCAGGGTGAGAACTCACATGTAGATGGAGCAGAAGTAGGTGCCCAGGGTGGAAATCGTGGTGGTAAAACTGGATAGGTCAGGGTAGATGCTGCATTTGGAAAAACAAATGCTTTTCTAAGGTAGTCTATGAAGGGAGTGGGACAATGGGAAAAATGATAATGCGTACCGATAGATCGGATGATAGAATATGAGAATGGGGGAGGAACGAAAATAACAGCCTCAGACGGATGGTTCGATTTTCGGTCGAACCATTCGTGTACCAACTATCGACGACCGCAGAGGTCATTGATGACACACAGTGTCCGTTTTAAACATAGTGCGTAGTTTTTTTTTGTCCTCAAGGCGAGGCAGTAAACGTGCGAAAGTATTTATTGTATTTAAAGTTTTTCTGTTATAAACTTCTGTCCGAATATTAAAGCACGAACGTGCCAGACTATTAAATACCCGTGTGTGCTACCTAAAATCTACAAAAAAAATAGACAATTAAAAGTGGGTGCCTGTAACGCGGAAGGAGACAAAGGAACCAACTAGTACAAGACATAATATAACACATATAAGTGTCCTACCACCTGTGAAAGGGGTAAGTGAGGTTTTTAGTTAAACTAGGAGTAGTTATTATATCAGTGTCTTTAAATTAGGTATTTTGTAGTGTGGCGGTCATTGACAAGGTCAATAGTCGTGGCCGCCCATTCTTTTTACGAAGGAGCCCCACGTTGAATCTCCTCAACATTAATCGTCGTCCACGTTGAACTTCAACCCACCGCAACGTAAATCCCAAAAAGGTACCTGCAGCCGGAATACTTACAGAGATTCCCGGGGCAGTACTTTCGGTAGTTAAGGTGTGAAGGTCACCTGGGTCAAAGACAAGACCAAGGAAGAAAACAAATTCAAACCATTTGAGTCGAGAACAAAGATCGCTCCCGGGCGCATATAGATATTCGTCGCATACACAGATTACGTCTTGAGATACCGACACATTATACTTATTAAATAAAAAAAAAAAAAAAAAAAAAACTAATTTTAACGTCATCTGCAAGAATTAGGATTGCGTGTAGTACATACGCTACACTTTATATTTCCTTAAATATAAGAGTTTTAGAGGCAACTGTTCGCAGTGCTAATTTAGTTGCTGAGTTAGTTTTAAGTTTTTTTTTGTTATACATAGCTTGTTTTTTTTTTGTCTGGCGTTTCGAATTGTTTCATTTCCCTTTTTTTTTTTTTGGCAAAAATATTTAAGTGTGATAAGTGCCGTTTGACCCCAAATCGTGTTTTCGTTGGCGTGTCCTCAGTGAGGCACGTATTTCACCACCTACATAGAGCTCTTTTTAGGTAGGCACTCGGGAATCGTGGTCTTAAATACGGGGATAAAAATCTGCCCCCTTTTCTTTTTTGTTACTTATATATTAATTGTTGTTTTTTTGTGTACAACGAAGTTTAAAATTAAATTTAAATGATTAAATTAGTTAGTAGTTTAAAAGTAGTTTATAAAATAAGTAAGGGATGAAAATTGCTAGGAACAATAATAAAATAACTCGAATGCTCATTGAGCAACGCCAGTTGATGATTTTGTTTTTCCCTGTCTTGTTTAGCTCACTGAAAAGTGAGATGGCATGTTGAGGTGATTTTTCAGGGGTGTGACGGGGTAAGTTAAAACCCTTTCGGCGAGATGGCGTGATCGGGCGTCAGCATCCCCAATTTAGGGGAAACTCAATAATCGGCCACGAGTTTCCAGGAGGGGTGGGAACGGCCAGCGCTGAACAACATCAACAGCGCCCCTCAGATTGGTGAAAGTCCGTCCGAAGATGGTGAAGGTAAAGTAAGTACCTAGAGGTTTGTTTGATTTTAGGCATGTTTTATGTGTTGTAGTGGGTTAGGTCGAGCGGTGGGGAGCAAGAACCACACCATTCCGGCGAGCTGAGCCGTGCTGAGCAAGCATGCCAAGCTCTTCGCACTCGACATTCCTTTCCCTGTCTCTTTCCGATCCTATCCATTCTTCCTATCCATATCCGGTTCCTCGTCATTTATCGCTTCCAATATCCTTCAATTCCTAACTACTAGCCACATTACAATCCATCTCTAATTTTAATCAACTTTGGAGTTGTCAGGTGTTCGTAGTTGTTAAAGAGCTGTTTTTCCTTGCACATGTGCTGTGAAGCGCCACTGTCCAAATACCAACTGGTGTTAATTTGTGACTGTATGTCAGTTGATATGGCGATCAATGCGTAGTCTCGATCTCCACCTTGGTGCTGCTCTGTCCTATTATTTTCGTTGTACTTTGTGTTCTTGCGTTTTCTGCTATAGCAATCTCTAAGAAGGTGTCCGGGCTTTTTGCAGTAGTTGCATGTAACTTAGCGGCACTGACTTTTGAAGTGGCCTAGTTTTACGCAGCCGAAACATTTTTTTTGGACGGCAAGCAATGCAACACTTGCATCGTCGTTTTCTTTTGCTACTCTCTCTTCCTCTATCAAAAGTCTCGTAGTCAAATAAGTAAGATCTTGTTTTTCAGCACTGACGCTTTCCCAAGCTGATCGAAAATGTTTGTATTTGTCGGGGAGGGCCATGAGTATTTTAGTAATGACCATTTTATCTGGAACTTCTTCGCCCTGCTGCTTCATTTTGACTTTTAGGTTGGTTATTTTTGTAATAAAACTATTGACACTCTCATCCTCCATCTTTAAATTATAAAATTGTTCATTTAGAAGATGTGTACTAATTTCGGATTTGCGCTCATATATTTCTTCCAACTTTGTCCACATTTCCTTCGAACTTGTACACTGCATTACGTGCGATAATGGGAGGAACCATTATCCATCCATTATCCATCCGTGTGACCAATGCCTCCTGTGCCTTTGCGTCCTTTAATTTCCATTTGGATTGTTCATCCCTTTCCTCAACGGGCATCACCTCCACTCCAGACACAATGTCAAACAATCCCTTCGCCAGCAACACCACCTTCATCTGAAATCTCCATACATTCCAATTCGACTTACTTAATTTATTTACTGGTGTTGAATTCTCCATTTTAATAATTCACTGGGCCCATAACCTTTTATAATAAAAAGACGCAAAGGATTTTATTTGTGATTTTATTTAATATCAAAAAAAAAATATGGCTTCTCCAGAGCAAACGAATAACACGAGTTAATAAAAGTTATGCAGCATTGCCAGAGGCAATTGATAATTTTGATTGGACTGCGTTTACATTCTGTTTTAGGATCGTCGAAATGATGGCGATTTTCAATGTTACGTGATGCAAGGCTATCGTCGAAACGATATCGTCATTCGATTATTGACTTACGGAATGAGTGCCCTGACTAAACCATCCGTTTTTAAACCCGAAAAATTTAAACCTGCCTACGTAATATTCACTCGGTTTAACTGGTTTAAGCTTTTGGTTTATTTTAAGTACTAAAAACTATTGGGTGGTTGGGTGTGTATGAATCGGGTAGGCGCTGATTGGCATCAACTAGGCGGTGCTCAGCTGTTGTAACTTTTTCATACACATCAATTGTGCTTATTTTACCTCCGCGTGGTAACTGTTATGTACGGTGTGCAATAAGTTTTGAGTTAAAACACGTTATGTTATTTTACTTTAGTTCACCATTTATTTATATGTTTTAATTGTTATAATTTCGGTCTGCCTTCCTCGAGATCAATCCATCTGTCTGTCGACTGCCGGTCGCGTTTATATTATTCTCCTTCAATTCAAGTCGCGGGGTGTGTTCGATGAATACATAACATGCCCCCTTTTTAAAAATAAGGAAATAATAAAAGTAATTTAATTCATTCATTTAAAAGAAACAAATAATGTGTAGTAGGTAAGTTAGCATAAATAAAATTAATTAATCAAAACTTAAGTCGAAGTCTTTAAATTTTATAGGAAGCTTAACAACTCGTCCAAAGACGGTGGTGGTGCTGGACTGATTAGGATCTCCTGGGGCCTATAACACAACATGACAAGTCGACAAGTCTCAATTCACTTGTCTGACTATTCTTGTCAGACAAGTATAAATTAATTCTATAACAGAACGTAAACCGTTGCACTTGTCAAAAGAATTAAATTTCCCTGACTTGTCGGCATTCTTCGACAAGTGTTTAACAGGAGAAGATGGCAAAAAAAAATTCAATTTTAACTAAAATAAGAGAAGAAAATATATTCTTTTTGGTGATTTCTGCATTATGTCCTAACAAAAGAAAATAAATGTTCAAATGGAAGAAAATACACAGCTTGCCAAAAAGCCTAAACGTAGTTCCGCAAAATAAGAATTGGACGTATAATAAGGGACGTATTTTGGCAAAATGATAAGAAACGCGCAATTGTAAGTACTAATTAAATAAGTAACATTAGAATTAATACTTTAATTACACAAAATAAATGTTAGGCATTAGGATATTTCATTAAAAATGCACTTGTCAGCTTTTGACACTATTCAAATCACCTGTCCTCATTGAGCCATAGTTCTACAAGTGTTTCCTGACACTTGTCGTATTCTGTTACAGAAAAAGAGGAAATGACATAATTTCCCACTTGTCATCTTTCATCGCGACAATTGTCGAAGTGTTTACGGACTTGTCGTTTTGTGTTACAGAATTTTTTACAAATTGTCGAAATTCACTTGTCCGACAACTACTTGTCGCGTTGTGTTACAGGCCCCTGGTGTTGGTTGTAGCGACTGATCCAAATTACGTTCATCAGTATCAGGCTCTTTTGTAATTATGTCTGGAAGTAAATTGGTGTTTGTCAAAGCTGGTAAATCAATAAAGTTTTCAGCAAGTGGTGAAACTTGCTTTGTGATTAAATCGTTGGTTGATATATTATGTGTAGAAAGAGGATATACTTGGGTCTGAGAATTCGTTTGAATTGAAGGACTTATGTGCAAAGAATTACCATCAAGAGTTTTTACTAAAAATCGACGACTGGATGTTTTTTCAATTATTTTTCCCCTTATCCAAGGACTTTGATTATTTCTCCGAAACCATACTGGATCCATTTACAAATAGTTGAGGTTGTGGCTTTGTCTTGAAGTTGGCGTATTTTTTTTGATAAAGTTGGTTCTTTTTTAATTGAGCTCTGGCTTGTGCGATTGGAAATTGGGGTACCAATTTGTTAGGATGAATTAAAAGTTGAGATTTTAACTTTCTGCCCATTAATAATTCTGCTGGAGATTTAAGCCCATTTGAGGCAGTAGTTCTAAAGTCCAATAGCACAAGATATGGATCACGGTTGTCTTCACTTGCTTTTATAAGACGATTTTTTAACGTCTGAACACATCGTTCAACTTGGCCATTGGATCTAGGGTTGTAAGGCGATGAGTGATTGTTCCTTATATTCCAATCAGTATTAAATTTAAACATCTCTGCCGAGTTAAATTGTGGTCCCTGATCGGTAACTATTTCATCTGGTATGCCAAAACGTGAATAGATACTCTTGAGCGCCTGTATAACTGCCATAGCTGTTGTTCCATGCATCAATTGTATTTGGATATATTTGCTAAAATAATCTACTACCAATAAATATCGTTTTCCTTTAATATCGAAAAAATCAGCAGGTAATTTCTGCCATGGCCGCGCTGGTAATTCTCTATCGAAAAGAGGCTCAAATTGATTGGATCGCTGAAATTTTTGGCAGATTTCGCAACAATTTATAAATTTCTCAATATCAGCATCCATCTGAGGCCAATAGAAATACTCCCGTGCTTTAACCTTACATGCTACTATTCCCCTGTGGGCGCTATGCAGGTTTGATAACACAGTATTTCGAGCTCTTTTGGCACTACTAACCGTTGACCTCTGCAAACAATACCATCCTGGTAATACAGTTCTTCTTGGCAATGCCAAAACTGCTTAGCACCATTATTAACTCCTTTAATATCTTTCGGCCATCCATTTTGTATGTAGTAAATTACGCAGCTCAAGTCATTATCAGATTTGGTTTGTTCCTGGAAGATGTTCCAGCGCTTATCGGATGCAGTAACCAAAACGCAGACTCTCAGCGATTTTGATTGTTCATTAAGTTCCTCAAGCTTAAAGCGATGATAAGTGAGTGGTGCTCTTGAAAGTGCATCAGCCGAAATTAAATCTTTTCCAGGTACCTATCTGAGAGTTACATCATAACGATTAAGTCTTAACAGTAATTTCTGAAGTCTTGGTGTAATTGTATCATACGGTTTTTTAATCAAACCAAGGAGGGGCTTATGGTCGGTTTCAACAATTACTTGCCTGCCATACGTGTAATAATTAAAGTGTTCTAAATCGAATACTACCGCTAACAGCTCCTTTTCAATCTGCGCGTAACGCTGCTGTGTTTCTGTTAAGCAAGCAGATCCAAATGCAATAGGTTTCTGTTCCTGCACAAGAGTTGCACCAAGGCCATATTGGGAGGCATCAGCTGACATGGTTATGGATTTTTTAGAATTAAATATCTGTAGCACCGGGGCATTGATCAAATTAGTTTTAAGTTTCTCGAAGCACATTTGAGTACTAGCATCCCAGAGCCAGACTGTATTCTTTTTTAAAAGTTGCCTTAATTCATGTGATTCGTGCGATATATTTGATATGAACTTAGTATGATACCTATACATGGACAAAAACCTATGCAGCTCATCAGTGTTTGACGGGGTTGGAAAATTTACAATTGCTTCTATTTTTTTAGAATCCGGAGTAATTCCTTTGTTAGACAGAATTTGTCCTAAATAATTAATCTGCGTTTGTGCCAGTTGCATCTTCTCCCTATTAAATTTAAGATTTGCTGCGCGAGCTGCAGTTAGAACTCTCCTCAACAATTGGCAGTGTTCCGTCAGGGTTTTTGAGCCTAGGGCTAAATCGTCAAAATAAGAATTCGCTTGTGGAATATGGTCAAAAATACTGTTCATAGTGTTTTGAAAGGTTTCAGGGGCATTTACCAGACCGTAGGGTACTACTAGCCATCGATAACGCCCAAATGGAGTCATAAATGTTGTGAGGTACGAGCTGCTTTCTTCTAATGGTTGCTGCCAGAAAGCTGATTTAGCGTCAAATAAAGCAAACATGTTACAACCCTGCATTTTGTGTATAAGCTCCTCTTCTGTAGGTATTTGATGATGTGGCCGTTTAATATTGGCATTCAATGGCCTCGGATCAAGGATAATACGTAATTTGCCTGACTTTTCAATTAAATGCATACTACTTACCCAATCCGTTGGCTCATCGACTTTGGCAATAATTCCATCCTTCACCATTTTTGTCAGCTCATCACGAACAGGGGTATGCAAGGCAATCGGAATTCTTCTTGGGGCAGCAATATGAGGAACAGCATCTTCCTTAAGCTCGATCTTGACTGGTTTCAGTGAGCCTCGTCCTTCAAACACATCTGCAAACTCAGCAATGATCGATTCCGGTGTCACTGGCAATTTTCTGTCGTTGGTAATACACTCATAGATATTAAAAGTTTCGTTAAGAAGTCTAAACGTCCTGCACGCTTAAAGTCCGAGAATTGTTCTGACATTTAAATATGTGATCAGAAAACGTTGTTTACTTTTTATGCCATTAAGCTCTACTTCTAAATAACATTGTCAAAATAAATTAATTCTTGAACCTCCAAACGTTTTTAAGATGTCATGAGTTTGGAACATTCACGGTGTCACTGAAAACTTTTTAACAGAATCTACTGATATAACATTTGTCTGTGCACCAGTGTCAATCTTGCAGCTTATGTCATTTCCATTGATAATAGCTTTTACCAGCCAATCTTTTGAAGAACCGCGGGATTCAACAACCTTACACAGCTCAGATACAAAGAAAACCTCACCATCAGGATTATCCTTAACAGCATCGCTTGCCTGAAGTTCATGAACGTCATTAGTGTTTCGTCGTTGAAAACCATTCCTTTCAGATGTACGCGCACTTTTACATTTTTTCGCCCAGTGGTTTAGTTTGCCGCACTTTCTGCATTCATCATCAAAAGCTGGACAGCGCCTTGGTTCATGTGACCTGCCACAGTTTTGACACGCCCTATTTCTGTTATTGTAATTGTTCGATCGATTGTTGCCTCTCTTAACCTCATCTATAGCTACACTGACTTCTTGCTCTTCAGTGCCAGTAGATGACTTATTCGACACTGCTCAACGACACCTTCTTCCGTCAAGACTCGTTCACGTAGGAGCCTTTCCCTCAAGGCTGAGTTCGAGATGCCGATGAGCAATTTGTCTCGGATATTTCTCGAAAGAGAATCGCCAAATTTGCAATCAACAGCATGTTGTTTCACTTTATTGTAAAACATGTTAAATTTCTCATCTGGCAATTGTTTAAGTTGTGCATTCCAAAAAAGATAGCTTGCGAAAATTTCGTTTGAAAAACCTCATCAAATTTATCCAACACTTGCTTTAGCGTTACCTCTGTGGATGGAGAAATTGGAAGCAAATCAAACTGCTCATGCTTACACTTCAAGTCCTCGCCACGTCACGTCATTAAAAACACAGCAATTTTCCGTTTTTCTGCTTTCTCATCCAATTCGTTTGCGATAAGAAAATTTGTGAAATAAGATTTTCATCTGCGCCAATTTTCTGCGAGATTTCCAATCATCGAAAATGGTTCCATTTTAATTGCCGCCATTGTTCAAGATGTATATTTTTTTTCTATTAATTCTTAATTTATATTGGGTTCCACTTCTGTGACCATGTTATGTACGGTGTACAATAAGTTTGAGTTAAAACACGTTATGTTATTTTACTTTAGTTCACCATTTATTTATATGTTTTAATTGTTATAATTTCGGTCTGCCTTCCTCGAGATCAATCCATCTGTCTGTCGACTGCCGGTTGCGTTTATATAATTCTCCTTCAATTCAAGTCGCGGGGTGTGTTCGATGAATACATAACAGTAACCACCGGGTACTGGTCTCGCCCATCCAGGCTTGGCTTGCTAAACTTATTAGCGCGAGTGTTGAACACGAAGAAAATAGCAACACTATAATGCTCTGTCGGAATTGACTGTCTGCTCGAGTCTCAGAAGTCTAACATGAGCCCCTCAGAAAGAGGACGTGCAGCGGAAGAATTCACGCGATTGAATCAACGGTGACGTCAACAGTCGGCATGGCAGATACTTTAATGAGCTACTTCGACATATTTGGAGCTGAGGTTATTAAGGATTTTTCAATACTAGTCAGGGTGTTGAAGTAGAGATGGTGGCGGAAGAGCCCTAAATGGGTCAACGGCAGCACTCAAGTCCCCGAAGCGGGTTACTCACTCCGGAATATCCGTCCCCTTTCATCCAAGGGGTCACAGAAAGGGCCTGGCCCTTCAGGTTGGGGGTTGTGCGTGGGGTTAACTACCCAACCACGGAAAACACCACCGGTTACGAAGCAACCAAAAGCCTCGGATATGGATGGATTTACTGTTGACGACCCTGCAAAACGAAAAAAGGACAATGACTTTCGGATCTGCACGTGGAATGTTCCAACCCTGAACAGGCCCAATTGTAATAATGTATGCAGTATTGCAGTTTAATCTCAATTTATAAATGTAAAGTAAGCACCACCACCACCATTATACTGTAGGCATTGTACACAGAGTTATTACTCTTTCTTTCTCTCTCTAGTAGTTTCCTTAGTATGGTTAATATTAATATTAGTATTAGTTAATATTAGTTCTTCTGTAGCGCTTGAATCGAATAAAGCTATTGATGCAACTCCGGACTATATTCGTTTTATTACATGGTGTCAGAAGTAAAAAAATAATAATAGCAATAATAAAAAAAAAAAAAAAAAAACAAAGCACAAGATCTGAAAGTGGTTAAAAAAAAAAAAATAAAAAAGTAAACTTCTTTTTCAATAAAGAAATAGAATCAAAACGGAAAACGTGAAAAAAAACGAACCAGCAAAACAGTACGAATAGTGGATAGTGGATAACAACAGTGCATACAAAAGAAACAAAACGGAAAACGTGAAAAAAAAAACTGTAAGAATAGTGGATATTAACATGAGCGTTCATGCATACAAAGAAGTGTAATCGGAAAATTATTTAAACAAAAAATTCTTTTTTTGTGAGACTTTAACACAATTTAATAAAATAAGAGGAAAGGAAATGTCAAACGATCGTCTACCATGTGAGCTGGACTGCAGCAACCTCGCGTCCGAATGGGGCAATTGGAAAAGGAATTTTTTAATGTACATGATAGCCACCAACAAAATCAAGGAGTCCGAAGCACGGAAAATAGCTACATTCTTGTGGCTTGTTGGTCCAAAAGCAGCGGATATTTATAACACATTGTTTCCCAATGATAAAATTCTGGAATCAGTATTTTCCAATGAACCGCCAACTGTACCAACAGGCGAAACAGCGGACAATAGCGGACAATGCACATTAGAACGCGTGTTAAAAAAGTTTGATGAATACTGCTTACCCCGAAAGAACACCACAATGGAAACTTTCAAGTTCAACACAATGGTGCAAAAAGTCAAACAGAGTTTCTCGGAATTCGAAACCGAACTCCGTAAGCAGGTCAGTCACTGCGAATTCAGTTGTGTGTGTTAAGATTATATATATTTTAATCTGGAAAAAGCAATTAATGAAACACGTTTAATATGTGTGATGTCTGGCTACGATCTGAAGTTGGTAGCGACAGTTTTATTGGCATGATCTATTACATATTCGGTATTGCCAGCAGTACATCATTTATGTAGAATGTATACCACAACATCCTTCTTATTTTGAAAAACAAAAATTAACATTTTCTTCTTACTAACTTGTTAAATTAATATTGTTTTTAAACGAATTCATGAATGAGGATGAATGTATACATAATGTAAAAGAGATAAATTTACTTGTACCTTTTAGAACAGGATTATTGTTATTATTAAAACTAACTTGTTAAATTAATATTGTCGTTAAACGAATTCATGATTAATGTAAACAATAACTCAAAAGAAATAAATTTAATTATACCGTTCAACTGGTAGGTATATTATTCTTATTACCTATTTTTTTTTTTTTTTTTTTTTTTTTTTTAATTCATTGATTAAAACACACATAACTTAAAAGAAATAACTTTAATTATTTATTAAAATAGGAACTTCACTTACGTAATAAAAGAATTTGTACGGCAATACTTTACTTTAAGTTACTACAAAGGTAACTAATTCAAAATCATTATACTTGCTCGGCAACACTTTCTTTCTTGTTGACTTTCTGACGATTGCTGTTACTGTATTTTCAAACCGCTCAGCTGATTGTGTTGGAATATGTATAATAGATGAAGATGAAGCTTCTGGGGGCTAACTATGCACTTCGCCGCGAATCGCATAATTTGCGATTCATTCGGTTCGATTCGCGGCGGACATGGCAACTATGCAAAACGATTGTTTGGAATGTCGGCTTTCCAAGACATTTCCACATTTCCCTTGGTATTTCCACAAACTTTCCCATTCATCTGTCAAAATGCTTTTGAATGATGTTATTATTTTGTTCAAATAATTGCGCGAACTTAGTAAACAAGTAAATTGGATATTAAAACAAAAATGTTTTCGATCGGTGTGTATTTAAATGCTGAAAGGGATGAATTCGACGTGTCTTCGAATTTAAATGTACAAAGGAAATTAATAAGAAGTTGTTCATCCCCGCTGGATCTTCCGCACAACGAGTAATGTCGATTTCCATTGGGGAAAAAAAAGCACTTTTTTTAAGATTCAGAGCAGTTTTTCTTCTGTAGAAATCAGCTGCCTGTCAAAATCAATTTCCATTGGGCAAAAAAAAGCGCTTTTTTAAAGATTCAGATCACTTTTGCGAATCTCGATTCGAGAGAGAGATTCGCACATACTTTCACCAATACCAAAACAAGTGACTCTTGTCAAACTTTGAGGTTAGTTGTTGTTAGGGGAGACTGGGGCACATTTTAACGTGAGACACATTTGCACATTGCTAATAAAACAACATTTTAAAAATATTTCAAAGTACATATAAACCAAAATTTAAACTCGGTAATACCGTGTTCTTTAGTTGTCAATGACTTTCGGATGTCTTTGCAGTCGTGTCGCCTGGAAGTAGCCGCATGAGGAGGTTTTATGCTTAAATTGCATATTTTAATTGTTCTATTTGTAAGAGTGTACACATTTTATAGTGAGCTTTTCTTTTTGTGTAAAATATATTTTTAAAGCACAACTTCATTTGAAAAAGTATAAAGGTACGTTTTTTGACATATATGAAAAATATAAATATTTGCGCGCATTTTTCTGTTGCTTGACTTATTGGGGCAGAGGTTTAAACAGTCGGGCCACATTTGAATAAGCGTTCTGTAAGTGGCATTGAACTAAAGGCTAAGCTACTACCACCAATAAACGCTCCGGGAACATCGAGGACAGCTGCGGTGATAATTTTTGTCTTAATTTTTTCAAAATTTCTGTTGGGTTAATAAAATAACTCTTTTTTGTTCTTATAAAGTTTCTTCAGTTAAGTATTTATAAAATAGTTCTGTAATTTCAAAATTTCAGTTTGCTTTTGCTACGTTTTTGCTTTCTTTATTAAAATAATAAAGTTAATTTATTTTATTAAAAAAAATACAAACCTTGTAGTAACTTATTAGCTGCTGAAAACAATTACAAATACTGCTGTTCAAAAGTACCCCACATGGGGGGTACCTTTGAACATAAGGACCTACTTCGTTTTTAAATAAAAATAAATTATAAAATTATATGCCCCTACTAAATTTATGTAGTTATTTGTCCAAATCAAGGTTTATTTGCATTTCTTAAAGTGAGAATACTTTACAGTCTAATAATTTAAGCAAATGTGATTTTATGAGACCTTAAAACAAACAGGGTTCAAATGTGCCCCAGTCTCCCCTACCTATTGTGGAATAAATTTAAAAATTGAAAATGGATATTAATGTAGACGAATGGATCGTCGTATGGGGTTGTTTTTATGGGGAAGGACGAAGTTCTAATTCAAAACAAAACAAGTAAGTAGTTATTGTACAAGTACAAGTAAAAAACTAGCAATTAGCAATTCAATTTTATAAACACAAATTGGAATGTAAAAACAGCTGACTGTCAAATCACACACCAACACAAATGCAAAAAAAATTGATCTCATTTCATGTTCCATTGGGCAGGAAAAATCTGAGATCTGAGAGCAAAACGGTAAAAGACCAATGGAAATCGACATAAGATTAATTTGTTTTGAAAACGGGTAAAAGTGCATATATATGAGTTTTTTTTATCTTAGATATGTGCTGGAAAATATAAAAGACGATTTTCCAAGGCGAAGAAGTATTGCAACGCTCATAATATTAAAACTAGCAGCAACGCAATCAAAAGAGCTTTGGGCAAGACATGCACATCGGACTGGCGCAACAAACCTTTCGCCAGCTGGTCGTGCTCTTTAATAAATTGAACTAAGCAAATGAACTGTTCAGTTGTTGTAGTTTGTTTTTCTGCCCTAAATGTAAAGAAAATATAAGAAATTACAATATTTTTCGCTGTCGTTTTCTTTACTTACATTTTTTTTCCACCATGCAAATGCACCGCTGACAACTTCATTCGCCATCAAAACATCTATCGCATTTGACTTCGATAAATGACGTTCGCATTTGCATAGTTGCGCGAATGTAATAGAGCGAAGTGCGATAGTCTTCGCCGGCGAAGTGAATAGTACCAAAATGCGAAATCGAATAAAAATGCGCTTCGCGGCGAAGTGCATAGTTAGCCCCCTGATTCGGATCGATTTACCTGTGAATTTTCTGTATCTATCGGATTGTCGTTGTTTTCGTGGTTTTCGTCTTCTTTGTTGTTTCTGTTATTTTGTAGATGGTCTGCTGTAGATGTAGTTTCTTTCGGTATCTCGTTCACGTTTTCTTCAATTGTGTTTTGATTTTTGTTCATCGGTTTTACGTTTATTCGGTTTCTTCGATACTGGCTGCCATCTTTATCGATGATACATGACCGTGATGACAGATTTTCTAGCACTCGTCCTGATGTCCAAGTTGTACTCGATTCTGGTTGCTTTTGGAAGTACACATCTTCTCCAACTTCGATAGGTGGTAATGATTTAGCTGTTGAGTCATAGTATTTCTTAATTTGTTGTCTTTTCTTAGAGATCTTCAGCGGGATACTTTTTTGGACTTCTGGTTCTAAATTGTTCTTGGCTGTTGGAATAGATGTTCGCAAACGCCTTGAAAATAATCTTTGTGCTGGACTTGGCAAATCGGATTTACTTGTGTTACGGTGTTCACAAAGAGCTTTCCAGAAATCTTCGTTCGTTTTCATGCTGCGTTTGTAGATCCTTTTTATTATTTTCACTGCTGATTCTGCTTTTCCATTAGCTTGATGGTGATATGGAGACGACATCGACATTTTGAAGCCCCATTCCTTGCTGAAAGTCCGAAACTGTTGGCTGGTGAATTGCGCTCCACAGTCCGATACAACAATTTTTGGAATGCCATGCCGACTGAAGTTGCGCTTGCAGCAATTGATTACTTCACCTGCGCTCATGGATGTTAGGAAATCGACTTCTATATAATCGGAGTAGTAATCCACAGTTACTAATAAGTTGATTTTCTTCTGGTTCATTCCCAGAACCTCGCAGATATCTACTGCAACCCTCTCGAATGATAACTTTGGTATCTCCGTTGACTGCAGTGGTTGTTTCTGCTGGCAGTTCGCGTTTTCTGCACATGTTATGCACGTAGATACTTCTTGCTGGATCTGACTATTTATACTTGGCCAAAATACAGTGTCTCGAGCTCATCTTATGCATTGGTCTCTTCCGGGATGTCCCAAGTGAATCTTCCTAATCATTTCCTTCCTAAGGGACGAAGGAATTATCAAGCGATTGTTTCTCATAACTATACCCTTTTGAGAAATGATTTCATCCCTATAGCTCCAAAACGGTAGAAGTTCGAATGGTATATCGTGTTTATTTTCTGGCCAACCGCGTATACAAAACTCTTTGAGCATACATAACTGCTTATCGGTTGATGTCTTCAATCTTATTTCCTCCATTTGCACGTCATCGAGATCTATTTCAGCTGTTATGTCTACGTTTGCTATTTCTTTGAAAATGTTGTCGATTTCATAAACTTCCTCTTCATATACATCTTTTTCTGGAGAATTATCACTGTGATCGACATACCTAGACAATAGATCTGCTATATACATTTCTTTTCCTTTTACGAAGGTTAGTGTTAAGTGATATCTCTGCAGGCTAAGTAGCATTCGTTGTATTCGCTTAGAAGCTTTCAACAGATCCGTGTTAAATATTGTAAGCAGTGGTTTGTGATCTGTTTGAACTATTATTTGCTCTTTGCCGCATAAATATTTATCAAATCGTTTACAAGCGAAAAGGATCGCCAAACACTCTTTTTCGATTTGTGCATATCGTAGTTCAGTCGATGTTAAAGAACGAGATGCATACATTACGGGTTGTCCTTCTTGCATAAGACATGCTCCTAGACCAGTTCCGCTTGCGTCGCATTGAATTGTCACTTCTTTCGTAGAGTCGTAAAATTTAAGTACTGGTGGATTTGTGATCAGTTTTTTTAAGTTTTCGAACGAATATCTTTGTTGTTCATCCCAGGAAAATTCTTCTTCGCTTTTAGCAATTTTGCGGATTGGCTCAATGACTGTTGACAAACCTGGTAGAAATTTTGCTAAATAAACACAAAAGCCGACCAAGCTTTGTGCTTCTTTTGCCGATTTAGGTGCTTTGAAATTTAAAATTGCTCGAATCTTACCTGGATCAGCTTTAAGTCCGCCGGAGGTTAATATATGTCCGTAAAAGGGGACGGTATCCAGTTTTATTTTGGCTTTGGATTTGTTTAGCTTTAAATTGGTTTCTCTGCATCTTTGGAGCAAATTTTTCAAATTCGTATCGTGGTCTATTTCAGCTTCTTTCCGAGTTTCTCCACAGCCATATACCAGTATGTCGTCAGCTATCACTTCTATGCCTTTTAAGCCGTATAACACTTGCTGCTGTCGTTTTTGGTATATTTCAGGTGCAGGTGAAATACCAAATGGCATATTCTTATCCAACGATATCTTCCTTCTGGCGTCCAGAATGTTGTTAGTTTCCGTGATTCCTTATCGAGTTGACATTGCCAAAACCCAGGCCCGGCCCCAGCCAAACTAGCGCCCTGTGCGAGATTTACAGAAAGCACCATTTTTTCATATTTGCACACATGCATGTCTTTTTCACATCACCCAGGAAGTAGACTTTCAAGCTATTTTTTATTGAGGTATCTAATATTGGCAAAATTTCATTCGCCTATATCGATTCGTTTGGTCGCCATCGTGCTTTCAACAGAAAGAGAGACAGACGGACATGACTGAATTTTTTCGGAATTTGATCCTGATCAAATCCGGTGACTTCTTCCTGACGTTACAAATGTAATGAAATGACAAAGTGAATATACCTTCCTGTGGAAGGTATACAAAATGTATTAACTCATAAATGAACTTTACATATAGTAATCTCTCTGAGTCTTCTCATCACTTTCATCATTTGCATCTACTCTTAATATTAGTACCTAACTTAGTTGAACCAAACATCTTTGTAAGTTAGAAAAGGCAAGTACTTGTGTAAATGCAAACGCATAAATTGTTTCATTTTAGGTATTTTAAGCTCAGAATAAAAAAATTCAATTCAAGCAATATTTGGTCTTCTTTAAAAATGTATACTTTTAGAAAAGAAATTACACGAAACATTTAAAAACAGTCAAACAAAATTCGTATCTAGCTAAAAAAAACGGCTGGCTGGATTTTAAAAAATTTTCCAGCTAAACGCATTTTAATCCAGTCAGATCTGACTGGAAAGCAGTCAAAATGGCAACGCTGGAGAGTCTGAAGTGGAAGAGAAGAGAATACTTTATTTTCCTATACAAAGCTACTTGTTCTCTTTAAAGTAATTTGTTACTCTTTTTCGTAGATGAGAAATCCCATCCATACGTGCAGAATCAAAAACCTGCACGTTCAACACAAACAATTCCGTAGAATGAATTTTTTTGTTGTACATATTTTTCTATGAAAATTTTGCGAGTGACTGTGCAAGAAATAAAACCTGCACATACGGGGTGGAACTATTTTTGATTTGAAATTTTTGAACTAGGTTTTTTGGTAAAATGTAAGTGGATGTGCAAAAAATATACTTACACGAAAAGGGTGGAATAGGGTAGGTAAGAAATGAACTTGCATAGGTTTAGTGTGATTTTTTATTTTGCGATATTTTGAGTTAGATTCTCCCTGAAGTTGCAACATTGCAAGTAATGTGAGTTAATGTGCAAAAAATAATTGAGCACAGGTGTGGTGGATGTTGTTATTTTGGAATTTTTTGAACAAGATTTTTTAAAATGCAAATGGCAGTATTAGTTCGCGCAAGATAAAATGAATTAATTAATTTCTTAGGTATATTAATTGTCCACGTAGCTGCGCTTCATTTCGTAGTCGCACATGCGACTTTGCCGCTCCGTGGATAGAGCTTCGTTTGTTTATATGCAAGCTGCAAGCAAGCATACAAAAAGCTGCAAATGACGAAAGCGTTCGTATGAAGCGCAGCTGTGTGGACAGTTAAGGCCTTACTCCTAACAATGCGCCCCCAGAACTTGGCGCCCTGTGCATTTGCACATCTTGCACATATGGTTGGTCCGGCCCTGATAAACCCATTTTTCGCATCTAGGGTTGAAAATACTTTGGCCCTTGTCAGTTCTGGTAAAATTTCATCTACTGTAGTTGTCTGATAATGCTCACGCCTTAATGCAAAATTGAGGTGATGCGGATCTAAACAAATGCGTAGCTTTGCTTTTCGTTTTACCAGCAATATGTTTGAGATCCACTCTGATGGCTCATTCACTCTTTCTATGATACCGCGATTTTCCAAGTTGTTCAACTCCTTTTGTAGGTCTTTTTTTAAAAGCACAGGAATTCGTCTTGGTCTTTGTTGAATTGGCTTTACATTTTTGTCTACATTCAACTTTACCTCACCGGGCAGTTTTCCATCGCCTTCAAACACGTCACTATACTTCTTCAATAGCTCGCTTGCGAATGAGGACACCATGTCTTTGTTCCAAGTTTTCTTTTTAGGCTCTATTTTCACTATTTGTTGTATTCGTACCAAATTGAGAACGCTGCATGTGTTTGCTGAAAGCAAGGGTCTCTGCTCGAATGGAACTATTTGAAAGAGTAAGTTCACTATATTGCCTTCGTGTTCGCATTTCAGACCTGCTGCACCGATTGGTTTAATAATATTACCACCAAAGGATTTCAGTCTTATATGCGTAGTTTTCAATTTCGGTTTCTGGTTTCCAAGTATGAGCTTTAAATTTGTGAAGCCCATAACATTCGTGGATGCTCCCGTATCAAGCTGACAGTTTTCATAGACTTTATTTTCACCGATAACGAAGCATATATTGGCTGTCATTTTTCCATTTACTGATTGCGGTGCTTCTACTATTGAGACGTACTCGGTTTCATTTGACGAGTCATCCGATGAATATTCTTTTTGAGCTGTTAGAACTCGATGATTTTTTTTACTATTGTTTTTGTCGCTGCTTTTTCTAGTTCGTGATGTGTTTTTTTCTACAGAGCTTTTACTAGCTGCTCCTGACTTACACATTTTCTTAAAATGATTCAGTTTTCCACACGCTGAACATTTCTCGCCAAAAGCAGGACATGATTTCTTATTACGGCGATGTGAGCCCCCGCAGTAGTAGCATTTATTTATAATTTGCTCCGGTCGTTCGTCTTTGTTGGCTGAGATTTTGTTCACTACGACCTCTTGTAAAACTCGATCTATGCGATCTAAATGCATGTCTGTTGTCGTCGACTGTTTACACAAAGAGATTGCCGTGTCCAATGTCAAATCTTTCGTATCTAGCATTTTCCTTCTTAGTCGTTTGTCCTTGATGCCTACAACTATTCTGTCCCTAACGAATTGGACTTCGAAGTTTCCATATTCACAAGTCGGAAGATGAAATCCTCTACAGTTTCGTCGTCTTTTTGGACAGCTGTGTTAAATATGTATCGCTCGAAAATGATATTAGTTAGAGGCTTCAAGTGAGCTTCTATTCCGTCGCAAATACCTTTGGCCGTACCCTTTTGCTCGGGTGTAAGAGGCAAAGTATTGAAAAGGTGGATTCCCTCTGGACCAATGCAAGTGAGAAGGCTGGCTACTCGCACTTTATCGGTCTTATCATTTAATCCTGTAGCAATCTCGTAATTTTCGAACGCTGCACGAAATTTTCGAAACTCTTCCAATTTTCCCTCATTGCCCCAAGAAATTGGTGATGGAGTCGGAAGTGATATCATCGCTATTGCCTTTTATATATATATATATATATACAAATATACTAGAGATACGCACCAATTATTAAATCCGTAGCTTTAATTTTTTGCTTAATTTTAGGATTTTGTTGATTTTCTTAGATTACTTTTACCGCTGCCACCATGTTAAGATTATATATATTTTAATCTGGAAAAAGCAATTAATGAAACACGTTTAATATGTGTGATGTCTGGCTACGATCTGAAGTTGGTAGCGACAGTTTTATTGGCATGATCTATTACATATTCGGTATTGCCAGCAGTACATCATTTATGTAGAATGTATACCACAACAGTGTGTGCGGGGTTTCATATGAAGACCGCATGCTCAGAGACCGTATTATCATCGGTGTTTGTGATAAGAACTTGCAACTCAAGCTGTTGGATGGCAAAAATGATCCGTTAAAAGATGTCGTTGAAAAGTGCAAAACATACGAGGCTGCAAATACGAACAAGAGTATTCTTGATAAAGGTGCAAAGACAATCAATGAAGTCAAGACAGAAAAATCTGAAGCTGATGGTCAAGCATGTGCAGTATATCGCGCATGTTTCAACTGTGGTGGAGCATATAGATACGGACATATGGAGGAATGTCGTGCAAAGCGAGTAACCTGCAATAAATGCTCCAAAGTCGGGCATTTCTCCAAATTCTGTAGAGGAAATCGTAGAATACCTTCCGGTAAAAAGGATGAGTTTAACCAAACAGGACAAAGCGTATTCAATGGACATCAAGAAAAAAGCGGAGTCAATGTGAAGAAAAATGGGAATAACAAAGAAGTAAATACTTTAAGATGGGATAGCTCAGGTAATTTAGGTCAATATAATGGTGGAATGGTTGGTTTATTTAGTTCTTTCACTTCTTTTAGAATAAACACTGTTGAAAAGTCAAACCAGTGGACCAAAACATACTTAATTGGCAAAGAATTTGTTAACTTTAAAATAGACACTGGATCTGATGTGAACTGCATTTCTATCAATATTATCAAGAAAATCAAAAAACAAATTAACAATACCAACATCAATTTTTCTATTTTCGATTATAGCAATAACAAAATTAAAATTTATGGAAGTATTTTACTAACTTGTATTGACTCAATTTCTGGAATTAAAAATAAAACTGAGTTTTTTTAGTAGTAGATAATTGTTTTACACCACTGCTTGGTTTAAAGACCTGTGTTGATTTTAAGCTCATAAAGCGACTGGACGTTCATAATATCAAAAAGCTTCCTAGCACTGAATGTGCATTTTTAAGTATATTTAATGACATATTTGAGGGTCTAGGGCGTTTCTCTACTGTAACTATTAATTTGAAAGATGACGCTAAGCCTGTGTTGCATTACAAAAAACGAATTCCTCATAGTTTAGTTGATCGACTCAAAATAGAACTTGACAAAATGGAATCTGATGGTATAATTTCACCAGTAGAGTATCCTACTAATTGGGTTAATAATATACAAATAGTGGAAAAGAGTAATAATAAATTACGAATATGTTTGGATCCAAAGCCTCTTAACAAGTGCATAAAAAGGGAACACTTTCTAATCCCTACCGCCGAAGATTTATTCTCCAAAATAGCTAATAAACGAATATTTACGGTTCTCGATCTTAAAAGCGGATTTTGGCAAATGGAGCTCGATAAAGTTAGCTCTGATTTGACCACATTCATGACCCCTTTCGGTCGGTACAAATTCAATCGTGTCCCTTTTGGACTGAACTGCGCACCTGAAATGTTTCAGAGGGAAATGGTGAAACACTTTGGTGATATACCCGGAACAATAATTTATTTTGATGATATTTGCATAGTTGCTAACGATGAAAAGGAACATGATGAAATACCATTGACTGTCATAAATCGTGCGCGAGCACATAATGTCCGGTAACGCTGAAAAAATACAGTATCGAAAGAAGCAGGTTAGTTTTATGGGTCATCTTATATCTGCCAATCAAATTAAACCGTATCACAAGCATTGTGAAGCAATTCTTAAAATGCCTAAGCCACAAAATAAAGGAGATGTAATGAGACTTCTTGGTCTTTTCAAATATCTTGCAAGATTCATACCCAACTTATCTCAAATGAAAGCCGATCTGAGAAATTTAACAAAGAATGAAACCGTCTTCAGTTGGAATGAAAATCACGAAAGGGAATTGTCCGCATTACTTAATATAATTGCATCTGAGCCAGTTTTGAGGCCCTATGATCCAAAGGAAACAATATTAATTCAAACTGATGCGTCTAAAGATGGCTTAGGCTGTGTATTATTACAGGATGGACACCCGGTAGCTTACGCTTCACGTACGTTGGCTTCCAATGAACAAAAATGGGCACAGATAGAAAAAGAATTATTGGCTATCGTTTTTGCGTGTACCCGTTTTCATTTATTTTTATACGGTCTTGATTTCACCGTACATAGTGATCATAAACCTTAGAAAGTATAGTTAAGAGGGATATTGATGATGTCACCCCTAGGCTTCAGAGAATGTTTATGTTTTTACTTAAATATCCTCATATGAAAATTATCTACAAACCCGGCAAAGAGATGTTAGTTGCTGATTGCCTTTCCCGTGCACAGCTTCCGGAAGAAGAAGAAATAGTCAATCTCTCTGCTATCATTCACATGGTCTCTAGAAATGTTTGTTTATCAAAAGAAAATTTTGATTTGTACAAAGAAACTATAGAAAAAGATAACGTGTTGAAAAAAATTTGTCATTATGTGGATAAGGAATGGCCACAATATCAACGGCTAAATGAATTGGAAAAAAAATTTCACAAATATAAATCCGAACTACATTTTGAAAATGGACTCCTTTTTAAAAATCACAAACTTGTCATCCCTATGGATTTACAAAAAATTATTATCAATTGGTTACATGCACCCCACCTAGGTATAGAAAAAACATTATCGAGAGCACGAATGCTCTATTTTTGGCCAAAAATGACAGAACAAATTAAGAATGTCATTGAACAATGCACTACTTGTGAAAAATTTAAAAGAAATAATCCTAAGGAAACCTTAAGGCAAGATGAATCACCCAAGTACCCGTTTCAAAAAATTGCTATTGACCTTTTTGATGCTTCTCATCAGTAAAAGAATTTCTTTTTGTTTATTTTCTATTATTAACATTTATTTGCATTATATTCCGATGCTTCACATCTTTAAAATGAACTACAAAAGAATTTGAATATTTAGTACTAGGTAGTTACATTATAATTTTTCGAAACTTGTCATCACTTGAATTGTTAAGTCTATGAATTTTCTATGTATAGTAAATCTTGTGGAATCCAAGCTTGTATCTTTTGTTGTATAAAAGAAAAAAAAACATAGAATGGCTCTCTTTGATCTTGAACTCGTGCCGACTACTTTACTTGCGCTCCTGCCGAACTAATAGTTGATAGTTCAAAAAACACTTTAAACATTTTTTGGTGCCGAAACCCGGGACAATAGTATAGTTGTTGAAGTCCCCATCATAAAAGTAAACTAATTTAAAATAAAACCAGTTTCTTTAAAGTAAAGTTTAAAGCAAAAACTTAAATTTACAAATAAATCGGAATTTCTACTTCATCAAAGAAGCTGCGCTGCGACGTCGCTGGACCATTAAGAGTATTTATCAACGAGAGAACCAACATCAGAACCATCGCCGTCAAGGAGAAAATTGTGGGTAAAAACCAAAAATAAAGTGCATTTAAATACTTATATTTCAATATATTAAACATATGTATAATCATATCATATTATAACTACATATATTGTCAAGAAATATAAAGTAGTGCGAACTCACCTTAAGATTAAACATATCGCCGCAAGATGTCAGCTAAGTTTGGTTGCTTCAGAACTCAGGAAACAGAGCTAAACATTTGTGACATTTATTAATAAATATACGAATTCGCCATTTCACATTTGGTAGCCATCAGTCGTCGAGTTTGGAAGCAGCCCAGCCTAGTTGACGAAAAGTAAGTTTATTGAATATTGTATGCATTTGTTAACTTTGTCTATTTATCAGAGAATAAACTATTCAGAGCAAAGGATTGTTGTATTCATTCAACGCGCATACCCAAGACTCGGCGACAACTTTATTCTTTTTCTGGTTAAAACCCGCAGCCAGCGGACAGACATCTGAATTTTTCCAGAATAGCCGCCGCCATATACCTGCCCAAGAAAAAATCTCATAATTTCGGAATCTGCCAACGCCACTTCCCATTAACAACTTATAATCAGCCATTTTACCTTTCGCCGCGATCGGGAGAAGTGCGTGCATTTAAATCGCACGAAGGAATTTGATTGGCCGTCATTAAACCTTTCGCCCCGATCGGGAGAAGTGCGTGGATTTACATCACAATAAAAGAATTTGATTGGCCGCCTAAATCCATTTCGCCACAATCGGGAGAATTGAGTGCATTTCTGTTACGAAATTATCGCCTTCAATTATTATTGCCGGAAAATATTGAAATTTATCCAGTTTGGAATATCAAAGTAATAATAAACCAGAAACCATTCGCCAATGCAAGGAGAATTCGACGCAAACAAAAGGTTAACCCGGCAGGCCGCAAAACTTCTCGGAAGTTCTGGAGTGACGATGAGTTCTTCCGACGATGAAACCACACACGAAACCAATTCAACAATTGTGGAGACGCATGTTAATGATGGGGGACTAGAGAAACAAATACAGATATTGCGTGCAAAGCTAGAAACGGTCACAGCGTATGCTGTAAAGGAAAAACAGGAGCGACAGCGCCTCGAAAAACTAATAAAGGAGCATCAAAAACACGACACATTGTCGAATGCCGTCACATCTGCTTCAGCGAGCGCCACTATGAGTACTTCGTCCTCTGTCGTAAATACGTTTTTGCTTGAACCCGTAACTTCGGCGACAATAGTATGTTGTAGTGGCTCTGCACCCACTACTGTTACTGCTACAATAGCTTCTACGACCGCTTCGTTTGCGACAGCACCCATTTGTAGCAGTTCTGCCTCGTTCTTTGGAGCCATGTCCACAGAACAAATTGCACGTCCTCCGTACGCTCCGTATTCTTGGCTACCAGCAAATTCTTCATCGATGCAATATATGCAGCAGTTTCCTGTTTCTACAGTAAACCTTACACCATGTAGTTCTACTTATACCGACACGATTCCAACTTTCTTGCCGCCGCTTAATGCTTTACAGACTCTGGACCAGCACTACGTCCCGCGGGTATGCCTACAACCGCAACTAACTCAACAGCCATCGACATCTTCAGCTGGTGGCTTTCATCGTAAGCTACATGATTTACCAGAGTTTCATGGGAAAGCAGAGGAGTGGCCGATGTTCTGCACGGCCTTTATGGAATCTACCAACATGTTTGGATATAGTAAAGTAGAAAACATGTTCCGCCTGCAGAAAAGCATCAAAGGGGAAGCCAGAGACGTAGTTGAATCATTGCTAATACATCCCAATAATGTCGAGCAGGTCATGGCTAATTTAGAATTCCGTTTCGGACGTCCTGAGTGTTTAGTTCAAAGTCAGCTAAAGAAGGTAAGAGAAGTTGCGCAAATCCCAGAGAGCAAACTAGAGCTTATCATACCATTCGCCACGAAGGTGCAAAATCTCACCGTGTTCCTGGAAGCGAGTGGTATGCAACAACACATGGCAAATCCTACCCTACTGGATGAATTAGTAAGCAAACTCCCGATGAGCAAGAGGTTGGAGTGGGCCCAGTGTAGCGTCTATGTACAGCCATATGCCACCATCCGACATTTCAACGACTGGTTGAGCCGAATAGCACGTCTGGTGTGTGTCATCTCTACTTCAACGTTGCCTTCATCGACTCAAGGAAGAGGAGAATCCAATCCGAGAACAGGAAATGTACTGCATACCAACCAGGCCTCTACAACAACAACTGGAAACGGTATGTGTCGGCATTGTAAAGGGAGACAGCATCCAGTAGCAGAATGTAGCAGCTTTTTGAAATTGGATACCCCATATAAATGGGAGTTTGTGAAGCGGAACAAGCTTTGCTTCGGATGTTTGAAGTTTGGCCACGATGTAAGGGTTTGCCGGGCTCGAAAAATTTGCAACATCGACAATTGTACCAGGATGCACCACCAATCTCTTCATGAAGTGGAACCAACGAAGGAATCAACGATGACCAGGGAAGACAGAGAAAGGGCTGATGATGATGATCAAAACCCCATACTAAACTGCAACAAGGAAGGAGATTCTACAGTGCTCTTCCGTGTGGTACCCGTCAGAGTCTACAACGGCAAAAAAGTGGTCCGAACTTATGCGTTATTCGATGAAGGCTCTTCCATCACCATTATGAGCTCTGATTTGGCAACTCGATTGGAACTGAGCGGAAAATCCAAGAACTTGAACCTACGCTGGCTTGGACGAGAGACGCTATCCAAAACATCGATCGTTGTGGACGTCAAAATAAGTGCTGACCATGAAAGTGGAGAGAAATTTGAGATGGTTGGCGTGCAGACAGTCAAAGACCTATGCCTACCAACCCAAACCTTCGTCGCGTCGGAGATAGAGTTGAAACATCAAGTAATAGTCCCTCTGGTTGGATACAAAGAAGCAAAGCCCGAAATACTCATTGGTCTTGACAACAGTCACCTTGGAGCGCCACTTGAATCTGTTGTCTCGCTAAATGAAGGACCCATCATATCTCGCACAAAGCTGGGTTGGGTAGTATACGGGAAAACTGAATGCAGACTTGGAATTAACGCTCAGAACGCAATCGCACTGTGTAGCAGTCGATCCCGAGAATCAGACCTGCGGTTGGATCGTATTGTCGAGGAGTATTTTTGTATAGAAAACTTTGGAGTTAAGGTACCTACGGAGAAGTTGATCTCTGATAAGGACAAAAGAGCGTTAAAACTTTTATCCGAAACTACAATTAAAGTCGATCACAGATATCAAACTGGTTTACTGTGGAAAGATGATCAGCCCAAACTACCAGATAGTTACCAAATAGCCAGGAGGAGACTATTGAGCCTTGAGACCAAAATGCGACAAGATCCAGAGTTTGCTGCTACATATAAAGACATCATTGCCAGCTACGTTGAGAAGGGATATGCCAAAAAGCTGACGTCTGCTGAGGTAGAGTTGCATACCCCCAGGACCTGGTATCTTCCCCACTTTGGAGTCAAAAACCACAACAAGCCAGGGAAAATTCGTTTGGTATTTGACGCAGCGGCAGAGGTGAGTGGCCTTTCACGTAATTCATTTTTATTAAAGGGTCCTGATGACAACATGCCGTTGGTAGCAGTATTGTACAACTTTCGAATAAGACATGTAGCAGTAATAGGTGATATAAAAGAAATGTTTCACCAAATACGAATACAACCGGAAGATCAGCACTCACAGCGGTTTCTCTGGAGAGACGATACAGACAAGCCAATTGATGTCTACGTGATGCAGGTGATGACGTTTGGAGCGAGCTGTTCACCTTGTTCAGCAAACTTCGTCAAGACTCTTAACGCTTCTAGGTTCGTAAGGGATTATCCGCGAGCTGTCAAAGCCATACTTAGCCACCACTATGTGGATGATTACGTCGACAGTTTTGAAAGCGTGTCCGAGGCTATCGAAGTTACAAAAGCCGTTATCGACATACATAAAAGTGGTGGTTTTGAATTGCGTAACTTTATATCCAACTCTAAAGAAGTGTTAGATTCTATTTCTGATGGGAAAAATGAAGATAGTCCAGGTCAAACAATCGATATGAACATTGAAGCTTCAGCAACCACTGAGAGAGTCCTCGGAATGTGCTGGGATGCCGTCGAAGATGTGATTGTTTTTCGGTTGAAATTCCCTCGAGTCAGCGAAGCTATAATGATCAATGATAAGTGCCCTACAAAAAGAGAATTTCTCAGTATAGCCATGTCCATATTCGATCCGTTCGGAATGATAGCGAACTTTGCTCTTCCTCTAAAATTGCTGTTACAGTCAATCTGGCGGTTTGGCGTTCAATGGGATGACCCGATTCCAAATGAAGTCTACGTGCGATGGAGGCAGTGGAAAGCAGAATTGCCAAAAATAACACTGATAAAGATTCCCAGATGTCATAGCCAATTCTTAACCCGAGCCAAGAAGATAGATATTCATACATTCGTGGATGCCAGCGAGGAAGCCTTTAGCGCCGTCACCTATTTTCGAATCGAATATAACGACAATGTTTTTGTATCGTTTGTGTGCGGAAAAACCAAATGTAGTCCAAAAAAATTGATCTCGATACCTCGTCTTGAACTATCAGCTGCCGTTTTGGGAATTCGTCTCTATAATTCCATCGTACGCCACCACAATTTGCGGTTCATCGACAGCGTGTTTTGGACCGACTCAAAAACAGTTTTGCACTGGCAGCGATCAGATCCTCGCCGCCACAAGGAGTTCGTAGCTTTTCGAATCGCCGAAATAATGTATAGCAGTCAAGTTACTCAGTGGCGTTGGGTTCCGTCGAAGCTGAATCCAGCTGATGAAGCTACCAGAGCTCACTTTCCCCCACAATTCGTACCTGACAACAAGTGGGTAAACGGACCAGCCTTTCTCTATGATGCGGAAGCCGAGTGGCCTAAGATGCCAGTTGACATCTCCAGCCAGGAATGCAAAGAAGAATTACGTTCAAGGTACGTACTTAGTGTAAATTTGGCTAACGATTCACTCTTCGATGCAACCAGGTTCTCCAGCTTTTTAAGACTACGAAGAACAATGGCCAGGGTCGTCCGCTTTATCGATGCCTGCCGACGCAAACCTACGGAGCACGGAGAACTATCGGTAGCTGAACTTAAAAACGCCGAACGTATTATATGCTCGCAAATACAAAAAGAAGTGTTTAGTGAAGACATCGCCAACTTGCGCCAAAACCTACCTGTGAACAAAAGTAGTCAAATCTTCAAATTAACACCGTATCTCGACGCTCATGGAATCTTGCGTGTTCTTGGACGAATTGATGCTGCCACAACAATACCCCTTGGCACAAGACGCCCTATTATACTGCCCAAGAATCACGCGGTAACGAAGTTAGTCGTAAATGAATTCCACCGCCGTTTACGCCATCAAAATGAAGACACTATAGTGAACGAGGTACGACAATGCTTTTGGGTGCCAAGTCTACGCTCAGCAGTAAAGAAAAGCAAAAATGAATGTCAGTTATGCCGAATTCGACGTGCCAAACCAATTCCACCGATTATGGGTCAGCTGCCAAAAGATCGCCTTACTCCATTTGTCAGACCATTTACTTATACCGGAATAGACTATTTTGGACCTGTCAACGTCACCATAGGCCGAAGGACAGAAAAACGATGGATAGCACTTTTCACCTGCCTTACAGTGAGGGCTGTTCATCTTGAGATAGCTGCCGATTTGTCAACAGATGCTTGTATCCTATGCATCCGCAACTTCATCAACCGTCGAGGGATTCCGCTACGCATTAGAAGTGACAATGGGACGAACTTTGTAGGAGCAAGCAAAGAGCTACTGACTAATGATATCTTCGATAATGAGGCCATCAAGATGGAGCTTTCCTCAGTTGGAATCGAATGGGTATTCAATTGCCCATTGAACCCACATGCAGGAGGATGCTGGGAGAGACTCGTTCAGTCAATAAAACGAGTATTGTCCTACGTTCTCCACGAAGTAGCGCCCAAAATCGAGACTCTACAAAGTGCGTTAATCGAAGCTGAAAATATTGTCAACTCGCGGCCGTTAACGCATCTACCAGTGACAGTTGAAGACGAAGAACCCCTTACTCCAAACCATTTTCTTATGGGTGTCTCAAACTCCACTCAAACTCCAGGACTGGTTGAAGAACGAGCGCTTTGTCTCCGAAAGCAGTGGAGGGTGAGCCAGCAGCTAAAAAATCGCTTTTGGAAGCGATGGATGCGTGAGTACTTACCGGTGCTAACCAAAAGATGCAAATGGTTCGAACATACAGCGCCACTCAAAATTGGGGACTTAGTTCTCGTATGTGACATCGATGTGCCTAGAAGCCAGTGGACCCGTGGAAGGATAACAAAGGTGTTTCCAGGACCGGATGGACAAATCCGCTCCGCTGAAATAAAAACCAATGTGGGGACTCTTCGCAGACCTGCAGTGAAGTTAGCTGTACTCGAAGTTAGTGAGGCTTCGGAGCGAGGCTCGATCGCCTCACGGGGGGTGGAGTGTCAAGAAATATAAAGTAGTGCGAACTCACCTTAAGATTAAACATATCGCCGCAAGATGTCAGCTAAGTTTGGTTGCTTCAGAACTCAGGAAACAGAGCTAAACATTTGTGACATTTATTAATAAATATACGAATTCGCCATTTCACATTTGGTAGCCATCAGTCGTCGAGTTTGGAAGCAGCCCAGCCTAGTTGACGAAAAGTAAGTTTATTGAATATTGTATGCATTTGTTAACTTTGTCTATTTATCAGAGAATAAACTATTCAGAGCAAAGGATTGTTGTATTCATTCAACGCGCATACCCAAGACTCGGCGACATATATTATAAAGTGCAAGTGCATAATTCCATTCGTTGCAAAGAATTTAAGAGCTAGCGGATAGTAGTTGTAGAAAAGGAGAGCATAAAGAAATTCAGTTTTTTTTGTTGGTTGGCAAATTGCATATAGAGCAACCTTGTGCATTTCTAATTCTCTTTGTTGAATTCGCCGCCCTAGATCGTTCGATATTCGATCTTCGTTGATAAAGCTTCATTTCTCGTTGTTGCCTTTACATTTTGTTGTTCTTGTTCATATACATACAAGAGAAATCCACTTGTGGTTGGCGTTGGAGTTGCTGTTGGATCTTAGATGTTGTATAATACTGCTGCTGCTAAATTGAGTGACTTCCTTGTTGAGTGAAAGTCTTTCGTTGCTGTAATTTCGCCGCTTATAAAAGCTTCTCATTCCACTGATACCAAGTAAATTAATTCGTTGCTGAAAATGTCTTCAATTACCTTGAATAAATCGTTGTTGGTAATTCTTTATTTGGACCAGAATTTTAAGGGTGTTGGTTTCTTTTTTTTATTGATTAATTGAATTCTAATATTATCAATAAAATATGAGCAATTCAGATAATGAATACGAGGAGAGTGAAGAGGTGGTTGATCAGGTGAATAGGCAGGCAGGTGTAAGGGGGTTAGAGACTGAACAGCGTCGGCAGGTAGCTGAGTTGAAAGTTCTGCGATCTACAACCAAAGGAAATATAAGTAGAATAAAAAAGCTTATTAAGGAAAAAGGTTCATCTATTTCTGTAACTGAGTTGGAGTGTCGACTGGGCATACTCGAATCCTATTTCAAAAAAGGAGGTTGAATGTCGTTGGAGAGGAGAAAACAAATGCGATAAGCAGAGCGGATGTTGAAGACCTGTAGGTATGTCGTTACCAAATCGGAAATTTTAACGTTGTTGGCAGAAAAGAAACCAAGTGCTAGTGTTTGTGGTTTGTGATAACCTAAATGCTACATTGGGACCTTTTCAACATTCTTCAAGGTCGTCAAATCTGGAGAAAATTAAATTGCCGTCATTTTCCGGAAAATTCTCAGAATTTGACAATTTCATAGGACTGTTTAGTAGTCTCGTAGATAAGGATGACTCATTAGATAATTTACAGAAATTCAATTATTTGAGGAATTGCTTATCTGGTTCGGCTTTGAGTGCAGTAAGGGAGTACGATCTGTTGAGTGAGAACTACGCTAAGGCGCTGAGCCGTTTAAAAACACGGTTTGATAGCAAGGCGATGATATTCCAAGAGCATATTAATGGGATTTTAGCCATCCCAAAGATGTCCAAGTGTTCTTCCTTTCATTTGCGAAACTTGGAAGATAGTTTTAACACACACCTAGCTGCGATGCTTAGTATTGGTGATTATAAGAATATTGCAGAGTCAATATTGATTTCGTTCGCGCTTGATAGGGTCGATTTGGAGACAAAGGCCAAATGGGATGAGGCGACTGATCATTCTAAGCTGCCTTCATGGTCAAAATTTTCGGAGTTGTTGGATCGTCGTTGCCAAACATTAGAGGCAAAGGAATCTAAGATTTGTAAAGTGGAAACAAATACAACCAATAACAATTTTCGTAGTCGCTCACGAAACACGAATAGGAACCAGTCGTCGAATAATTCGTTAGTTGTGAATAGAGCCAGGTGTGAGTTTTGTCAGTCGAGTACGCATGATATTGTGGAGTGTCCAGATTTTAACCAGCTGTCCGTTTCCAATCGTTTCCTTGAAGTTAAAAGACGGGTCCTTTGTATTAACTGTTTGGGAAAAGGTCACTCAGTGAGAAGATGCAATTCTCAAAAGTGCACTGTTTGTTCGTTGCCCCATCATCGACTACTTCACAGATATACGGTGAACAATCCGGCCAGGGTAGAAGCTTCGGATAGAGACACAGCGCCAAGTACGAGCACCAGTTGCACGAGTACTATCGTTTCAAATACGTGTGACAGTGGAAATGCGAATGTTATTTTGGCTACTGCTATTGTCTATATAAGAGATAGGTCTGGCAAATTTCAACCTGTCCGCGCCTTGTTAGATTTAGCATCACAGTTGAACTTTATCACGGAAGATATGGTTCAGAAATTAAAGTTGCATAAAGCCCAAACCCATACATTCGTTTCTGGAATAGGAAAATCCAATTCTGTTGTTCAACATAAGACGGAAGCTAGTTGCAAGTCCCGATTATCGGACTTTGAGTTGAATTTAGATTTGTTAATCCTTAAATCTATAACGAATATTCAACCTGAAAAAGAAATGGATATTTCTGACTGGAATATCCCTAAGAATATTCCTCTGGCGGATCCTTATTTTAACGTTCCCAGTCGTATAGATCTATTGATTGGCGCCGATAGCTTCTTTCATCTTCTTTGTGTCGGACAAATTAAACTTGGGCCCCAGTTACCGGTGTTGCAGAAGACATTGCTAGGTTGGATAGCCTCCGGAAGTTATGGCTTATCCGAGATTCCCCAAGCTGCTTGCATGTTAGTTGGTTGTTCCGATTTTGAAGAGGCTTTATTAAATGAGACGGTCAATAAGTTCTGGGAAATGGAAGAAGTAAATAGGAAACCCATTTTTCAGTCGCCTGAAGAAGAAGAATGTGAAGAGGAATTTTTGAGGAGCGTTCGACGTAATGAAGATGGCCTGTATCCAAAAAAGGGACAGTTGGGAGATTCGTTAAGTCAGGCAAGGAAAAGATTTTTTAGCTTGGAGAGGCGCCTTCAGATGAATGACAAAGTGCGAGAGCAGTATATCCAATTCATGGAGGAATACGAGAGTCTGGGCCATATGGAAGTCGTCCCGCGAGATCAAGTTTCTCTCATTCGTTACTTTGCTCCTCACCAATTTGTTCTCAGACCTGATTCACTAACTACCAAGCTAAGGGTAGTCTTTGATTGTAGCGCCAAAACTTCCTCTAATATGTCACTAAATGATCTACTTTTGAATGGGCCAGTTATACAAGATGATCTTTACGACATTGTACTACGTTTTAGATCATATCAGTTTTTAATCTCTGCAAATGTGTCTAAAATGTATCGTCAGATATTGGTGGCTGATGAAGATCGCAATTTTCAATGTGTTCTATGGAGGTCCCATGACCAAAAGGAGTTAATGGCATATAGGTTGAAAACAGTAACCTGCGGAACTACATCGGCTCCTTACCTTGCGACTAGGTGTTTAAAGTTGTTGGCAGATGAACATATATCGAAGTTTCCGATAGGTGCCAAGGTTATAGGAGAAGATTTTTACATGGATGATATGATCACAGGTGCTGATTCATTGGAGGATATTTACAAGATTTATTGTGAAACTAGTCATATACTCCAAACTGCTGGGTTCGATTTGCGAAAGTGGTGCAGTAATGATGCTAAGATTCTGGACAGGATTTCTGGCAATGAGTCTGTTAGCGATTCATTGCGCATCAACGACAAGGATGTCATAAAGACCATAGGCATAATTTGGAATCCCTTAAAAGACGAATTTCAGTACGTAGCCCCTGATGTAGATTTTTCAAAACCCATAACTAAAAGGAGAATATTGTCGGAACTTGCTCAAATCTTTGATCCAATAGTTGTAAAGGGTAAGATCATAATGCAAGATTTGTGGATTTCCAAATGTAATTGGGACGAGTCCGTTCCGATGGAAATACACTCGCAGTGGGAAGCCTTTCGAAAGGACATAGTGCGTTTAGGTACAATCAAAATACCTAGTTACATTCATTACTCACGTCGACCAAATGTCAAAGTTGTGCTGCATGGATTTGCGGATGCATCGATTCGTGCATATGGTTGTGTGGTGTATCTACGAACCATAGATACGTTTGGCGAAGTTAAATGTTGTTTGTTGAGTGCTAAGTCAAAAGTAGCTCCTATCAAAACTAACTCGCTCCCGCGATTGGAATTGTGTGCCGCGGTTTTACTAGTTGATTTGGTGCAAAGAATTCTACTGAATCTAGGCGAAAACATTGAGGAGATTTATCTTTGGACAGATTCTGAGATTGTGCTGCATTGGATTTCCGCATATCCGTCATCGTGGGAGATATTCGTTGCGAATAGGGTATCAAAAATACAATCTGAACTGCCAGCGGCGATTTGGAGACATGTCGGTTCGAAGTCCAATCCAGCGGACATAGTATCGCGTGGTTCATATACTTTCGAACTAATGCAAAGCATGTGGTTTGATGGTCCATCATTTTTGTACCTGTCAAATGAAAATTGGCCAAAACAGAAGATATCCTCCTCTATAGCCAAGTTAGAAACCAACACCCCTGTAGCTTTGTTAGCAAAAATAGTTTCAGAGGAGTTTTCAGAACATTTTTCTCGATTTAGCAGCTATCAAAAGACAATTCGTGTTTTTGGATATGTAGTTCGATTTATGAGATCATTCAAACGAAAATCTTCTCTTCAAAGTCCTAACCCCCCCGTAAGACCTAAATCATCAGGATTGACAGCAGATGAACTTGAAGAAGCCCTTCTACGGATTATCTGGAATCTCCAGCAAACTCATTTCCAGGAGGAAATAGATGATTTAAAGAAGAAGCAGATGATAAGCCAAAAAGTGTCATCAGCAGCCTCAATCCCTTCCTTGATGATGAACACTCCATAAAACTCTTGCGAGTTGGTGGGCGTTTGCTGAATGCGAACATACCCTATAATGTCAAATGTCCCCTTCTCCTACCCAAAAACTCCCTATTTGTTAATAATCTTGTTGTCCATTTGCATGTCACCAATTTTCATGCAGGTATCCAAGCTCTGGTCGCCATTATGAGACAGCGGTTCTGGGTCCTCAATGCTCGAAATGTGGCCAAGAAGACGGTATTTTCGTGTCATCACTGCTTTCGCTACAAGCCGAAGCTTTTAAAGCAGATCATGGGTGATCTTCCTGCCAGCAGAGTGACGATATCCAGGCCATTCGCGAGATCAGGTGTGGACTTCTGTAGACCCTTTCAAATATCGCAAGGACGTCGATGCTACTGTACGCATAAGGCATATGTGGCGGTGTTTATTTGCTTTGCGACGAAAGCGATTCACCTAGAAGTCGTATCGGACCTCTCGACCCAAGGTTTTTTGGCAGCCTTAAAACGATTCGTTGCACGACGTGGCCTATGTGAAGAGATCCACTGCGACAACGGGACGAATTTCGTTGGAGCTCGAAATGAGCTTAAGGAGCTGTATAATGTGGTTTTGGAGCAGCAGAAAGAGAATATTATCTCATCATGGTGCGCTTTACATCGCATCAAGTTCGTGCACATACCCCCACGAGCCCCACATTTCGGTGGTTTGTGGGAAGCGGCGGTTAAGTCGGCAAAATTTCACCTTTACTATGAAGAGTTTTCGACAGTAATCGCCGAAATTGAAGCTATTTTGAATTCTCGTCCAATTTGTGTTTTAGGGCCAGATCCAAACGACGAACAAGTTTTGACTCCTACCTACGCCTACCATTCCAGATAGGGTTACCATCACAAAAAATCAAAAAGCCGGACAAGTAGGAGAGAAAAGCCTGATTATTGAGCAAAAAGCCTGACACTGAATTTGTTTAACTAAGGCATTTTTTATATTTTACAGTTGCATATATTTGATTTAAAACGTCAAGTTTCTTCAAATATGTATAAGGACTGTATACGAGAAAAAAATCCGAAAGCATTTGCGCTGCCTGACAATACTGAAATATGACATCGCAGTACCGTTAAATAAATAAATTATAAGTTATTTGATCTTAAGGCCGTGTGTTAACTGGGATAAATAATATGATTTTCGAATAATTTTCTAAAGCGGTGGAAAACGAATTTTTGGTTGTCAACAGTTTATCCTGCTCCGGGAGTAAGACAAAAAAATATTTACTAATTAAAATTTTTTTTACATTTTCTTTTGCTTGATTTTTGCTAGAATATTCAAGAGGAAATAAAACACTGAGTTTCAATAAATTATTAATACCGTGACATTCGATAAATCTCTGTTTTAAGATTTGAATTTGTGAACTCTTTATAAGTGTCAGAAAATTAGCCGAAGATAATTTATTTAGCGCGGCCTTACAATTTTTTTTATTTCCGTAGGATTGGTTTTGCAATTTTCAAAATATTAAGCTTAAATATTGCATATCCAATGATTAAAAAAAATACTATCTTGTTGACTGGCAATTTTTTTCAAATATGGTATATTGGTGAAACAAATAGGAATCATTTAGTTTTATATTGTATTCTTTTACAAATGCTAATCTTTCAAATACAGAATCAAAAGAATCCATATCCTTTAAAATTTTCATTTAAAATTTTTTTAAAGCATTTGAGAAATACTGACGATTGTTTTGTGACTTACGTAAGCTTACCAACAACGCCTCAGATCAAATAGTAGTAGTAGGTTGTGTATATAATAAATTGGGGATTGAATTGCCGCATATGTGACTGCTGTCATTTCGTTAATAGTATTGTCTCTTTTACTGAACGAATATAAATGAAACCATTCCAAATGATCTAGTTGCATCCATATTTTAATGCATTCAGCAACAATTTAAAATTAGTTTTCGTTAAAATTGAATTGATGTAAATAGTAAATCAACAAAAAATTAAAAAGCCTGACAAAGCGTGAGGCCTGGCCTGAGCCTGACAGAGACCTTAAAAGCCTGACGCGTCAGGCTAAATCCTGACGTCTGGTAACCCTAATTCCAGATGACATACCCCCTTTGAAACGATGGCGACGACTTACGCGGATAAAACAACACTTCTGGACAAGATGGTCCAAAGAGTATCTGCTAGAGTTGCAACGACGGACAAGGTGGAAAACGGCTTCAGAGAATGCTACTGTGGGTACCGTCGTATTGGTCGGCGATGACAATTTACCGCCGCAGCAATGGCTCCTGGGAAAAATCGAGCGACTTATCACTGGTGCAGAAGGAAAGATTGGTGTTGCAGATGTTCGGGTTAAAGGAACTGTCCTCAGAAGACCAATTCATCGCCTGGCCCCTTTACCGAGTTCTTGAAGTGACCCTTATCATATTCGACCCTTCAAGGCGGGCAGTATGTTGATGCTTCTCATCTGTAAAAGAATTTCTTTTTGTTTTTTTTTTTATTATTAACATTTATTTGCATTATATTCCCTAGGTAGTTACATTATAATTTTTCGAAACTTGTCATCACTTGAATTGTTAAGTCTATGAATTTTCTATGTATAGTAAATCTTGTGGAATCCAAGCTTGTATCTTTTGTTGTATAAAAGGAAAAATAAAAATAGAATGGCTCTCTTTGATCTTGAACTCGTGCCGACTACTTTACTTGCGCTCCTGCCGAACTAATAGTTGATAGTTCAAAAAACACTTTGAATAGACCTATTTTAATATGCCGGGAAAAATTTCCTATCTGCCATTGATTCTTATTCTGGCTATTTGATTGTTGAACCCTTAAACCACAGACCACATAGTTGAGCGTTTGAGGCAGTTATTTGATCGCCTGGTATATCCAACAACTATCAGATGTGACAACAGCCCATTTGGTTCAATGATATTCGAAAAATTCGCCGAGGAATGCAACACAAGAATTAGCTTCTCAAGTCCAAGATACCCACAGAGTAATGGCCTTGCCGAGAAAGGTGTGGCAATTGCCAAAAATTTACTTAAGAAATGCTTTGAAGAAGGTAAATTAATGAATATCATTATATCAATACAAGTTACTTGAATACAACACAACTCCAGTCGCATCTATGGGTTTAACGCCAGTGCATTTGTTTTTTGGACGATTAATTAAATCAAATTACCTATAACAGAACAACTCTTATATAGAATGAACATAGATGAAGATACTATTCAAGAGAAAATTGATGAAAAAAGAGAAAAACAAAAGTACTACTTTGATAGGAATGCAAAATATTTGTGTGAATTAGAGATCGGGGATAGGGTTATTTTTAAAAAAACAAGGGATGAGTGGAATTATTTAATTATAATGGGAAATGTTAATGGGAGATCATATATTATCAAGGATAACTATGAGAACTATTTTAGAAGAAATAGAAGATTTATAGCAAAAACTAAAAAAAATGAGCATAATCCAAGTGAAATACTTTATGAAGATAACATTAAAACATCTGGACGATATGACTCTAATCGGTTAGAACCTGTCAGCATCACTCCATCCACTAACGTGACAGAGCCAACACCACACGTCCATTTGGGCTTAGAAAACCAGTCCTCTAGTAATAATTTATCTACAGCGACTAATAATAGTGTTTTGCGTGATGCTGGTAGTGCTAACAATAAGGAACCTCTAGGGGTGAATATGCCTGAAAATATTATAACAAGTCCATATCGCACAAGAAGTGGTCGCGTAATTGTCCCGCATAGGCGACTTGGTTTTGACTAAAATATTTATAAAAAAAAAAGCGTGTAATAATGTATGCAGTATTGCAGTTTAATCTCAATTTATAAATGTAAAGTAAGCACCACCACCACCATTATACTGTAGGCATTGTACACAGAGTTATTACTCTTTCTTTCTCTCTCTAGTAGTTTCCTTAGTATGGTTAATATTAATATTAGTATTAGTTAATATTAGTTCTTCTGTAGCGCTTGAATCGAATAAAGCTATTGATGCAACTCCGGACTATATTCGTTTTATTACAACAATGCAGATATCACCGCCATCCAGGAAGTTCGGTGGGATGGCATAAGAAGTATGAAGAACTGTAAATTTACTACGGTGATTGCTATACAGAGAACAGAAGCAGCGTCTATTCGGATGCGGATTCGTTGTAAGCGGCAGACTTAGGCAAGAAGTCTTGAGCTTTCGACACGTTAGTGAGCGCCTTACATTACAACTATCCGCATCAAGGCTAAATTCGCCAACATCAGCCTGATATGCGCTCACGCCCCCACGGAAGGTAAAGACGATGCTACCATTGTATATAGACACTATAGTCCTCACTTCGCATTTATGCACTAGCGCCACCAACCACTTCTAAGACCAACTACTCAAATCGAACATGGCTGCTGTATTGGAATATTTGAAACGAAATGATTCCCCTTCTTCTTTTCTTATTCGTCTCACTGACAACATGCAGATGAAAGAGAAAGAACAATTATTATTTTTGTTGTCTTTCTCCAGTGATTGTATAGTAAGGAGCGCGGTAAGGAGTGGAAGTGAGAACTTTTCGCATATACGATATACCTGTACTCGTAGGTAAGTAGGTAAGTAGTGGTGGTGTCTAGGTTAGGCGAAGTGTGCTTTTATCATTTATGAGAATAACAAAACAAAAAGAAGGAATATGAAATGAAAGATCGGATCGATTTATACTATTCGCATATAGTGGTGGTGTGTGGGGAGAGTACTTTTAGCATGATGATGAGTGTGATGCTGTTGAGGATGACGATTGGAATTGATATTTAAGAGGATAACAATGTGGAAAGGAGAAATATGGAATGATAGATCGGATTTTTAACAATTACATAATTTTGTATTCCTTGGATTTATGGGCAGCAGTGGTGTCATGATCGTGGCTTTTGGACTTAGGTGTCAAGGGTAGGTTATGATGATTTGAAAATTATGGGGTGGGTGAGCATGTGTTGACGTCCCAACAAAATGTAAAGTATGACGTCATCTGTGACCAAGGCGCCGAACACATCCACTCAACGAAAAATGCCCATATGGGATATTTCAAAGCAGCTGTCAAAAACCAAAACTATGTAAACAAAAAAAATGTATATAAACGAAGGTTTTTTGTTAATAAAATAGATTCTGTATTATAACGTGGTAAAAGCGGTTGTTTTTTATAATATTGCGGAAATTGAGAAGCGTTTTCTTTTAAAACAGTTTGGAATAATTTTTCTTTGTTCAACGCCCGAACATTTGGTCCTTCGAGCCGGATTTAGTTTTGCTTGCGAATTTGCGATTAATTTTTATTCAAATTGAATTTTATGCGATTTGTGTGTGTCGCTGTAATATAATTAAAATTGTGTGCTGTTTATTCGCCATCTGTGGATTTTGCGAATTTTAATTTTTCATCGTCACCATTTGGAAAAATTGTGTGTGCAGCTTGGACTTGGACTGCAACTTGGACTTTGACTGCAACTCGGACTCGGACTGCAATTGCGATCAGGTGGACTTTGGACTGTCATCTGGAAAATCGAAATTTCACAAGTAAGTGATTTTTATTTTACTTTGTGTGGCATTTACGTATTTAAGAGTGGTAAAATCAAATATGAAACCTACGAAATTATGTCGATTACTTTCCCAACTCCAAAAGGACGTCATAAATTACTCCAAAAAAGGTTCTAAACGTACGGTAAACTATTTGGCAGGCCGCTTGACACTTTTAGAGAAAACGATGGAGTCGGCGTCTGAAATTTATGAAAAGTGTGTTAGTGCGTTGCAGGAAGATGAAAAGGACACTGAAATTGAGAGTACCTATGAAGAAATTCGAGAAACGTACCTTGATTATCGGGGTGATATACTCGACGCAATCGACAAGTTGAAAGTGAAGGACGACGTCAAGATGGATGCCACCGACATGGATTCAAGCAACATAAAACCAGTTTCCAATAATGATTTAAGGCTGAAAAACATTCCGGTTCCGGTTTTCTCAGGGAGTTACGAGTCTTGGCGAAGTTTCCACGATTTATTTGTGTCGCTTGTTCACGATAATTCATCGCTGTCGGAAATCCAAAAGATGCACTACCTTAAAACAAGCGTATCTGGAGAAGCCGAGAAACTTTTAGCACATTTGTGTATCGCTAATGGTAACTACACTAAGGCATGGGCTATTCTTCAAGATAGGTATGACCATAAACGGTTTTTGGTGAACACCCAACTCAAGTGTTTGTTTAGTTTGGCAACGTTAACCCAGGAGCGAGCTGAATCCCTCAAAGAGCTGTTAGATACGGCAACAGAAGTGGTGCACAGTTTGGAAAACTTGAAGGTGCCCGTTCAACACTGGGACGTGGTGCTAGTTTACATTCTGTTGCAAAAACTTCCTTCGAAAACGCAGCAGCTTTGGGAGGAAAAGTTGGGATCCAAAGAAGACAGCAAGGAGCTACCCACTTTCGCGGAATTTACCCAATTCCTCGAAACCAGATTCCGTACTCTGGAGGCGGTGAACTATCAGCAGGCTCGTTCATCGGTAGATCCATCCAAAAAGGCATCACATCGAAATTCGTTCCACGCTCAACAAAACACCTCGAAGTTCACTTGCAAGCTTTGCAACAAAGGTCAGCATGCTATCAGGAAATGTAACAAATTTCTTAAAATGAGCATTTCTGATAAACATCAAAATGTGAATAAATTAGGTCTATGTATTAACTGTTTAGCGTATAGTCATTCGTCACAACAATGTCCAAGTACACGTAGGTGCTATTATTGTCAACAGCCACATCATTCACTCTTACACAATAGTACAAATAACGCTTCTCATTTACAAAACTCACTCCCGCAAATAAACCCTTCTAACAACCCTTCCACTACTCGCAATAACCCATACAGTTCTAATTCTTATAATACAAACAACACAAATCAATTTTCACATTCATTTCCATCCAACACTCAAAATATCCAACAACCACAGCAAACACAAACATATATTACCTCAACTTTTAATAGCGAAGCTCCAGCTTTCCATCCATCCATCGAAGAGCAGCCTTCAACCAGTTCCGGGGTGAGAAACCATCACACGAGACATGATGCCAACACACAGGTTTTACTGGCTACAGCAATTGTGAAGGTGAAGACGTCATCCGGAAATAGGGTACCACTCCGGGCATTACTTGATTCTGGATCTGAAGCTTCTTTTATTACGGAGTCCGCCGTTCAACTTCTCCGCTTAAAATCAAAATCTACTGATGTCGAGGTGTCCGGGTTGGGTTTGGTCAGCAGTGGCACATGTAAAATGGTTGTAGACATTACGTTTGCTTCGTATCATACTGCCTTCGAAACAACCACGCAGGCGTTAATCTTTCAGTCACTGTCTGGGCATCTTCCAACCCAAATCCTTTCCGTTGGGGATTGGAGACACCTAGCCGGCTTACAATTAGCAGATCCATCTTTTTATAAGCCAGCTAAAATCGATCTTTTGTTAGGCAGCGACGTATTAGCTGACATTGTGTTGCCAGAGTTATCACGTCATCCGGATAAAACCGTTCCTGTTGCTCAGAATACCAAGCTGGGATGGATTTTGTTTGGCAGATCACCAATTGCTCCTCGATCCATCAGGACTTTCTTCCAAACATCCGATGTCGACGCACAACTTCGAAGATTCTGGGAACTTGAAGAAACTCCATTCGAACGCTACGAAACCACTGAAGACACTGCCTGTGAAGAACATTTTATGCAACACATTAATCGTATGGTAGATGGACGCTATCAAGTAGCACTACCATTCAAGGAAAATGTTCATCCAGTACTAGGTAGATCACGCGAAGGAGCTCTTCAACGTTTCAGGTCCCTGGAAAGACGTCTGGCAGCAGATCAGCAATTGCATGACCAATACGCTTCTTGCATTGAGGAGTATTTGAAGCTGGGCCACATGAGTGAAGTTGATGAAGACGACATATCCAGCAGAGGTCACTATTTTCTTCCACATCATGCCGTCCTTAAGGAAACAAGCTCTACTACGCGACTGAGAGTTGTTTTTGATGCATCATACAGGACATCTGACGGATCTTCCTTAAATGATCATCTGATGACTGGCCCTTCGCTGCAAAACAATGTCACTGATGTGACTCTACGTTGGAGACTATACCGTTTCTCTTTTTCAGCGGACATAGACAAAATGTACCGGCAGATATGGGTAACCGAGTTGGACTCAAACTACCAACTGATTTTTTGGCGCAATCATCCAGCGGACCAATTAAAGGTGTTTCGCCTCAAAACGGTAACGTTTGGTACGGCTTCAGCTCCTTACCTAGCCATTCGGACATTGATGGAAGTAGCGAGGGCGGCAGGAACCCAGCATCCAAGAGCTGCCAAGATGATTCGTACCGAAATGTATGTCGACGATCTATTTTCTGGTGCAGATACCATTGAAGAAGCTGAAAACAAGAAGAAAGAGGTAAAGTCCATCTTTGAAAGGTCAGGTTTCAACTTACGAAAGTGGATGTCAAACGCGGAAGAGCTTCTTGAAGAAATTCCACTGCAGGATCGGGAATCATCTTTAGCAGTTCCATCGGAAGGATCAGAACGAATAAAAACTCTGGGCATCCATTGGCTTCCCAACGCTGATCACTTCTGCTTTCGGTTTACGCCTCCAGACAGCGCACAGCCAACCAAACGGTTCATACTGTCAACAATTGCTCGGCTGTTTGACCCCATGGGATGGATATCACCATGTATTCTTAAGGCAAAACTCGTCATGCAGCTTCTCTGGATCCAGAAATTCGCTTGGGATGATCCCATCAACAGTAAGGTGCTTGAAGAATGGAACAAGTTGTACCACGATTTACCAGCCATCAACGAAATAAGAATTCCGAGGTGGGTTCAAACAGTCGGCAAGAAGAATCGTATCGAACTCCATGGCTTCAGCGATGCGTCGGAGAAAGCATATGGAGCAGCAGTCTATCTTCGGGCAGAAGACAGCGAGGGAAATGTACACATGCACCTCTTGATATCGAAGTCTAAGGTCGCACCAGTACAACCGGTTAGTCTTCCACGTCTGGAGCTCTGCGGTGCTGTTATGCTGGCTAAACTGCTACACTACGTAGTAACCACACTCGAGCTCAACGACATCCCAATTCACGCCTGGACGGACTCTACCATTACACTGGCATGGATTCTTGCTCCGGCATCACGATGGGAGACATTCGTCAGAAATCGAGTAGGGGAAATCCAACGACTAACGGACATTCACATATGGAAGCATGTCCCAACACATCTCAATCCCGCAGATTTAGCGTCCAGAGGGACGATACCATCGGCACTAGTTCGCGAGACACTTTGGTGGAATGGCCCGGATTTTTTGCTATCGTCTTGGATCTTCAAGTTGCCTACGCAACCAACAAATCTCGCTACAGAGGAAGGCAAAAGAAAGATTCAGGTTCACTGTACAGGACTGGTAGAAGATGTGCTTACCCAATTAATTCACAGGACATCAAACCTCACACGACTTATCCGAGTAGCAGCCTGGTGCTTACGCTTTGTTAACAACGCAAGGGCAAACCTCACCAACCGTCACTTCAGATCACTTTCACCCAAAGAGCTAGGCAACGCTGCAAAAATAGTAGCCCGCTCTGCTCAGCAAGAAATGTTCACCGAAGGTACGAAGTCCAAAGGAATGGGATCATTAAACCCATTTATTGACGGGGAAGGAATTCTTCGTGTTGGCGGAAGGTTGAAGCATGCCAATATATCCTATGACCAACAACATCCGATCATTTTGGAACCCAGGCATCACTTCACAAAATTGATTATTCGTGACTCTCATGAACGGTCATTGCACGGAGGAATCCAGCTTGTGATAGTACACATACGGCAAAAATATTGGATATTCCAAATCAAAAGAGCTGTAAAGAAATTTATCAACAGTTGTACCACATGCTACAGATTTCGATGTCAAACAGCGCAACAGCTAATGGGAGAACTACCTGCACCCCGAGTGACAGTATCAAGACCCTTTTCCCACACAGGTATTGATTATGCAGGACCTATCAATATTCGAGCCTGGAAGGGTCGTGGGTCCAAATGTCACAAAGGGTACATTTCTGTCTTTATTTGTTTGGCCACCAAAGCTATTCACTTAGAAGCGGTAAGTGACCTCACAACTCAAGCGTTTTTAGCGGCTTTTAAAAGATTTACTGCACGACGGGGAGTTTGCGGTCAAATCTACAGCGACTGCGGTACCAACTTCGTAGGAGCCGATGCAGAACTACGTCGCCTTATGAAAAGCGCGATTCAAGACTGGAAGGAGGTTGCAGACATAATAGCAGGAGAAGGAACCAAGTGGAATTTCATTCCCCCTGCTTCTCCCCACTTTGGAGGATTGTGGGAAGCAGGGGTGAAGAGCGTTAAACACCACTTAAAACGGATCGTCGGAAACGGTACACTCACCTTTGAGGAACTCGCCACGCTTTTGACGCAGATCGAAGCGTGTTTAAATTCGAGGCCTCTGTGTCCCTTAACCGAAAACCCTGATGACTTCCAACCGCTAACACCAGCACACTTCCTAATAGGAGAAACGCTATTCACCGTACCAGAGCCAGACATGTCCATAGGCAAACAAGGACATATAGACAGATGGAAGGCAGTGCAAGCGCATCTACAAACGTTCTGGAAGCAGTGGCAAGTAGAGTTTCTAACGCGGCTACAGCAACGCCCAAAATGGTTGAAGGTACAACCTCAACTTAAAATAGGAGACCTAGCATTGTTAAAAGATGAACGACTCCCCCCCGCTAAATGGAGTCTCGGCCGCATCATACAAACTTTCCCAGGAGCAGACAACCTTACCCGCGTCGTAACAATAAAAACTCAACAGGGAATTCTAAAACGACCTATAGCAAAACTTTGTCCACTACCAATAAACGAACCTCATACCACAGAAAATGATAAACAAGAACAAACCTAAAATTAACACAAAACAACTACCCACTACACAAATCGTCACTAATTGTAAACAAATTCCACACATCTACACATATTTTAAAACATTTATCAAAATAAATAATAAAATTAATAATAATAAAAAATCACCCAAATGCTTCTCTCAACAGCACAAACATAAAACACATAAATAATATTACCCCAAGAAATATAATACATAAATCATAAACACTTAAAATTTTTCTCAAACACACGAAAGAAAACTTTTTCGCACCACTGTCATCAGACAAGTAATTCATACTCACTCAAACCTAAACACAAAAACACTCAAAGCCATTTCGCAAACACACACACACGCACTCTAAATACAGTCCACTCACTCACTCGCTCGCTCACTCTCGCTTAGCAATCGCACACTCATTAAACACACGTCTTCAATGCACCCATCGCCAAAGCAAAACAAACAAAAAAAAAAAATAAAAAAATCCATTCATCGTTATCCACACACACACACACACATGCACATCATCGATGGACGCCAACGAAAAAAGAATTGGAACAAATTTAAAACAAAACAACAAATGGAAATAACACTGAATTTACAATTAATTTATGAAATTTTAATGCAACTCACCTGGATTATATTGGATCACACACCCGTTTCAAAATTACACTACACTGAATTATAATTAAACTTTAATTTCAATAATTATACCACACGATTTAATACGCGCACCACCGAAATCAAATTCTACCAACAAATGCAACGAAGAGCTTTCCAGCATCGCCACAGTCATCGTCATCATCTTCTTCTACAACAACAGCAGCTGAATATCGTCTTCGTGTTCATCAGCCACAACAACAACAATACGCAAGTTGCAATAAGCTCTTACAATTACGACTCGCTGTTATCGAGAGAAAACAAGGCAAAATATGAAAACAAAATCACATACGATTTCATATGAACGGGATCATTTGTGAGATTGACTACTGGAGTAGTTGATGATGTTTATGTGTTCTCTTATGGATTTGTCCGTTAATGTTTTGTTGTCATTCTCACTATACCATATGCAATAATCTGTTGTTTCTTTTCATGTTATCAAATCCAAACGCATGTAGCTACATATAACAGATTTTAATAGCAGACAGATCAGTGGCAACAAAACAATATCAATTACTTGGATGACGGCAAGGGAAGGCAGAAGAAAGAAAGGCCGTGTAACACTAAAAACAGTCTAAGAACTTCATTCTACGGTGGGGGAGAATGTTGACGTCCCAACAAAATGTAAAGTATGACGTCATCTGTGACCAAGGCGCCGAACACATCCACTCAACGAAAAATGCCCATATGGGATATTTCAAAGCAGCTGTCAAAAACCAAAACTATGTAAACAAAAAAAATGTATATAAACGATGGTTTTTTGTTAATAAAATAGATTCTGTATTATAACGTGGTAAAAGCGGTTGTTTTTTATAATATTGCGGAAATTGAGAAGCGTTTTCTTTTAAAACAGTTTGGAATAATTTTTCTTTGTTCAACGCCCGAACAGCATGTGAGGTGCACTAGTGGGGAAGTTTGGTTGAATCTTAGCAAATAAAATCACGTAAGTACCCAGATCGATCCAAATTTTCAAATTTCTCATATTGTAGGTAGTGTGAGAAAGATATTGTTTTAAGTCCAAATTTTTAGACCAATTAATTATGATATTATTGTAGTGTGGATTGAAAAGTACCTCTTATTGACAGCAGCGCCATCTAATGGAAAGTAGTAGATGGACTGATTTAATGAACCTTTGGACTTTCTGAACGAAACTCATCGAATGGTGAATGGTCTAAAACGAAACTAGTACATTCTCGATTGTTCCGGTTGGAGTATGGAATATTCGAGAAGCTTTAGTTGAGACTATAAATAGGGTTGCGAAATGGGATGAGACTGCAGTTTGTTTTTAAACCGTGCGAAGTAAAGTTCGGAAGACTATCGGCTTTGTATATACATTCCTATAGTAGCGCCAATCCAGTAGTACCAGTATCCTAATAGGTGGCGCTACTCATACCAAATCGAGAATTAAATGACAGAGCTTTTGTGTCTTTGATAATTTTATTCCTTATAAAAAAGCATTCGTTGAGATTTTTCTTCCTTCATTTATTCGATATATTGTTCGTCGTTCGGTTTGTCGTTCGGTTTTTGTTTATTTTGTGTGAATTTCTTATAGGTACACATAGGTACACATGTTAAAAATGTTTTGTGCATTCAAAAACTGTTTTAATTATAAAAATGTAGGAGGTGTGAGTAGATTATCGTTTTTTCAGCTCCCTACTGACTGCCGAAGATCTATTTGGGTTAAACATTCCGGAAATAGTGAAATATTCGGTCGTTTACCTTCAAACACATTTTTCTGTGAAGAACTTTTTTACGAAAAGGACATTGTTAAAAATGTGGGGACAAATTTGAAAAAAGGGCCAAATCCAAAATCGTGTAGGGACATTGACCAAACCTGTGAAAATCTGAAGTCTAACTTTAAACCAAAATATCCCATAAAACGAAAAAGATACCTTAAGGATCAAGTTTTAGTAAACCCACCAGATTTATTAGAAAATAATGGAGATGATACTGATTTGACACTCCATCGCGAAGCCTTACCTCCTAACACATATTTAAGGAATTGCTCTCTTTCTCTTTTACCTGAATGCAACTCTCCCCTTCAATTTCTTGAGCCTGATTACCGTCATTTCCAGAATGAAGAAAATGAACCGTATCAGAAAATCCCGAAAACTATTTTTGATACCCCTAAAAAACTAAAAAATTACCCTAACTATAAGCTATAAATAGACGTTGAAAAACAATTGGATGGTAGAAATGCCCAAGTTTTAATACTATTTATAAAAACTCAATTATTTTATAAAGCAGGACAGAATTGGTCAAGTGATGAAAAAGACAGTAGTTATTTAAAGTTTTATTACAAGTCCCCAGCTTTGTACAAACATATGCTTGATTCAAATTTTTATTTGCCGAGTATTAGGACAATTCAACGATGGCATTCTGAAATAAATCTAACCACAGGCTTTTCCAAACAAGTTTCTGGGTGTGAAACCTACTCCGACTTAGACAAAAATGTGTAATGCTGTTAGATACAAATTTGTAACAATAACTATAAATAAACATGAAGACATATCATCCAACAACAAGGAAGTATTTAAGAGGCCTCTACCCAGAAATCGAGGAAAAGTGCGAAAAATGGCATTTTGTTTCCCTCCTAGAGAAGTCAATACTGAAGCGATCGAAATGATATTGGATGCATTGGAAAGAACAAAATATGTCCTTTGAAAGCTTTGAAGCATTTTTTTAAAGCGACATCTCGTTTTTCTTTTATTGAAAGAATTCCCAGCTGTGTTTGGGAAAATTGGCCTAAAACCGACTTTTTGTTTGCCAACGCATGATATGATAGAGTTCGAAACAGTCTAAGATAACTTGTCCATCTTAAAGGTCATATGCAAAACACAAATGAGTTTAAAATAAATCTTAAAATTTCATCCTGGTTTTAAAAAAACAGGTGTTTTAAAACAAACAATTTTTTGAATTAATGAACAACGTTTTTCCTGTATATATTGATTTAAATTTGATGCAATTTGTACTCAAAACAACAAAGTATCATACCAGATATCGGATGCGCAAAAAAAATTATGTATTTACATGTATTTTGTTGCAAAATACAGAGTTTAAATTTTATATATTTTTCAAGAAAAATACACTGCATGTGTCATAGTTGTTGCACATTCTCAGAAAAAAGTTCCAAGTTTCTCATTTAGATGGCGGTAGTTCTGTCGTCTGATTTGATTAGCCAATCAGAATGACACCCAAGCTTATAAGGGATAAATGTGTAGTTTGTCAACTGCATTGAGAGGTGTGTTATAAATGAAACAGGTTTGGCGTGAAGTGTGATCGAAATGGAATCAAGGATGCGTGTGTTGATATGTGTGTAAGCAGATGGGGATTCTTTATTCAAAGTGATTTTTGCTTCATTGGGATTCAAAGTAATTTTTGCTTCTTGAATAAAAATGAAAATGAGAGAGGGGTCGACAGAAGCACTTTTCAATATATGCTATATTTAATAAATTCTTATTGAAAATGCATTTATTTTTTTAAACAAAATTGCTTAAACTTCATAACAAAAATTATAAATTAATTTAAACGATGAATGTCTCAGATTTTTAGAAATTCTATATATTTTATGTATAGCAAATTTGTATCTTGAAAAGTGCTTGCCGGTCACACCGTGATCAGGTGTAAAGCAGATAATGGTTTGGTTTGTGTTGGTAGGAAAAGAGACGAAACGGAGAGGGTGAAATGGTGGGTTAGGCTGAAAGAGATATAATTGAAAGCAAATTGTAGTATGCACCAGCAGCATTGCGCTGTTGCCATTTACAAGGAAATATTATGCAATTTTGTTTGCGCTGTTGCCATTATCTTACCTTTTATGAGCTATGGTAGGGTAGGTGTTTGGTTTTTCGTATGAAGAGGGGGACAGAGGAAAGAATTTGCAACATTATGAAGATCACCAAGGTAAGTAGCAAAAGCTACACCGGGATTGTGAGAGGGGATGATGCAAGGGGTATTCAAGTGGGGCTTAGTTGGGAAGGAATTGTGGGTTCTGCTAAAGAGAATATATGTACCTGTGCATATTCACTCGATTATATGCAGGATCCAATAAAAAGATTTATGTGTATTGGGAATTTGTTGACTTGTGGAAGCGATTTTATTTTTTTACCAGCCATTACCTAACACAATAGTACATTTACTATCTCACCTGCTCCCCTTATACCATTAAAATCTTAAAACTACCCTTACAAAAAACTCAATGGATCACAGAAATACAAAATCCTATTGCAAAGTATCCGATCTGCATTTTTACATTCCTTCTCTCCACGTTGTTATTCTTTATCATCATCAACCTTGCCATGCTGAAAATACCCTACCACACACACCATCTATATATATGCGCAGAATACCTACCCCATCGTTAATTTAATTTTCCCTTGCACATTCAAAGTCATTATTATGTAATCAATGGAGAATGGATTCTTTGTCTTATGCTTATCTACATTTTCCTCTTACTCCAACATTCATTTGGATGCAATGCTCAGCAAGAAAAATAAAACATCCCCCACACCACACACGATCAATAAATGACACAAAACCAGTTTTCATATCCAAGTATGTATTATATGATATCCCACCTAAGTTCCGCCTCCTGAATTGATTTCAAAAGTGAAATGAATGACGAGAGTGGTTTCACACCATGATAAGAGCTTCGCAAATCAAAAATAGATGGCGCTTTGAGTTCCACTTTATGTTCTACAATATGGGTAGAGGCCTCTTAACGACTAACAGACTTATCCTTGCTTAAAAAAAAATTGTATACCAAAATATTGTCAGCCTTATTTATAAACTTTATACACTCTCTATAATAACTCGAAAAGTCGAAACGCAAAAATCTAATATACAGTCATGTGAAAAATAATAGACACTTGCATAAAAATTGCTCAAAACCCAACTCTGTTTCAATTGCCATAAATTGGTTAGAAACGGCACATTAAATTATTTTTTGGGGATGTCGATAAAGTAAATACCGCTTTCATAACATAACATAAGCCTATTTAAAAATAAAAACACTACTCCAAATTTAATGAAAATATTCTTGTTCTTTGTATTCTCACGAAATATAGCAATGTGTCCCTATTATTTTTCACATGACTATATATTTTTTGCGTTTAGAGCTATTATAAATAGTGTATAAAGTTTATAAATAAAGCGGTGTATGTTTAACAAAAAATTAAAATATTAAAATTAATTTAAATATTAAAAACAAATTCAGCCTTACAGCTAGGTTCCAGAAATCGAGTGAAATCGAAATTGCAAATCGAATGAATTCGTTTTCAGTGTTCTGCATTTCGAGCGATTCGGAAACTTCGAAAATTTTTCAATATCACAATTTGACTTTGTTTCAATTCCGAAAATTTTGAAATCGAAATCGAATACAGTGAAATGTAGAACACAAAAATTCAATTCGAGTGAAAGTGAAATGTGGAACCTAGCAGTTATTGTGAGTTTCACCCGAACAATATTTCACCCGAAAAAATTGACATTACACTTTTCTTTTATCATGATTCCCCTTATTGGCATCACTTTTTCGGGCGGAATAAAGTGTCATTTTCCACGTAAATTTTCCATTATTTTTTTGGAGGCGAAACAGGAGAACAACAAGCAGCGACATGCAAGTTTATTTACTTTAGGGTAAAAAATCATTTAAAGAAGTAATAAAATGATTTTGCCTTAGGTACCAGCAGAACATTTAAACTGCATTTTCGTTATATATTGTAAAATAAATGTTTATATTCTGACGACGAAATTTAACATGCGTTCCATCAATTCACTTTACAACACTTGGTAGCCCGTACTTTGCATAAAAGTGTTGAGTAATCTTGCCTTGTTCGCGTTGGCCAAGCTATCCATTAAGAGCAAAGTGCAAGGCGTTAGTAGGCATTTTTGTTGGTTTATTACTTCTATAATATAAAATTATAGATGAAATCTAAAAAAAATTAGCACAATATTTATTTACAAATATGCAAGAAAAGATTGATTCTTTCAATGATTCGCGCAACTTCAAATATGTACCTACATATTATAAGAACTTACAGAATCGAAAAAAAAACAATTTACATATTTACAAAAACTTAATACAGTCCAACCTCAATAAGTCGAACATCCTTAAGTCGAATTTTCCATAAAACAACAAATGTTTCAAAACTTAGATGTATCATACTTCGTTAAATTAGAACAAGTCCGACTTTTATTGTGGGAAAATATACAAAAACCCACATTTATTTTCTCCGTTCTCCGAAGTATAAAATACGCGTCTCTCTCGGTACGAGACCGATCAAGAACTAACTACTATAGGTACATATCATTTTACAATAGTATATGAACACGTATGGCTAGTGTTACCATACGTAACAGTCCCGGCTAAAAACATTGTTTTTAATTACTCCGAATTTATAGGTAGAATACATATTTTCTGCAGAGGCCGCTTCAGCTTATTGGTCGCAGTCTGCACGATAACACTCCGGACAAGCCCATCTCGACTTGGTAGCAGTTCACAAATCCTGCCCATCGCCCAACTGGCTGGTGGGAAGTTCTCACTCCTAAGAACCACCAACTGTCCGACTTTCAGGCTCTCTTTCTCCTTTCTCCATTTTTTCCGCTCCTGTAGAGTAGTCAAATATTCTGATTGCCATCGATTCCAGAAATGTTTGACCATTTGCTGTCTCTCCTTGAATAGTTTAGCTCCCATTTTGTCTGGTCTTTCTTCTAGTCTGAAAGGAAGAGGTAAAATTAATGGTTCACCTACCAGAAAATGTCCCGGCGTTAGCGCCTGAATATCCATTGGATCGTCACTCAAAGGATGAAGCGGTCTCGAATTGAGAATGGCTTCTATTTGAGTGAGTAAAGTTCCGAACTCCTCGTAAGGCAATGTTCTTTGCCCTACAATCCGCTTCAAATGAAACTTCATTGATTTAACGGCGGCTTCATAAATCCCTCCTTGATGTGGTGCTGCTGGTGTCATGAAGTGCCAGTCGGTACCTTTATGATGCAAATGCTCCAGTACTCCTTTGTCTGAAAATACTTTCAAGGCTTTATTTAGTTCCTTGGACGCTCCAACGAAAGCGGTTCCGTTGTCGCTAAATATTTTCTCACATCTCCCTCTTCTTGCAATAAACCTCTCATAACAAGCTATGAAGGCTATTGAAGATAAATCTCCTACAATTTCAATATGTACTGCCCTAGTCTTAAGGCAGACAAATATTGCAACCCAACATTTTCTCCTATTTCTCCTCCCTACTCCACTGACTACTTTTAATTCAAAAGGGCCAGCATAATCCACTCCGGTGGCTAAGAATGGTTTTCCAACCTGGACTCTTTCTGATGGTAATTCCGCCATCAGCTGTCCCTCCATCCGCGCATTTAAACGTACACACACAATACATTTACGAATATGACTCCGTAATCCACTCCTAAGTTTTGGTATCCAGTAACTTTGTCTAATAAATTGCATCATAACTTGTATGCCTCCATGATTCGTCTCCCTGTGAGCATAATCCATTAACAATTCTGCTAACTTTGATCCATTGGCGATGATTGCTGGATGTTTCATCTCATAGTCAATCTCCGATCTCCCTAACCTTCCACCAACTCGGAGCAAACCGTTTGCGTCCAAGATTGGGTTCAAACTTTCTATCGAACTCTTCTCTGGTAAATGCTTCCCCGCACTCAATGCTGTGATTTCCTTGTTGTAATTCTCCTGTTGATTTCTCCGTATTAGATATTCCATGGCTGACGCTTTCTCCGTTAGAGTAGGTGGTAGAACCTCCTGTTGAACCATTCTTCTCTTCGATCTCCATATTTTCTCTTTAGGTTTCCGTTTAAGTTCGTTTCTCCATTTAATCCAGTTTGCTATATATCTCCCGGCATAGCTAAGAATGTTTACTGCTTTTTCTAGCTTGTTTGTATATTCCAGTATCGACACACTGGTCTTAGTTCCTCTAAGCCTTATGTGCACGATCTGCTTGAAAGATGAAATAGAATATATTTTCATTTCATTTCTTACCTCCTGGTGTATGTTGTCCATTATTTTGCTTTTCGGCCATTTGTTTTGTTCCATAGTTATCCAACTTGGTCCATGCAGCCATAGCTGATTGTCCACCAAATCCTTAGGAAAAACTCCCCTTGTTAGTAAATCAGCTGGGTTCTCTTTGCCATCAATATGACGCCAGCATTTAATATCTGTATTAGTTTGGATCGATGCAACTCTATTTGCAACATATGTTCTTAAGTCCCTTGTCTCCTTTTTTATCCAATAATACGCTGGACTGGAATCAGTCCATAGCACATACTCTGCAGTCGGCCATTCCATTGACTCCATAACTCCTTTTATCATTTTCGACAACAATTCTGCTGCTGATAGCTCCAATCGCGGAATAGTGACCATCTTCAATGGTGCTACTCTAGTTTTTGATGTCATAAGCTTACTAGTTACTACCCCACTCCCATATTCAACACGAATGTATATTACTGCTCCTAATGCCGATTCGCTGCTGTCTGAAAAACCGTGAATTTGTATTTTTGGTAATTTCCCTGTACTCAAACCCAACCACCTATCAATTTTAAAATTTTCTAAATAAATGATGGAATTCCAAAATTCTAACCATCTATTTTCTAGTTCAACTGGCGGCCTGTCATCCCAATCCATTTTCAGTTTCCATAGCTCCTGAATTAATATTTTCCCGATAATTGTTACAGGAGATATGTATCCATTTGGATCATATAGTTGCGCTACATGACTCACAATTCTCCTCTTTGTTATTACTCCATTGAATGTAGGGTTTTTTACTACAAAAGTAAACTTGTCCTCCTCTATCAACCATTTAAGTCCTAAAATGGTTGTGCCTTCCCCCTCCGAAAACAATAGTGTTTTCTCCAACTCCGAATCCATAGCCCTTACAACCGCACGGCTGTTCGACTTCCATTTCCGCAATTCGAAATTAGCTCCTTTCAGAATGGTGTCAATTTCTTTTGCTAATTTTATTGCTGATTTCTCTGAATCCGATCCTGTTATACAATCGTCCATATAGAAGTCCTCTTCTATCGCCTTAGCAGCAATTGGAAACTCTTCTTTAGCCTTCCTGGCAGTTTCAATCACTGAACGCACAGCAACGAATGGAGATGCTGTTAATCCAAATGTGACTACTGTTAGCCAATACTCCTGCAATCTTTGATTTGCATCCTCCCTCCAAAATATCCTTTGTAAGTTCCACTGCTCTCTATCTACCCTAACCTGATTGAACATTTTGCGAATATCTGCATAAATTGCTATTTTATGTCTCCGAAAACGCATAATGGTTTCATGTAAATCCTTTTGCAACTTTGGCCCAAGCATTTGAATGTCATTCAGTGACAAACCCTTGTCTGTTCTGCAACTTGCATCGTACACAATTCGATTGTCCTTCGGAATGCAATGGTGTGGTATGTAATATACCATTTCTCCTATTCTTGGCTTCTCCGTGGCCAAAACAATGTGACCTAATTGTATTTCTTCCCTCATTTTCTCCACATAGATTCTCCTCATCTCCTGATTTTTTGCAAGACGCCTCTCTAAATATAAGAAACGTCTTAACGCTATCTCCCTTGAACTTCCCAGTTCTTTAATATTCTCCTTTAACGGAATTTTTACTATGAACCTTCCTGATTCATCCCGTCTATATGTCTCCATAAAATGTTTTTCAACTAGCATTTCTTCCCCCGTAAACCTAGGGCATGAGCTGACCTGATCTTGTCGCCAAAGTCGCTCTAAAAGCTTATCTAATTGCTCCCCCTCCTTATATTGAATACATGAAATCGACTGTCCTGTCAACTCGTCTATTCTTTCATTTTGTGTTCCGAAAACAATAACTCCTAAAAGCGTTTCTATTAATGTTGCTCCATTTATATTTCTTTGGATAACTGACGTGACAATTTTTGCAAAGAAACCTACTCCAAAAAGTATGTATGTTGGACTTGGTTTCCAATAGTCTGGGTCCGCCCAGGGTATTCCAGTTGGATTATGAACCATAGTAGGATCTAAAGCTGATGATGGCATTGTTGGACCCCAATTACTTTCTTTTGGTAGAATCCAAATCATTTCCTCCATGAACTCCTGCACTTGAGTCCCATACCACGGACATATTTTTACCTTTATTTGTTGCTTTATCCTAAAAGGTTGCCCGTCGATGCCCACCGCCCTCCTAGTAGTGGACAAAGCTGAGAGTTTGTACTCCCGTACCAGTTTGTAGCTCATCACATTTGCTTGAGACCCCGTGTCTAAGAACCCCCTAATGGGTCCAAACGTACACCCTTCACTTTCTAAACCTACCATGACTGTCGGCATGAAGCTAATTTCCGAAAAAGAATAATGAAACCCATTGCCGTACTGTGAATCAGTATTTTTAGTTTTTATTTTCTTTAAATGTTGCATATTTTTTGACTTGTTATTTTTAAACTCCGACACCGGGTTCAGCTTCCTCCTTTTGGCTGGTATCTCCTCTAGTCAAGATGACTCTCTCTTGGTTGCCATGATGTCCTTCATGGCATTCTCCGCTCGCAGAGTCAAAATACTTTTGAATCTTTGTTTCCCTGGGCACAGCATACTATTGTGTGCGGGATCCTCTTGGCATTGTGTATTGCCACACTTCACGCTCCTGCATGCCTCCTTCCGGTGGCCTTTCCTAAGGCAATTAGGGCAGATCCTTCTCCTTGCCACGAAATCCTTTCGTGCGCTTAGATTCAACTCCAAGAAATCAGGGCAGTGATACAAAGCATGGGAAACACTTCCACATGCCTCGCATGGAACTCCAACGTATTGACCTACCGGTGGCCCTTTTGGTCTTGATTTGTCACTCCTGTGAACATTCTCCGACTCCTTTCTTACTGCTTCTGTAGTTGTTGGCAGATTTTTCAATCCCGGCCTGGTGTTCTCCAATGCCCCAGCTTGTTTGTCCAGAAAATCTAAAATTTCTCCTACTTTTGGTGTCTCCGATGTTCTCTGCAACTCCCATTGCTTCCTTGTTTCCTGGTCCAATCTTTCGTGCAGTCCGAGTACGAAGATCATATCCCAGTGTTCCACCGGGATCTCCAATGACTTCAATTGACGGATGGTCTCATGAGTCACGTTCGCCATCCTCTGTATTTCATTGGCCGATGGTTTCTCCTGAAGAACCGGTAACCTATAAAACTGGTTCAAGTACTCCTTAGTGATGTGGTATGGCTTCTCATAGAGCTGACCAAGGCTCTCCCATGCATCCTTATAGCTGTCTTGGTTTAAATGGCTTTCTCCTAAAGCCTTGGCTGCTCTTCCTGTCAGCGATTTTTTCAAATATGAATATTTATATGCCTCCGAGACGTCTCCGTTGTTGTGAATCGCAGCCTTGAATCGATCACGAAACCCAATCCATTTCAGCAGCGATCCGTCGAATTCGCCCCACGTGTTTTTGATGTCGTGTTGTGTCGTTGGCAATGTGAGACTTACGTTGATTGCTCTCCCTTGAGGATCCTCCCCGTTAGCTGAACTTACCTCGTTCAGCTTCTGCTTCTCCTTAGCTGCTTCGTTGATTTTCCTCCTCAGAATCTCTGCAGCTTCGAAGTACTCCGACTCCATTGTCTCCAACTCTATCTCCAATTTAATTGAGTGTTCTCCGTCTGATGTCTCCACCAACTCCAAGTATAGCTCATTGGCTTTATCCCACAGCTGTAGGAGACGGTCTGTTCGCAGCAGCAGTCCTTCATGCGATGTTGTTGCCACCTCCTCTGACCTCGCGAAGTCTGCAGCCCGCGTAATCGCTCTCCGTAGGGAAAGAAAGGCTTTATCTCCGGACGCAACGTTTTCTGCACTTTTTCCCTTATCCTCCATGGCCTCCTGACCCTTCTTTGCTTTAGCAGCTTTTTTTTTTCCATGAAATGAGATGAATTAAGCTGCGTGTCAATTTTATTTTATTCAAGAATAAATTTAACCCCTACAAATATTATCAACCCCATAAAAAAAAATACTCAAATGAATTTCTATTCTAATAAAATCCCCATAATTGCGCGCATGTGTGCATGTGTGTGATGTGCAAATTATAAAATATACCTAATTTAAAGAAATTAAATAAATATTGTTTTTGTGAAGAACAATATTCTCTTCTTCTTACTAGAAGAATTCTCCTTCTCCTGTAATTATTCCTTTCTAGAAATAATATAAAATTATAAGTAAAGAATTTAAAAATGCTTCCCCCTGGAAGATCTTTTCTTTACATAATCTCCAATTCTCCATTCTTAATTTTAAGAATTATTCTCAAGTCCCCAAGAGAAAATTTAAAAATATTAATTTATAATATAATTGTGTTTGCGGTCCTCACATCTATGTGCTCACGCGAAACACTTTCTCCGACTCCCTCCGATTTTAGCTAAAATAATCCTCCTTTGTTTGCGGTCCACGCATCTATGTGCTCACGCGAAACAATTTCCAATTTCTCCAATTTAAAATATAATTATGTTTGCGGTCCACGCATCTATGTGCTCACGCGAAACAAATTTCTCCGATTTTTCTCCAAATACATAGGTATATATAATATGTTACTCCATAATAGACTATAATCAACAAATGAAAATATTCCGTCTACAAGAAACGAATAAATATTTTCATATTTTTCATTCCAAACTCCTTGTCTATAATTCTTTCTAGAAATAATAAACAAAATAACTCCACAAAATAATATAATCTACCTACCTACCTAGACACAATCTACAAACTTCATTTGATTCCAATCAATATTAATGTATCTCCAGATCAATCCAACACTCCTATGCTTTTCCAACACAAATTTCACCGAAAGAAAAATTATTGAATTTTGTTTTCCATGAGTTTAATTGACTCCGTTTTCCTCCCAACTCCAAAAAATTTTAATGCAACTTTATATTTCTTTTCCCAGTAAATCCCATTCCAAATTTAATTCGCCTCAGTTTTGCGTCATCGTTGCTTCTTCTTTATGTAAACAAAACACAAAAAAAAGAAAGAGAAAAAAAAAACATGTACCCACCACCTGCGCTAGCGACGACGACGTACGCTGTCGCATACCTAGCTATGCACACACAATACACATATACACTGCAACACAAATTCATGGCAATTTTTTTTGCGCACTTTTCTTTTTGTTCGTTTTATTAATTATCTATTATTTTGGTTACCTTTTTTGTTTTTATCCATTGATTTTTTATTTTATAATATTTGATTTCCACTTGATTTGTTTTTATAGTTTTTCTTTATTCTTTGCTTTTCTATCACTTGACCGTGCTTCACAACAGAAAAAAACCGAATGAGGAATTTTTCCGTTTCATTCCATCCACAATGTGTAGTCTGTGGTGTGAATGTGAATGCATTTGGTTTATTTCGAGACTCGAGTCTCTTTTGTTGGTTTTGTTGTGCGTATATCGTTTGCGCTTGCATTTATGTAGGTATTATGATTATACTTACGATCTCCTTTCTCCGTCGCATGTTCATACATGCTTTTGTGTATTTTTCTTCTCCGATTTCACTCCGTTTGATTTCATTGTTTTGTGTGAATGGGTATTCAGCACAATATCTCCATCGCATGTTCTGTTCGCACATGCCTTCTATGACTCTATGTATTTGTGGGTACACAGGTATCTGATATTTGTGGTTGTAAATCACTAAATAACAGAATTTCTCCTATTTGAATTATAGTGGTTGTAAGGCACCAAAAACAAATATATAATTATCCCTGAAAATAGTGATTGTAAGTCACCAAAAAATATTAATTAAATCCTGAAAATAGTGATTGTAAGTCACCAAAAATGATATCAGTAAGATAAAAGAGATATTTATTTTTGTGAAAAATAAAAAAAGAAAACTCATTTGTGTGTGTGAGTAAGTTGCCAACATCTTGTGTTGCAAATCCGCTCTACACTCAAACCTTCCAATTCCCATTGTTTCTCCGTCTTTAGGTATATGTACCCACTCCGTTATTCCTCCGCTATTTTAACATCTTTTATGTTTTCACTTTTCACACGAATTTTCCGAACAAATTTTTTTTTTTTTTTTATAATACCGACTCGAAGGACCATAATGTATCATACTTCGTTAAATTAGAACAAGTCCGACTTTTATTGTGGGAAAATATACAAAAACCCACATTTATTTTCTCCGTTCTCCGAAGTATAAAATACGCGTCTCTCTCGGTACGAGACCGATCAAGAACTAACTACTATAGGTACATATCATTTTACAATAGTATATGAACACGTATGGCTAGTGTTACCATACGTAACATTAGACACAAAATTTAAATTTTCCCACATTTAAGTCGGCTTTCTGTAAGTCGAAACCCTCCTCAAATCGAACTTTGCGACATGATTGTCGAGTAACTATCTCATGCTCCAACACCCATGCAAAGAAAGAAATGCACGTGATCTTTGGAATCCACTAAAGATAAAGACTTAAGTCATCGTAAGTTACTTGGAAAAACAAACACAGGTATAATTTTGTGTTTGCAGTTAAATACAAAACATAATAAGGAGTCGCGTCTGCATCTTACAATTGAATACATTCATATCTACCTACATGTTTTGTGCACCTACTTATATAGCAGCTGAAAATACTGCATTGCTATGTTGACGGATTCATATATTTTGTAAAAAATTCTAGGTCGTGATCGAGGAGGAATAATGAAATATGGCAACCAGTCCAAAATACAAATTTTCTTTGACAAAGGACAACATCTCCAATTTCCTACTTTAAAAAGGTTCAGTGTCGTATATGTTAGTAGCGACACAGTAGATCTGCCAAAAAGTCTAGAATTTCGCTCGCGCTGGCCGGAACAAACAGCAAAAGCATCTGCTGTTTTGTTTATCACATCAATTACTTTCGTTAAAATATAGCTTTCGTTTTGACGAAACTAAGATGAAAACTTAAAGCTCCATTTAAATTAATTAAAGCCACAAACCATTTTTCAGTATTGATCGATTGAAGCGCCAAAGTTTCGGTGGGATACTGGTACAACATTTTTATTCGATTTCTTGGCGCTACTATAGGAATGTATATACAAAGCTATCGGTAGTGATAATAAGTGGAAAAGTTGTTTTAAGCGATATTGGTCTTATAAATAAAAGTGATTTGTTGAAGTTAAGTAAACAGAATAGTGTTTTATCTTTTCGAATCCCAGCCGAATGTAACATTGGTGTCAGAAGTGGGATAAAACTTATTCTGTGCGAAGTGTTGTGAAAAGAAAAACAGTGAATCAAACTGTGAATTAAAAAAAAAAAGTTAATTAATTTGTGCAGTACAGTACTTCCAAAATTATTGCTATTCGAAGTGGCAGAAGAAAAAGAAAAACAAGTAAGTACAGGCGTTGACATGGCCGCTATGATGGCAGTACTTCTTGCCTAGTTCGAAGAACAGAAAAATGCTCCAAAATACTCCAACCGGAACAGAAAAATGCGCTAGAAGAATAGAAGAATTCTATAGAATCTAAGTTGACAGAAAAGAATAATTCTCTAGAAGAGTCTATCGAATCTAAGTTCGCAGAACAGAAGAATTCTATGCTGGAAGAACAGAAAAATTCTTTAGAAGAACAGAAGAATTCTCTAGAAGAACAAAAGAATTCCATTGTTAATGCACAAAAAGATGCCGTGGAAGAATTTAAGAATGTTCTAGAAGTAAAATTCGATGCGATTGATAACAAATTAAACCAGCATGAGACACAATTTGACGAACTCAATCAAAAATTACAGAAACATGAAACCAACTTCGAGAACCTAGCAAGAGAGCATGAAACAAACTTCGAGAACTTGGCTAGAGAACTGGATAGAGTCAAGAAACAGAAAGCCCGAGACTATTCTGCTGATTGCCCTAGAGCCTAGAAGAAAGGAAATGCAACCGCCTGTTTTCGATGGTCAAACATCATGACCAATTTATAAGCGGCAGTTCGAAGCAGCTGCAATGACCAACAGCTGGGGCGACGAAGAAAAGTCCATTGCACTAACGCTGCCACTTCGAGGCACAGCTGCAGAGTTGCTTCAAACTATTTCCGAAGAAAAGCAACGCAACTACGACGCATTGGTTAAGGCTATCGAAATGCGGTTTGGTGATGACCATATGCAGCAGGTATATAGGGTACAACTACGCAGTAGAATCCAGAAGCGGGGAAAAACGCTCCAGCAGTTGCAAGCGGATATCGAACGGCTAGCGCATTTGTCGTATCCTAATGCCGGCGAGGATGTCATCAACGAAATGGCTGTAGAGGCGTTCATCCAAGCCATAGAGGACCGACAACTGCAAATGGCTGTGCGAATGGCCACCATCGACACCGGTGCCACCGCTTCCATTATAAGGAGGGACATCGTTCGTCAATCATGGCTGCAGCAACTGGAGCAACGGCGAAGGTGTATGGAGAAGTACTGCTAACAATAAATCTTGCGGGATTAGTCTTCTCCCATACCTTCCTAGTGGCCGATATTTGTGACGAATGCATCATCGGAATCGACTTTATGAAGGCGCATGATATAGTACTTGACAACGGCTTGCAAGTACTAAAGTACGGGAACGTCGAGATTCCCATGATCTACGGGGACGAGCATGTCACAGCTCTAAGGACAGTCATCAGTGCAGACGAGATATTACCACCTTCTTTAGAAACACTCATTCGGACAAAGCTGGAAGTTGATCCTGGGAGCCACCGATTCTACTTAGTTGAGCCAGATCCAGAAAATCATTATCAAAACTACGTCGTTGGTAAGATGCTTATAGAACCTAAAAACAACATGGTTAACGTACGAGTCCTAAATGTCGAACATAGCAGTCTGAAACTTAAGCGAGGGGAAGTGATTGGAAAGTGCGTACCAATTACTGCGGTTGCAAAGTTATCCAATGAGGGCCCTACCAAACCTCTTTCATCCAGGGAAATGGCGGAGATCAAAAGAAATATATTTGGGCAGAGTGAGTTGAATCAGGAACAGCAAGCTATGGCGGGGGACCTAATCAACGAGTTCGCTGACATATTTGCTTCGCAGAGCGGGGACTATGGTCAGACACATCTCGTACAACACCGAATCGACAGAGGAGACGTAAGACCTATTCGTCAACCTCCCAGACGATTACCATTGGCTAAGCAGACGGAGGTTGCAGAAATGGTGTCGACGACGGAAAAGGAAGGGCTGATTGAAAGTTCGAAAAGTCCATGGGCGTCACCTGTTGTACTGGTCAAGAAGAAAGACGGCAGCACGAGATTCTGCGTCGACTATCGTCAGCTGAACAACGGCACCAAAAAGGATAGCTACCCTCTTCCAAGGATTGACGATACCCTGGATACACTGTCCGGCGCTAAATGGTTTTCCACCATTGATTTGAAGACTGGCTACTGGCAAGTGCAGATCCATCCCGAAGACCGCGAAAAAACAGCTTTTACAGCAGGAAACGGGCTCTGGCAATTCACAGTAATGCCATTTGGAATGTGCAATGCTCCAGCCACCTTTGAACGGCTAATGGAGCTGGGCCTGACGTGGAAAACCAGCTTAGTGTATCTAGATGATGTCATCGTGGTGGGTAAAACGTTTGAAGAACATCGAGATAACTTGAAGGAAGTGTTCCAGAGACTGCGAAGCGCGCAATTAAAGCTAAACCCGAAAAAGTGCGCTCTTTTTAGACCAGAAGTAATATATCTCGGGCACATCATCTCTTCCGAGGGAGTCAGGACTGATGCAGAGAAAGTCGACGCAGTGAAAAACTGGCCGATTCCCAAAGACAAACATCAACTGAGAAGCTTCCTGGGACTTGCGACCTACTACAGACGGTTTGTGAAGGGCTTTGCCGGGATTGCCAAGAGCTTGCATCTGACAGAAAAGAGAAAACAATTCAAATGGTCGGGTGAGTGCGAAAGGAGTTTTGAAAAACTTAAGCAGCAGCTGTGTGACGCCCCCGTACTAGCGTATCCCACTCCTGGAAAAACATTTATTGTGGATGCAGACGCAGACCGATCGATCATGCGTCTTTAAAGTGGCTGCTGCAGATTACGAATCCTGAAGGACAAGTCGCGAGGTGGATCGAACGGCTGCAGATGTATGACTACGAAATACAGCATCGAAAGGGAACCCTTCACTCTAATGCAGATGCTCTCTCCCACCGACCCTGCAAAGCCGATTGCAAACATTGCGTGCGTCAGGAGGAAAAAGAAGCCGTTTCTGTGATGAGGCTGAGAGCTGAGCCCATTGGTGGCTGGACTGCGAGAGAAATCCGGGAGGCTCAAAGGGAAGATCCGGATATCGAGCCGATTCTCGCCTGGAAGGAGCATGAGGGAAAACCAGACTAGCAGGAGATATCCAATAGGAGCACGAGCTGAAGGCGTGCTGGGAGCAATGGGACTCTCTTCATGTACAGGACGGCATTTTGAGGAGAAGATGGGAAAGCTCGGATGGAAAGTCGTTCCTGATGCAGCTTGTTGTTCCCAGGTCGAAAGTAAGCGAAGTGCTAAGAGAACTGCATGGTGGAGTATCCGGGGGCCACTTGGGAATAAATAACATGTTCGAAAAGATGCGAGAGCGCTTTTACTGGATGCACTCAAGGGATGATGTAGAAAACTGGTGCAGAAAGTGCGTCACGTGTGCGGCCAGCAAAGGCCCGATTAAAAAGACGAGAACAACGCCGCTCCATCCACAATCAGATGGGATGGTAGAACGATTCAACAGAACCTTGAATGAACACCTATCTAAGGTTGTAGGCGAAGACCAGAGGGATTGGGATAAACAGATTCCAATGTTTCTACTAGCCTATCGCAATGCCGTACACACCACTACGGGACATACACCATCTGAAATTCTGTTTGGTCGAACAGTCCGGCTACCTAGTGAATTGATGTTCGGATCTCCAACTGAGGAACCCAAGAATTTGGACGATTATGTTACCGACCTCAGAGAAATCATCAGGGACGTGCATCGAAAAACTAGGGATAAGATCAAGATAGCCAGCGACCGCATGAAGACGAGGTACGATGCCAAAGCAACAACTTCAGGATTCGACGAAGAAAATCTGGTATGGCTGTACAATCCCCATAGAAGAAAAGGTATATCACCTAAGTTGCAGCAGGATTGGGAGGGGCCCTATAGAGTAGTCAACCGAATCAACGACGTGGTCTATCGAATACAACGAGGAAGAGGCAAATTCAAAGTCCATGTGGATCGTCTTCATCGTTACATTGGGCAAAATGTTGACACATTTGTTCGGAACGAACAAGTTTAAGAGGGGGATATTGTAGTATGGATTGAAAAGTGTCTGTTATTGACCACAGCGCCATCTAATGGAAGGTGGATGAACTTGTACTGAACGAAACTTATCGAATGGTGAATGGCCTAAAACGAAACTAGTACGTTCTCGATTGTTCTGGTTGGAGTCAAGATAATATTCGGTTGGAATGTTCGAGAAGCTTTAGTATTTTTTTTTTTTTAATACTTCTCCCGGGAAAGGCAAACCTATAACGCTTCATCAGCGCCCCGAGATGCTTGCAGATGTATGTTAGTTCTGCACTTAAATTGCTGCAAATTGTAGTCTTCTGGAAATATAATCCCAGGAAGCGAGTTCCAAAGTTTGCTTGTCCTGTGACAGAAGGAGTTTTGGAAAGATGATGTCCTCGCAGTTGTCAAGTGTACTGTATGGTCATGAGCATTAGCAGCCTGTCTTGTGGGGCGCCCAAAAGTTGCATTTCGAGGGATAATGTCCTTGAGTTCCTCGGAACATCTACCATGGAAGTACCTATAGAACAAGCATAGGTCAGCGACTTGTCTTCTGTGCACCAACGGTTGCAGATTCGATGTGAGTGTAGGGTCTCCAATAAGTCGAACTGCTCATCTCTGTATGCTGTCAAGTAGGTTAAGTGAATGTTTTGGAGCCGAGCTCCATATATGGGAGCAATATTCCAGGCCTGGTCTAACCTGTGCTTTGTAGCGAAGGAGAAGTTGCTTAGGGCTAAAGTACCTCTTTGCTCTAAATAGGTAGCTCAACTTAGCGGACGCCGATCTTGCGATATAGGATATGGATTTTTCAAGGAGTATGCCAGTTACTTGGGATTAAAAAGACGAGAACAACGCCGCTCCATCCACAATCAGATGGAATCATAGAACGCTTTAACAGAACCTTGAATGAACACCTATCTATGGTTGTAGGCGAAGACCAGAGGGATTGGGATAAACAGATTCCAATGTTTCTACTAGCCTATCGCAATGCTGTGCATACCACTACGGGATATACACCTGGTTGGTCGAACAGTCCGGCTACCTAGTGAATTGATGTTCGGATCTCCAACTGAGGAACCCAAGAATTTGGACGATTATGTTACCGACCTCAGAGAAATCATCAAGGACGTGCATCGAAAAACTAGGGATAAGATCAAGATAGCCAGCGACCGCATGAAGACGAGGTACAATGCCAAAGCAACAACTTCAGGATTTGTTAAAAGTAATGAAGTATGTTTGAATAATTTGATTTGGCAATGCTCTCACTGGAAATATTGTTCACTTAGTTAGTATTAAGCTTTTGGATTATTCTCTTTTCCTTATTCGTTAATAAATTCAGTTGCATTCTGTTCTATCTCGAAGTCGGTCGTTTTTTCTTAGCTAGCTGGTTTATTTCAATAGGTTATGGGCCCAGGACACGCGGAAAGAATTAGAAGGTTAAATTAAGGGCAAATAGTAACGCAAAGTTTTTTTAATTTCTTTGTTGCGCGCTTTAAGTCTGGGAACCTAGTTAGAATAACTTAGTAGTAATATAGAGTAGATAAAAACGGACTTTCGGGAATTATGGAGAACAGCGCGTTTAAAATTGAGCAACTGCAAACTGCTGATCAGTATTCGGTTTGGAAATTCCAAGCTTCAATTTTGCTTAATGCGTCTGGGCTATTTAATTATGTTAACGGTCAAACTACGGCACCGATCAAAAGTGAAGCTGAGACCCAAAGCAACTTTGATAATCGGTTAATGATTTGGAAGCAATTTGATAGCAAAGCTCAGCAGATAATTGCAACCAGCATTGGGTGTATTCCGCTTCGACACATTGTTAATTGCCAAACTGCGATGGAAATGTGGGCAAAATTGAAGTCGGTATACGAACAAACTTCAAAGGCAAATGTCCACATGTTGCTGCAGAAATTTTACGGCTTCGAAAAAGACCCGGATGACGATGTTTCAACACATATATCTCGGTTAGAAAATATCGTTCGCCAATTAAGAGATATCGGTGAGGTAATCTCTGAAAGTATGATCATTACGAAAGTTTTGATGACGCTTCCAAGTAATTTTAAACATTTTTTCTGTGCATGGGAGTCTACAGCTAAAGAGCAGCAGACTTTGGAAAATCTAACGTCACGACTGGTAATGGAAGAGGCACGCATGTCATCGCATGCGCCAAGTACATCCGTTGCCTTAGTGGCAAAGCAAAAGACAAAGAAGAGAAATCCAAAGTCTTCTAAGCCTGGAAAGTGTTTCACTTGTAATGAACTTGGGCACTGGAAAAGAGAGTGTCCTAAGAAGAATTTGGTAGATGATCGCAAAAGGTGGACTGGAAACAAAGGTGAAGAGCGAAGGGGCGATGCATTAATATGTTACGTTGACGAAAAAAGTAGGACTGGAAGTTCAAGTGAGGCGGAAAGAGGGAACAACGCACTGGTAGCAAATGGAAATCAATGGGCTGGAACTGCAAGTGAGGAGCAAAACGTTTTTCCTGCGGACAACGTTGACAGACGATGGACTGGAAGTTCAGGTGAGGTGCAGAGACGAGTCAATTCAATGGTGAAGAGTGATTATGAACGGTGGACTGGAACTAGAAGTGAGGTTCGAGGGGAAACTAATTTTGATCGCAATGCGTTAACTGCAATTAATGGAATGGTGGATGAAAATTGGTACTTGGATTCTGGTGCAAGTGACCATATGACGTGCAGGAAAGAATGGTTTGCTTGTTACAAGCATTTTACTGATCCTATCGCAATTAAAATTGGGAGCGGAGAAAAAATCTTCGCACTAGGCGTTGGTGACATAAACATTCTTGCATCAAATGGGAAGATTTGGACGGAAAAACATTTGTTCAACGTTCTTTATGTCCCAAAGATATCTATGAATCTTTTTTCACAGATTCACGCTTTAGATAAGGGCCTCAGCATCATCTCTGATAGTTATCAGTGTAAGTTTATGAAGAAGGACGGTTCAGTTGTGGCAGTGGGAGATCGGCAAGAGCAGCTCTTCAAGATGAGATTCAAAGTGCAGATGCCAACATGCAAAGTAGCGAACGTTGCGGGTCAGGTATTGCCAATAAAAATCTGGCATGAGCGGATGGCTCATCAGAACATCGTACAGGTTCGCAATCAGCTGAAGAAAAAAGGAATCCATTTCAAAGATGCTGAGAACTTTTCTTGTGACAATTGCGTCTATGGTAAGCAGCATCGATTACCTTTCCCTCAGAGTAGTTTTCAGGCATCTCAACCGGGTGAGCTCGTCCATGCTGACGTATGTGGACCAATGGAAGAAAGCTCAATTGGTGGTTCCAGGTATTTTCTGTTGTTCAAAGATCATTTTTCACGGTATAAGGTGGTATATTTTCTGAAACATAAATCCGAAGTCTGTTCATTCATTGAACATTTCTTAAGCAGAGCTAGGAGTGAATGTCGGAATGCGGTAAGAACACTTCGTACGGATAATGGTACGGAATTTGTGAACGAAAATGTAAAATCACTGCTGGACAAATACTCTATTCGGCATCAAACTACAGTGCCCTACACGCCGGAACAGAATGGCAGTGTTGAACGCGAGAATCGCACCATTGTTGAGGCTGCAAGGACGATGCTATGCGGAAGTGGCCTATCCAAGAAATTCTGGGCAGAAGCAGTGAACACTGCAGTTTTTATACTGAATCGGACTGGCGTTAGTCCAGTTAAAGACAAAAACCCGTACGAACTTTGGTGGGGCAGTGAGTCTAAGTCTACAGGTTTTAAAACATTTGGAACTGAGGCCTTCATTCATGTACCGAAACAGAAGCGAAAAAAATTCGATAGGAAAGCTGAAAAGGGTATATTCATGGGCTATGCGGAAAACTCAAAAGGGTATCGAATTTGGACTCCAGCATCGAAAAAAATCCAAATCGTTAGGGACGTCACATTTAAGGATGGTGAACTTCAGAACAATCTTGAAGATGTTCAAAGCAAATTTCAGCCAGCGGGTTTCTTTCCAACATTAGAAGCGAATAATGAAATATTGCATGTTGATTTGGGTGATGATGTGCATGAATTGCATGATCAAGCTGCCCATGACGGGCCGGAGGGTTCCAGAAGTGCATGTGAAGAAAATTGTCCTGAAATCAACTTAATAGACGACATCTTTGAATCGGCAGATGAGGATGGCGAAGCTGAAGACAACGTTAACAAACGTACATGGAGAGAACGCTTGCGTAGTGCAAGAAATCGCATTGCTTCTGAAGGTGAATGTGATCCAGAAGAGGACAATATAGAAGTTTCTTGGAGAAGTCGCCTGCGCAGTGGAAACAAATGTACTGGTTCAGGTATGTTCAATTTTGCAGAAAAACATGCATTTCTTGTTCAAGGTGAACCAATTACCTACAAAGAAGCAGTATCATGCAGGGATGGACGTTACTGGGAAGCAGCTATGGCAGACGAAATGAATAGTCTTCGAAAAAACAGCACTTGGGACTTGGTTGAAAGGCCAACAAATAGAAAGATAATCGACAATAAGTGGGTATTCAAAATCAAAGATTTGGATGCTCATGGTCGAAGAAAATATAAGGCTAGGTTAGTGATTCGCGGCTTTACTCAGGAGTATGGGGTGGACTATATTGAGACGTTCAGTCCTGTTGCAAAATTCGTATCAATTCGATCAGTGCTTGCTATTGCCGCTTACGAAGGTTTATCACTAGTTCAATTCGACGTCAAAACAGCCTTTTTAAATGGCGATTTGAAAGAGGTCATTTATATGCGTCAACCTCTTGGATTCGATGATGGCTCTGGAAAAGTATGCAGGCTGCGGAAAAGCCTATACGGTTTAAAGCAAGCTTCACGTTGCTGGAACGAAAGGTTTACGAAAGTGTTGAAGGAATTCAATTTAAGAGTTTCCGCAATGGATCCCTGCGTCTTCGTTGGAAACGATTCTGATAATCGTCTTATACTTACAATCTACATCGATGATGGGCTGATTGCGGCAAAGAAGAAAGAAGATGGTATGAGGCTTGTGAAGTTTCTACAGACACAGTTTGAAATTACAGTTTTGGATGCTGAATGGTTCCTGGGTATGCAGTTATCACGTTCGCCAAACGGTGAGATACATTTAAATTTAGAAATTTAATTGGAGTTGTAAATAATCCATTTTAAATTTAATTTTGTTTCAATTAACCTTATTCAAAAGTGGGAGTGTTAAAAGTAATGAAGTATGTTTGAATAATTTGATTTGGCAATGCTCTCACTGGAAATATTGTTCACTTAGTTAGTATTAAGCTTTTGGATTATTCTCTTTTCCTTATTCGTTAATAAATTCAGTTGCATTCTGTTCTATCTCGAAGTCGGTCGTTTTTTCTTAGCTAGCTGGTTTATTTCAATAGGATTCGAAGAAGGAAAACTGATATGGCTGTACAATCCCCATACAAGAAAAGGCATGTCACCTAAGTTGCAACAAGATTGGGAGGGACCCTATAGAGTAGTAAAACGCATCAACGACGTGGTCTACCGAATCCAACGAGGACGAGGCAAACAAAAGGGCGTGGCACCGCTGGAAACTCGATAATGTTATAACTCGATAACCGCTTTGCCGATTTTCACGATTTTTTTTTTTTGTTCGTATTGCTGTATTTCAGGCATAAATTTCTCGGATTTTAGGAAAGAACATTAACGAAAGAAAAATCTACAATTCCAGTGCACGGACAAAGCCAGGGGCGAACAGCTATATTATATAAAAACGTTTGGTGCGTATGTTAGTCCGATAATGGCCACGCTGAACCACTGAAGCTATCCGCCTTCATTTAAAAAAAGTATTGAACAAATACATTTATATCAAAATAAATCTTAAAATATTTAAAATAATTATTTTAGGCAGAACAACGTGTGCCGGGTCAGCTAGTGTAAGTATATATATTAAAAACTCAAAGCATAATTATTGGTAAAATTATCGAATATCATTTTATGGCTTTAAATGGAAAAAATAAATTTTTAAATTTTATATTTTTCAATATAAATAAGCAGGCAAAATATCAGCGTCACAAATACAATTACATTTTGCGCAAGTGTAAGTCGGTTCATCGTTTTTGGCACACACAAAAGTATTTGTACTGCTCTTGCTGTTCAATTTGTAGTTTACTGTGTAAGTCGGGTCAGCGTTTTTGGCACGCAGGAAAGTATCTGTACTGCTCTTGCTGCTCAATCTGTAGTTTGCTGTGAATTGCGATATGTTAGTCAGGGGCATAGCGAGGGTTCGAGCCGTGGGGGGTGACTTTCATTGAAATACCGACTTATTTCAGGAACTTGCCGACTGTATCGGGCCAGCGGTTATCGAGGTATAACGTCATCGAGTTTCACCCCATAGAAGGTGTTTTTTGTATGGGAGGTGCCACGCCCCTTTGTCCAATTTTGACCAATTTTCACAGGAACAATCCCTGGCCAATACCTAAAATTGCCTCAAAATTTGAGACCAATCAGTTAAGTGGTTTTTGAGATATAGGATTTTGAATGTTTTTTTTTATTATGTTCAGTCGGCAAATTCAGCTATGCCGACAATATTTTTTAAAATCGAATCGAAACTCTCTACATTTTAATGTTCTCAGTCGGCAAATTCAGCGATGCCGACAATCTTTTTTAAAACCGAATCGAAAATCGATAAATTTTAATTCAGTTGGCAAATTCACCGATGCTGACCGTCATTTTTAAAATCGAAACTCGGAAAAGGTACATACAGTCAAAAAAAAATAAATTCGCATTTCCGAAAGGTGGAACCTTTGAAAATGCCGTCTTGTATACATTTACGAGTTTGAAAACATATACCTAATGAAAATCCAAACTCACTTCTTATTTTTTAACATTTTGTTCCGAGTCAAATTTTAAAATTATTTTAATTTTTTTTTTGAAATTTTTTGATTTTTTTTTTTTTTAATTTTTAGAATTTTACTTCCTTGATTTGCCGACTCTTAAAAACGGTGGGGGTGTCACAGCCCCCCCACACCCCCCCTCGCTACGCCCCTGATGTTAGTGAAAGTATACGTTTTTTTATTAAATGCGTCGAATTATGCTTTGAAGTTTTTGGCACCGATTTATAGAACTTAGATAACTAGAACATATTTTTATGCAAATTTTCTCGATTATAATGCCGTTTTATGTCTCTCAAAATAATTTAAACATCGTGCTTTTATACAAAGTGTTACAAAACATATCCTAAGGATATTTTTTTTCCATTAATTTTTTTTATTGAACTTTTATATAATACAATTTGACTTAAGGCTAGCTTACACGTGCTGATGAATAATTAATATTTTGTGTGTTGGCTCAACAACAGGGGCCCAACGGTTTACAATGATTTTTTTTTAAATAATTTGATTTACATAATAAATGGTGTACCAAATGGGAAAACCGTATGTTACTACCGGCCTTATAAGCTGTTTGTAGAGCAGCAGTTTGGTTTTTTACACAGTCCGTTCTGCTTCTTCATCAGCGGGTATACTCGATGAAACGCGAATGCAGCCTTCCTGAGAACAGCGATCATGTGTGGGTTGAATTTAAATCGCTCGTTAAAGTTGACTCCAAGATATTTAATGTCGCTTGTGGTTGATAGCGCTGACCCATCAGGTAGTCTCAGCGTTACGTTAAGACAATTGGTGGCTGATCGTCCTCTACTTCTTCCTCTAATTGGTCTTCTGAGTTCTGATGCAGATTAATTCTGATTTGGCAGTGTTGATTCGTTGATTCATTTTTCATTTTTGGTAGTATTCGAAAAGTTTCCTGACATGGACTTCAACTCTTCGTGCTGCTATGGCTGGGGACATTGAGCTGCTATATGTGGCGGAGTCGTCGGCGAAAAGGCAGCTGTTGGTTGTGTTCTCGAGCTGAGGCTGGTCGGATGTGAAGATGTTGAAAAGTAGTGGACCCAATTTTGACCCTTGGGCTACACCGGCTCTGATTCTTTTTCTTTGTGAATGGCTGTCTTCTATTTGTACAAAAAAAGACCTGGAGTGAAGAAAGCTAAAAGTTATTTTAAAAACTTAGCTGTTTAAATTTATGAATAAGTCCTTGAATCCACACAGAATCGAATGCCTTCTCCACATCTAGAAAGCATGCGACTGTGACTTGGTGGTTGTTGAGAGCCTTCGTCACATCATGGTGGAACTTCATTAATGGGTGCAACGTAGAATGTTTTTCCCGAAATCCAAATTCTATGTCCGGTATGATGTTGAGTTGGTTACAAACATCTTTCACTCTCCGCAGGATGAGTTCCTCGAGTATTTTGCTCACACTACTGTTAACATGCAAACCAGGTATAACTTTATTGAGCAGGGAAATCCATCCTGCTCAAAGGTGTCATAGTATTAGTGTAGGTATGCACATTGCAGCTGGTCAAGTGAGTCCGACGTATTGAGTTCGCAGTTCGTATCTGATTGCAAGGGCGCTTGGCGATGTGGCCAGAATAACAGCATCAGGCGGGTAACCCCAAATAACAGAAGCAAGACCATCACGGGACTGCTAGTAATCTATTTTTTATGTTCCGTTTATAACTCGAGTTTGGCTACACCGAATTTGATGATTCATTTTTTCTATAAAGGTAATCTTCTGTAGGAGGTTTGTATGTAAAAAAATTGGACAAAGGGGCGTGGCATCGTCCATTTAAAAATCGTGGTATATGAACTCACATTTTGATAAAATGATAAAATCTTTGTTTTTGGTACGTGATCTGCGCTAGACCAAAGAGAAGAAAACACTGCACGTCGTACCGATTGAATGTTTATTTGCCGACTGCCCGACTTCATATTATTGGCATATTACATGTAGTAGTCAACTGCTGTATGTTCGAAAATGCTGATATGGTAGCTGAGGCAGAGAGAGAGAGAGATTTACCTACTAAGTACATGATAGCAGGCAATGGGTACGGTTACGGTGTTCTAACAAAACAGAAATTAGAGAAGTTGCTATTCTGCTGTGACTCCGTGCGGTTCTCCCTCAGCTGTTAACTTTTTCTTTCGAAGCTATTGCTGTCTTTTTATTCTTTATTTTTTCTTAACTATTTTTTTCTTTAACTACATATATCTAATAATATCGCTTGAAATTAAATTTTGTTCAAATCGAAGGAACGTTTCTTTTATTTTTCGTGTTCAGCTTGTTCTGGGTTTGCCATCTCCTACAAGTTTTGGTGTCAGAAGAAAAAAAAAAAAAAAAGCCTTCCGAAACTCGACGAGCCGAACCGAAAATACCGAACGTATAAAAAATCGCTGCATAAATAACTACATGAACCATAATGCATAATATGACCATCGCAACGATACATGAATTTATTGGGTAGTCGAGAGACCACATCACATTATATATATATATATATACATATTCCAACGAGCCACTCGACGCAAAAAACATGTAACTCGCCACAGCGTCGTACCATCGTACCACAGTCATCATCGTCATTGGCGTTCCCACACGGAAAATAATAAAAAAAAAAAATGCAAACAAATTTCATCTGCTTCGCACATGTACGAGCAATACGGGTACCGCATACCCGGCTTCGTCCTTTGTGAAGGGCAGCACAAAAATCCATGTGGTGTTAGTCTGTGCCCACTACGAGTCACCGCGCCACCGCCATCGACTGTGCCTATTGCTAGTCGCGCCGCTGGACGTCGTGGGACATATAAAATTTTCTCTGTGCTTTCGAGTTTCGACTGTGCCTATTGCTAGTCGCGCCGTGGGACTACGAGGGACAGCCAATTGTCAACTGTGCTTTCGACTGCGCCTATTGCGAGTCGGGCCGTGGGACTTCGAGGGACAGCTCAAACACAAATCGTGCCTTTTTTTGAACAACGAGTCGTTCATCACCACTCACAACGAGTCACATATTCCCTCGTTCATCAACTCACGGTAAAAAGTATCTAACCTTTGTAGTTAAGCTTATTCAGAAACTCATATATATATATTATACAATAACGTAAACTTAGCAACTTTTGTAGGAGGACATAATATTTAAACATTTCCTTTTTGTGAACCAATAACCACGCGGTTTCGTCTCTGCTCTAGTTCAAAAAATTTATTTTTTTACCTTCCTTGCGCGAAGAAAAAGTGTTGTTGTCGGGTTTTGTATCGATTGAACTTAGTTTTCATTGGCCATATCATAACCTAATGATGAATGAGCCTGAATCGCAACCGAAATATGGTTCGCAACAGACCCAGTACCCCCCGCCCACCGGTGGTCAGTCTACTTCGGCCGCTGATGCGGAAAATCAGTCTGCTTTAAGCAGTGTGGAGGCGGTATCTTACAAAGCCATACATTTCTGGCCTTCGTGTCCTGATCTTTGGTTCACGGCCATGGAAGGGCAGTTCGCTCTTTCCAGAAACATGTCCGACGAACGGAAATTTTACGCGGCTATATATCTAATGGACATTAATACTGTCCAGCGTGTCAGAGATGTTATTTCGTCTCCACCGCCTCAGCAAAAATTCGAAGCACTAAAAAAGGCTGTACTAGCTCGTTTAATGGATTCGGAAGATTCTCGGTTGCAACAACTTTTAAGCATGCTAGATTTAGGTGACAAAAAGCCTAGTCAATTATTACGAGACATGAAAGCGTTAGCCGGCTCGGAACTCTCACCGGCTATCATAAAGGAGCTTTGGCTTCAAAGATTACCTGACATGGTCAGGGCAATTTTGGTTGGGAACACTCAAGAAAAAGTTTACATATTTGTTACATCATTGGTGTTAAAAAGGCATCTATTTCAGAATGGTTAAACGAGAAAGGCCATTTTTTTATATTAGGTAATTAAGAATACTGTTTTCACTCTCTCGCACCTAAGTTTTTCTGGCAAATTATTAAAAAGACGTGGAGCAGTAACATAATAAAAACGTGAAAAATGTGTTTGTTGGTACATTTACGAAGTTTCTGGTGTTGACTCGCAGGTTATGACTATCATGAATTCTAAGATCATAATACCCTGAATTTTCAAAAAATATTTTTAAAACTTTGTAACAGTAGGTACGACGGGAAAAAGTAATGACAGAACATTTACTGACATTAAGAGACAAGTAATTTTTTGAACACCACAAAACAAAATTTTGAAGATTAGCATTTAAACGATGAAAACTGGACGCATCACTGCATGAGGAGAAGATTTTGAAATCATCGGCAAACATCAGTATATTACAATGAGGAACAAATTTGACAATATCGTTAACGAATAAAATAAATAAAAGTGGACCAATGTGGGTTCCTTGTGGAACACCTGATGTTACCACGATTTCTTGGGATATGTAACCTCGCAACTTTACAAATTGATATCTGCCTGTTAAATAAAATGATAGCCATCTAAGAAAGTCGGTAGGAAACCCTATCCGCTCAAGTTTGTAAAGAAGAATCTTGTGGTCTACTCTGTCGAATGCTTTGCTACCCTTAGATATCTCAGTAATTACGAAGTTTGTAAATAAAAGAAGGTTTGTAACCGTGGATCTGTTTTTGACAAAACCATGTTGGTTATTGCAAATCAAATTTGTAATGAGCTCAGGTAGGCCACAGAGGCATCTTTGGCATGGAGGAGGAGGACGGTGGCACGCTCGCGGTTGCACAGCTAGACTCGTCGGACGGGGTAGTTCTTGTCTCCCCTCACAACAGCCACCTGCTCTTCACAAAAAAAAATCGTGCCAAAAAAAAACAAAAGAAGAGATAGGAGGAGATCTAGTTCTATTTGATGGCGGACGGACAAAAAAATCAAAGAGAAAAGAGAAAAGAAAGAGAAATAGGAAAGAGGAAGCGGAAAATGCTCAATGGATCCTATGCCTATACCGAGGAACAAGGATGGAAAGTCAGATGCATCAGAAGCTAATCCTAAAATATCCTAAGCTAACCCTAATCTACCCGAAACCAAAATTTAAATGCTAAACTAACCTATCTTACTTACATCTAGCCTAATCTATCCCTATGCATCTTTCCAGCTAGGTTCGTCTCGTTCCAGAGACGTGCCTGTTGTTGTCGGCACCAGCGTGGCCTTCCCACCCCATGCCTAGAGCAGCATATCCTTGGCTATCATCTTGGCCAGGAGATCGATGATAACCCCTTGTACGCTATTATCCAGCCAGTTGTCTGTTTAGTACTTGTCTAAGTCATTGGTAGTTACGTTGGTCCCCGTTACGTCATTGTCTGACCGAATTAGCGGGAGGACGGCCTTCCCAGTCATCCACACACCACTTCACTTTGAACCTATTCCATATTAAGACACTGCAACTTTACTCATGAATACAATTTCAATTTATTGTCCATGCGAGGCAAACAAAATTCACGAAGCTAAATCTAAAATATAAATAATCCAAATGAAAAAAAAATTTAACCTTAACCAATTAAACTAACTGCTTTGCCACAAAACTATGGCAATCTGTTCTTATATTTATATATATATATGTAATTACCCCCCAAACTAAAATTCAAATTCCCCCAAAAATATAAAAAGAACGACTTACGGCTTGCTACCTTGGTGGTAAGGATCCCTCGCCGTCCTGCGCGCAGCACTTCGAAGAATCGTCGACAGCACCTAGATTGGGAAAAATCCTAATAAAACTAATCGCGACCGATAGATAAAAACAGACTCGAAAAAGACTAATTCAAAAAAAAATTCAATTACTTTACGTTAACAATCTTCACTAATAATTCCACAAAAATTTTCAAAAATGTGCGGCAAAAGCAAAAAAACTAATACTATCGAGCACTCGCAACAAAAAAAATGTCTCCTTTGTTAGGACGACCTCTATGTGGGTCGTTCTATTTCCTTCTTCAGGGTCACGGCACTTGAATAGTTCAGGGTCACGGCGCTGAATTTGCTCAAAGTGACCTTCAATCATCCAGCCAGTGGAGCACCCGACGTAGTGTGGCGAAGCAAAAAAAAAACACTTCGATAATTATTCCTTTGTCACAGGATCTTATGATGAGGAAAAAGGGGTTCAATGCGGTCGACACACGGTTCTTGAGACCGTTGCCCACTCGAAACTGTTTCGGCTTTCTCCGTTGGTTTTGTTTCTACGGTAACTCTCTTTACGGCTACGGGACTCCGCTTTTTTGGCGGACTAATTTGGGACCGTTTTATGAGAGACCGTCGGACGTTTAGATTCGAGCCAGACGTCGAAACAACAAAAAAACGCAGAGGTCTGAGCCGTATCTTCGACCAGAGGCCTCAACCCAGTACCTGCCAAAAGGATATCACGAATTAGTCGCCCAAATCCATCACTATTATCCCTACATACCTCTGCACTTCGGTTTACGAATTTCGCTTTCCTTGGGGAATCCCACAGTCAAGATCCCGATTTCCTTGAACTCTCCTACAGGGAGTTACAGAATTAATTTATGTGAATTTCCGAGTGGGGGAAAATCACTTACCTCACACTCACACTATTCACTTTTATTGGATTTAAATTTATATTTATACTATATGATTTTTTTTTCTTTTTATATTGTTCGAAACATACAATTTAATGATCGAAACCCGATCTATAATTCAATATTTGAATATTGGTGCTTTTACACAATTTCAACTATATGGGGTGTACATAGGCATAGGCACAGCTGAACTGTCACAGTGGCGCGCACATATTATTTTTCATTGTTGCGAGAACTTTGAACACAGTGGCGCGCTCGAATTTAATTTTCTTTTGTGGAAACAAAAAAGTTTGTGTCAACTGCTAAATTCCGACATTTTTGGGAATTATTAATTCCGACTGCACCTATAGATAATAGGAAATTAAAGAAGAGACGAAATCAAATCCACAAAGGTATTTCGAGCTGTTTCGGCTCCACAGTGGAGAGATTAAAGACATTCAGTTGTCCAGGGATTCGTTTCCGGAAAATCGGTGGTCTTAACCGTTGGAGTCACTAGCGGTGCATATAAAACGTACACGTACATACCACACAAACATACCGCTCAAAGTGCGCACCGGACTCCAACAGCCATCGATCTCCACGGTTCTGACAAGGAACAAAGGAGGAACCCAACGATCCCTGGACAACAGGGATTTAGTCCCCACTGAATTTTGAGGGCAAATCTCGCCACAAAAAGACACCACCACAAACACAACAACAAAACACAAAGGCTGCGCAGAAGCAACCCAGCTACAATAGTGCGGTGCTCTGCCCCCCCAACCGTGGTGGTGTGACCACCCCACCAATAAAACCAACAGCAAAACTATCCGCAGCACACCCCCAGAGGCGCCGTAAAACAGGGTGCTCCGCAAATCGCATCGGCAATACCTGCGACAAGTTTTTTTTGTGAATTTAGTTTTTTGAATTCTATTAGTAATTAAGATTAGCTTTGATTTTTGGATTTTTTTTTAAATTGTGAATTTAACGTAAAGTAAGGTTAGGATAATTAGTAGTAGTTTAGTATCTGCTTTTAGTATTAAGTTTTTTTTTGTTCGCGATTAAGGTGTATTGCCAAATATTCATCGTCCTTCCTCGTGCTGGTGCCAGGACAACGGGGGATCATTTTGCAACCGTGAGTAATAGTAAATAAGGTATTTTATTTTAATTTTGATTTAGTAGGTATAATTTTTGATAGTATTAAGGGCAGATTTGATAGTTTTTTGTTATCTTTAGTTTCAATAAAGCATGATTGTTTCCCCATTTAAATCTCGTGTCGGTTGATATTTGAAATGATGTGCGTTTAAGAATCGTTCGCATTCGGTGTGTGGACAATGGACAGGCCGTCCTTCAATGGGTAGACAATGACTGTACGTGACCTTCACTGACTTTGACGACGGGATATGACATAGACTGACTTTTCTCTTGGGAAGGGTCGTAGATTGTGATCGGGAGGAAATTTTAGGGGCTACCATTCACAATATCGGCCGGGGTGGTAGCAATCGGTTGTGTTTATGACACAAAGGGTGGGCAGGCCAACCTCTGCCATTACCATCCGGCATGTCTCGGGTTCTTGACGAACCATTGCGTTTGAGAGACTATGGGAAGGAAAGTTGCGGTTAGGGATGATGTAGTTATAGTTAGTTTTAAGTTAGAATAGGCATAGATTAGGGCTTATTTTAAATTTAGAATAGAGTAGATGTAGTTTAGGTTAGTTAGAGTAAGCTTCGCGGTAACCTTCCCGTTCTCTCTCATCGGCATTGGCACAAGTACTTGGGCTTTTCTTTTTCATTCTTTTCACTATCCTATCTTTTTTGTCCGTCCGCAGTCAGAGTAAAGTAGCTTTCTCTCTCCTTCTTTTTTTCGATTTTTGATAAATGGCACGATACAAAAAGTGTGTTGAGCTGGTGGTGTAAGGTGAGGGGGCAAGAACAACCCCCGTCCGACGAGCTGGGCCGAGCGACCGCGTGCGTGCCGCGCCCTCCTCACCTGCATCGAAGATGCCCCTGTGGCCTACCTAGACTCACAACAAATTCTTACAAAGAAAATTTAACTTATCAGTTACCAATGCGTCAAACAGTTTAGAGATGGATGATTGCTTACAGATCCCTCTATAGTTTTCAATATTGTTTTTCCTTCCAGATTTAAATATAGGAACTATAAAATAACTCTTCCATATGGTTGGGAAGATACCAGTCTTCAATGATGCATTGAATATGTGACAAAGTATGGAGTGCAAGGGTAGTGCACATAATTTTAAAAAGCCTGATGGAATACCATCGGGTCCAGGATTAAAATTGAGTTCTAAATTGCAAAGTTTACTAAGGATCATATCTTCAGAAAGTTCAATATGATTAAAAATGGAGGGAGGTGACGCATCCAAATAAGTAAAAAAATGTTAAGTTAAGTTTAAGTTTAAGTTTAAGTTAAGTTTAAGTTTAATATTTATTTGGCACAGTTTGCCATTTAAGTAAATTTTTACAATATGTACATATTTTTTTTTTTTTTTTTTTTACTTATAATTTATAAACGTTACGTAAATATTCATCTATGAAAAGAATATCCGATATTATTTTATATCACATTTAGTTTAATGTACTGAACAATTTTTCTTTTAAAATCATTTATGTTTACAGCATTCTTTATTCTGTCTGGAAGACTGTTGAATAGTTGAATACCCATATGGTTTATTGTCCGCTCAGCTCTTCTCGTTCTGGTTCTTTCCACCCGAAAATCACCTTCACTTCTTAAGTTGTGCGAGGATCCATCATTTATTATAGTCTTGCAAATAGTTTGAGCAAGTTCCACTTTTTATTTTATATATTAATGTCATAGCATTTAAATATAGTCTTTGGTTAATGTTTAGCCAGTTAAGTGCGTTTAACATAAACACTATTGGTGTATATCTATCACATTTAAGGACTATACGCATAGATTTATTTTGCAGTACTTGTAATCTCTTTTTTTGACACTGATTACAGAAAAATAAAAGACTGCCACAATACTCAAAATGGGGTTTGATAATTTCATTATAAATTTTAACAGCACAGTTCATCGAAATATTTTGTCTTATTTTTCTTAGGACACCAATTTTTTTTGATATTTTTTTACACACGTAATTGATATGGTCATTAAATTTTAATTTATTATCGATTAATATGCCGAGGTATTTGATTTTTCCCACTTCCTCTATTTGAATGTTGTCAATTGTGATGTTTAATGGCACTGTAGCATGATAGTTTCTTATATACATACATTTGGTTTTGTCTGTGTTCAATATTAGTTGATTCATTTTTAACCATCTATTTATTGCACTTAAGTCCCTATTGATATAATTTACACATGTAACAAAATCACTACCACTAATAAATAACAAGGCATCATCAGCAAATAGAACGAGTTTAATAAATAACAAGGCATCATCAGCAAATAGAACGAGTTTGGAGTACTTCACAGTTTTTACAATGTCATTTACATATATAAGAAACAATAAGACACCGAGAACAGTTCCTTGTGGTATTCCTATATTAATATTTATCGTAGAAGACACAGATTCATTCACTTTTGTACGCTGACTCCTACCAGTAAGGAATGTCTTAAACCATTTTAATTCGGTCGATTTAACACCACATTTGTAAAGTTTCTTTAGTAGAATCTCATGATTTACAGTTTCAAAGGCACGTTTTAGGTCTAAGAAAACAGCAATGACAAACTTCCGTCCCTCAATTTCACGTTTCCAATCACTCAACACATAATTTACACAAGTTTCACAAGAATAGTTTGTTTTGAACCCCGATTGGTAAGGACTTATAATATTTTGGGTTTCTAGGTGATATTGTAGCTGTTTATGCACTATTTTTTCTAGAATTTTTTCATATACCGGCATCATGTTTATAGGCCTATAATCTTTGCAGTACTTAGCATCATAACTTTTTTTTATCGGTACTATTAGGGACTCTTTCCATGAGTCAGGAAAAATACCGGCAGTCAATGAAGTGTTTATTACACGTACGAGTACTGGACCAATTACATTTATTGCATCTTTTAACATTTTAACATTACACAAGTTATAGTCATTTCTTTGGTTTATATTTTTAATTGCACTTAATATGTCTGACATTTCAACAACACTGAACTTAAAATCTATATTGCACTCATCCATTGTATTTTCATACTGCATCGGTATCACAGATCGATTTAAGTCTATTATGCTTTGCACAAAATATTTATTAAATTCGTCACTCAATATTGCACTATCATTAATTTTGACCCCATTTTCCAATTGCACTTCTAATATGTTATTTTTTGTCTTGTGTAGTACGTATTTTTTTAGCTGACGCCACATGTCTTTTTGATTGTTAGCAGTACTAATTTTTCTTCTTATAAGGTAAGATTTAGCTAGTCTTACCTTGTTTTTGTAATAGTTTCTATACCAGCGAAAATGTTCCCAATCACTACTATTATTTAATATCACAGCTCTTTTATATAAATTAATTTTTGTAAACTTTGCTCGTTTTAATTCGACGTCAAACCACTCGGCATTTATGTATGGAACTGTTTTGGTCACTATCATGGTATTTATCACAGATTTTAGCTCTATTGCAAAAATCACTCAGTGTGTTTAAATTGTAACTACTTTCTTCACTATATTCTAAAAATAACGATCTGTTCATTAGTTCACTTATAAAAATTTTAGAATCGTATTTACAATATTTTATTTGTTTTTTATTGCTTGAATATTTATCAATACATGTTATGGAGATATCAATTGTTTCATGATCACTTATCTTTAAGTTATGATCTACTTCAGCATTTACTATTTGACTGTTATTTGTTAAAACGTAGTCGATTAGTGTTCTACTATTTGAAGTTATTCGAGTTGGGTCTGTTATTACCATTGAAAGATTATTGTCATTCATTATTTCGCACATACGTCTACGATACGTATCGGTATGCTCATACCAATTTATATTAAAATCACCAAATATGACGATGTCATTATTGCACTGTTGGATAGTATCTACGATTTGTTCAAATTTATCACAGAATTGAGGCTTTGAGAATTTTGGCGTTTTATATATTGCACAAAGATTTATTTCAGCATTGCTGTTATATTGCACTTTAATAATTAGACACCACAGTTTCATACGTAGGTACAATAATTTTTTTTACAACTGAACATTTAATACCATTTTTTATAAAAAATGCGACACCACCAGTATGACCAGATTGACTAAAGACACTTAACAGATGATATCCATCAATTTCAAAATCATCTAAATCATCTTTTTTTGTTACATGCGTTTCACTTAATGCAATTATATCCACATCCTCTTCCTCAACTAAACATTGTAATTCATTGTAATTGTTACGTAGACCTTGTATATTTAAATATATACATCTGAATGGCGATAATTGCTAATAATTAACTCGCTCCTTCGCTATTTTTAGTTTGCGCACATATACTGGACATTCAGGATTATTTGCACTATGATTAGCATTTACACTGATATTGAAGTTTTCTTTCGCGATGCAACAATTGACACATTTTTTTATTTCACTTTTACAATCTTTTACGTCATGATTTTCAGAACATTTAACACAGGTTTTACTTTTTTTGCATACACTAGCAACATGGTTATAGCCACAGCAATTGTAGCAACGCAAAACACTAAAATGATAATAAACACGACACCTATCCCAACCGATATTTAATTTTTCACTTTCCATTATTTTTTGACTGGCAATACTGTCAATTTCGATGACGGCGTTGTAACAATCTATTTTTGGAGACTTATATACATTAACACATTTAATATTGCACTCTTTTAGTTCATTTTGACACTTTATGGACTCTACTATATCTGTTTCACTAAGTTTCTATTTCATACCCACGACTAGAAGTCTTGGCTTTATTTGAGTAGGGACTTTGACTTCATAATTTGTCTTTAATTTTTCTTTTAATTCTTTTTCAATCACTTTCACTGTGTTTTGATCACCTTTTATTAAAACCGCTCCATTTTGTATATTTTTGATTTTGTTTATTTTCAAAGACATTTTGCTAGGGTCTAAATGATTTTTTATATCACTTTGTGTTTTGTTATTGTTTTGGTTGTTTCTAGGCTTTATCATGATTGTTTCATTTTTTTCTCTAGCCTTCTCGGCGTATGTAGGGTGGTTTGATTTTGTTGGAACTGCTTGTTTTTTTATTTCACTTATAACTTTTTTATTTTCACTTTTCATATTGTTTACACCTTCTAGCACCTTGTCAATATTATTGTTTTGTTCTTAAATTTTCTTATTTTGCTCTACCATTAAATTGGCCATTTCACTTATTTTAGTAAACATAATGGTTATGTATTGTTGGCATTTGGAACACATATAAAGTAAACCTGCTATCTCATTTATTTTGTCCACTTCATGTTTACTTAATGGTGTACACTTTAGGTGAATATATTTACCACAAATACCATTACACAATATATTAGTTCCATCTCTGGCCAACGGTCCTTTACTACCATCACATTTACCGCAGTTGTTACCGCTCATTTTTGCACTAGTATGTGTTATAATAACACAATAACTTTTTTAAATATTTAATATAACTGAGTCTTTTCTCAGAGAATTTCAATAATTAAACTTTATTTCTTTTTAAGATCAAACACTCGCGCTTCAATCTTACAATTGAATTTGTTCGCATTTGCGAAAGCAAACTACCGAACTGCACTAGTGCACTTTATTTTGACTTTATACTCAAAAAAAAAATTCAATTATTTACGACCGTCTATAAACACATCCGCTCTTAACGAGAGATATACTCATATCATGAGTATGTTCATCCATAGTTGAACCGGCATTAGAATACACAGATTGGAAAAATGCAGCAAAACTATTGCAGATATTGCGTGGATCATCAGTTGACTGACCTTCATATGAGAAACAAGCTGAAAAACAATCGCTATTTTTTTGAGAATTGATGAAATTCCAAAAATTTTTCGGCGATGATTTAATTTTTGATTCAATATCATTAATATATGTTGAGTAGGCAAGGTTTATAGAAGTTTTGAACTCAGATCTGAGTTGGCGATATAAAGTATAGTCGTCATTCAACATACTTGAACGCCACTTCTTATAGGATCTGTTTTTAAGAATTTTAAGTCTACGCGTTACATCATTATCCCAAGGACAAATACCGTGTTTAAGATTATTAATTTGAACAACAGGGACAAAATCAAAAATTAAATTGTTTAAAACCCGATAAAGTACCGAGCAGAGTTCATTAATTTCTAAAGTTAAGAATGGACTCCAGTCAAAATTGCTAAGCTCATTAAAAATGTTTTCATAGTTACCATTTTTAAAATCAAATTAATAGGAAGTAGAAATATTTAAAACATTAAAATCCAAATGACTGAACAAATATAACGAGGGATGATAGATATCTTCAGGCACAAGCGGAGTTAGACTTCTAGTCACATAGCTTTCGTCGTTGTAATTAGAAGAAACAAGATCCAATGAACGATTTTGGTGGTTCTTAATTGGGTTCAGTTGAAGAAGTCCAATGGATTGGAATGAATAGATGATTTCGGCACCAATACGTGATAAGGATGGCCTAACCGCCGAGCTATTCAAAGCGGCAGGCGATGACTTGGTTAGGAGCATGCACCAACTCATCGGTAAAATATGGTCGGAGGAAAGTATGCCCGATGAATGGAACTTCAGCATTGTTGGCCCGATCCTCAAGAAAGGAGACCCTCTGAACTGCGCCAATTACAGAGGTATTAGTCTTCTTAACATCGCCTATAAGATCTTATCTGCTGTGTTGTGTGAACGCCTGAAGCCTTTCGTCAACAACCTGATTGGTCCCTATCAGTGTGGCTTCAGGCCAGGAAAGTCTACAATCGACCAAATATTCACACTGCGGCAGATCTTGGAGAAAACCCAGGAAGTTCAAATCGATACCCACCACCTTTTCATCGATTTTAAGGCCGCCAGACAATGACACCAGCGCTGAGATTAAGCGAAGAATAACTCTTGCCAATCGCTGTTTCTTTGGGCTAAGAAAGCAATTGAGTAGCAAAGCCCTCTCTCGAACAACTAAAGTGAGCCTTTATAAGACCTTAATCATCCCAGTCCTACTTTATGGTGCAGAGGCATGGACTCTATCAAAAGCGGATGAGCTTACTCTTGGTTGCTTCGAAAGGAAAATTCTTCGAGTAATTTTCGGTCCCGTCTGCATAGACGGTGAATGGAGGAGGAGATACAACGACGAACTGTACGGGCTGTACAGCGACATTGACCTAGCCAGATGAGAGAAGGTCCAACGACTGCGATGGCTGGGTCATATAGAGCGAATGGACGTGAATGCTCCGGCCCGGAAGATCTTTGAATCCACACCCGAGGGACTGCGCAGTAGAGGAAGACCGCGACTCAGGTGGCGCACGCAAGTGGAAGGGGACCTTAACCAACTTGGGGACTGGGCAAAATCGTCAGCTTGTTGTTCCTTCCCGAGGGCGCCCGTCTGAAAATGGCCAATCAGCTTGTCTGGTTGGTGTCAGCCAAGGATTTATGCTTACGCCTTAATCGTATGTCGTGATCCATTAGTTGAGGTGGGAGAAAACCCTAAAATCGTACCTGATACCAGAAGTGGAGAGAGCGTATAGCAAACCGTGCTTCTGGTTGCAATCGGCCGGAGGTAAAACCGGCTACTAACGAGCTCCCTCAGACGCCTTGGCGCGGGTCTGTTGTAATTAGCCTTACCCAGGTATAGCGGCGCTGCCTGGGCAGACCTTGTTCTTTCCGGCTTTACTCGTGGGAACTAAATGGACACAACTAACTTTAAAAACAAAAAAAAAGGACAAAAGAGGATTGGATATCCCAAAAACCAACAGGGAAGACTCCAGCCAGCCAGTGATGGAACTAGGTGAGGACTCTAACGAGTCGGAACCTCAGTCATCCATCTCCGGTTTGGAAAAGGAATTGGAGGAGGTGCTGCTAGCTAGTGACAGTGAGGATGCGGATTGCACACTCACTGACACTAGTATGGCCTTTAGTGAGGTGGCTGGTACTCTCACTACTGTAGACAAGGGCAACGGTGGGCAGGCAGGTACTCCCACTAACATAGCGCAGGGCAAATGTGAGATGGCTGGTACACTCACTCAGAAAGCTAGGGGTGGTAGCGAGGTGGCTGGTACTCTCGCTATCACCGCTAAGGGCAGAAAACCGACCAAGGAAACCGGAGACGCAGGTGGCAGGTACTCTGTTGCCTCCGGGCACTCCAAAGTCGGCCAATCAGGGAAGGAGTTGAGCGCACATCAGCTGAGCAGGATAGCGACACGCAACGCACGACGCAAAGTCGAGACGGCGAAGCGGAAAGTTGACCAGTTCAGCGGGTGTGATGCCAAATCACTAAGCGCCTGGGATAGAACCCAACTAGAGCAGGCCAAGGGAACGTTGACCGCGGAGGCTGCCAGAAAATCGGTAGCCGAAGCGGGCGAAGCAGCTAGAGCAACTAGTCAGGCGTCCACCAGTGGACTTAGACCAGACAATAGTCAGGGAACGAGTAAGGAGGAGGCTGTTACTGCGGGAGTCAAGGAGAATTTCCAGAGCAAAAGGAGCTGACGTCGTCGAACCGAGCGCAGCAAAAAATGTGAAGGCTGGTACTTCGCCTGCGGCGCATCCGGTCTTCGACCCAAAGGACGAGCTTCTTGTTGCCATAGTAAACGAGCAGGAACCGAGCGGTCGCCTGACCATGGAACAGTGGATAACCATCGAGGAGAAGTTTCAGGATGCTCTGTGGAAGAAGATGTCCTCCACAAAGGATTGTGATCTTCAATTCGATGGCGCTGGGTTTAAGGGGGTCGCAAGGTTGTTGCTTGTGGGAACAACGCCTCCGTTGGCTTCCTCAGGGAGTTTGTGTCGGGCATAGGTGAAGTGTGGAGTGGGGCTCAACTTAAGTGCGTGTCTGTGGCGGATTTGGCTAGGTACAATCCGCCCAAAGCTTGGGTCTGGGTTCCGCTTCCCTATACTTACCCCGAGAAACTTCTAGGTCTCCTTCACATGCAGAATAGGGAGTTGCAGGCCAACACATGGAAAGTGTTGAAGACAGGGCCCAGAAGGCAATTTGGCCAGCACTTTTTGCTGAGCCTTAATAGGGAATCGCTCCCACTCCTCGAGAAAACGGAGGGGATGGTAAGGCACAGCATGGGGAAGGTCATGGTTAAACTCATTACCAAGGGGGCAGAGGCTGATGAACCAAATGATGGAAGTGATGCAGATAAACTTGCATCACAGTAGGACTGCGACGGCGTGCTTGGTTGAGTACATAACCAGGCACGACGTTTTAGTCATACTAATACAAGAGCCCTGGATAAGCAGTAAAAACCGCATCCAAGGGCTCAGCATCAGGGAATACACGCCTTATTTCAAGGCAAACGAAGTTAAAATCAGGGCTTGCATTCTTATAAAGAACAATATAAGGGCTTTTCTTTTGAATAATTTCAGTAATGGAGACCTCACAGCTGTTTCCTGTGAACGAGAAGGGAATAAACCGATTTGTATGGTATCGGCCTATCTCCCGTACGAGGCTACGGAAGTCCCGTCAAACAAGATGAGGCAGCTGATGGCCAGGGACGATTGGCTTTTTGTCGTGGGCTGCGATGCTAATGCGCATCACTCTCAGTGGGGTAGCACTGACATAAACACTAGAGGTGAGTTACTTTTTGATTTTATTTTATCAACAAGGCTTACTATATGTAATAAGGGCAATACACCAACTTTTGTGGTGCGAAACAGACAGGAAGTGTTAGGTTAGGTTAGGTTTGTGGGCTGGCGAGGATTTTCTCCGTGCCACACTCAGGTCAATACTGACCCATTGTGATTCCCATAGGGGGAAAGAGGTTATCCCTTACCCATTATAACCCTGTATTCAAATTACTTACTGTGCTGCTACATACAAACCATTTTGTTCATTTGACGAAGTTCATTATCTTGTCAATTGATGTGCTGGAAAGCTCGAATTTATACCTGGTATGTTGGAGACTTGGGCAGTGACATAAGAAGTGGGTTGTATCGTCAAGAGCTTCCTCATCACCGCAGCCTCTGCTAAGTTCTTCTTCCGTTAAGCCCATTTTCTTCATATGGTACCGCAAGGTGTTGTGCCCTGTTATGATACCTACGAGGGTGGACAGGGATTTCCTATCCCTCCGCATTATCTCCTCGGTTTTGGATTCATTGAAGGATGGCCATAGCATTCTTGTGGTATTACAAGTGTTTAGGGTGGCCCATCTTGCGTTCGCCTCACTTGTGGCTTTTTTCACTGCTTCAAGCTTAAGTGTGCAAGGCGGGATGTCCACAGAGGGATCAGCTTGTTTTGAAACAGCTGTCGAACCTTGTCTTGCTAATTCGTCTGCTTTCTCATTGCCTGGAATGTCTTCATGTCCCGGAACCCAGCAGAGTGATACCTTGTGCTGTGTACCAAGAGCCTTGAGTTCATCGCGACAACACCTCACAAGCTTCGATTTTATTTCTGGTGCAGTTATGGCTTTTATTGCTGCCTGGCTGTCGATAAAGAAGGTAATACCTTCAGGTGGTATTGCCCTTACCACAGACTCACGGGCTGCTGTTGTCACTGCCAGGACCTCTGTTTGGAAAACGCTGCTATGGTCGGGGAGGCGAATCGATTTTGATATACCCAGCGATTCAGAGAAGACACCTGACCCTACCCCAGTGTCCATTTTTGATCCGTCTGTGAATACGGCTATGGTTGGTGTGCTAGGTACGAGTCCGTCTCTCCATTCGTCCCTGCTGGGATAGGCGCTAGAGAAGGGTCTTGTAAACTCTAGATAAGGCGTAATGTAGTCCGTGACAGGTACATGGCCGAAATATTTCTGTAGGATCGTAGAATGACCCGTTGCGTTCAAATTCCATTTTACCGATTGGCTGATTCTCATTGCACTAATTGCGGCCGATAGTTGTATATGAATGTCTAGCGGACACAGGTTGAGGATAGCCTCAAGTCCTGCGGTTGGAGTTGTCCTCATCACTCTGGTGGTGCCGATGCACGCTAGTCTTTGAACCTTCGTTAACGCTTTTAGGTAGGTAGCTTTATTGGTTGCCGGCCACCATACGAGACTGCCGTAGGTCAGTATGGGTCTTACTATAGCCGTGTACATCCAGAGCTTAATTTCGGAGATGGTCCCCAGGTTTTCCCAAAGATTCTGCTGCAGGAATAAAAGGTTATTGTAGCTTTTTTGATTCTTTCATTGGTGTTCAATTTCCAGTTTAGTTTTTTGTCTAGTATAAGTCCCAGGTACTTTGCGCTATCAGAGATTCTGAGGGGTGTGCCGCCAACAGAGGGTGTAGCAAACTGTGGTATTTTCCTTTTATTTGTGAAAAGTACCAGATCAGTTTTCTGGGGATTGACTGTTAGACCGCAGTTCCTGGTCCAGGTGTCGAGGGTTCTTAGGGCGCTTTCAATTTGTTCCGACAGTGTTGGAAGGAATTTTCCCGTTGCCAACAGTACGACGTCATCCGCATAAGCCGTTATTCTGATGCCATTGTTCTTAAGTTTTGTGAGCGCTTCATTAAGAACAATGACCCACAAAAGTGGGGAGATCACCCCGCCCTAAGGGGTTCCTCTGGAGGCATAAGCTTCTAGCTCAGAGCCCCAAATTTCGGCTACAATGTGTCTTTCTTCAAGCATGCTGGTTATCCAGTTGACAATAATACTGCCAATGTTGAGCTTGCTTAGCGTTCTGCGTACGGCAGCAGTATTAACATTGTTAAACGCTCCTTCCTATGTCTAAGAACGCCGCTAAAGTGTATTCTTTATCTTTCAGTGTTTTCTCTATTGTGCCGACAACACAATGTAGCGCGGGTCTCCACACTTTTACCTTTGGTGTAGGCGTGTTGGGCCGGTGATAAATCTTCCGGGCGTAGTCTGCTACGAATGTATATATCGATCAGTCTTTCTAAAGTTTTCAGGATGAAAGAGGTGAGGCTTATTGGCCTGAAGTTTTTTGCACTGGTGTGACTTGGTTTGCCAGCCATTGGTATAAAAATTACCTTCACTTCTCTCCATGTTCTTGGTATATACCCCAGTATGAGGCTACCCATGTGTAGCTCTTTTAGTACCGGTATGATGGTGTTGGTGGTTCTCTGCAACATGAGAGGAAAGATTCCATCGAGCCCTGGGGATCTGAAGGGGGAGAATGATCGGATAGCCCATTCTATTCTGTCCTCTGTGACCAAATCTGCAGGGGGTTCGTTTCCATCATGCTGTTGGTGTATATACCGGGGTGTGGCTGAGTGGTGTACAACAGCTTTAAAGAATCTGAACAAGATTCAGTCCAGTTTCCTTCGGGGTCCTTGAGAGATCCCAGAGTTATTGCTTCCCTGGTAAGGATTTTCCTTAGTCTCGCGGTTTCTGTAGTGCCCTTTATTTCATCACAGAATTTGTGCCAGGATTGGCGTTTGGATTTCTGTATTTCGTTTTTAAAATTTCTCTGACTGGCCTTGTATATTTCCCAATCAGAGTCTAATTTTGTCCGGTTTGCCGTGTTAAGAAGTTTCCTTGTTTTCTTTCTAATTGCGGCCAATTTCTTATTCCACCATGGAGGTGAAATTTTAGTTTTCGGTTTTGCCACTAGACAAGCCCTTGCGAATGCCTCTTTATAAATAGTGTTTATTTTCTCGGCTTTCTGGTCAATGTCTGTGGGGCAATTTAGATTTCCTTCTTGTAGAAAGTTTTTCTTTTTCTCGATCTCTTTGCTAAAAAGGTCCCAGTCAGTCCTTCTAGGGTTTCTATGTGACTGGGGAGGGTTGCAGCAATTTCCTACAAGAAATTCGATCAATCTGTGATCTGAGTAGGACTGCTCACTCAAGACGTTCCATTTATCGATAGTGAGGGTGCTGGGGCTGTTAAATAGCGTTATGTCTATAACCTCCTGCCTGTTCCTAACTACAAATGTTGGTTTATCACCTCTATTAGCTACTAAGAGATTATTTTCTATAATGAATTCAAAAACTGACTCACCTCGTGGGTTAATATCTCCACTGCCCCATTGTGAATGATGGGAGTTTGCATCACATCCCAGTATCAGGTCCCATCCTTCCTGTTCCGCTTTGTGGACTAAGGTGTGGGTAATTGGAGCTGGTGGTCCTTCGTCTTCGTAGGGCATGTAGACGGCTGATATAATCAGTGGGGGAAGTCCCCTCCGTTCATGCCTTACCACGGTCTGGTCTAGATAGCTGTAGGTAGATAGAAGTAATAAGTTAATATGTCTCCTAGCTACGATACAAGTTCTATTCTTACTCTCCGCATTTAGCGGCTTGATGCAGTACGTTATTAGATCTTTGTGGTTTAGACAACATATTTTGCCACGGGATACCCATGGCTCTTGCACCAAGGCGATGACAGGAAGTGTTAGACATCACTCTAGCATCCTGTACTGATTCTCTCACAATTTGTAAATGGCGGGTCTTAGATGAGGCATCCCTATCGGATCACAAATGGATTCGCTTTCAAATAAGCTTCCTAAATAAGGAAAACAGTACCTATAGAAACCCAAGAAGAGCTGACTGGGATAGGTACAAGGTAATAGTAGGGCAACCCCTGGGGGAGGGGCCAACTCATATGACCAAACCTCCGGATATAGACAGGGCGGTGGACAAACTATGCACAACTTTGAATGAAGCATATGAAAAAATTTGTCCACTCAGGAAAACGGCTAAGAGGTCTCAACCTCAGTGGTGGAACAAGGAGCTAAGCTCCAAAAGAAAACAGGTCAGACACTTTTACAACAGAGCGAAATTAGTAGGGAATGATATTACATGGGATGAATATGTAGAGAGCAAGAGAGAGTTTAAATACTTGATTAGGCGATCTAAAAGGAAATCCTGGAAGCTTTTCTGTAAATCGATTGCAGATACCAGTGAAGCCTCCAGACTTCGCAAGATTATTGCTAAAGATGCGGTAGTACCCAGCTTTATTAGGAAATCTAATGGTGCATGGGCTGAAAGCAGTGAGGAAGTTCTAGAAGCTTTAGTTGAAGCTCTCTTTCCAGGAAGTAGCACTCCAACGGCTTCGAACCCGAATGGGCATTATGAGTACGCTGACGTGTCAACCGAAGCCGAAATAGAACACCTTTGCACTTGGAAAAAAGTGCGTTGGGCTATAATGTCCTTTTCTCAATATAAAGCACCGGGCCCTGATGGCATTCTGCCAGCTCTGCTGCAAAAGGCCCCGGCTATGGTTACAGGTAGAATCAGGGAAATTTTTATACATTGCCTTAAATTTGGCTACATACCCACGGCATGGAGAGAGGTACGAGTGGTTTTCATACCCCATCAGTCTTTCGTCATTTCTCCTCAAGACACTCGAAAGGCTTCTTGATATCTATATAAGAAGCAAGTGTTGCAATGGAAGCCTATGCAATGCTCAACACGCATACTTAAAAGGTAAATCGGTAGAAACAGCTCTACATGAAGTGAAGTGGTAGGTAAAATAGAACAAAGCTTACACCACAAGGAATTTGCCTTAGCTGCCTTCTTAGACATCGAAGGGGCTTTCAATAACGTTAGGGCAGAGGCAATCAAACGCGCTCTGGAAAAGATAAAGGTAGATCATAGCATCACCAATTGGCTTTGCACGATGCTTGTCACCAGGAATATCAATTCCACTCTCGGACACAGTTCAATAAGAAAATCGGTTACTAGAGGCACTCCCCATGGAGGGGATATATCTCCTCTCTCTGGGTTCTTGTCATAGACGATATACTTAAAGAACTCAATAACGCAGGGTTTAGCGCAACCGCTTATGCGGATGATGTGGCAATTCTAGTTCGGGGTAAATTCTTGAACACTTTGAGTGAAACCATGGAATCAGCCCTCAACAAGCTCAGAAAATGGGCGGAAGGGTGTGGACTTCGTGTCAACCCGGAAAAGACAGAACTAGTATTTTTTAGTACAAAATACAAGATACCACCCTTCAAACTACCCAGGATTGGTGGAGTGGAGCTTTCCCTTTCGGATAGCGCAAGATATCTTGGTATGGTCCTAGATAAAAAATTAAATTGGAAACTTAACGTTCAGGAAAGAGTCCGAAAGGCTCATAATGCTCTCTTCCTCTGTAAGAGAACAGCAGGAATAAATGGGGATTGAGTCCAACAATGACGCATTGGTTATACATCATGGTGGTTAGACCCATCCTTACCTATGGAGCTCTTGTTTGGTGGAAAGCCACAAATAAGCTATATATACGGAATATGTTGACCAGGGTACAAAGAACAGCCTGCACTGCCATCACTGGTGCTTTACGCACCACACCCACAGCTGCACTTGAGGCGTTTATGTATCTTTTACCCCTGGACCTACAAATAAAATTGCAAGCAGGTAATAGTGCGCTTCGGCTAACTAACGCAGGGTTCTTCAAAACCAGACAGGTAGGACATAGCTCCATACTAATGGATTTTTTCTCCAACATCCCCGATAAAACGGATGAAAGTTTGGGGGAAATTGACTTCGACACACCGTACGAAGTACAATATCCAGATAGGGAGGACTGGCAAAAGAATGAGGTTTCGAATGAAAATGAAATTTCGATTTATACGGATTGTTCCAAAACTAAGGAGGGTACAGGGTCAGGTATATACTCCAGGGATATAGACCTACAAGTGTCATTAAGACTTCCGGATACATGCAGTGTGTTCCAGGCAGAGGTTCTGGCCGTGCTCAAAGCCGCGGATCTACTTGATATGGGATCAATATCCAACAAGAATATTGCTATCTACATTGATAGTCAGGCTGCGCTAAAAGCGCTAGAGTCCTTTATCATCAAATCTGACCTAGTCAGGAGCTGCCGCACAATGCTCAGAGCATTATGCGCGCAGAACCAAGTCAGATTGTGTTGGGTACCCGGACACTGTGATATTGAGGGTAACGAAAGGGCTGATGTTCTGGCCAAAACCGGAGCAGAGCTTTCACCTAATGAAACAATTGGGGGCATTAGACCACCAATAGCCGTGGCCAAGAGAATTATTCTCGAGAATATTAAAAACAGGGCAGATCAGAGATGGTTGAATATAGTAGGGCACAGGGTCTCCAAGGCTCTGTGGCCTAAGCTAGATCGGAAAAAATCTGTAGAATTACTAAGGCTCAGTAGATCAAGGCTACGAATGGTAATAGGGATACTCTGCGGGCACTGTCTTTTAAGGAGACACGCTATGAGATTAGGTCTAACAGATACGGACATATGCAGGTATTGCAAAGACTTGCATGTCACAGAGGACATAAATCATCTCCTCTGTGAATGTCAAGCTATTGCTCGGTATAGGAGGAAATTCCTCGGTAGGTACTTCTTCGACAATTTGGAGGAGGTTGGCCTCGCAAACAAAACTGAAACAATTTTCAGGTTCTGTAGGGAAATTAATTGCTTGGGCGAAGTGGTTTAGGTTATTTGACCGTTAAGGTTCCCCAGGGATGGCGATGGGTCCAATATGGTGCCTGGTCCTATGTGATGAACTCACACCCTATTCAACCTAACCTAACCTAACCTTGTCTGGTTGGTGTCAGCCAAGGATTTATGCTTACGCTTTAATCGTATGTCGTGATCCATTAATTGAGGTGAAAGAAACCCCTAAAATCGTACCTGATACCAGAGGTGGAGAGAGCGTATAGTAAACCGTGCTTCTGGTTGCAATCGGCCGGAGGTAAAACCGGCTATTAATGAGCTCCCTCAGACGCCTTTGAGACGGTCTGTTGTATTTAGCCTTACCCAGGTATAACGTGTCGCTGCCTGGGCTGACCTTGATATTTCCGGCTCTACTCGTGGGGAATAATTTAAAGTAACAAAAAATGGAAAAAACAAAAAAAAACTAATTTAAAAAAAAACGAAAACCAATTCATGCTAAGGGGAAGTCGGAGCTGAGTGAAGGAGAGTTATCTTCTTCTTCAACCGTCTCCCTCCTGGGGTTAGAATTGGAGGAAGGGAGGTTGTTGGCTAGCGATAGTGGGGAGTCTGACGACACTCTCACTAACGTTAGCCTTGTGAACAGGCTGGGACTCTCACAGGTGAATCAAAGGGTAACGCGGTAGAGGAAAAAGCTGAGACAGCTGGAACATCCGCTGTCAGAGAGGCTTTATCCGAAATCGTAAAAGGACAGGGAAAGAAATTGGCTGAGGAAAAGGCTAAGGTAGCTGGAACTTTCGCTACCAATGAAGCAAGATCCGACGTCAATGTTAGTCAGGGTGACGCTCAAAAGGGGGGAAAAGCGGGAACAGCTAGCTCGTCTGCTGTCACCGGTGCTCCCTCCGATATAAACAGCAAGGTTGCGAAGCACAATGAGCACCAGAAGGCAAAGGCTGCAGTAAGAGGTGCTAGGTTCAAGGTGGCCAAATATGAGGGTTGCGATCCCAGCACTCTCAGTGTTTACGATACATCATTCATTATTATTTATTTTATTTTAAATAAGAAAAATGAAGTAAAGTTGTGAAGTAAATATGATAACAAAATTATTGTGAATAAGCCATAAGCCATTTATTGACATTTGTCATAAAATTCTCCACACTTTTGACATTTTGTACATAACCAAAATTGCATATAAAAGCAATTACTTTTTTTCAAATAAATACATTCAGTTTTATAACGTTTTAAAAGACAGTTGTTTAATTTTACGGAAGTTTTTCTTCACACGATTCGACGGGAAGTAATTTCAATTGCGAACACTTTCTCAAGTTCTAAGCCGAACATTTGGTCCATTCGAGTCACATAACCCTATTTCCAGTGACAGTTTTTGTGTGTTTTAAATCTGCAATACAGAAAAACAATTATTAAATATTTTATTCAATTTTAATGCTAAAATATAGCTTACTAAAGACAATTTCTTGTGAGTTTTGTGTGTAAATCGGTATCCCGCGCCGCGTAATTCAACAACTTTGCAAGCAAACCAATTTTCCACGCTGTGCAATATTTCAGCAATATCAGCAGTGCATGCAGAATCATTGAGGTGAGTGAGTAAGTCAAATTTGCCCATTTTTTTATTTATTTGCCCATAAATATTTGCCAAATCTACAAAAATGAGTGCTGCGAAAGAATTAAAACTATTAAAAAATTCGCTTTCCATCCTTCAAAATGATTTTAAAAGTTTTACTTCAACGGGGGAATCCAAACGAACGAAAAACCTCGTCAATGGCCGTTTATCCATTATGGAAGATGTGTTTAGGCAAGGCAAAAACACCAGTGATAAGTTGGTTATGTTGCTGGAAAATGCTGAGGATATTTCTTTGTTTGAAGCAATTTTTGAGGAAATTCGAAAGGTTTACCTTGAATATAGAGCCGAACTCCTTGATTGTTTAGACAAGTACGAGGAATCCACGTCTGCCAACAAGCCAGCTTCCAGCAATTCAAATCCTTATGGCATTCGCCTTCCTGAAATGTCTCTTCCTGTGTTTACGGGACAGTACGAGAAATGGAGACCGTTCAAAAGCAAATTCGAATCCATGATTCACAACAATTCTGATTTGATGGAAATTCAGAAACTGAACTATTTGAAGTCTGGTTTGTCCGAAGATGATGTGGCAATTCTAGTTCGGGGTAAATTCTTGAACACTTTGAGTGAAACCATGGAATCAGCCCTCAACAAGCTCAGAAAATGGGCGGAAGGGTGTGGACTTCGTGTCAACCCGGAAAAGACAGAACTAGTACTTTTTAGTACAAAATACAAGATACCACCCTTCAAACTACACAGGATTGGTGGAGTGGAGCTTTCCCTTTCGGATAGCGCAAGATATCTTGGTATGGTCCTAGATAAAAAATTGAATTGGAAACTTAACGTTCAGGAAAGAGTCCGAAAGGCTCATAATGCTCTCTTCCTCTGTAAGAGAACAGCAGGAATAAATGGGGATTGAGTCCAACAATGACGCATTGGTTATACATCATGGTGGTTAGACCCATCCTTACCTATGGAGCTCTTGTTTGGTGGAAAGCCACAAATAAGTTATATATAAGGGATATGTTGACCAGGGTACAAAGAACAGCCTGCACTGCCATCACTGGTGCTTTACGCACCACACCCACAGCTGCACTTGAGGCGTTTATGTATCTTTTACCCTGGACCTACAAATAAAATTGCAAGCAGGTAATAGTGCGCTTCGGCTAACTAACGCAGGGTTCTTCAAAACCAGACAGGTAGGACATAGCTCCATACTAATGGATTTTTTCTCCAACATCCCCGATAAAACGGATGAAAGTTTGGGGGAAATTGACTTCGACACACCGTACGAAGTACAATATCCAGATAGGGAGGACTGGCAAAAGAATGAGGTTTCGAATGAAAATGAAATTTCGATTTATACGGATTGTTCCAAAACTAAGGAGGGTACAGGGTCAGGTATATACTCCAGGGATATAGACCTACAAGTGTCATTAAGACTTCCGGATACATGCAGTGTGTTCCAGGCAGAGGTTCTGGCCGTGCTCAAAGCCGCGGATCTACTTGATATGGGATCAATATCCAACAAGAATATCGCTATCTACATTGATAGTCAGGCTGCGCTAAAAGCGCTAGAGTCCTTTATCATCAAATCTGACCTAGTCAGGAGCTGCCGCACAATGCTCAGAGCATTATGCGCGCAGAACCAAGTCAGATTGTGTTGGGTACCCGGACACTGTGATATTGAGGGTAACGAAAGGGCTGATGTTCTGGCCAAAACCGGAGCAGAGCTTTCACCTTATGAAACAATTGGGGGCATTAGACCACCAATAGCCGTGACCAAGAGAATTATTCTCGAGAATATTAAAAACAGGGCAGATCAGAGATGGTTGAATATAGTAGGGCACAGGGTCTCTAAGGCTCTGTGGCCTAAGCTAGATCGGAAAAAATCTGTAGAATTACTAAGGCTCAGTAGATCAAGGCTACGAATGGTAATAGGGATACTCTCCGGGCACTGTCTTTTAAGGAGACACGCTATGAGATTAGGTCTAACAGATACGGACATATGCAGGTATTGCGAAGACTTGCATGTCACAGAGGACATAAATCATCTCCTCTGTGAATGTCAAGCTATTGCTCGGTATAGGAGGAAATTCCTCGGTAGGTACTTCTTCGACAATTTGGAGGAGGTTGGCCTCGCAAACAAAACTGAAACAATTTTCAGGTTCTGTAGGGAAATTAATTGCTTGGGCGAAGTGGTTTAGGTTATTTGACCGTTAAGGTTCCCCAGGGATGGCGATGGGTCCAATATGGTGCCTGGTCCTATGTGATGAACTCACACCCTATTCAACCTAACCTAACCCAACCTTGTCTGGTTGGTGTCAGCCAAGGATTTATGCTTACGCTTTAATCGTATGTCGTGATCCATTAATTGAGGTGAAAGAAACCCCTAAAATCGTACCTGATACCAGAGGTGGAGAGAGCGTATAGTAAACCGTGCTTCTGGTTGCAATCGGCCGGAGGTAAAACCGGCTATTAATGAGCTCCCTCAGACGCCTTTGAGACGGTCTGTTGTATTTAGCCTTACCCAGGTATAACGTGTCGCTGCCTGGGCTGACCTTGATATTTCCGGCTCTACTCGTGGGGAATAATTTAAAGTAACAAAAAATGGAAAAAACAAAAAAAAACTAATTTAAAAAAAAAACGAAAACCAATTCATGCTAAGGGGAAGTCGGAGCTGAGTGAAGGAGAGTTATCTTCTTCTTGCGAAGCACAATGAGCACCAGAAGGCAAAGGCTGCAGTAAGAGGTGCTAGGTTCAAGGTGGCCAAATATGAGGGTTGCGATCCCAGCACTCTCAGTGTTTACGATACATCATTCATTATTATTTATTTTATTGTAAATAAGAAAAATTAAGTAAAGTTGTGAAGTAAATATGATAACAAAATTATTGTGAATAAGCCATAAGCCATTTATTGACATTTGTCATAAAATTCTCCACACTTTTGACATTTTGTATATACTCGGTACATAACCAAAATTGCATATAAAAGCAATTACTTTTTTTCAAATAAATACATTCAGTTTTATAACGTTTTAAAAGACAGTTGTTTAATGTTGCGGAAGTTTTTCTTCACACGATTCGACGGGAAGTAATTTCAATTGCGAACACTTTCTCAAGTTCTAAGCCGAACATTTGGTCCATTCGAGCCACATAACCCTATTTCCAGTGACAGTTTTTGTGTGTTTTAAATCTGCAATACAGAAAAACAATTATTAAATATTTTATTCAATTTTAATGCTAAAATATAGCTTACTAAAGACAATTTCTTGTGAGTTTTGTGTGTAAATCGGTATCCCGCGCCGCGTAATTCAACAACTTTGCAAGCAAACCAATTTTCCACGCTGTGCAATATTTCAGCAATATCAGCAGTGCATGCAGAATCATTGAGGTGAGTGAGTAAGCCAAATTTGCCCATTTTTTATTTATTTGCCCATATATATTTGCCAAATCTACAAAAATGAGTGCTGCGAAAGAATTAAAACTATTAAAAAATTCGCTTTCCATCCTTCAAAATGATTTTAAAAGTTTTACTTCAACGGGGGAATCCAAACGAACGAAAAACCTTGTCAATGGCCGTTTATCCATTATGGAAGATGTGTTTAGGCAAGGCAAAAACACCAGTGATAAGTTGGTTATGTTGCTGGAAAATGCTGAGGATATTTCTTTGTTTGAAGCAATTTTTGAGGAAATTCGAAAGGTTTACCTTGAATATAGAGCCGAACTCCTTGATTGTTTAGACAAGTACGAGGAATCCACGTCTGCCAACAAGCCGCTTCCAGCAATTCAAATCCTTATGGCATTCGCCTTCCTGAAATGTCTCTTCCTGTGTTTACGGGACAGTACGAGAAATGGAGACCGTTCAAAAGCAAATTCGAATCCATGATTCACAACAATTCTGATTTGACGGAAATTCAGAAACTGCACTATTTGAAGTCTGGTTTGTCCGAAGATGCTGATAGATTGCTGCAACACCTGGAAGTTGAAAATGGAAATTACGATAAAGCATGGTCACTTTTATGTTCCCGGTATGATAATAAAAGGTTTTTAGTAAACACTCACCTTAAAATGTTTATTAATCAGTCGCTAATTTCAACCGAGAACTCGATTTGCCTTAAAAGAATGCTGGATACGTCCACAGAGTGTCTGCATTCGCTAAAAAATCTCGATGTTCCTATAGATCATTGGGATACAATAAGAATTTATATATTGTTGCACAAACTACCATCTTGTACACAGCAGGTATGGGAAGAACGTCTGGGAGCAAGTAAGGAGCTACCAAAATTCAAAGAATTTTCTGAGTTCCTGGAAACGAGATTCCGAACTTTGGAAGTAATCGACCAGGATAAACCCAAATCGGGAAAAGGTTTTGTCGGAGGTTCCAGTCAACGACAATCTACACCGAAGAACGTATACCATTTACACCAGAAGATAAATGATAAATACCTCTGCAAAGTGTGTAGTAAAGGGCAACATTCGCTGCGCAAATGCAATTATTTTGGAAAAATGAATCCGATTGAGCGATGTAACATTGCTGACAAGATAGGTGTTTGTATCAACTGCCTTGCTTACAGTCATACAACTCAGCATTGTCCTAGTCAGGCACGTTGCTACTACTGCCAACAACAACACCACTCTCTTCTTCATTCCGCTTCTATTCAAAATAATCCAAATAGTCATTGCGCGCAAACTTCACAGCCACAAACACACATTAACTCAACACTCAATACAAATACAACACAATTTAACCCTACACAAAATACAAATACTAATATACAACGAATTCCTCCTAATCCATCTGCATTCCAACAGTCAAATACTCAAGGATCTCACCCTGGTACTTCTGATCACCCATCGACGAGTACTAGTTATGTTAACACTTACTATGCTCATCAGGGTACTAATTCTCAGGTTTTATTAGCTACGGCTGTTATTAAGGTGATGTCTTCTAGGGGGAAGTATTTCAATCTTCGTGCGTTGATTGATCCAGGGTCGGAAGCCACGTTCATTACGGAGGCAGCGGTGCAAATGCTTAACCTGAGGACACGGAGTACGTTAGTTGAAGTGTCAGGGTTGGGAAAGGTCAGCAGCGGAGCATGTCGCAAGTGTGTCGACATAACCTTTGCGTCTCTGCGCACTACCTTCGAAGCTGAAGCTGATATTTTGAGCGAAAGACGGAATATAGGTGATCAGGCAAAACATCTACTGGCATCTTCTGAGTTCAACCTGTGGAAAGGGCCAACGATAAATAACACATTCTTAAATGATATTCCGACTGATCAAAAACAGTTAGGCCTTTCTTTACCCTTTCAAATTCGATCCGCTCCACTAATTCTTTCTACTATCACCAGATTTGTTGGTCTCCTTGGATGGATTTTTCTGTGCATTACCTGTATCTCATGGATAATGCAAATACAGCAGTTGTGGTATCCGAGTCACGCTCAGGTATCGGATCATCTAATTATGGCGGAGCTTAACAGCCATTGGATGAAGGTTCGATCCGAAATGCCATCTATCAACAATATCCAGATACCACATGCGACACACCTGGAAAACAATCGAAGACACCTAAAATTACATGGTTTGATTAATGCATCACAGAAGGCACCGGGAATGATGAACTACTTACCTATTCCGGATAATGGTTACAGCATTTACGTCTCTGACTTCCTTAGCTCAGAAATCTTCAAAACACCAATGCAACCATCGATTGTAACTACTGATAAGGAGATGAGAAATATCCAATATAATTGCGTCAACATAAATGGCAATAAAATCGATCTTTACACGATCATACACTGTCGCAGGAATCCGCGAAAATTGGATTTAACATTCAATGATGCAACTCTACAAACGCGTTTGAGGTAATGGAGTTTGAAATATTTTTTTTTTTTTTTACAGCAGCACCCAACTTGGCTAAAACTAACCGAGAAGACTTGCTTCTATCATATATTAACCAACCCATCTTTAATAAGATATCCTGATACCCGTCAAACCTAAACTAAAACGATCGAAACCAAAATTCGATCAGTCAACAAAAAAAATTTATCAATACTATCCTAGTCCAAAAAATACCCTTTACACATATAAATCCCAAACAATACACAACTTCCCTAAAACAACCCTAAGAAATGAAAAACTTCCACTAGTTCCAGTAATGTAAAAAAAAAAAAACACACACACGCACACACACACACACTCGCACCCATTTTTTATACACATACACACTTCTCACAAGTAAAATATCAAAAAAAAAAATAAATAAATAAAACTTTTTTTTAAACTATAGAACATTACACAGACAACACAACTCAATCATAAATAACTTATAAACACCCTACACAATAAAAACGCATAAATGCACTAATCAAACAAAACCAACACGCTAAAAGAAGTAAAATTTTAATTCACACGATTTACAACATACCTACTACACGACACAAAATAATTAAATCAACACAATTCAAAAAATTCTCATTTGGGAAATTTCTTTTACTCATTGAAAATAATGAATTAATAAAATTTCCCTTACTCACAAACACTGCCCATCACAATACGTCAATACGAATACAGTCCACTAAAAGAAGTCATAACTCCGCCTTGTTACGGTAGTAGCATGCCGGTCCCAAGCCCGGGTAAAGGAGGAGGGTCAGGGTTTGAGGTAACGGCTAGCCTATCCTCAGTAAATCCCTACCACAGGAGCCAGTGGTTAACACTCAAAATTCGCTATGAATGGAGAAACTTACGGAATTGTCTACTCCAGGTGGTAATGGCAGCAGCCATAATCCATCCGTAGTCTTCTCGACTATGGCCGGGGCACGGATTCTGGAGGCCCCAACATTCATACCCGAACCCATAAGCGACTCATGCGGCTCTATGTCCGATTCACTCGGCAGATTGAGCATGAGACACGCTGTGGCTCATGGCACTGCTACTGACGGTCAGGCTCGAGATACCGCCATGGTTGAACGGGCTCCTGAAGAGGCGGGCCTTGAGCTGCGCCTGTCTAAGGGACAGCGGAAGAAGAAAAGGAAGAAGCTGATGAATTTGCAGCGCAAAGATGCTTTATCGGCTGAAGGCGCTAGCACTTCTCTAAGCTCTTTGGTGGTGCCTGTGAAAAGGAACAGGTCGGTAGAGGTCTCACCAACTGAAACCAACCAACCCCTTGGATCGGGCACTGCCTCCTCTTCTGCTGACCCGAAAAGCAAGAGGAAGCGACCCAAGCTCGAAAAGAGAAAAAACCCCCCTCAAGTCTGTGTGTCTGCTCGTGCACGGTCTCCAAATGAAGCCGGGGCTACTACCAGCAATGGAAGTAGTACTGGCGGACGGAAACCGGACGTCGCGATCGCACCTACAGGCGAGAGCACCCCATGCTCTTCAATCGTTGGAGCTGCCCGTGCACTGGTAACGAATGCAGGTGCTGAAATCAACTCAGGTTGCAGTACCAGCGGACAGAACTTTGTCGTCGCGGATGGCTCTGACGGTCGGAGAGAATTTTTTGAACGCAGAACAGCTGAGGTGCGAGATAAGAGGCCGTCTTATAAGGATGCCGCTGTCTCCTCTTTGGCAGTTCGTATAGGGAAAGCAGGCAATGACAATAGCATGAGCGATGCAGAGTGCAAACACTGCAAAGCCCATCTTTTGGAGCTTGCCACGGCAACAAATGCCTGTATCCAGGTTGAGGGATGTGAGTTCAAGGACGGAACCTTCATGGTGAAGACCTCCTCGCAGCAAACCTCGGAATGGGTCAGCAGTATGGTGCCGAAGATCCCTCCTCACGGGACCACAACTTTTGAGGTCTACAAACCACCCAAGCTCACGCGAGCTGTCTGCTGGATCCCTGGGAAACTAGAGAAATCGGCGGATGTGCTAACGCGTTTGCACGCCCAGAATCCTGATCTTGACACAAAAGCCTGGATTGTCCGTTCTCACAGACAGAGTAAAAACCGTCACAACGAAGATGGTAGCTCTCTGGTTGTGGGCATAGACAGGGCTTCTGTTGAGATCATTAAGTCTAGGTACGACATGCGACCCTATCTGCATCTTGGCAGGATTCCTTTCCATTTCAATGCTAAGTAGTGCAAATAGTGGTCGAAACCCAGAGTTTACATCCATTTTGTTTACTCAGATTAATCTACAGCACTGCAAGGCTGCTACCGCTCTTCTAAGTAGGAGACTTGCTGTCAGTAGGACAAAAAACCGCATAACATCCATCCAGGAACCATGGGTGTGGAAAAATCGCATCTGTGGCCTGAGTGAATTGAGCGGTTCTCACCACGTTCTTTACGACAAACTGTCCGAGAGACCTAGGACATGTCTTGTTGTATCGAAATCCCTCACGGCAGTTAAAATCGAACGGTTCTGTGGCCAAGATTTGGTTGCTGCACATATCACTTACCATGCAAACGGCAACTGGGAAACCTTTGTTGTTGCATCGGCTTACTTTCCCTATGACTCTCTAACTCCTCCACCACCAAAGGCAGTTGTTGAGCTCATAGAGTACTGCGAGTCTAAAAAGATTGGTCTTATCCTATGTTGCGACGCTAATGCCCAAAACACTGTTTGGGGCAGCAGCAAATGTAATATACGTGGAGATCGTCTTCTGGACTTCATCCTCTCGTCTGACATCACCATCAACAATGTGGGTTGTCGACCTACATTTGTTACAGCCAGGAGACAGCAAGTAATTGATATTACTCTGTCCAACAGGCACTCCAAGTCTATCAAAAATTGGAGGGTATCGCCAGATAGCACTTTGTCAGATCATCGATACATCGAATTTCAAATCTACTGTGAAGTTTCGCCTTCGCAAGAGAGGAGAAATCCGAGAAAAACGAACTGGGCACGGTTTAGGGAGGAACTTGGCAACTCTGTTAAAGTTCCACTTAAATTAAGATCAATACAAAGGGTAGAGAGGTCTGCTCAGGAGCTGAACAGCGTCCTTATCCGTTGTTTTGAACAAGCGTGTCCGGTTACAAAAAACTCCTGTAGAAAACCGGTACCTTGGTGGAATACCGAACTACAGTGTATTCGTAGAGAAACCAGGAAGCTTCTAAATCGGTCTTTAAAAAACAACTTGGAGGAAGACTGGAATCTCTATCGATCGAAGCAAAAAGAATTTAAGAGACTTATTCGAAAATCGAAAAATGACTCTTATAGGAAATTTTGTGAGGAGGTCGAATCACAAGTGCAACCAGTAGGCTTGTTAAAGTCCTCAAAAGGGACGGACCAAGCAAACTGGAATCGCTCCAAAAATCTGATGGCACCTACACTGAGACAAAGGCGGAGACTTTTAGTCTTCTGCTGGAGACTCACTTCCCGGGAAATCAGATCACTACGCATTCTTCAGTGGTACCGGCAACGGTGGCCACTACGGAACTGACAAACTCCACGCGGCGTAGCTGGTATATTGCATCCAGAGTGGTGACGGATGACGCTATCAAATATGCAATTGCATCGTTTGACAGTTTCAAGTCACCTGGTCCGGATGGAATTTACCCGGCTATGCTGAAACAAGGTTTTAGTCAGCTGATGCCGACGTTGAAAATAATTTTCACCGCTAGCTTGGCCTTGGCCTACATACCTTCCCTTTGGCGTATGGTTAAAGTCGTGTTCATACCAAAAATCGGTAAGACTGACTATACTCTCGCCAAAAGTTTCAGACCCATAAGTCTGTCTTCCTTCTTGCTGAAAAGCTTGGAGAGACTGGTTGAGCTGCACATGCGCAATGTTGCTCTTCGATTGCATCCTCTTTCTGAGACGCAACATGCTTATCAACGCGGAAAATCCTGTGAAACTGCGCTTCAGAACCTCGTTGGTAGGATCGAAAGTGCTCTAGATCGGAAGGAGTACGCGTTGGGTATTTTCGTCGATATTGAGGGTGCTTTTGATAATGCGACCTTTGATAGCATGTGTAATGCAGCCAGACATCACGGTATAGATGAAACGTTGGTGTTGTGGATTAAAGCAATGCTAATGCACAGAACGTTGATTGCCGAAGCGGATTGTGGCAAATGCGTCATGACAGGGGTAAACAGGGGCTGCCCTCAAGGTGGTGTTTTGTCTCCCCTCTTATGGTGCATGGTAGTAGACTCTCTGCTGACGACTCTCAATCTTCCTGGAACCTATACACAAGCATACGCGGACGATGTCGCCGTTCTGTCTGTCGGTTCAGACCTTGGGACTGTCTGCTCTCTGGCGCAGAGATCCTTGGGTTTGATCGATGATTGGTGCACAATGAATGGGCTTTCAGTGAACCCTCTTAAAACTACGGTTGTTCTCTTCACGAGAAGGAGGAATATCACTGGTCTGTCTCAACTTGTGCTAAAAGGTGTCACTATTCCGATTTCTGATGAAGTCAAATATCTGGGAGTAATCCTCGATAGAAAACTTCTTTGGTCCAAGCATGTTGAATCAAAAACCGATAAAGCGCTGTCGACTTTCTGGCAGTGCAAAGGCACTTTTGGGAAGACATGGGGCTTATCTCCTAAAAGGGTCCTATGGATCTATACGGTAATGGTAAGACCACTTCTCTCATATGCATCGGTTGTGTGGTGGAACAGGCTTTCGCGGAAACGTGTTATGGCCTCTTTCGCCAAACTCCAAAGAATGGTTTGCCTTGGCTGCACAGGGGCCTTCCCCAGCACTCCGGGCTCTGCTCTAGATGCTTTGATGAACCTCCCCCCCCTTGATATTTTTATCATGGGGTGTACGCTGAAAACCATCTCCCGGTTAAAGAGAGGTGGCTTTTGGTACCACGCGCATTGGAGTTTTGATGAACTTGTGCGAGAATTATCCTTTGACCCCTGTCTTATGGATATGCCGTCTGACGCAATGACACCAGAAATCCTACTGCGACAAAACTACCACGTCAACTTTCCTCAGGCAACTGAATGGCTTTTGCCAGACTCAGAGCCAGGGAAGGAATGCCATCGTGTTTTCACGGATGGCTCAAAAACCGGACAGGGGTCTGGTTCTGGAGTCTTCGTGGAAAGCGAGAACATTAGACTACACTACCCCTTGGGTAACCATGCGACTGTCTTCCAGGCGGAGATTTTCGCTATCCTTATGGCTATGCGCTATATTGTGACAAACAGGTGGAGGGCTAGAAGCATATGCGTTTGCAGTGATAGCCAAGCTGCTTTAAAAGCGCTGCTCAACCCTCTTACCTCGTCCAAGTTAGTGCTCGAACTCAAGCTTTCTCTGAACTTGGTCGGTAGGCTAAACCCGGTCAAACTTGTTTGGGTCCCAGGTCACACTGGTATCCAGGGAAACGAGATCGCTGATGAGCTGGCCAGGTTGGGTTCAGAAGAAGATTTCTTAGGACCTGAACCTGCGTTGGGTTTGCCTGCATCTGTGGTTAGGTCATCCATTGATACTTGGGTTTCTCGTGAACACGAGCGTCGTTGGCGTGACTGTGCTGGGTGTAGACAGACCAAACGACTGCGTCCGGACATCTGCAAGAGGTCCTCGTCTTTCCTTCTGTCTCTCAGGAGAATCGACTGCAGACTTCTTGTGGGCGTTCTTTCGGGCCACCAAGCTTTTGCCAAACATTTAAATGTGTTGGGCTTGAGCAACACCACCATCTGTCCTGCTTGTGGAGAGGATGACGATACAGCGGAGCACTTCCTCTGTAGTTGTCCTGCCTTTGCTCGCATCAGGTGGCGGATCTTTGGGGCTGACGTGGTGAGTGCCGAACATCTAAGCTCTTCATCACTGAAGCTCCTTCTCATCTTTCTTCGAAAGACGGGAAAACTAAGTACAGCAATGTAAGGTGTCTGTTTGGCAGTACAATGGACCAGTAGTTGTGTCTGAGTGCTCCATCGGATAGTAACAACCTCCGACAAAAGAAAAAAAAAAAAAAAAAAAAGAAGTCATACTTACTTACTTACTTATCGGGCTCCCGACCCGTGAAGAGTCTCTGCCTGAGACACTGCAGCCTTCCATCCTCTACGATCCCGGGCACGCTGCTTCCAATTGTCCAGACCAAGCGCTCTGGCATCCGCGATGGCTTGGTCTTTGAAACGGAGGTTCGGTCTTCCTTGTCTTCTCGAACCTGAAGAAGTCATACATACACTAATAAACCCATTCATAAAACAAATTTTTGTTGCCGCTGATTGCAATTTTCCTTTCAATTACACATTCACTCAAACACAACAGCATCACTGCAGCAAAATGTATCACAACAGAAAACACTTAAAACCACACTAAATCACTAATATTAGGTCTGTTTTTTTCCTCATCGCTCTCAGTGAAGTAAAGTAAAGTAGGATTTTCAGCACGCAATTACAACAACTGCACTCAATTTGACACCACTGAGATTCACACAAGCTATTCATTTCCAGCAAGACCAACTTTGGAGCATTCTTCAATTCTGAACACCAGGGGAGCACATTTTTGTGTAATTTGGATCTGTTCACAGAGTGTCTCCTTTTATGATACCTACTATTTTGTCGGCTGTGGTGGGTGTAAATGTACATATAAGGAATTGCATATTTTAAACAACTTTAAAAATGACAACTGAATATTACGGAAAGTAATAAAATACTAAATATTTTCCGTTTTTATTTAAGATGCATTTTGTTTACAAAATATAATTATATATACACATAGACTTGTAATAATTGAAAACTATCTTTGATATGTTATGGGATACATTTTTTGTAGATAATAAATAGGAAATCCTCCCATTTTGTATTCCCTGTTGATTAAACTGAAGTATGTAATAAAGGTTAAGTATTATTTACATAGCTACTCTTTTTTTTAAGTGAAAGTCATTCGATTTCAGCCAACTGACATTCCAACTTTTGATTTCGATGGGGATTTTTTTTGTTCATTTCTTCGCACATTCTCATTTTCGATTGCATTACCTAAGTTAAATGTTATGAGTTTTTTCGACTGAAAATGTGGTTTAAGTCTTTATTTAAACAATGTTTATAGTGAAATTTACATAAAACATACAAAATTGGAAGCAACATTTGTTCGTCTTATGGGGAAAAAATTTCAAATGTAAATAATCGTATGTCACAATCAAAATGAACAAACCAAAACGATTTGAAGTGCTCATTCATTTAATTTTTATTGCATTTTTTCTGTTCAATTTGATCTTTTCTTCCTCCAAGAATGTGTAAATAAACCCATCCTTTCTCAAATTACAGTCAAAACCAACGCAATCGACAGTGAAATATTTATACAGCTGATTTCGAAAATAAAGTTCATACAATTAAATCATTTGATAATGACCTTCTTTCCTTCAAAACTTAGATTGTGAGAAGTTCATTCGATTGAAAGTTTTAAATTCGAGGAATACTCGATTCGATCGAATCTCAGAATTAGCACGTTCTTCACTTTAGGGCTCACCTAATAAACACACCCACGCATGTTTTTGTTTTTTTTTCTTTGGCAATTAATTTGTGACCATACAAGACGCCAGGAAGAGAAAAAAAATAAACAGAAAAAGTAAATATTCTGTACAAATTGATAATCATTATTTTTTTTGCGCTAAAAGGTTAATTATTCATTTTTCTAGAAGGATTTTGATTTTGAAATTGAATTTTTCATTGATGGCCATTTTGACAGCAATGCCAGCTGTTAACTTTTCAGGGGTAAGACCGACTGTTCAGAAAAGCGGTTGGGGGCTGTTTTTTTGCACATTTTCTTACTTTACTTTACTTCACTGAGATGGGTGAGGAAAAAAACAGACCTATTATCAATTATCAATTAATATTGCTTAAAATATATGAATATCACAACACCCACACCAACAAGCACTACAAAATTCTCCAATTTCATTCATAAACAAAAAAAAAACTAATTTGTTTCGACACAACACGTCACAATTTTCAAACTGAAATTGTAGAAAATACAACTCACCTGCATAAAAACGATCAACTGCATCTTCATCAGCACACACCCCGAATTCAATTTCACTATTCAAATATTTAAAACAATAATAACACCACATTTCGAATTTACACATTTAACAATAGGTCTGTTTTTTTGCTCACCCATCTCAGTGAAGTAAAGTAAAGTAAGAAAATGTGCAAAAAAACAGTCCCCAACCACTTTTCTGAACAGTCGGTTTTACCCCTGAAAAGTTAACAGCTGGCATTGCTGTCAAAATGGCCATCAATGAAAAATTCAATTTCAAAATCAAAATCCTTCTAGAAAAATGAATAATTAACCTTTTAGCGCAAAAAAAAATAATGATTATCAATTTGTACAGAATATTTACTTTTTCTGTTTACTTTTTTTCTCTTCCTGGCGTCTAGTATGGTCAAAATAATATCACAAATTAATTGCCAAAGAAAAAAAAACAAAAACATGCGTGGGTGTGTTTATTAGGTTAGCCCTAAAGTGAAGAACGTGCTAATTCTGAGATTCGATCGAATCGAGTATTCCTCGAATTTAAAACTTTCAATCGAATGAACTTCTCACAATCTAAGGTTTGAAGGAAAGAAGGTCATTACCAAATGATTTAATTGTATGAACTTTATTTTCGAAATCAGCTGTATAAATATTTCACTGTCGATTGCGTTGGTTTTGACTGTAATTTGAGAAAGGATGGGTTTATTTACACATTCTTGGAGGAAGAAAAGATCAAATTGAACAGAAAAAATGCAATAAAAATTAAATAAATGAGCACTTCAAATCGTTTTGGTTTGTTCATTTTGATTGTGACATACGATTATTTACATTTGAAATTTTTTCCCCATAAGACGAACAAATGTTGCTTCCAATTTTGTATGTTTTATGTAAATTTCACTATAAACATTGTTTAAATAAAGACTTAGACCACATTTTTCAGTCGAAAAAACTCATAACATTGAACTTAGGTAATGCAATCGAAAATGAGAATGTGCGAAGAAATGAACAAAAAAATCCCCATCGAAATCAAAAGTTGGAATGTCAGTTGGCTGAAATCGAATGACTTTCACTTAAAAAAAAGAGTAGCTATGTAAATAATAGTTAAGTTTGTGCAAATAAAAGGCGGCCGACTTCTTTGAAGTAATAGTGAGAACTGCAGAACTTTATTAAGAACTATATACTCAGCGATATTATATACAAAAGTGTTATAATTTCTAATGGTAGACAGAGTTGCCAAGTTAAATTATTTAAACCAAATTCATTATATTTTACTTAACAATAATACTTAACCTTTATTACATACTTCAGTTAAAAAATCAACAGGGAATACAAAATGGGAGGATTTCCTATTTATTATCTACAAAAAATGTATCCCATAACATATCAAAGATAGTTTTCAATTATTACAAGTCTATGTGTATATATAATTATATTTTGTAAACAAAATGCAACTTAAATAAAAACGGAAAATATTTAGTATTTTATTACTTTCCGTAATATTCAGTTTGTTTGGGCACCCTGTATTGCATTGTACTAAAAATAGTTGTAGATAGTTTTCACTCAAGTTTGGATTTTCATATAAAGTGAGAGAAAAATAAAAAGAGTTTCTTGTCATCAGTCGTGGATTGAAAGAACGGTCGTTTTTATTTCGTTGAACATTTTTTTGGTTGGTTACCGCTACAAGTAACGTTGATTTCATTTTTTTCGTCGTTGGTCCGTAAAACTATACGGAACATTTTGGTGCCGAAACCCGGGAATTGGTTCCCAATAATTATCGTTTTTTGCCTCGCGATCGCGAGTTGTGTGAGAGTGTATGGTGAATTGCGCATATCGTTCACTCATACCATATTAACGCTTAATACACCTGAGATAGACTAGATCTAAAGTGCAGTGGCTTTGACAGGCGTTGTAAGCAGTGGAAGCAGTGGACGAGGTTTTTTCATCATCTTCATCGCAGCAGTTTGGTTGAGTGAGCAGATTACGTGGCCAGGCAGGCTAGCGCAGCATTGACAGCAGTGTTTGAGTCAGCAGGGGAGTTGGAGCGTGGAAATTCACCATATTAACAAACGAGCGAAAGCACACAGGTTTGATTAAAAACTTGGAAACCAGGTTAGTGTCTCGACTTATCCGTGTCACAAACTTGATAACAAAAATTAAGCTTTTAAAAACCGATTTCCGGTTCGATTCGTAATCGGAACAAATATCAACCGATAAATCAATCAATCAAAGCTCTTCACGAAACATTTTTTGTTGAATTTCGTTGCTGATGAATCGTGAAGAATTATTGATTTGAGCGAAAAAAAAAAAGAGAAAGAGATTGAGCAGTTTGTGGCACTGATATATCGATATTATATATTATATATCTACATTATATTATATTGCATATTATAAATTTAAAATATATAAATATAAGAACGACTGACAATGGAGCAAGATGGAAAGCCATCAGTTGGGGAAACGGTCACACAGTCGCTGAGCGAGTTAAAAGCTCTTCGATCGTCAACCAAAGGCAGTATGACCCGAATTCGGCAGGTGATAAATGAAAAAAGGGATTCGTTATCACTGCCAGAATTGGAGTGTAGACTCGGAATTTTAGAGTCGTACTTTAAACAAATATTGAGTACGCAAATTCAAATAGAACGTCTGAGTGGAGGAGATGAAGTCGATAAGAATTCGAAAGCTCGGGCTGATATAGAAGATCTATATATCGAAACAAAATCAAGTATCCTCTCGCTGATAAGCAAATTAAAGGCGATACTTTCGCCAGATGCCTTAAATGCATCAATTGTTCCGTCACAAACTGTCTCTCGCTCAAATCTGCAGTGCCAAAAGATTCCAAAATTTTCGGGAAAATACTCGGAGTACCCGAACTTTATTGGGATATTTAAAAAGCTGGTTCACAATAATCTGAGCCTTGATAATTTGGAACGGTTTAACTACTTAATTGATAGTTTGGAAGGGCCAGCATTAGCAGCGGTAAAGGAGTTTGAAGTCAGCGAATTGAATTACACGAAGGCTTTCTCGCGCCTAAAGGAAAGATTTGATAACAAGAACTTGATGCTTCAGGAGCACATAAAATCGTTGTTTGGTTTGTCGAAGGTGTCCAAAGGGTCATCCTCTCAGTTAAGATCGTTGGTGGATGCCGTTAACAATCATTTTAACGCGATGCAGACGATAGGGTCGTTGGAAAAAATTGCAAATGCGTTGATTATTTACATTGTGTGTGAAAAGCTCGACACAGAGTCGTTAATCAAATGGGAGGAATCCATTGATTACTCGAAGCTAAATACGTGGCACCAATGTGAAGAAGTTTTATCTCGGAGATGTCAGAATTTAGAGGTGAGGGAATCAAAGTTATCAACGCCTCCCTCGAGTTCACAAATGGCACAACAAAACCAATCTGCGCCACGTCGAAACCGAGCAAGATATTCGGGTAGTAACAATAATACCTCTCTCGTTGTTTCGGGTATTAACTGCCAATACTGTAATAAAAGCGGACATAGTATTGAATTGTGTTCATCGTTCAAAAACCTCAATGTTATAGCACGGTTCACAGAGGTGAAGAAACGCATGCTTTGCATTAACTGCTTGGGCTCAGGACATGTAGTCAAAAAGTGCACTGTAACAAAATGTCAGGTGTGTGGTTGGCCACACCATTTGTTGCTGCATCGTTATGGTAACAGCTCGCGGGAGGAGGATAGTTTGCGGGCAGAGCCGGAAGCGGTGAACCCTGTTAACTCTTCGTTGCACTCGTCGACGATGGAGATTGGTCAAGAAAGGGATTCAGCTCAAGTCATCTTGGCTACGGCTGTCATTCGTATGCAGGATAGTCATGGGCAGTTCCACGATGTGAGGGCATTGTTGGATTCAGCGTCACAGTTGAATTTTGTAACCGAGGCAGTCGTGCAGCGATTGCATCTTCGGAAGACACGAGCCGACACAACTATCGCTGGGGTAGGAAAAAAGCCACTTGATGTGAAATACAGTACCAACATTGCTATTCAATCTCGCGTGGCTGCCTTTGACACATCGGTTGAAGCACTTATCTTACCCAAAATTACAGGTGTGCATCCAGAAAAAGCAGTCGACACGGAAACTTGGAATATTCCGAGAAATCTGCAGCTAGCGGACCCGAACTTCAACCTACCATCAGCGGTTGATCTGTTGATTGGCGCCGACCTTTTCTACAATCTGTTGTCTGTGGGCCAAATAAAACTAGGGGATGAATGTCCAACTCTGCAAAAAACGGTATTTGGGTGGGTAGTGTCTGGAAAGACAAAAACGGCGCGGAGTCGTAACACCCACTGCCACATGGTAGCAGAATGTCGCAATGTGGACTCAGCTTTGGACGAACTTGTTGAAAGGTTCTGGCATATAGAAACAATTCATCCCAATATGGTGCCATTGACAGAAGAAGAGAGTAGCTGTGAAACACATTTTCAAAGTACGATGAGACGAGACAAGGAAGGAAGGTTTGTCGTTAAGCTTCCTTTTAAAGCTAACCGAAATGAGTTAGGAGAATCTCTACACAGTGCAGAACGAAGATTCTTCAGTTTGGAGAAACGTTTGTTAAGGAATCCAGAACTTAAATGTCAGTATGCGGAATTTGTGCAAGAATACATGGATATGGGTCACATGATAAAGGTACCAAGATGCAATCAGTCACGAGTGAGGTACTTTACTCCGCATCAGTGCGTCATGAAACCAGATTCAACAACAACAAAGTTGAGAGTGGTGTTTGACTGCAGCTCGAGGACATCTACGAATTTGTCGTTGAATGATGTACTGATGAAAGGGCCTGTAGTGCAAGACGAACTCTTCTCTATTGTAATGAGATTTCGGTGCTATCAGTTCGCTTTAACCGCGGATATTTCGAAAATGTATCGCCAGATATTAGTAGACGATAGGGACACGTTTTATCAATGCATCCTGTGGCGAGATGATCCGGACAAGGACTTGGAGATCTATCGGCTTCTGACGGTGACATATGGTACCACTTCAGCGCCGTACCTTGCCACCAGATGTTTAAAGGCCTTTGCAGAGGAACACGAAAATAGCTATCCTATAGGGGCTGCTAAAATTAGAGAGGACTTTTATATTGACGACCTAATTACAGGAGCAGATACGATTGAGGAAATTGATCGAATCTACAATGAAGTCCGGGCGTTGTTAAGTCAAGGGAAGTTTGACATTCGAAAATGGTACTCCAATGAGTCGAATTTTCTGCAGAAGATACCAGAAGGTGATAGAGAGAAACCCCTACGCATTAATGATGCCGACATCATCAAAGCATTGGGCATCGTGTGGGATCCAAAAAGCGATGAGTTATGCTGCATGGACCCAAAAATTGTGACCTCTACTCGAGTTACAATGCGCAGTGTGCTATCGGAGATGTCTCAGCTGTTTGATCCCCTAGGTTTAATAAGTCCGATCATTGTGCGAGCGAAGATCTTTATGCAAGATCTCTGGATTTCGAAGGTGAAATGGGACGAATCGCTGTCACAAGATCTACACACACAATGGAACTCATTTAAAACCCAGTTGGCAGATCTGAATAAGATACGGATAGAGAGATGCGTAATTCCAACAGGGAATTTTGAGATTCATGGGTTTGCCGATGCATCGGGCAGAGCGTATGGATGTTGCATTTACATCCGATACAAGGTTGATGGCAAGTTTGTTGTTAGGCTTTTCAGCGCTAAGTCACGGGTTGCTCCTCGGAAGGTGCAACCAATACCGAGACTGGAACTTTGTGCGGCGGAATTGTTAGTACTGCTGCTGGAAAAGGTATTGAAGAACGTGCCGAATCGAATCGAGGCCATTTATCTCTGGACAGATTCAGAAATTGTTCTGTATTGGCTGGCAAAGCATCCGTCTACTTGGGAAATTTTCGTGGCAAATCGGGTATCGCGGATTCAACAAGGATCTCACCAAGCTACTTGGAGACACGTGGGGTCCAAGTCGAATCCGGCCGACATTGTTTCGCGAGGGGCTACAGTTGCAGATCTCCTGAACTCGTTCTGGTTCAAAGGACCGGCATTTTTATATAAGGAGCAAGAGCACTGGCCAAATATAAAACCAGTGTTGAAGCAAGAAGATGTTCCAGAGAAAAGGAACGTTCAAATATCGTTGTTGAGCGTGGAGATACAACAAGAGTTCTTCAATCGATATACAAAATTCTCAAACCTTCAGAAGACTCTTCGCATTATATCATATGTTCGTCGATATATTGACGGGTATCGTCAGCGGCGAGCACCGGTCACTGGGCCATTTACAAGTAAGGAGTTGGATGAAACATTTTTAAGGCTCGTATGGAATATTCAGCAGTCAACCTATGCAGAGGAAATAAAGGTGCTGCAAAGCAATAAGGAGTTATCGAAGCAGAGCACGCTGAAAGCGTTGGCGCCATTCCTGGAACTTCATGGTGATATCCAGTTGCTCAGAGTCGGAGGAAGGTTGCAGAATGCTAAGCTACCATTTGAGGCAAAGCACCCGCTACTATTGCCAAAAAATAACTTATTTGTGCGGCAATATATGGTACATTTGCATCGCAAGAATTTTCACGCCGGGCCACAGGCGTTGTTGGCAATAGCCCGACAAAATGTGTGGATTGTCAACTGCAGGAATCTAGCCTCCAGCATAGTAAAGCAATGTGTTTTATGCTTCAAGTATCGGCCTCGTCTACTCTATGAGGTTATGGGAAGTTTACCGAAGAACAGGGTCGAATTAATTAAGCCATTTCTGGTCGCAGGGGTAGATTTTTGCGGACCACAATACATCACAGAAGGAGTGAGAGGTCGACCCCCAAAAAAGGTTTATGTTGCAGTCTTTGTATGTTTTGGATGTAAAGCCGTTCATCTGGAAGTTGTAGGCGATCTGACCTCTAAATCATTTATAGCTGCTTTGAAGCGGTTTGTTGCACGACGTGGGTTGCCACAACGAATATACTGCGACAATGCAACGAATTTTGTGGGAGCTAGACGTGAGTTAGAAGACCTCAAAGGTGCCTTCATGCAGCAGCAAATTAGGGGGGATATTCAATCATGGTGCTCGGCGGAGGGAATTGAATTCAGACACATTCCCCCGCGAGCTCCGCATTTTGGTGGGTTGTGGGAGGCCGCAGTCAAGTCGTTCAAACATCATTTTCGTCGTGTGTCGTCTAATAACATATTCAGTTTTGAAGAACTAACCACTTTTGTTATAGAGATTGAATCTGTTCTCAATTCCAGACCCATTTCATCGATGTCGTCGGACCCGAACGACTATGAAGCGCTTACGCCTGGGCACTTCCTTATTGGGAGTCCGCAGCGGGCGGTTCCCGAGCCATTATTAGAGGAACCGAAGTCGATGTCCGCAATTGAAAGATGGAAGCGCCTCTCCGTGTTACGTCAGCATTTCTGGGAGCGTTGGCAGAAAGACTATCTGCTTGATCTGCAAAACAAAGCCAAGTGGAGAGAAGCCGCACGTAAAGAGCTGAAGCAGGATACGTTAGTACTCATCCAAGAAGATAACACGCCATCCAACCAGTGGCTTATTGGTCGTGTCGTAGCGACGATAAAAGGTGGGGACTCCAAAGTTCGAGTCGTAGATGTGCGAACTAAAAATGGGGTCATTAGAAGAGCAATTCATCGTTTAGCCGTTCTACCGATAGATACTTGAATCAACTTCAAAATTAATTGCAGTTACTTCAATGGGGCCGGAATGTTTGGGCACCCTGTATTGCATTGTACTAAAAATAGTTGTAGATAGTTTTCACTCAAGTTTGGATTTTCATATAAAGTGAGAGAAAAATAAAAAGAGTTTCTTGTCATCAGTCGTGGATTGAAAGAACGGTCGTTTTTATTTCGTTGAACATTTTTTTGGTTGGTTACCGCTACAAGTAACGTTGATTTCATTTTTTTCGTCGTTGGTCCGTAAAACTATACGGAACACAGTTGTCATTTTTAAAGTTGTTTAAAATATGCAATTCCTTATATGTACATTTACACCCACCACAGCCGACAAAATAGTAGGTATCATAAAAGGAGACACTCTGTGAACAGATCCAAATTACACAAAAATGTGCTCCCCTGGTGTTCAGAATTGAAGAATGCTCCAAACACAAACCAGTAAGAATAGACCGCCGACTTCCCGTACACCTACCCGATTCCCCCCGGAAAGAATTTCCCTGTCTGTGAATACGTGTAAATGTCAAAATTAATGGCGGCAATGTTTTTCTATGCAATACCATGCGACCAGGATTTTTCAAGTATGCGTGCGTTAATGGCGCCCCTTTGATTTTGTACAGCACCAATACATGAAAAATCCTGGTCTCGCCGGCAGCTTGTAGGCAAAGTCCGTTATGTGGGAGGAGTCGACGGTCTATTCTTACTGGTTTGTGGCTCCAAAGTTGGTCCTGCTGGAAATGAATAGCTTGTGTGAATCTCAGTGGTGTCAAATTGAGTGCAGTTGTTGTAATTGCGTGCTAAAAATCCTACTTCACTTTACTTCACTGAGATCGATGTGCAAAAAAACAGACCTAATATTTCACAAATTAAAACCGACGCGACGCCAATCACTAATACTACTTGATAATATTTAATCGAGAAAGAGGGAAAGCGATCGCAGATCAAAGTAGATAAAACGAGATACCCACTTATCGGCATGGCAATGGGCATCGCATAGGCAATAATATGGCTACGATCACTCACTCTCATACGACGATAGGGTTTTGTTGTCAATAATTAATCTTGTTTGTTTGTAACTCTGTCCATCTCTGTTCCACTAATTGTCTCTTTAACAGTGTCGAAGAAGAACGATAACACAGGCGTACAATAACAGAGGCCACAGATGAGCAAATCGGTACCAGAGTTCAGCGGGAAATTACGATATCGGACGAGATGACTGCAGTACCAGTGATGCCACTTTTCATAAATCTGAGTTGATGATCATATTGCGAACTGAGTTCACGGTGGGGGAGAATGTTTACGATACATCATTCATTATTATTTATTTTATTGTAAATAAGAAAAATGAAGTAAAGTTGTGAAGTAAATATGATAACAAAATTATTGTGAATAAGCCATAAGCCATTTATTGACATTTGTCATAAAATTCTCCACACTTTTGACATTTTGTATATACTCGGTACATAACCAAAATTGCATATAAAAGCAATTACTTTTTTTCAAATAAATACATTCAGTTTCATAACGTTTTAAAAGACAGTTGTTTAATTTTACGGAAGTTTTTCTTCACACGATTCGACGGGAAGTAATTTCAATTGCGAACACTTTCTGAAGTTCTAAGCCGAACACTCAGTAAATGGGAAAAATCTTCTTTTGAAAGAGCAAAGGCTATTCTGGCCGATCCACCGCTCAGTCAAAAGAAGGCTAAAAAGAGGGCTACTCTGCAGACGATGGAGGAAGCCGGACCGGCGCCCTATACGTCTTATGCAGCAATTGTGAAGGAGAAGAACTCTGCTGAGACGGGTTTCAGCAGCAAGAAAGGCAGGTCGGACGACGTCGCGGAGCCCAATGACGCGAAGAAGATGAAGGCTAGGACTTCAATCGACCAGTGGAAATATGGAAATGGTCGAAGAAAAGTTCCACGACGCCCTGTGGAAGGAATTGTCCGACAGGGGAAACGCGGAACTTCTATTTAACGGTGCTGGTTGGGAAGGAGGGCGCAAGGTTGTCGCTTGTGGAAACACTTCTTCGGTGGAATTCTCGAGAGGGTTCAACCTGGAGAGCAGCGACTAATGGGAAGGCATCAAATTTAAGTGCATGACCGTGGCGCAGTTGGCGCAGTACACTATGCCGACGGCATGAGTTTGGGTTCCGTGCCCTTATACTTCCCAGAGAAGCTCCTAGGGCTTCTCCATGTGCAAAATCGGGAACTCAAAGCCGACACATGGAGAGTCCTAAAGACGGGACCACGGCGGCAATATGGCCAGCACTTCCTGCTGTCCTTAAATAAGGAAAGTCTTCCATACCTGGAGAAATTCAATGGTATAATAAGACACAGTATGGGAAGAATTATGGTCAAAACGACTAAGGGCAAGGACTAATTACGCGTTGTTCTGTAAGGGAAAAGGTAAAATCAGGTCTTGTATCTTAATTAAAACCATATAAGGGCTTTTCTTTTGAATAATTACAGTTAAGGAGACTTGACTGCAGTAATCTGCGAAAGGGAAGACGGTAAACCGCTATGTCTAACATCAGCCTACCTCCCATACGACTCTGAGGTAGTTATCCCGGAGAAGTTGAAGAAGCTGGCTGGTCAGACAAACTGGATGCACGTAATGGGCTGTGATGCAAATGCCCATCACTCTCAATGGGGCAGCAGTGACATAAATGCAAGAGGTGAGTGTCTTTATGATTTTATTATATCGTCCAACCTCATACTATGTAATAGAGGGAATTCACCTTCTTTTGTAGTTAGAAATAGGGAGGAGGTTTTAGATATCACCCTAGTCTCCAATACAGATAAGTTGATAGTTGGAAATTGGAGGGTTGTGGAAGAAGCGTCTTTGTCAGATCATCGATGGATACGATTCAACGTCAACTTCCATAGTAGGGCATGTAGTTTTCATAGGAATCCTAGAAAAGCAGATTGGGCTAAATATACAGTAGTGGTAAATCAGCATCTTGACACCTAGCCCGGTCCTGGCAATACTGCCAATGACCTGGATAGGGCGGTTGAGCTGATAAACAAAACACTGACAACGACATTTGAGAAGGTATGCCCGGAAAATAAGACACCAAAAAGGGTACAACCGAAATGGTGGAATAGGGAGATAGGGCTGAAACAAAAAGAAATAAGGAAACTCTACAATAGGGCGAAGTTGGTCAGGTACGACACCACATGGAATGAGTATACCGAAAGCAAAAGGCAATTCAAATACAATACCGGAGAAAAGTGCGGTGGGCTTTACAGTCCTTCAAACCGTATAAATCCTTGTGCCCAGATGGAATTTTGCCGATCATGCTGCAAAAGGCACCTGAGAGGGCGAAGGATTTCAGACCAATCAGTCTGTCATCTAAGAACCCTAGAGCGGCTATTAGAAGCTCATATCAAGAGCAAATGTAATAATGCATTCTTAAGCGAATCGCAACATGCATACATGAAGGGAAAGTCAGTAGAAACAGCACTACATAATGTAGTAGGGAAGATAAAAAGAAGCTTACACTTGGGCGAGTTTGCTCTAGCAGCTTTTCTGGATATTTAGGGTGCTTTTAATAATGTAGAGGGCAAGGCTATAAAGCGTGCCATGTCAAATATGAACATTGAACACGGAATAGTTTTTTGGGTCTGCAACATGCTTGCAAGTAGGAAAATAAACTGCTCCCTGGGACAAAGTTCCATTAGAATGTCGGTGACGTTGTTAAATAAGCTTCCTAAATAAATAAGCTTCCTAAATAAGGAAAACAGTACCTATAGAAACCCAAGAAGAGCTGACTGGGATAGGTACAAGGTAATAGTAGGGCAACACCTGGGGGAGGGGCCAACTCATATGACCAATCCTCCGGACATAGACAGGGCGGTGGACAAACTATGCACAACTTTGAATGAAGCATATGAAAAAATTTGTCCACTCAGGAAAACGGCTAAGAGGTCTCAACCTCAGTGGTGGAACAAGGAGCTAAGCTCCAAAAGAAAACAGGTCAGACACTTTTACAACAGAGCGAAAGTAGTAGGGGATGATATTACATGGGATGAATATGCAGAGAGCAAGAGAGAGTTTAAATACTTGATTAGGCGATCTAAAGCTTTTCTGTGAATCGATTGCAGATACCAGCGAAGCCTCCAGACTTCTCAAGATTATTGCTAAAGATGCGGTAGTACCCAGCTTTATTAGGAAATCTAATGGTGCATGAGCTGAAAGCAGTGAGGAAGTTCTAGAAGCTTTAGTTGAAGCTCACTTTCCAGGAAGTAGCACTCCAACGGTTTCGAACCCGAATGGGCATTATGAGTACGCTGACGTGTCAACCGAAGCCGAAATAGAACACCTTTTCACTTGGAAAAAAGTGCGTTGGGCTATAATGTCCTTCTCTCAATATAAAGCACCGGGCCCTGATGGCATTCTGCCAGCTATGCTGCAAAAGGCCCCGGCTATGGTTACAGGTAGAATCAGGGAAATTTTTATACATTTACTTAAATTTGGCTACATACCCATGGCATGGAGAGAGGTACGAGTGGTTTTCATACCCAAAGCAGGTAAACCAAGCCATACCTCTGCGAAGGACAATAGACCCATCAGTCTTTCGTCATTTCTCCTCAAGACACTCCAAAGTCTTCTTGATATCCATATAAGAAGCAAGTGTTGCAATGGAAATCTATGCAATGCTCAGCACGCATACTTAAAAGGTAAATCGGTAGAAACAGCTCTACATGAAGTGGTAGGTAAAATAGAACAAAGCTTACACCACAAGGAATTTGCTTTAGCTGCCTTCTTAGACATCGAAGGGGCTTTCAATAACGTTAGGGCAGAGGCAATCAAACGCGCTCTGGAAAAGATAAAGGTAGATCATAGCATCACCAATTGGCTTTGCACGATGCTTGTCACCAGGAATATCAATTCCACTCTCGGACACAGTTCAATAAGAAAATCGGTTACTAGAGGTACTCCCCAGGGAGGGGTTATATCTCCTCTCTCTGGGTTCTTGTCATAGACGATATACTTAAAGAACTCAATAACGCAGGGTTTAGCATATGCGGATGATGTGGCAATTCTAGTTCGGGGTAAATTCTTGAACACTTTGAGTGAAACCATGGAATCAGCCCTCAACAAGCTCAGAAAATGGGCGGAAGGGTGTGGACTTCGTGTCAACCCGGAAAAGACAGAACTAGTACTTTTTAGTACAAAATACAAGATACCACCCTTCAAACTACACAGGATTGGTGGAGTGGAGCTTTCCCTTTCGGATAGCGCAAGATATCTTGGTATGGTCCTAGATAAAAAATTGAATTGGAAACTTAACGTTCAGGAAAGAGTCCGAAAGGCTCATAATGCTCTCTTCCTCTGTAAGAGAACAGCAGGAATAAATGGGGATTGAGTCCAACAATGACGCATTGGTTATACATCATGGTGGTTAGACCCATCCTTACCTATGGAGCTCTTGTTTGGTGGAAAGCCACAAATAAGTTATATATAAGGGATATGTTGACCAGGGTACAAAGAACAGCCTGCACTGCCATCACTGGTGCTTTACGCACCACACTCACAGCTGCACTTGAGGCGTTTATGTATCTTTTACCCCTGGACCTACAAATAAAATTGCAAGCAGGTAATAGTGCGCTTCGGCTAACTAACGCAGGGTTCTTCAAAACCAGACAGGTAGGACATAGCTCCATACTAATGGAATCCTTCTCCAACATCCCCGATAAAACGAATGAAAGTTTGGGGGAAATTGACTTCGACACACCGTACGAAGTACAATATCCAGATAGGGAGGACTGGCAAAAGAATGAGGTTTCGAATGAAAATGAAATTTCGATTTATACGGATGGTTCGAAAACTAAGGAGGGTACAGGGTCAGGTATATACTCCAGGGATATAGACCTACAAGTGTCATTAAGACTTCCGGATACATGCAGTGTGTTCCAGGCAGAGGTTCTGGCCGTGCTCAAAGCCGCGGATCTACTTGATATGGGATCAATATCCAACAAGAATATCGCTATCTACATTGATAGTCAGGCTGCGCTAAAAGCGCTAGAGTCCTTTATCATCAAATCTGACCTAATCAGGAGCTGCCGCACAATGCTCAGAGCATTATGCGCGCAGAACCAAGTCTGATGGTGTTGGGTACCCGGACACTGTGATATTGGGGGTAACGAAAGGGCTGATGTTCTGGCCAAAACCGGAGCAGAGCTTCCACCTAATGAAACAATTGGGGGCATTCGACCACCAATAGCCGTGGCCAAGAGAATTATTCTCGAGGATATTAAAAACAGGGCAGATCAGAGATGGTTGATTATAGTAGGGCACAGGGTCTCTAAGGCTCTGTGGCCTAAGCTAGATCGGAACAAATCTGTAGAATTATGATTTATTGCATCCAAATACGCGGATTGAAAAAACACAATTCACACAGGTACTTGCCTTTACTTAACTTCAACAAATCACTTTTATTTATAGGACCAATATCACTTAAAACAACTTTTCTACTTATTAGAATATTTCCACTTATTATCACTACCAATACTCTTTCGAACTTTACTTCACACGGTTTAAAAACAAACTGCGCTCTCATCCCATTTCGCAACCCTATTTATACTCCCAACTAAAGCTTCTCGAACATTCCAAACGAACATCAGTTGTTCTCTTAGTGTTGTAGATTCGTTCTTTTTACTATCTTCACGCGCCTACCATTGTGCCGACTTAAAGTTAAAGTCAATAATTACAAACAGTTGTTCCTAATCAATAGTGATACCTACATAAAAAGAAAGAAACACTAAAATAAATTTGCTTAATATCAAAATGCCCTGCCCTTGCAATAAAAAAGTGGAACGCAGTGATCCAAAAATTCAGTGTACATCGTGCAATGTCTACTACCACCTTGATTGTGTCAAACTACATCCAAATGATGCAGCATATATGAAGAAGAGCAATACAGCTTATCTTTGCACATTATGTAATAAACACCGAAGGAACTCTCTACGCTCTCCACCGCATACTCATCACCGAGCACCAGCACACGATGACGTCTTCTCAAAACCAGCGCTTCAGTCAGTCGAGCCAGTTTTTTTGTCTTCCTGTACTCTATCTCCTCCACCACCCACTCATCCAGCATGTAGCAGCTCCCCAGCGCCCGTCACGTTGGATGTTTTACATAATGACATTGTTGCTCTGAGGGAAACGATCGATAACGCGTTAGCTCTCATTGGGAACCTGAAAGTAGATAATGCCAATTTGTTGAAGAAGGTCGACAATTTGCAGAGAATTGTAAATAATCTGCAGCAAAGGCCTCTTCGTAAATGCATTGACATAGTGGGAATTCCCAATGTTAACAAGGAAAACGCGCTCCATTCTACGATCAAGCTAATGGAAGAAGGATTGGGGGAAACTATTACTAGTGACGACATCAAATCTTGCTACGTCAAAACAATCAAGCGCAAGCCGTCCAACAATGTGCCAGCAAAAGCATTTAATGTAGTTTGTGTTAAATTTAATACCATCGAATGTAAGGAGAGAATTATATCTAAGAAACGAAGTAAAAAACTATCAGCAGGAATATTTAGTGGTCAATCAGCCAACAAGCCAATATATGTTAATGAAAGCCTTACGCGATATTCTCGTCAAGTATTTAACAAAGCCAAACAAATCAAAATAGACAAACAGTTTCTATATCTATGGATAAAAAATGGTCAAATATTAATGAAAAAAAATGAAGGAGATAAGATAGTTAAAATTTTTACTCTTGAGGATCTTGATAACATATCGTAACATTGTAGTTTCATTTCCTATTTATGGTTAACGTAAGAAATAGTATAATTCAAGATTCTCATGATAATATTTTAATTTCTCCTATTTGTAATTTCGATAAAGAAATGTTTAGAAGTGTTTTTCACAATGACATGCTTAAAAATCATTTTTATTTTCTTCATCAAAATATTAGAAGTTTGCGTATTTAGTAAAACCCTCAAACTTCTTCTCCATCCACTGGTTGTATTACCACTGAACTCAAACTCTCCACATAAAACTTACCAACCAAACTTTATTCATATGTATATATCATTGTCCTTTTCGTACATCTCACCAATTACATTTCATGTCACGGTACCAATATGTTTGTTGTTCTCTTCTGCAAATACCACTGGTGCCGTCTCTCATCTAGCGAGCTGGGTTGCCATGTCACTCTACCGCTACAGATTCGTCCATCCTGACGTCTTCGTCGTCCTCGTCGAAAGTAGTGTCGAGCTCAATCCATCTTTTCATGCGGTCCGCAGCCCATACCGATGAATATGGCTTTTGGGTTCTTGGAGCGAACGGCATGTCTTCCAATTGGTATCGATCATGTGGTAGGACCGCAGTTATTTGATAAGGCCCACGGTATTTTGCCTCCAATTTGCGTGACGTTCCGGTGCTGATAGGACTGTCGTTGAGGACCATTACCATTTTGCTTTCTTTTGATGCCATCAGCACCTTCCTCTCGAATTTCCTCGATAGTCTGGGTTCGTTGGTTGAGCTTTACTCCTTGACTAAAAGCATTGCTCACAGGGTCCCTCGGTACATATCCCATCATCATTTGGTGCGCAGTCTTGCCGGTAGCTTCATTGACGGTGTTGTTTATTCCCCATTGTACGACTTTAAGATGCTGGTCCCACCTATTTTCTTCATCGACTGTCGCGAGCAGAGCACTTAGTATTGTCCGATTGTAGCGTTCGACTTGACCGTTTGCTCGAGGGGTCCTCGTTGCGTTCAAGACATGTGAAATCACATAATTTTTGGCGAATTCTTCGAATTGTTTAGAGGTGAACGCAGAACCCCGATCTGACACAATCCGACGTGGAGTGCCAAATGTGCAGAAGACGTCCGTGAGAAATGACACCACAGGTTTAGTTTGTGTATTTCTGACTGCTTTAAGGATCGAGTACTTAGTGAACGCATCTACGAGCACTATAACATATTGATTACCCCTTGTTGATTTGACGAACGGACCCAGATGGTCTATGTGTATCGTGTCGAATGGAATACTCGCCTTTTCGATTAGGTGCAAGTCTCCCCGAGGTTGCGCTTGTTTCTTGTTGTATGCACATTCGACGCATGCTCGCAGATACTTCCTCACGAACTGGGTCATCCTCGGGAACCAGTACCTTTCCTTGAGATGTCTCATGGTTTTTTTTTCAGAGAAATGCCCGAGTAAGTCGTGACTATTTCGCAACACCCGATTCCTAACTCCTTTTGGCACGTACAGCCGCAACTCACCATCAACCAAGCGATACACACGCCCTTCCTGCAGTACATAGTCGTGGTGATACTGCTTTTGTTGATCATTAACCGGCGTGTTCTTTAGCACTTCTACTATGTCTGCAACTTCCCCATCTTGCAACTGTAGGGAGTATATCCAATCGGGCTCATCTATACACACCCTGAGGATTGACAAATCTACAACATCAGGTTGTTGCGGTTCCTCGCAAGGACTCCGTGATAGGGCGTCCACATGCTTCATTTGTTTTCCTGGTCGATGAACAACGACGTAGTCGTATTCCTGCATGCGTAGCCACCATCGTGCTATGCGGGGAACAAGATCCTTTTTATTCATCGCTGTTTTCAATGCCTCGCAATCGGTGACAACCACGAAGTGCTTTCCCAGTAAGTATTGTCGGAATCTTTGGGTCGCCTCCACTACAGCTAATGCCTCCAGTTCGTAGCTGTGGTAACTTGTTTCCTCCTTGGTAGTCTTGCGACTATAAAACGCAACCGGGCGTAGTGGTTTTTCATCGCGTTGCATTAAAATTCCTGCTATACCGTGAGAACTTGCATCAGTGTGCAGCTCATGATCAGCTGCGAAGTTGTAGAGGGCTAGCACTGGTTTGTCCAAGAGACATCTTTTGAGTTTGTCGAACGCAGTCTGTTCTCTTTCACCCCACTCAAACTTGCGGTTTTTCTTAGTTAGATCTGTCAATGGAGAGGCGAGAAGTGAGTAGTCCTTGACGAATTTCCGAAAATAGCTTGTCAGCCCTATAAACTGTCAAACTTCGTGCTCCGTGGTTGGTCTCTGGAATCTTTCAATGGCTAGAGTCTTGCCTTTTCCAGGTTGCACTGTCCCATCCTTTATGACATGACCTAGGAACTCGATTTCAGTTCGAAAGAACTCACACTTTTTAATATTTAGTGTCAAGTTGGCCTGTTTCAACAAAATTAAGAATTTTTCCAGTCTTCTCATTCCTTCTTGATATGTTCTGGCCGGTATTACGTAGTCGTCGATGTAGTTTATTATTGGCTCGGGCTTCATCTTCTGTTTTATGATGTTCATTAGCTTTTGAAAATAAGCAGGGGCATTTACCATACCGAAGGGCATGACCACAAACTCGTACAGGCCGTCCGGAGTGATGAAAGCGGTGAAATGGATGTGCTCCTGCTTAATGGGAATCTGATAGTAGCCTGAAGCTAGATCGAGCACGATATAGTACTTGTATCCAGCCAGATCGTTAATTTGCTCTTCAATGAGAGGTACTGGGTGCTTCACTTTTCTGGTAATAGTGTTGAGCTTCCTGTAGTCGATGCACATTCTATCACTTCCATCTTTCTTCTTAACCAAAACGACAGGTGATGCGAAATTGGATTTCGATTCCCTGATTACACCACTGTCCAATAGCTCTGTCACCATTGTTGAGAGTATCTCTCTCTTAGCGTATGGAACCTTATACGGGCGATATGCGATTGGACCGGGTTTCGTCAACTCAATTTCCATTTCCAACAGTCCGGTACGACCCAGTTCCTTCTGGTCCATTGCGATGCATCCTCGGAATCTGTTCAGCAACGCGAGCAACTCTTGAGGGTCGAATCCATTGTTTAAATGGAGATCGGCAGCCGTGATGACAGTGTGCCCATTGGTACCCGTAGCCTGGCTTTTCTGAACAATTAAAACATTTCCCTCCTTAGATACGGAACAACCGGGAGCGTTGAGCACGTCTCTTCCAATCAAGACAGGTCTCCATAGGAATTCGTCCGGAACTACCATTGCCTCCACCGGGAAGCTTGCGTCGTCGATTTTTACCTCACAGGCCAGCCGGCCGCTAGCTTGGCATTTTCCGCCGCCGAATCCATGCAGCGTGGTAACGCATGGTTCGAGTTTACGCTTGGTTTCATCAGCAACCGTTTGTGTTAATAGGGTTTGATCGCTTCCAGAATCGAGTAATGCCTGATATTCCTTGCCTTCAATGGTTACTTGTTTGTGGTAGCAGTCCGGATTCACTTGTTTCTGGATGGCGTTAATTCGTACATGTCTGTCTGTTTGTTTCTCTGTCTTCGCCGGAATTCGGAAGCTGTTCTCTTTTCCTGGAAATCCTCGTTTGCGTGGCTGTGTACACTGCCTGGCCAAATGGCCGACTTGATTGCAATTGTAACAAGTGGCCGCAGAGTGGACTGTTGGTCGGCGTGTCTGTCCCTGCCAGCCTGTTGGTTTGCTAGTGGAAGGCTTCAGTTCCCAATTTGTACGCGTGCCGCTGTTCACGTACGATGTCGATTTGCGGTGTTCCCCAGATGAATTCGTGAGACGACGTGAGTTTGTTCGTATAGTCTCATACCACTTGATTTTTTCTATCAGGTCGGCAATGCTGCTGTAACTCCCAGTAGCCAGACTCGCACTTAATTGAGGGTCATTCAAGCCGGTCAGAATGTACTGAACTATGGAGCGGTCCGTCAAATTTACTCTTTTGCCCAGCATGTTCATCTCGAAACAGTAGCTTTCTAGCGGCTCGTTAGGTTTTCGTGACTTTTTCGACAGTTTCTGGTGGATTTCTACTTCATTGTACCCGCTAGGAAAGTTTTTCTTCAGCCCTGATGCCAACTGTTCCCAAGTCGTACAGACTTCGCATGACGTGTCCCACCAAAATTTTGCTGGGCCTTGCATCTTCGATCCCGCAGCCATTAGCAGGGCTTTTTCGTCCCACTTGTATATTTTACGTAGACTCTCAACGCGGTCCGCCCACCCATCTGCTGCCATGGAAGAGATATCTCCCGGTGAGAATGAAGGCAGCACATCTGAGATTTCACTTATACTGCAGTGCACATTGGATACGCGTGGTCTGTCGTTATTCAGGGCGTTTCTTTCAGACAATGTCCTGAGTTGGTCCGTCAGCTCCCTTTCCTTTGCCATGACCGCTCGTTCCTTTTCAATGAGATCCCGTTCACGCCTTACCAGTTCCGATTCTTTATTCCGCAGTGTTTCATCGTTCAGCACCTCAACCTCGGAACTCGTTGCGATATCGTGCACTTCGGGTAGATCGATGTCGCTGCGCTCATTCGTCCCTGATGTTACACTGGTGTCACTTGGCTGCATGTTGGTTGGGTTATTAACCGCTGCGTCCACTCTCTTAGCGTCGAACTTCTTGATTCTGATTATCAGCTCTCTCTTACATCCCGTAATGGAAAGTCCGCGAGCTCTCAGCTCAGCCTGTAGCTGTTTCACACTCATGTCCTCCATCACACCTGAGTAAAGAAATAAAAGTGATTGACTATTTGATGTCGTAAGGGGTTAGCTATACATTTACTATTCAAACATAATTTCTGGAAACAAATATAGGTTTCCCAATTTCGGATGCTCGATCCATATAAACATCGTATACCCTCCTCATTACTTGACTTGTATATATTTTGGGACCCACTATGCTCACGACACCAGGTCCGCAAGTGCGCCGACCGCCACAATGCCTTTCCGTGGACCGAAAACATATGTGACCAGCAGCATCTTCACCCCCGGTGTCGAGAGTTAAACGATGGCCCATCCTACCACACGTGCTACGTAGTCTTGCCAGCCAGCTTGGCCCTAACCTCATCGATAACTACCGCTGCAATCTTTCATGCCACTTTCGTCCATGTCATGAAAATTAAAACACAACAATGCGCAAGATTACTTTTTCGTGTACCGAAAACGCAACCCCTCAAACGATGGTCCATTTTACCATACGTGATCTTGCCACTTAATTTGGCTCTTACGCCAGCGATAACAACCGCTGGAGTCCTCCTAGGACACTTTCATTCGTGTCACGAAAGTCAAAATGTCACCATTTACTCTCAGACAAACCGCAGGATTACCTTTTCGTGTACCGAAAACGCAACCCCCCCTTTTAGTGTCAATGTCGAACAATGGTGCACTCTGCCATACGTAATCTAGCCACTTAACTTGGCTCTTACGCTAGCGATAACACCCGCTGGAATACTCCATGTACAGGACACTTTCATTCGTGTCACCAAAATCGAAATACACCCATTTACTCTCAGGCATAATGCGCAGGATTGCTTTTTCGTGTACCAAAAATGCAATCCCGGGCCTGCCGAACATACTGTTCGCACACATTTTCCCATACCTGCCGATCATACTGTTGCTGTTTCTCCATACTAGTGCTTACCCCACACCACTAATTTTGTCAGCACCTAGTCCCGGCCTTCTCTTACAAATACCTCAAATCATTGTGTCCTCTCCATTTCTCAATACACAATACCCCCATGACACCATACCAACTTGAAACAAAAGACATTGTAGTATACCAGAGCAGTGAAGTAAACGACACATCACCCTTTCATATATTATGTATGTATTAAAGCCCTTGTCTTTTCCACATCTGCCTTCTACACATCCGATATACCTACATGCACATGCCTTGCTTTGAATATCGGTGATGCATATTACGTATTATTAAATATATAGATACTGTTTCTGTCTACGGCAGTAACGCCAACGCTAATTATAGCTTTTGTAACGAATAATACAGTTACCTACCACGATCATGAACTGCAATAATAATGAACAGAACATGTTTGTGACCATGATCAATTATACTACTCAAACGCAAACCTGTTAAGTATTCCTTCTTTCCTGTGGTTAAGTTGACCTTGAATTCACGACGCAATCTTTTGTTAAATACAGCTTTTTTTTTTTTACTGCACTTTGGTTCTTATTAACCCCTTTTTTTTGTCCTTAAACTGTTGTAACACAACACTAGTTATTCTTTCTACTCTTGTAATTTCTATTTGTTTTTTATATTCCACAATAATTAAAAATGCAATTTGGGTTGCATCCCACTTCTGAACTTTAGTAAAACCCTCAAACTTCTTCTCCATCCACTGGTTGTATTACCACTGAACTCAAACTCTCCACATAAAACTTACCAACCAAACTTTATTCATATGTATATATCATTGTCCTTTTCGTACATCTCACCAATTACATTTCATGTCACGGTACCAATATGTTTGTTGTTCTCTTCTGCAAATACCACTGGTGCCGTCTCTCATCTAGCGAGCTGGGTTGCCATGTCACTCTACCGCTACACGTAAAAATTTTGATCTGTTCGTCGCTCACATTGAATCTTTTATAAACAAGCCTGATTTAATTTTTATATCGGAAATATGGATATATGACAATGAAAAAGACTTTTATAATATTCCTGGATATAAGTTCGATCCTAATTGTAATAATACGTATGCTGCGGGTGGTGTTGCCGTGTTTTGGAATGTTAATTTGCACTGTGAGTGTTTACCCATTTCTCTCTCTAGCTCAGATCTGATTAAAGTATCTTTTGTTTTAGATAATCTAAATCTGGTATTCTTTTGTATCTACAGATTTCACTAAAAAAGTAAAGATGTTTTTATAGAGGAACTAACTTCACTATTAAATATAGAGAATGCCAGTTATCTTTTCATCGTTGGTGACATTAATTTAGATCTTCTACATGATTCTCCCAATTTAGAAAAATACAAGAGTTTAATGTCTGCTAATGGTCTACAGTCTTGTATTAATGTTACAACTAGAATTACTGCTTCCTCGTCAACTTGCATTGACCACATTTTCGCTCGACTTGACCGAAATACTAATCTGATTTTGACTAGCTCTGTATCTGATTTCAGAATCACTGACCATTGTATGACGTGCCTTTTTTTTCAGAAAATTGAAAATAAACAACCTAATTGGTATATACCCATCCAAAGTAATGAGCAAATAAATTTTGTTAGCCTTAATGCCAATTTACTTCGTGAAAATTGGTCCAGTGTTTATAATGAACCTGATCCCTCCACTGCTTTTGATTTCTTTCTTAGTATCCTAAAAAGACATGTTGAGATGTGTACTAAAGTTTGTGATACCAGAAGACCTAAATTAAAACGACTTAAGCCTTGGATGACAACGAGTTTGCTGAAAAAAATTAATTTTAAAAATAAATTACGCATTAAGTGCAGAAAATTTCCTAACAATGTCCGACTAAAGTCTAAATATTTGAAGATTTGCAAGGAAATTAGTATAGAAGTTCCAATTTACAAGGAAAATTTTTATATTAATAAATTTACTGCAGCTAAAGGTAATTTAAAAAAGGAGTGGGGAGTAATCAATGAGCTTTTTAATAAAAAACTTTCGTCTGGACCCCCATCTTGTATCAAAATTAATAATGTGGAAATAACCAGCTATCGTTCTATCGCTACCAGTTTTAATGCGTTTTTCATAAATGCTCCTTCAAACATCCTTAACACAGCTGGATTTAATAATACTAACGATTGCGCTGATATTTGTTTTGGTAGTATCGGAACACAAGCTAACAGTTTCTTTTTTGAACCCATTAACTCTTTCGAACTGTATAAGATAATTATGCATCTGAATAAATCAAATTCACCTTCTCTGAATAGTTACTCCAATGACCTTATAAAAAAAATATCTTTTAACATTGTCGATGTCTTAGCTTACATATTCAATAAAAGTATTTCTCGAGGTTTATTTCCTTCTAGTTTAAAACTAGCTGAGGTTATACCTATTTTCAAAAAAGGTGATAGGATGGAATTGAATAATTACAGACCCATTTCTATCCTTTCAACTTTTTCAAAAATTTTTGAAAAGGTTACTAAATTTCGGGTTATCAATTTTCTTGAGAGAAACTCGTTTTTTAGCTCTAAACAATTTGGTTTTAGAGAATGTAAATCAACAGAAGATGCACTCTTGAATTTTTGCACCAATGTTTATGATAGTATGAACCACAAGAAGATTACTGCTTCCCGCTTTATTGACATAACAAAAGCTTTTGATACTGTGGATCATTCTATTCTTTTGTCGAAGTTAAGAAAAGCTGATTTCAGGGGTTTTATTTTTGACTGGTTCGCTTCGTATCTCAAAGATAGAAAACAAATGGTAAAAATCGGTGATACGTTTAGCGAATGGCTTAATATTCACTCTGGAGTACCCCAAGGCTCAGTTCTTGGTCCAGTGTTATTTCTAATATTTATAAATTCTATCTTAGAGCTACCATTGAAAGGTAATCTTACGGGTTTTGCAGATGATATAGCTATTGTGTATTCCAACTCATCCATTTTAGACCTGATAGCCGATATCAACCATGACCTCGAAATCCTTAGGCACTGGTTTTCGATCCACAAGCTGGTTATTAGTGATAAGACCAAGTTAATGTTTTTCAACCTTCCGGCTTTTGACGTTTTTTCTCCGGATTTTGTCTTCCACAGTCGCGACTGTAAAAATATATGTGTAAGCTACGAAACCTGCCGATCATCTAATAATGGTCATACGTTTAATGTTGATCTACCTTGCTCGGCAAGATGCTTCAAGATTGATAAGGTTCAAAATTTTAAGTACCTTGGCCTTGTTATTGACAACAAAATGAACTGGAATATGCACACTGTGCTCCTTAAAAAATACCTTTCATCAGCTACTTGTATGTTATATCATCTAAGACGCTTTTGTTCCAGAAAACTATTAGAAACCGTCTATTATGGTCTAATTCAATCTAAGATTCAATACGGGTTAGTTTGCTGGGGTGGAACTTACAACTATAATCTACAACCTTTAATAGTGTCTCAAAAACATATTCTAAGAATAATATGGAGTAAAAGAAGTCGAGAGCCTAGTTTTCCTCTTTTTATTAATTCTGGTATTCTCCCCTTAAAACACCTTTACTTTTACAAAGTCCTTAAAATATTTTTTACAAGAAGCGGTAACCTCTTAAACCAAGGTTCTACTGTATATGATCTACGAAGTACTGAGAGAAGGCTTGCTGTTGTTCCAAGTTATTATACTCATCAGTTCCTAAATTTTTATTCCTCGGTAGCACCTAGACTTATGAATAAACTCCCTCCAGAATTAAGGAGTAATCCAAGTCTTTTTTCTTTCTTTAAAAAAGTTAAAATATGGCTGCTTAATTTTAACTTCGAACAGATCAATAACTTAATAAATTTGGTTATTTAATTTTGTCTATATTTTTGTATCTAATTGTACTTAAATCTTTTCTCTCGCTTGTTTTTCTTTCTTTTTGCTTTGACTATTTATTACTGGTATCTCTATTGTAGCACCCTCCAACCAATATTTCTGAATTATTTAATAAAATAATATGACTGTTCACTATCATACATTCGATACTAGTTTCTTTTAACTAAAGAATGTATTTTTATTATTTTTTCAACATATAGTAGATACTTTGTGAAAAACTCTTAAATGAAATTATATTTGAATTATTTTCGCTGTAAACATGAATTCATTATCAACTCTCCATTAGAGTATTTCACTGTATATTCTTTTTCTAAGCTATTGTTATTGTTGTTTGAAAAGTAATAAATAATAATAAAGAATTGAAAAGAATTGAAGAAGAATATTATCTTGACTCCAACCAGAACAATCGAGAACGTACGAGGTACTTTTCAATCCACACTACAATATCCCCCTCTTAAACTTGTTCCCGAACAAATGCGTCAACATTTTCCCCAATGTAGCGATGAAGACGATCCACATGGACAACTTTGAGTTTGCCCCTTCCTCTTGTTGCAACTTAGGTGACATGCCTTTTCTTCTATGGGGATTGTACAGCCATACCAGATTTCCTTCCCCGAATCCTGAAGTTGTTGCTTTGGCATCGTACCTCGTCTTCATGCGGTCGCTGGCTATCTTGATCTTATCCCTAGTTTTTCCAGGAGTGGGATAAAACTTATTCTGCGCGAAGTGTTGTGAAAAGAAAAACAGTGCATTTAATTGTGAATTAAAAAAAAAAGTGAAAGTGAATTAATTTGTGATGTACAAAATTAAATACAGTGAAGTGAAGTATATTACCTAAAGTAAAAAAATAAAAAAAAAATTAATTAATTTCTGCAGTACAGAAACCCTTATTAAATACAGTGAAGTGAAGTGTAGTACCTAAAGTGTTAAAAATGGTTCGCACATTGGCATTGCTGCAAAATCGCACACGCGAGTGACCTTTGTTCTTCCTGTTTTTAGTTTTTCTTTCTCCTCTGTTTTCTCCTTTCGCCTGTTGCGCTTTTTCGATCGCTGCTGTGTTATAATTTCGGCTAAGCAGCGATCACAAACCAACATCTAATGAATAGCGGGTTGTAAGTGTATATCTTGCCGGATAACTGACTCGCTCTGTTGCATGGGTATAACACCTGTGACGGAGTGTTTTGGAAGTCTGGTGACGGATATGCACGTTGCAACTCTGCTTAGTTGCGTTGGAGTTGTGTTTTTAATTTTTGTGTGTTGTTATGAGAGGTGAGTTCCGTGTTGATTTTTGCAACATTCGAGGCTTGAAAAGGAATCTCTTTGCTGCATATGTCCATGTCTTTCAATTCAGACCAGCTGTTTTGGCACTTAGCGAGACACAGGTGGATAAAAATTCGATTCCCTCGAATTTTGATTTACCAGGATATCGCTTAGTGCCATTATTCTTTATACATCGCGGGCTCGCCATTTACGTCCGTGATGATATTGCTTACGAATTTCCACCACAATATAACCATTGCTCCAATGCGGAATTTAATTACATATGGTTAAAATTCAATATACGTAAGCAAATAATACACTATTGTTTTATTTATAGAAGTCCAAGCATTGACTGTTCATCTACTTTTAACGAGTTTGATGAGCTGTCTAACTCCATCCTAGGAATTGTTTCCCAGTATCCTCATACTGAAATTGTCATTGCGGGCGATTTCAATATTCACAATTCCGATTGGCTTCGCCATTCTGGACAGACAACACCCGAAGGAAGGTATGTTAGGATTTTCGCTGAGATTAACAGCTTAACTCAGCTTGTAAACGAGCCTACACGGATTCCGGATGCTGCAGATCATGCCGCTAACACTTTGGACTTGTTCCTCACCTCTCATCCAGATAAATACTCTATTGGCGTAACGTCGCCTCTAGGTTCGTCGGACCATTGTGTCATTTCAGCTAAATTCTCATACACTAGCCACACAGTTAAAGAACAAGCTCCAAAAAAAACAGTATGGCATTATGAGAAAGCCAATTGGGACGGCCTTAACCTCTTTTTTGGGAGCTTTAACTGGTCACTATGCTTCCTCGATAGTGACGTGGATGCCGCCGCTGAAATGATAAAAAACACCATTCTCCTGGGCATGAGATCCTTTATTCCCAACAGAAAAAGAGTATTATGCCTAAGGAGAATGCTTGGTGCGACTCGAGCTGCAAAGAGGCTATCAGGTTGAGAGAGTTGAGTTTTCGGGCTTATAAAGCAAACCCAACCGAGGAAAACCGAAAAAAGTTTCGACGAGTCCGAAATGACTGCAACTCCGTGATACGACGTGCAAAATTTTCTCATGACCAAAACTTACGACAAAAAATACTTCACTGTCCTAGTGGTACTAAACAGTTTTGGTCTTTCGTGAAAAATATTAAGAACTCCAGCGCGTCGTCAATTCCTACACTGGTTTACAATGACATTCCAGCTGTCAGCTCTTTGGACAAAGCAAATCTGCTGGCTGCGCAATTCGCCGCAAGCTCTAACATTCCAGATTGCACCATGTCTCCACCTGTGCTCGAGAGCATCGAATACTTCATGGGACAAATACATTTTCGCACTGTCACAGTAGCAAGAGTATTAAAAGATCTTAACATTCACAAATCCGCTGGTCCAGATGGTATATCCCCCATAATTCTGAAGAGGTGTTCTTCAACGCTGGCAAAACCACTGCGTAAGCTTTTCCACTTGTCCTACTCTTCTGGACTCTTTCCGAGTAGATGGAAAATTGCATTTGTCCAGCCCGTTCCTTAAAAAGGAGATTCTTCTTCACCCACCAACTACCGACCCATTGCACTTACGTCCATTCTTTCCAAGGTCATGGAAACGCTGATAAACCGTCAGCTTATGAAATATCTTGAATCAAGAAAACTTCTCAATGACCGGCAATACGGTTTTCGTGGCAGCAGGTCCACTGGTGATTTGATGACTTATCTCACCGAAAAGTGGAACCAATCTCTCCACCACTCTGGTGAAACGAAGATTGTTGCGCTTGATATTTCGAAAGCATTTGACAGAGTTTGGCACCAAGCTCTTTTGTCGAAAATGCGTGCCTATGGGATCGACGCGTCTCTTCTTCAATGGATTAGAAACTACCTTTCTGGCCGTTCAATTCAAGTTGTTTTGGACGGTTTCAAGTCTGCAATTCACCATATAAATGCTGGTGTTCCCCAAGGCTCTGTTTTGTCTCCGACACTCTTTCTCGTATTCATCAATGATCTCTTGTCTGTTACTTCTAATCCAATACATTCTTTCGTTGATGATAGCACCCTCAGTTTTTCATATTCGTTCCCTAAATCACGTCCCTGCTCTTCGGCCGTGGAACTGGAACGGCAACGTATGCTAAACACATTAAATTCCGATCTTGACAGCATTATAAAATGGGGTACAATCAATAGAGTGGAATTTAATGCTTCCAAAACACAATGCTGCCTTCTATCATTAAAGCGAAACCTGAACCCTCACCCATTATCCATGAATGGGACTTGCATCGACGAAACCGAACGACTTTCCATACTTGGTATGTGTGTTACCGACAAACTCCGTTGGAATGACCACATATACGAAGTCGCCAAAAACGCTGCGAAATGTCTAGGTTTCTTAAATCGGTGTAAGAAATACTTTACACCCTCCGACTTAGCTTCAATATGCAAGGCCTTTATTCGGCCTAAGCTTGAGTACAACGCTCATATCTGGTCAGGTGCACCAAAAACTTCATTGCACCTACTAGACAGAATCCAAAAGCGCGCGATAAAACTTATAGGTGATAGAAATATAGCGGAGTCTATTGACCCGCTCGAACATCGCAGAAATGTTTCTTGCCTTTCTTTATTTTATCGATATTTTCACCACCGATGCTCAGATGAAATAGCTAACTGCATTCCGCCCCTTCAACAATTCACTCGCAACACCCGTCACACATCGAATGCACATCAGTTTACCCTTAAGCCTACCTTCGGACGTACTGTAAAATATAGAGATTCTTTTGTAAGTCGAACAACACGCATGTGGAATGCATTGCCTCACACGGTTTTCCCCTCTCATTACAACCCACAATTGTTTAAAACCAATGTGCACCAGTACCTCTTCTCTATCCTCCCTATTAACCCTTCCACTCGTGCTGTGCATTTGCATTTTAAGGGAACAAAAACCCCTTGAGCACTAGTGAATTATAAAAAAAAAAAAAAAAAAAAAAAAAAAAAAAAAACAGAAAAATGCTCTAGAAGAACAGAAGAATTCTATGGAATCTAAGTTCGCGGAACAGAAGAATTCTTTAGAAGAGCAGAAGAGTTCTATCGAATCTAAGTTGGCAGAACAGAAAAATTCTCACGAAGAACAGAAGAATTCCATTGTCGCTGCACAAAAAGATGCCGTGGAAGAGTTTAAGAATGTTCTAGAAGTAAAATTCGACGCGATTGATAGCAAACTAAACCAGCATGAGACACAACTTGAGAAGGTAGAAACAAAGTTTGACGAGAACAACGCCGCTCCATCCACAATCAGATGGGGTGGTAGAACGCTTCAACAGAACCTTGAATGAACACCTATCTAAGGTTGTAGGCGAAGACCAGAGGGATTGAGATAAACAGATTCCAATGTTTCTACTAGCCTATCGCAATGCTGTGCATAATACTACGAGGCATAAATCTGGTATGGCTGTACAATCCCCATATAATAAAAGGCATGTCACCTAAGTTGCAACAAGATTGGGAGGGACCCCATAGAGTAGTAAAACGCATCAACGACGTGGTCTACCGAATCCAACGAGGAAGAAGCAAACTCAAAGTTGTCCATATGGATCGTCTTCATCATTACATTGGGGAAAATGTTGACGCATTTGTTCAGGACGAACAAGTTTAAGATTGGGATATTGTAGAGTGGATTGAAAAGTACCTCTTATTGACCACAGCGCCAACTAATGGAAGGTGGATGAACTTGTACTGAACGAAACTTATCTCGATTGTTCTGGTTGGAGTCAAGATAATATTCGGTTGGAATGTTCGAGAAGCTTTGGTTGGGAGTATAAATAGTGTTGGAAAATGGGATGAGAGGCAGTTTGTTTTAAACCGTGTGAAGTAAAGTTCGAAAGAGTATCGGTAGTGATAATAAGTGGAAAGATTCTAATAAGTGGAAAAGTTGTTTTAAGTGATATTGGTCTTATAAATAAAAGTGATTTGTTGAAGTTAAGTAAACAGAATAGTGTTTTATCTTTTCGAATCCCAGCCGAATGTAACAATATCCTTTTCAATTAGAAAACACAGTTTTTGAGACACGCGAAAAGATATTGAAAGCACTAACACATAGGTCGATTTAAAATAATACTCGAAATAAAATATAAAATAAAATAATATAAAATAATAATATAAAATAAAATATAAAATGAAAATATGCGTTTATTTGCAAATTTTTGCAATCACTATTGATGTATGTATGGTTGGGTGTGTATGAATCGGGTAGGCGCTGATTGGCATCAACTTGGCGGTACCCAGCTGTTGCAACTTTTTCATACACATCAACTGTGCTTATTTTACCTCCGCGTGGTAACCACCGGGTACTGGTCTCGCTCAACCGGGCTTGGCTTGCTAAACTTATAAGCGCGAGTGTTGAACACGAAGAAAATAGCAACACTATAATGCTCTGTCGGAATGACTGTCTGAACGAATCTCAGAGGTCTTACATGAGCCCCTCAGAAAGAGGACATACAGCTAACTCCCCAACCACGGAAAAAATTAATGGTTACGAAGCAACCAAAAGCCTCGGATACGGATGAATTTACTGTTGACGACCCTGCAAAACGAAAAAAGGACAATGACGTTCGGATCTGCACGTGGAATGTTCGAACCCTGAACAGACCGCGTGTAGCCGAACAATTAGCGGAGGCCCTAGACTGTTACAAGGCAGATATCACCGCCATCCAGGAAGTGCGGTGGGATGGCATAAGAAGTATGAAGAACTGTGACATATACTACGGTGATTGCTACAGAGAACAGAAGCAGCGTCTATTTGGATGCGGATTCGTTGTAAGCGGCAGTCTTGCTTAAGTCAGCAAGAAGTCTTGAGCTTTCGACACGTAAGTGAGCGCCTTACAACTATCCGCATCAAGGCTAAATTCGCCAACATCAGCCTGATATGCACTCACGCCCCACAGAAGATAAAGACGATGCTACCAAAGAATGTTTCTATGAGCTCCTCGACAAAACGTATGAGCAATGTCCTTAATACGACGTTAAAATCGTCTTGTTGAAGAATAGCGTTTTGAAATTTTTTTGTTTGTACCTATTGTCTAATTTTCCACACTTCACAAAAATACGTACCCTTGGGTTTGGTTCGGTGGTTTTTGAGTTTTGCGATCATTAGTGGTGTACTTATATTCCCATACAAAATGGAAATTCAGATTTTTTGCAATTTTTCGGCTTTTCATTAGGGGTTTCCGAATTTCGTTTGTTGCCAAACCCTTATTCAAGACGAACAAAACAAAAAAAAGAATAATCCAAATCGGTCTAGCACCTAGCCTTTCTCGAGTTTTGCAAATTACGAGACTAACGCACAACAATTGATTTTTATATATAGAGAGATGTAGATAAGTACCTATAATAGTTAGCTGCTCGATTTACTGACATAAAATGCTTCTACATTATATACTTCATAAAGTAGACACATGCCTATAATATTTTAGAATCAATTAAAAAAATAATCACTTAAATCGATGCAGATATTTGACAAAAATATAGGAAAAATAGTGAGAGTCTAACAATCCTCAAATCTTCTGCAACGACAGAAAGGAAGCCAAATTCAGTTTTTATTCAATTTGTCTTTCCCAACTGATCACCCCTTGCATCGTGCACCCCTCTCCAATCACACAAATCCTCCACCACCACCATCCTATCCTACACCATGCTGTTGATTTTTTTTTTATACTTGCTCTTGCTCATAGTCATAATATTGCACCAGCACCTCCTTTCCTCTATTCTCCTCTCACTAAGAAAAACAAACCAGTTGCAGTTCTCTACCCTGTTACATCACATTTCACATCAGAAATAATTTTATACTGATGGATGGGAGTGGCGATAATGAATGAAGAAAGAAAAGAGGCAAACCAGTAACTGAACCGCCACCTGGATCGTCGAAGACGCGTAATTCAAATCGATGGGATGTGAGTACTATAGTGTGTATATACAATGGTAGTAGTGTTGTTCAGCTTCGGTTTCATTTTTTCTCATCTGTAAAAGCTTTTCGAAAAGCTTCTTAATGGTATCGAATTTTTATTTCATATGACAACAATTCCCATTTGAATGCGGCATCTAGTTGTTTTATTAGGCCCTATCGAGGTATCCGTCGAAACGGAGAATTCTCCGCAACGCATATTCGGTCGGAGACTCAAATTACATTCGAGGTATCCGTCTTCGGAAAGAATGATTAAAATGCGACGACGCATTGATTTGACATGATGATGTTTCGTGGTACATCGCGGTTTTCCTATTTAGTTCTTGTTTTTTCGTTTGCTTTTGCTGTGAAAACACAAATTTAAGCAACAAATACAACCAATTACTTTGTTAAACATTTTTTTTCTTTATTGCTTTCATTTATCAACACTTCACTGCAAATCGTGAATCCGCAACCAATTCCTGTCGGAGCATATCGGAAGAAAATTCGTATGAAGCTGTCAAAAATATCAGTAAAAACGCACTTGATCGCACTGAAACGCAAAACGCCAGTATGCGTTGCATATTTGTCGGAAAAAAGTTCCGAAAAGGTCTTCCGAAGTATACCCCGAAGCAAAAATCCTCCGATTCCTATGAAATCGGAGAATTTTCCGTTCCGACGGATACCTCGCTAGGGCCGATTATCTTTGGTTATAGCTTGTAGCCGTTCACTCACGTCATTGGGAGTACCGTCGTCACATTATTATATAATGCTCAAAATCATTTTGCTTAAATGTATGTCAAGTAAGCTTCGCATCGATTACCATCGTTTACATAAAGAAACACCGGTAAACTTAGAAGAGAGTGAATCGACATCAGATAGTGATTCTACACTTTCATTCGATGGCGACAAACAGGTCAAAAACATTTTACGGTTCTTGAAAGAAGTAGTTGAGTCCATAGAGAGAGCCGCTATTGGAAGAACGACGAACTCTACATCCAACGCCAAGCACACAGGTTCAAAAATATTGTTACATTCGGCTGGGATTCGAAAAGATAAAACACTATTCTGTTTACTTAACTTCAACAAATCACTTTTATTTATAAGACCAATATCACTTAAAACAACTTTTACACTTTATTAGAATCTTTCCACTTATTATCACTACCGATACTCTTTCGAACTTTACTTCACACGGTTTAAAAACAAACTGCCGTCTCATCCCATTTCGCAACCCTATTTAAACTCCCAACAATCGAGAATGTACTAGTTTCGTTTTAGACCATTCACCATTTGATGAGTTTCGTTCAGAAAGTCCGAAGGTGCGTTGAGTAAGTTCATCTACTACTTTCCATTAGATGGCGCTGCGGTCAATAAGAGACACTTTTCAATCCACACTACAATATCAACGGCAGCGGGTTTGCTCACTCCTTCTTCTTCTTCTTCGAATACAATTCCCTGTTTTTTCTGCAAGTCTATTGAACATATAACGAGAGAATGCGAAGGTTCACGATCAATCGAAGAAAAGAAACAAATGTTAAAAGGAGGTGGTAGGTGTTTTCGTTGCACATACAAAGGCCACACCGCCAAGTTTTGTCATTGCAAGACAGTAGTATGTAAAATTTGCAAACGAAGGCATGCAACGACTTTGTGTGAAGCTAATCAAACATCTGTCGTGAATTTTATCAACGAAAATAGCTTGTCCAACAGTACAGATGATGATTCAAACGGTAACGGGGCTGTGATGATTAATCCAACATTCAACTTGTGCGTACAGAATGTGCTCACACGAAGCGTGCAAAAGAAGGTATATTTGCAAACTGCGCGGGTACTGTTGCCTTTACCGGTTCAAGTGAATAGAAAGAATTTATGTGTTCATATAATCATTGACGGCGGTAGTCAGCGAACATTTGTGAGAGAAACGGTAGCAAACAAATTGCAGCTGCCTCTTGTTGGAGTTGTCAATCTTTCGGTAATACCATTCGGCAGTGCAGTTATTTCGAAACAAAAGGAATTGAAAACTGTGAAAATTTGCCTACAGTGTCAGTACAGTTGTCGTTCTGTGGAATTAATTGCCGTAGTCGTACCAGAGATCTGCCTCGACGTGCTGCCGAGGCCTGAGAATCACATCGCGCAATTAAGCGAATTCACATTAGCGGACACCAACCCAAATGGTTACGAGCAGGAGCAAGGTCTTAGTGTCCTCATCGGTGCTGACTACTTTTGGAAGGTTGTCACGGGAAAATATAAGAGGTTAACCGATCGCTTGACAGCTGTTCATACCATTTTCGGATGGACTATCCAAGGTCCAAGTATCGATGGTGAAAATTAAATTTCTAACGAAAACATTTCTACTCTTTGCAGTCTATCCGTTGAAAATATGTGGAATTTAGAATGTCTAGGAATACGAAAAGATGAAAACGAGATGAGAAATTTCACAAACGAATTCCAAAAAGGCTGTCAAGAGATCCGGCAAAGCTCGAAAAGTATGATACTACAATGCGTGAGTTAATATCAGCAGGCTTCGCTGAGATAGTTCCAGCCGACCAGCCTGATGCTTCAACGAACCGATATTATATCCCACATCATCCTGTATATCGTCCAGAGAAGTCAACTACGAAGATCCGCATAGTTTTTAATGCTTCATCGCGAGTTCATGGTAATCTTTCTTTAAATGACTGTTTGCTTACGGGTTCCAATCTACTTCCAGATATACTTATCTTGCTGCTGCGTTTTCGGATTGGAGAAATTGCCTTGGTATCGGACATAGAGAAAGCCTTTCTTCAAATTGCTTTAGTGGACGAGGATCGCGATAGTCATCGATTTATTTGGTTTGCCTATAGGCCAACATCCAATAAGGCTCTACCAACCCTGCAAGAGTTCCGTATGACTCGAGTCACCTTCGGTGTTACTTCCAGTCCATTTTTAATATCTGCAACGATCGACAAGCACAAAAGTTTGAAGGCAGCAGATTATCCAGAAACGTGCGAGATTTTAAGCAAAAGTTTTTACGTCGACGATTTAGCAACTAGTGTTGATAGTACAAAACAAGCCGGGAAATTTTATCGAGAGGCAAAGGAAGTGATGAGTACTGCATACATGAATCTCAGAAAATGGGTCACTAATGACGAGACTATGAGAAACCGAGTTGGACTAAAAGGTAACGATAATATGCACATGGTTCTGGGCACAAACCACAGAGAACTAGACCGCCGACTTTCCGTACACCTACCCGATTCTCCCCGGAAAAAATTACCCTGTCTGTGAATACGTGTAAATGTCAAAATTAATGGCGGGAATGTAAATAAAACATAAGAGCGGCCATTTATTGGGATGTGTTAAGAAATGTTGGGAACTAAGTTTAGGTACTGTTTACATTTTAGATAAAATCATATTGCAAGTAGCTAGACGGCTGGTTGGAATGATTTAAACTTAATTTTGAGCGAAAATATAATCTATATCGTTGATAATATTTTGTTCGCTCGTTCGAAAACTAATACTTTTTTCAATTCACAAGAAACTCATCGCAACAACAAATCACCCGCGAATAAAAAAGAGGTACCTAGGGATTAGTGAATGAAAAAAAAATCGCTGGCGATTTATTTTACGTTCCAGCGAATTTGTTAAAATTGCTACCAACTAAAGGACCATTCACATGGGAGCGAACGAACGAATTGATGAAATGCGAATAAACCACTTTTTATGCATTTATAAACAGAAAATTCCACAATGTTACGCTTGAAATAAAGGCGCGAAATCAGGAAAAAAATACTTTGCATGCATTTATAATACTTTTGATGTTTTTATAAATAGAAGTTGCACATTTTACTATTCCAAGTGTAGGATAAATTATTAATCCATCAAATTGTATTAAGAAAACAAGTTTTAAAAGAGTTTAAATAACGAAATTTTCAATTCCAAACAAAGTATGTTTTCGTTCACGGCAAAAAGTTTGGAATTGGAAATTTCGTTATGTAAACCCTTTTAAAACTTGTTTTCTTAATACAATTTGATAGAATAACTAATTATTCTATACTAGGAATAGTAAAATGTGCAATTTTCTCTTTACGCGAATGGTAAACTTACGACGTTGCATGAATACGTGTCAAGCAGTGTGTAGTTGTTGTAATTGCGTGTTAAAATTTCTACTTTTCTTTACTTCACTGAGATAGATGTGCAATAAAACAGGTCTAATAACAAAATCAAAATAACAAATAAAGGATAACCACGTGAATAAACTAAAGTAAAAAATAAATCACGAAAAGAGTTTCATTTTGACACTTTGTTTTGACTGTCAATTCTTGAAGCTTCATTCCAAAGTTCCAGGAGCAAGTCTTTTCCGGACCAATTTTGTTTTTTTGCAGTTATGAAAATATATAATAGTAATAGATCACGAAATTAATAACATGATTTTAGCTAAATCAAATGAATTTAGCTAAATCACGTTGGTGGAAACATGGTAGGTATAAGTGAAAAGAATATTATCACATGTTTTGACAGTCCATTCACATGAACACTTTTATTTTCGCAACAGTTCGCCAAGTTCAAACATCAATTTCTACTACTTAACAATCTTTGATTAAAGTTTACATAAAGTTCGAACGAATTTTGTATTTGATAGTTTGTGGAGCGGGTTTTAATGTCGTGAATTTTGAATAAACTTGTGAAAATTCGCACCAAGGGTGTTTTCCTTCGAGGCAAGCATTTTTAGTTCGTAATTTCGTTGTTTAAACTCTTTTCAAACTTGTTTTTCCCATATTTTGATGCATTAATTTATTATTCTATGTACTCTTGCAATAGTAAAATGAGCAAATTTTTGTTATATGAATGCATCAAAAGTGGTTCGTTCGCATATTATTATCAATTCGTTTGTTCATTATCATGTGAATATTCCTTTACATCGCCAATTTTAATTGATATCAACAGTTTGAACAATTTAATATTTCCTAAAACTAAACTGTGATGTGAACGAAGTGTAACTGGAAAAAAAGAAGAAACCTTCAGAACACAGCCCTACTGCCATAAACCACTGCCAGGTGCAACTGCCATAGGATTTTACTACGTATGCGTGTGCCGTAATTTCTTCCCTTTGATTTATACAGGCCCAACACATAAATAAATCCTATGGTGCCAACAGCTTGTAGGCAAAGTCCGTTATGTGGGAGGAGTCGACGGTCTATTTCTTACTGGTTTGTGGTTCTGGGGATGAAGTGGAACGTTTTTAGTAATGAGTTTAATATTAACGTGAGCGCTAATCAACAAACGAATTTAAATATTGCGACAAAACGAGGTCTTTTAAAGGTAATTGCTGATATTTATGATACATTGGGATATCTTATCCCAATTATTATGAAGCTCAAAATTCTTTTCCAATCTTTGTGGCGCAATAAATCGGGTTGGGATGAACCTTTGAAAGCTGAAGCTGAACAGGAATGGAAGTCCAGTACGAAGAATATTGACCAGATAGGAGATTTGCCTTTAAACAGATGGCACATATTTTTGCAGATGCGAGCTCAAAGGCATATGGTGCGGTGGCGTTCGTACGGTTCAAGGACCAAAGTGGCCGATTTAACGTAAATTTTCTTTGTGCAAAGGGACGTGTGGCACCTTTAAAGGGGTGTAATACCGATGATTTGAGTTTGCCAAGGTTGGAGCTAACTGCGGCGTTGATTGCGGCCAGATTGTGTGCGTATTTGAGGAACGCCAAAATGCCTTTTGAACGATATTTCTTAAGGACTGATTCTCTTATAACATTTCACTGGATTCAGGGCAATAACAGACGATGGAAGCCATATGTATTCAATCGTGTGAAGGAAATTCTAGAGCTCACTAATGCGAAGGACTGGCGACACTGTTCCGGGAAGGAAAATCCCGCAGATCTTATTACGAGGGGTATATCGCTGGAAAAATTTGCTGCTTCATCTTTGTGGAAAGAGGGCCCGCACTGGTTGAAACAAGGCAAGGAGGATTTTTTGATTTTTTTGATTTGGTTCTTTATTTAGCTTTAGCTATTTTATTACAATAATTTTTGAATAATATAATATTATTTTCTGACTTGATGTCATTTGGTAAGGCATTAAATAAACGGAAAACTTTATGGAACAATATATTCTGAGATCTCTTTGTGGATAATAATGGTAGTCTAAAACTCTAAAGTCTCCTATATTTCTTAAATTATATGGCTGTACATTTGCTACATAAACGATTTGATTATATAAATAATTAGGTAACAATTGTTTTTTTATTTTGAATATAAATATGAGCACATTCATCACCGTTCTCTGGTTAATTGTAAGCCAATGTAAGGTGTTTAGCATTAGTTGTATATGTGTTGACATATTACACATCAAAATACATCGCATTCCTCTGTTTTGCAACTTTTGCAATCTATCTGACATTATATTATTCCCTAAAAACAAAATTGTTGAACAATATTCAAAGTGGGGTTTAATCATAACATTGTATATTTTTATTGCACAAACCATTGATACCCTACGCCTTATTCTTTGAAAAAAACAATTTTCTTTGCTATTTTTTTATATACATAGTCTAAATGCGATCCAAAGCTTAGATTTTTACTCAATATTACTCCTAGGTACTTTATTTCATTCACTTTCTCAATAATTTCTCCGTTAATTACAATATTTTCATTAGAATCTCCATTTATGATAATAGCTGTAATCTTATGGTGGACATAAGATATTGTTTATAATAAATGCATTAACCGCACTTTATTAAAAGAGATACTTTATTGAATCGAGATAGAATTGGAATTATTACAATGGATACCAGAAGGGTGTGGTCGCTGTGTATAATGTGTAGATAGATATATGTTATGACATGTGTGATGGCAGATGCCAGTGGATGGATGTAATGTCAGTAGTGTTGTAAAGGTGTGTGAGCATAAGTGAAGAGGTTACATGTGGTTACGGGTAGATGTCACCTCACACCCCCCTTCTTTACAAGTCAAGCCTGTTTGGAGGTCTGACCACTCTGCCAGAACGAGTGACTCTCTGTGGAGATTCAAATCGGCGAATTGACGTCATCTCTGGTGGCAATGTATTTGGCGGAGGTTCCTCGACGCTAGGATTTGGTGTGTTAAAATCTTCTTGCGGGACGAAGTTTGGCTGAGGGTGAATGTCTGCTTTTGTTGGTTTCATATTAATAGCATTTCTTCGTAACTCCTTCCCGTTGCTGGTCTTTACTGCATACGATCGTGGATGTATTTGTCGTTCGATAACTGCAGGCTCCCATTCCTTCTTATTGACTCGAGTTACAATTTGTTGTCCAATGTCCAACGGTCGATTTGCTTTTGAACCACGGTCACTGTATTTGTTTTGATACATTCTCTGTCTTTCCAACTCTTCTGGAATGTTGTTGAGTTGATTGGGTTTTAGAGACTCTGTTGTTGTCGGGATCTGTGATCTTAAATTTCTGGAGTAGAGGCGTTGAGCTGGTGAGCCGAGATTACCTCTTGGTGTATTCATGAAGTTGAGGATCGCAAAATGGTAGTCGGTGTTGTCGTAGTAGCATTTCTTCAGTAAGTTTTTTGTCGTCTGAACTGCTCTCTCTGCTAATCCATTGCCTCTTGGGTGATATGGTGAACTTGTATGGTGATTGAACTTCCACTCCTTCACGAAGTTGTTGAAATCGACTGACGAAAACTGCGGTCCGTTGTCGGATTCCAACACTTTGGGAATTCCATGGTAAGCAAATATATTTTTTAAAAACATGATTACCTGCTTAGATGTTGGTTCTTGTAGTTTTTCGAATTTAATGAATCCTGAGTAGCTGTCAGTGAGAACTATGTATTCTTCACCTTTGAAATGAAAGAGATCGGTGGCGACAATTTCAAATGGATATTGTGGAATGTCTGTAGTTCCGATAGGATGTTTGATGTTGCTGCGTTGGTTGACTTGACAGGCTGCACATCTTTCGATATATTCCTTTAAGTCTTGATTTATTTTAGGCCAAAAAACGTTGTCTCTCGCTTGTCGTATGCACTTTTCATAACATAAGTGCCCTTTGTCAATGTCCTTTAAGATGTCATAACGCATCGCTTTTGGTATTAGTGTTTTATGCGATTTCTGTATGATGCCATCGTATACTGCGAGTTCTTCGCGGAAATGCCAATACGGTTTAATGCACAATGGCACTTTGTTTATGTTATCAGGCCAACCGTTTAGTATGTATTTGCAAAGATTTTGGCATGTCTCGTCGGCTGCTGTTAAGCTGGTTATCCGCGTTCGCTCTGCATCTGATACTTCTAAAACTGTTTGAACCTGCAACTCAGTCTCATCTGCATCTTCAGTTGGTGGTGGATTGTCACAATCGCGGCTTAGTGGATCGGCTAGATACATTGTTGAGCCTTTTTTGTAGACGACTTGTGGATTATACGTCAGTAGACTCAAACGAATTCGTTGGATTCGAGCTGGACACGCATGAAGTTGTAATGGTTTTTCTAATTTAAAAAGTGGAAATATATATAAATAAATAAATTTCCCTCAGTATATTCTGCGGTTCTCGAGCACCTAGCGTTCTACGGCTGCTTCAGTCCGGGGAGTGGGTTTTTGCAGATTTAACCGAAAACAAAAATAAAAATGTGCTCGATAAAGGTGGATAGAAAATAGAAATGAAAGGGTAGTCTATCTATTTGTTTACCCAGAAGATCAGTTATGATAACCCCTGGTGTATTTGGGTTATCTATACCCTCCCAACCTTGGCTCATTCATGTAAATCTCAATAAATTCTGACGAATGGCCCCATAAATGTATAAAACTCTAATGCTCTTTTGCTATTTTACCTCATTATAACAGGATAATTTATTCCATATTCCTTAATCATAAATTACCAACATAAATTGTGACTTATATTTATATTTTATAGAAGTCATTAAAAGCAATTTAAAGATAACGATTAAGATACAAAAATGCAAATGCATATATATATGAGTAATCAAAATTTCAGAAACGTAAAACAACTTACCAGCTTATCAATATCTGCTCTTTCGAAGGAAGGCCTGCCGTCGAAGATGTCGATGAATGCTGTGCAAATGAAAGTAAATTCCTACCTACATATATATGCATGTATTGCCTAATACTTATCCAACTAATAATTGCGATACATTAGCTCTTTTACGTAGAGTGAATGTATCTCGCTCTTAAATCTACGAAATTCCAACTTCCAGATGCAGAGGGCAACTGAACAACAAGTTGTGAAAAAAAGACACGATATTCAGAAAAACAAGATACAAGAAAAAATCTTATCGTTACGTTATCTAAAAAAAAAATGGAAATTTTACGTTACTTTAAATCTAAAATTTACGTTACATAAAAAAAAAAATCTTAACTAAAGTTCTTAAAAATAAGAGTTGAGTCTGGTTTGGTGATACGTCGTTAATATGGTTCAGCTAATTTCAAATGCTGAATTTGTACCAAGTTTCTAACGGTACGTGCGATGGTAAAATTAACGCTGAAGAGGTTTGGCGGTCATGATTTAAGTTTACGGTGTATTTCGATGAAGCCATGTGTCAATGCACAAGGTGTCATCTCGCATGTTGGCCAACGGTAAATGATCGTGGCAACGGTATTTTTGTTCGTCGATTACTGTATATGAGTATTATCGTTACGGTAAAATAAATTTACGCTGGATGGTCATCGCGGGTATCTATATATATATATATATGAGAGAAATCAAATGCGTTATGCTACGAAAAATTTATCTCGCACCAAAACTCGAGTGTTTGCAACATGCACGTGTATAAAGAACAGTTATTAGTAATATATAATATTAACTACTTAAAAAAAAATACTAATTAAGCACGATGCACGGCCTGGATTGAAGTTGATGAATGTCCACAGATGTGATGACAGTTAAAGATGTAGGAAAATACAAGAAATTCTGGACGTGCGGCAACTCTGCACTGAGCAAGGAATTTTTAACGTGCTTAGGTCCTGCACGAGGATTATGCAATTCCGAAAAAGTGCGTACGTCTTACACGTGCACCAGGAAATAAAATGTGCATTAATCCTGCACTTACCCCTGTATGACGCAAAAGAAAAGAAAATCTCTGTTCAGAGGCGTACATACAAAAAAAAAACACAATTTCCACTCTCTTACCTCGTTTTGAGGGGTTATTAGATTTATCCCGTAGGACAAAATCAACGCGCAATACTCCAGCGCAACAGAAAACTTCTTGGATATGCTCCACACAAAAAAAACTCCTCAGAGACAAAAAAAAAATCCTTTTTTTATTTTTCAGCTTCAACAAAAGATTTTATGGCGATCTCGCACAAATTAGTTCAATCACACACGGTAAGTTACTCTCTAGATTTACGTTAAACAATTGACTTTTCAATTCCCACATGGAATTTCAATAATTAAACTCAAAAAGCAAGTCGGAAGAAAAAAAAACTTTTAAAATCAGGGTGAGCCACTTTGGCTCCCACCTCCAGCTGCTAGATCCAAACACCAACTGAACTCACATCATCAGTTGTGCCGTCTTTAAATTCCCCACAAGAAAAATTTCATTTCCAATAAGCTATCTTGCTTACACTATATTCCTATCCTATTAGAAATTCTCTCCTAGTGTCATGTATGATCGTGTTTACTCTTTTAGCCTGATGACAATATTTTTGGCGTCACTCATACATTTACACAAATGGAGAGAAAAATAAAATGTGTCGCAATGCGGCAAAAATTATGTTCCCATAACGAATATGCGCATGAGGGAGCAAAAGATCAATTTCGCAGTTCATACTGCTCTCCTCACATAATAATACTGGGATCTCAACTGTTATACAGTGAGAGCGGCATACACACACTTTATGTGATACACACGAAATCTGTAGTGTGTGTTGAAGCTAAAAAGAAAATTGTCTCAGTTGTATGTGAGTTGAAATTATTTTGATGACACATGGGTGTGGTTCAATAAAAAGATAGGGTTACCATGCGGTAAAAAAAAAATTCAGCAAAAATGAAAATTTCTTCTATGGATTTTTTTTTTTATGGGTATTTATAAAAGGTAAAATCAAGGTAATTTTTAACATACAAAAGTATGCACAGTACAAAACAGGCTTGTGAGAATATGTCAATATAACAGACATATGGAAGCACAAGGCTGAAGCTTATGTTCTTAAATCTTTACTATGGTAAAGTGTAATTTTACCAAATTCGTCTTTCACGTTATAGCAGTTATTACCCACTTTCGCTACGATAGTGGCTTTCAAAAATTTTGGTGCTAATTTAGCATTAAAGTGTTTTGTTGCGTCACTTTGAGCAAAGGAACGTCTATAAACCACTTGTCCTGGAGAAAAGTCTACTTTGGTACTACGAGTATTATAGCGCTTATTACTACTGTCGTACGCTTTAGTTATGTGTTTTTGTACCTCGTCCCTTAAAAGTTGCAATTTATCTTTAGGATGTAGAACGACTTCTCCTGTCTCTAGTGAGTTCAGGTTTCTAAACAGTTTATACGTCGAGGCGTGCGTTACCATTTCTTGGCCAAATAGTGTAAGATACGGTGAACAACCAAGTGACTGATGGTGAGAACTACGGAGCGCTGCAGCAATAAATGGAATACACTCATCCCATCGTTTCTGATCCGTCTTCAAGTAAGCACGAATTCCGGACACGATTGAGCGATTCACTCTCTCGGATGCGTTACTCTGAGGTGAATAGACAGCGGTATAAGTGTGATGGATCCCATATTGCTTTAGGAAGTTATTGAACAATTCACTTTTAAACTGTGAACCATTGTCCGTTATAATGTTCTCAGGAACACCAAAGATAGTAAAAACGCTATCCTTCAGATAGTCAATAATTTTGGTAGCACAAAGCTTCCGAATAGGTGTTAATAAAGGAAATTTCGATAAATGATCGAGAACGATTAGAATACCTATATTGCCTGATCTAGACCTAGGATATGGTCCTATTAAATCCATATATAGTTTTTGAAATACTCTATCAGATTTCGGTTGACTTCCCATTGGAGCTCGTAAAACTTTATTCGGTGCTTTGGTCTGTTTACAAACTTCACACTGGTTTACATACGTTTTAACGTCTATTATCATTTTAGGCCAATAAAAGTGTCTTTTTAACCTCTCAAGAGTTTTTCCTATGCCTGCATGACAAAAGATGGGTGGATTATGGAATCGTCCTATTAAACTAGTAGTCATCTCTTTGGGTATCCAAAGCTTCCAAGCGGTGGATTCGCTTTCGATTTTTCCATCATAGAATTGAGTTCTTCGGTAAATAAATTTATCAACGACTTTAATGTCAGGTAAGATAGCTTGATTGTCGATGGCTTGAGTGCGCAACCTCTTATATTGATCAGATTCAAAATGTTCAGATTCAAGATCTACTTCGGGTTCAGAGATGTGTATATCAGACACGACGTTTTCTTCAACTCGAGACAATGCATCGGGTACGACATTTTCGGAACCGCGTCTATGTTCTATACTGAAATTGTAACCTTGCAACTTAAGTGACCATCTCGCAAGACGTCCAGAGAGATCTTTCTGTTGCATGATCCATCTCAGGCTAGCATGATCCGTTATGATTTTAAAAGTCTGTCCCTCTACATAGGGTCGAAATTTCTTTAAACATAGAATAGCCGCTAGACATTCCAATTCTGTGACACTATATTTCCTCTGAGCTGAGTTGAGCTTCTGAGAGAAATAAGCTATTGGACATTCGTTCTGATCGTTATCTAACTGCGTAAGCACTCCTCCTACACCAAATAAACTAGCGTCGCACTGAATGGCGAAGGGCTTCCTAAAATCAGGGTTCACTAACACTGGTGCCGTAGACAACATAGTTTTGAGCGATTCAAACGACGCTTGCGCCTGATCATTCCATTGGAAAGTTTTAGTTTTCTTTAATAAATCGGACATCGGTGCAGTAACTCCGGAAAAATCTTTAATAAACCTACGATACCATCCCGACATGCCTAAGAAACGGCGTACTTGCTTGACGTTGGTGGGAACTGGATACGAGGTCATGGCTTTAATCTTATCTGGGTCAGTACGCAAGGTACCGTGGCCTACTATATACCCAAGATATTTTACTTCTCTTAAACAAAAGTGACTCTTCTCAATATTGACAGTCAGTCCTGATTTCCTTAACCGTTGGGCTACGTCAATCAGTAATTGAAGGTGATCTTCGAAATTGGATGAAAGCAAAAGTAAATCGTCTAAGTATACGAAAACGCGTTCTTTTAATTCTGGTGGTATCACACGGTCCATGAGTCGGCACATAGTTTGCGGAGCGTTACATAAACCGAATGGCATAACTTTGTACTGGTATAGAGGTCGGTTTGGAACGGTAAAGGCAGTTTTGTCACGAGAGTTTTTGCTGAGCGGAATTTGCCAAAAGGCGTCTTTCAAGTCAATACTTGAGATAAACTCCGTTTTGGGCAACCGACTCAAAATACCCTCGATATGAGGTAAAGGATATGCATCCTTTATCGTGACACTATTTACTTTCCGCGAATCAAGACAAAGTCTCACTTTCCCTGGCTTACGAACCAACACGACTGGACTACTCCAGGAACTATTTGACTCTTCAATGATTCCGAGTGATAACATTCGATCAATTTCCTCATGTACTAGCTTTTCAATGGCCGGTGAGATCGGAAAATATCTTTGTTTCACGGGTTTTACTCCGGTTTCGATTTCGATCGTATGCTCGACAACACTGGTTTTACCAAGACCTTCTCTCGCAAACGAGGGAAGTAATGATACGGCTGCTGACAATCTCCTTTTCTGACTGATGGTTAGATCATGACTGAGTTGATCTGAATCGGGGCTTTCCTTAACAGAAGACACTCCACTGATCACGTCAGGAGCAATTTTGAAAGCTGACCAAAAGTCAATTCCGAGGTATAACTTTTGTGACAAGGTAGGTATTATGAAAATTTTTAATTTTTTTGTGACGCCTTTAAACGTAACAGGTGTCTCTACATATCCTCTAATCTGTTGTGACATACCATCAGCAGTTTTTGCAAAAGATGTTAATCTTTTCACCTCAACAAGATCTGAATCTAACAACTCCTTGGCTGCATTTGAACCAAAACATGAAATGGAGGCACCGCTATCGAGAAGGCCTTTGTAACACTTATCTAAAATAGATACGGTTGCATATGGTCTAATGTCGAATGAAGGTTTCTCAATTCCAGATATTGCATGTTTTAAGAAAGTTCTATTTCGTTTAACCATTTTCCAAAACGTTCGCAGACGCTGCGTAGATCGTTTGGGTCGTTTGGTTGTACTTGAAGTTGTTGACAATTCATGTACTGTATTGAGTAAGGTATTTCGAATTCGATTATATGAACTCAATCTGGTATGGTATGGTATAATTGGGTAAAGTCTGGGTTCTCGTTTCTCCGAAGATGATTCGTTTGATCTTGAGAGAATCGAAACAGGTGTTGTAACTTTGATAGAAATTACATCTGCTGTGCCTATGGTGTTATTAGGTAAAGGTAAATTATTTGAAGAATGATTATTCTTAGTATCACCCTTTTCTTTTACGACGAGCGTGGTCGAGTGACATTTACTGCGCTCCTCCTCAAGTTTTCCGACTGTGAGCAATGTTGACAATTAGGTTTGTATACATTGGCTGCACCACAACCGTAACAAAATATTGTTCTTTGGGCCATGCATTCTCTATACGAGTGTCCCTCTGTCCTACAGTTCCAGCATTGCAAGTTTTCTAAACCAGCTATATCAGGATCAGTGACAGAATCTATTTCGTTATTGTTGTTGTTCGTGTTCAACTCACTAATAGGTCGTCTGAAAAAGTTTTGTCGTCCAGCCGTTTGAGAAGTGGTAGGTGTAATACCAAATACAGCTTCACGACGTAAGCAAAAGCTTCGTAATTGTGCAACGGATGCAAATTTCATATAAAAAGTTTGTTGTTTGATTTCTGTTCTAACATTACGATGCAAGATTTCCACTAATTCGTGTTCAAGGATAGGCAAACATAACCGATCACAAAGTTTTAAAATTGAATTATAAAATTCATCAAAAGGTTCATTGACTTTTTGCTTCCTGGCTGAAATCAATTCTCGAATGTCAGAATCTGATTTAAATTCCTGAAATTCCTGTCTTAAAGCAAGGCAGAAAGGTCCCCAAGAGATTCTTTCGACTCCTCTTCTGTAACGCCAATACCAATCCCTAGCGCGATCTGTGAACAAGATATGAATGTTGTCGCAAAGCAACTGAAAATCGCCATTCAAACAATCGTTCGTCAGGGCGGTAATGCGATAGATAAAGTTGTTAATTGATAATTTCGAATTAAACCCATCAAAACTTATATTCCAGCTTTGGATGATGTTTGCTATTCTAGTCTTATCTATACGAGAAAAATTATTTGTATAGTCAGGTAAATGTGGATTCGAATTTCGTGCTCCAGCTTGGCTGTGAGGAAACGAAGATTCCTGAAATCCATTTGGTTCATTGCAAGGTAAAAATGCTGACTGACTTTGAGAATTACCACTTGCCTTATGTTGCTTGGTGAGTAAATTCTCAAATTCACGCATCATAATAGTCATACTATTCTGTAGTTTCTTATCCATCATTCTTTCAAATCGATTGGACAAGGAATGATACATCTCGTCATCCTTTTCGCTTGAAACGTCTAAGTTCGGAACGGGATTACGAGAATGTGATGATGTATTAGGTAAATGACCGCTTGATCCAGTCTGGTCATTACGAGAAAAGTTAAGGTCGGTATTAGAAAAAACTTGATTTAAAGATACTTGTTGAGAACTGTCTCTACGCAAATTATCTTCTATGTGTTGAACTGTTGGTACAACAGCTATTGGTGATGATGGCATTGACCAATCAATGGGATTCTGAAACAATGCTTTAGAGCGAGTAGTTACGCTACTTGGTTTAGGAATAGTTCCACTTTGTTTCACATTACTCCCAGTACTAACACGGGTTAAGTCTTTGTTACTACATTTTGTATGGCAAGTCGGACAGGAAGATGTCTTCTTGACACACTCTACGATACAAAATTGATGAAAGGTATGGTTACATTTGGTAATAGCAAGTTCTTTATTATTAAAAGGTTCTTTGCAAATAAGACAAATGTTTGAATTAGATCCATTCGATCTTAAAGGTATGGAGTTAGGTGTTCTAGCTAACGCCATAATAAAAAAAAATAAAGGTACGGTAAGGTAAAGGTAATATTCAGATATGAAAAAAAATCAGTAAAGGTAAAGATAAAGATAAAGATAAATTAAGTTTGTTATGTCATGAATTAGATAATGAGGTATAAAGCAAAGCATAAGAGTTCTACAAGATAGATCTTCTAGTAAACTCCTAGATAAACAAAAAGGTAACAGGGTAAAAAGTTCCAAAAAAAGTTAAGTGATTATAGTAATGGTCGAGACATCAAGACAGTAATACTTCTTTCAATAATTCAGAAACGAAGCCTGTAATTCCTGAGTCTGTAAACCCAAAACTGTTTTGTAAAAATAAAAAAAATTTGCAATTTATTAATCGTCTAGGAATGTTGTACGAGATACACTGGACAAAGTATCGCAAAAAGACTGCAGATCTTAGTAATTCACAGGATCCGAACGCAAATCCTAGATAACTAAGTAGGTTAAAACAATTAGCAATTGCAGCTAAATAAAATCACAAGTTAGTCGGTTCAACAACTGATCATCTACGTCCATAACCAATCAATGATACTTCCGCAACTATGAAATTATATTCGCTTTGACGTCTTACTATAAGAGCTAATCTCCGCAAGTAAAGCGTAATTCAAAAGCGATAAATTAAAAGATAAAGATATTACTTCGACACGAAAAGCGTAACCCAAAACTGTCGACAATTCCAAGTAGTTAACTGGTTCGATTCAGCTCTGACGTGGTGTCTGCTAAACGATAAATGAAGAAAACAAAAATCTTTATAATGGAATCCTGATAGAAGATCAGTTACCATGTGGTAAAGGTTTGTGAAGGATACACAGTGGTATGGCCTCACGTTGGATTTCCAACGTAAAAGTCGCAACGGTATCGCCCCACGTTGGATTTCAACGTGTAAGTCGCAACGGTATCGCCCCACGTTGGATTTCAACGTGTAAGTCGCAACGGTATCGCCCCACGTTGGATTTCAACGTGTAAGTGTTTTTGGTGGAAGTTTACACTATGGTATCGCCCCACGTTGGATTTCAACGTGTAACACGCAACGGTATCGCCCCACGTTGGATTTCAACGTGTAACACGCAACGGTATCGCCCCACGTTGGGCGCCATATTTTTGTAATGGTTTTTCTAATTTAAAAAGTGGAAATATATATAAATAAATAAATTTCCCTCAGTATATTCTGCGGTTCTCGAGCACCTAGCGTTCTACGGCTGCTTCAGTCCGGGGAGTGGGTTTTTGCAGATTTAACCGAAAACAAAAATAAAAATGTGCTCGATAAAGGTGGATAGAAAATAGAAATGAAAGGGTAGTCTATCTATTTGTTTACCCAGAAGATCAGTTATGATAACCCCTGGTGTATTTGGGTTATCTATACCCTCCCAACCTTGGCTCATTCATGTAAATCTCAATAAATTCTGACGAATGGCCCCATAAATGTATAAAACTCTAATGCTCTTTTGCTATTTTACCTCATTATAACAGGATAATTTATTCCATATTCCTTAATCATAAATTACCAACATAAATTGTGACTTATATTTATATTTTATAGAAGTCATTAAAAGCAATTTAAAGATAACGATTAAGATACAAAAATGCAAATGCATATATATATGAGTAATCAAAATTTCAGAAACGTAAAACAACTTACCAGCTTATCAATATCTGCTCTTTCGAAGGAAGGCCTGCCGTCGAAGATGTCGATGAATGCTGTGCAAATGAAAGTAAATTCCTACCTACATATATATGCATGTATTGCCTAATACTTATCCAACTAATAATTGCGATACATTAGCTCTTTTACGTAGAGTGAATGTATCTCGCTCTTAAATCTACGAAATTCCAACTTCCAGATGCAGAGGGCAACTGAACAACAAGTTGTGAAAAAAAGACACGATATTCAGAAAAACAAGATACAAGAAAAAATCTTATCGTTACGTTATCTAAAAAAAAAATGGAAATTTTACGTTACTTTAAATCTAAAATTTACGTTACATAAAAAAAAAAATCTTAACTAAAGTTCTTAAAAATAAGAGTTGAGTCTGGTTTGGTGATACGTCGTTAATATGGTTCAGCTAATTTCAAATGCTGAATTTGTACCAAGTTTCTAACGGTACGTGCGATGGTAAAATTAACGCTGAAGAGGTTTGGCGGTCATGATTTAAGTTTACGGTGTATTTCGATGAAGCCATGTGTCAATGCACAAGGTGTCATCTCGCATGTTGGCCAACGGTAAATGATCGTGGCAACGGTATTTTTGTTCGTCGATTACTGTATATGAGTATTATCGTTACGGTAAAATAAATTTACGCTGGATGGTCATCGCGGGTATCTATATATATATATATATGAGAGAAATCAAATGCGTTATGCTACGAAAAATTTATCTCGCACCAAAACTCGAGTGTTTGCAACATGCACGTGTATAAAGAACAGTTATTAGTAATATATAATATTAACTACTTAAAAAAAAATACTAATTAAGCACGATGCACGGCCTGGATTGAAGTTGATGAATGTCCACAGATGTGATGACAGTTAAAGATGTAGGAAAATACAAGAAATTCTGGACGTGCGGCAACTCTGCACTGAGCAAGGAATTTTTAACGTGCTTAGGTCCTGCACGAGGATTATGCAATTCCGAAAAAGTGCGTACGTCTTACACGTGCACCAGGAAATAAAATGTGCATTAATCCTGCACTTACCCCTGTATGACGCAAAAGAAAAGAAAATCTCTGTTCAGAGGCGTACATACAAAAAAAAAACACAATTTCCACTCTCTTACCTCGTTTTGAGGGGTTATTAGATTTATCCCGTAGGACAAAATCAACGCGCAATACTCCAGCGCAACAGAAAACTTCTTGGATATGCTCCACACAAAAAAAACTCCTCAGAGACAAAAAAAAAATCCTTTTTTTATTTTTCAGCTTCAACAAAAGATTTTATGGCGATCTCGCACAAATTAGTTCAATCACACACGGTAAGTTACTCTCTAGATTTACGTTAAACAATTGACTTTTCAATTCCCACATGGAATTTCAATAATTAAACTCAAAAAGCAAGTCGGAAGAAAAAAAAACTTTTAAAATCAGGGTGAGCCACTTTGGCTCCCACCTCCAGCTGCTAGATCCAAACACCAACTGAACTCACATCATCAGTTGTGCCGTCTTTAAATTCCCCACAAGAAAAATTTCATTTCCAATAAGCTATCTTGCTTACACTATATTCCTATCCTATTAGAAATTCTCTCCTAGTGTCATGTATGATCGTGTTTACTCTTTTAGCCTGATGACAATATTTTTGGCGTCACTCATACATTTACACAAATGTAGAGAAAAATAAAATGTGTCGCAATGCGGCAAAAATTATGTTCCCATAACGAATATGCGCATGAGGGAGCAAAAGATCAATTTCGCAGTTCATACTGCTCTCCTCACATAATAATACTGGGATCTCAACTGTTATACAGTGAGAGCGGCATACACACACTTTATGTGATACACACGAAATCTGTAGTGTGTGTTGAAGCTAAAAAGAAAATTGTCTCAGTTGTATGTGAGTTGAAATTATTTTGATGACACATGGGTGTGGTTCAATAAAAAGATAGGGTTACCATGCGGTAAAAAAAAAATTCAGCAAAAATGAAAATTTCTTCTATGGATTTTTTTTTTTATGGGTATTTATAAAAGGTAAAATCAAGGTAATTTTTAACATACAAAAGTATGCACAGTACAAAGTGGTTTTTGGAATATTGACTCCAAAGGCTTATGATCCGATTCAACTATTGGTTGTTTGCCCCATACGTAGTCGTGAAATTTTTCGCATCCGAATTTAATTGCGAGGGCTTCTTTCTCCAACTGAGAGTATCGCTCTTGACATTCGGTGAGCGACTTAGATGCGTAAGCTACGGGTTGATCTCGCTGGAGGAGAACGGCACCCAAAGCTGATGAGCTAGAATCAACTTGCAGCTTAACGTCTTCATTAACGTCATATAGTCTTAAAACTGGTGGCTTAGCGATGACTTCTTTCAGCTCGTCGAAAGCGGTTTGCTGATATACATCCCACTGCCATTGAGTTGACTTTTCGAGTAATTTTCGAAGCGGAGTCATCATCTGAGAATAATTTGGTATGAATTTGCTTAGATAAGTGAACTTACCAAGGACGCGCTGGAGTTCTTTTCGGTTTGTTGGCGGCTTCAGTCGACGGATCAGCTGTTATGCCCTTTCGGTTGATGATATGTCCAAGGAATTTTATTTGGACTTGTTCGAATTGGCACTTATCCTTGTTGAGCTTCAGTCCATTACTTTGAATGATTTGAAGAACTGTTTCAGTTGTTCGTCTGAGGTCATTTATTGTTTTGCCATGAATGAGTATATCGTCGATTGCGACTTCAACATTTCGAAGATTTATGAACAGTTCTTGCATGATTCGTTGAAATACCTCTGGCGCTGATGAGATACCAAATGGCAGACGTTTGCAGCAATAACGTCCCCATGGTGTTGAGAAAGTCAAGATTCGTTTTGTTCGTTCACTCACTCGCACTTGCCAGAATCCTCTTCTGCAATCCAGTAGCGTAAAATACTTTGATCCGTTGATTCTTGCAGCTATGTCTTCTAGTGTTGACATTGGGTGGTGACGACGCAGAATGTTCTTGTTGACTATGGTTGGATCGATACAAATGCGTATTTTGTTGTTCTTCTTCACAACGACCATTGGTGATACAGCTAGCGTTGGTTCGGTGATTTGTTCGATCACTTCCAGTTTAACCATCTCGTCAATTGCAGCTTTGACATCATCCCTAATTTTGTACGGAATTCTTCTTCCCGGGCATATCTCAAATGTTGGATTAGGTATCAGGTCGATGTCGTATTCGAAGTTTTTCAGACAACCAAGACCTTTGTAAATGTCTTTGTTGATTGCAACTGTCTGAACTCGTTGGACTAGCCCTAACTTCTCGCATGCATTTGCACCAAGAATCGGCATTATGTCGTCATCAATAACCTTGAATGCAATTTTACACTTTTGATTGGCAACAGTGCATTTGAGTAGCGCTTCGCCAAGAACTTTTATGCGATGATTGGTGGATGAACGAAGTGATTTCACGTCACACTCATGCAGCGTAGTTTTCGTGTTTTCGATGATCTTCTTCGGCAGGACGTTGCACTCAGCTCCTGTATCAAGTTGTGCGTTACACTTTCTGCCAAACTTGAAGCAGATTTCTTCCATCCACAACGTAGAACCGTATTTTTGTTTGGTGGAAAGTGCTCCGATGTGTACTTTACCGATGAACGCTGTCTTCCTGTCGTCGTCGTCACTTGTATCGCTTCCATGACTACATAAGACTGTGCTTACAGCTTTTGCTTCGTTGTAGTACTTCTTTGTATGTATGCCGGGCATTGACGAAGTTTGTGCTTCTTCCTACAGTTGCGACAATCGATGACGTTCGACTGTGACTGCTTTTTGATGGAGGATATCACTTTTTCGCTCTCCTTGGTAATTTGTGCGGTTTGCAATTGTGCAATTTCAGTCGCTTTGCATTTTTCTATAGCCTGGTCGAGAGTAACATCTTGAGACAGCAAGCGTGTTCTCAAATCGTCGTTCTGAATTCCTAATATCAGCTGGTCGCGTATCATCCCATCTACCAGGGATTCGAAGGAACAATTTTGGGCTTGAAGCCTTAGTCGAGATATTAATTCATCAATGGTTTCGCTATCTTTTTGATACATTTTGTGGAATTTGTAGCGTTCAAATGCTATATTTGTTCGCGGAATAAAATAATTCTCAAAGATACTTATTACCTGATCTAATGAAATTTCTTGTCCTTCTCTTGGTTGTGGTGGTGGCAGCGTATTGTAAAGTTGGATTGCAGCTGAACCAATTGCTGACATAAATGTTGCGATCTGGATATTCGCTGGTCGTGTTGTCATCTGCGTCGCAGTCTCAAAAAAATTATATTGCTATTTCCATAGCTTCCAGTGATTTGCCATATCCTTGTCATGCTCTATTATGAGAGGCTTTGGTGGACGAATGAACTGATGAGAAACTGCGTCGTTCTGCATTTTGGCAATTTGTCCTTGAAAAAATTTATGTCGAATTTATCGAAATTTTGTTGAAAATTCACGTAATCGGGTTTCGGCACCATGTAATCTTATGGTGGACATAAGATATTGTTTATAATAAATGAATTAACCGCACTTTATTAAAAGAGATATTTTATTGAATCGAGATAGAATTGGAATTATTACAATGGATACCAGAAGGGTGTGGTCGCTGTGTATAATGTGTAGATAGATATATGTTATGACATGTGTGATGGCAGTTGCCAGTGGATGGATGTAATGTCAGTAGTGTTGTAAAGGTGTGTGAGCAAAAGTGAAGAGGTTACATGTGGTTACGGGTAGATGTCACCTCACAATAGCTTTTGTTTTACCTGCGTTAAGTTTTAACTTATTCATTTTTAAATAAACTTCTACACGTTTTAAATCAGCATTTAGTTGATTGATGCATTCATCCGCAGAACTTCCAGAAACATACAACAAGGTATCATCCGCAAACAGTCTAGCCTTCGTATGTTGCAGTTGTGGCGACGACATTACAACGATAAACTGAACGCGACCAGAACCCAGGTTGACAAAAAGTAATCTGTGGCATCATTGGAAAATGCCTGGCTTAAAAGTAATCTGTGGCATCATTGGAAAATGCCCTCGTAAAATGTAATCTGTGGCATTCATCTTTTCTCACTCTATCTCGGCACGTCGTACTTGGTGGTGGCACAAAATGGAGCTGTGGCTGCGTAGTATTTAATTAAACGTCTCTGTAAATAAATTCCAGTAATTACAATAAGACTTAATAAAGTTTGTACAATTAAATACGAGTTTTTAATTGCTTCTTTGGGCCTTGACCCATACAGTACCTTTTCCACGTCATTAATGTAGATAATAAACAGTAGCGTTCCCAACGTCGCCCCTTGAGGTACCCCCAGTTTTACAGGTAAAACTTCCGAAAGATTGTTGCCCACTCTTGTTCGTTGGGTTCTGCTCGATAAATAACCTTTGAACCATTCAAGTTCTACACCTCCAATACCATACATCTCAAGCTTCTGTAGCAGTATACTCCTGTCTATGGTCTCAAACGCCCTTTGCAAGTCCAAAAAGACTGCCACTGTAACTTTTTTATGATGAACTTCTGTTTTCCATTGCGCAACCACCAAATTTAAAAGGGATTCACAGCTATGTTGCTGTCTAAATCCAGACTGATAGTCCGTTATGATATTGTTTGCTTCCATATAGTTTTGTAGCTGTTTATGCACAACCGTTTCCAATATTTTACTCTCCGTTCTTAACATGTTGACTGGTCTAAACTCTGCAGGATTAACTGTGTTTTTTACTTTTTCTATTGGAACTACTATTGATTCCTTCCAGTGATGCGGGAAAATGCCATTACTTAGGGATTCGTTTATTATATTTACAAAACAGGGACCAATAATGTCAAAAGCACACAAGATCATCTTCACTGATAAACGATTAAAGTCCTTCTTATTATTCATGCCTTTCATAACATTTTTTAATTCACTCATGTTCACTAATTTAAATTTAAAGATTTGTTCATTGTTTGTATGCACTAAATTCGAATATTGTTCAAAGGGTATTCTATCATTTAACTCTTCCACACTTCTAACAAAAAATTTATTAAGTTTATTAGCTATTTCAGTCTCATTCTTTATACTCTCGCCATCACAGATAATTTTCTTTATTTCATTTTTTTCTTCATTGAGCACTAGCGTTTTTATTGTTCTCCACATTGCTTTTTGATCCGTTGATTGGTCAATTCTCCGGGCAATATAATTATTTTTTGCTGCTTGAATTTCACTCGCGTATTTGTTTCTACATAGCCTATAACTATACCAGTCGCTCGCGTCATTTGTCCAAACCGCTCTTTGATGTAGTTGGATTTTTGTCTGCTTCATATTAAATAAATATTGGTTAAACCAACTTATGTTAATATTTGTTCCACTCTTTGTTTTCGATGTAATCATTTTCTCTAATGTACTTTTTAAACGATCGCTTAGAGATTTTGCTATATCATTTACTTCATTGGCACTTAGATTTTCTTCATTATTGATGAGTTCCCTACGAAAAACGTCCTCCTTAACTACTAATGATTTAATTACTTTTTTATTTAACATTTTATTATAATAATTCTGTTCAAAAATTATTTCTAAAGATTCATGATCACTGATATTAAATTCTTTTTTCACTTTTACCCGTATATTTTTCATATTTGTTATAACTTAATCTATTAAAGTAGACGAGTTTTGGGTAATTCTTGTTGGTTCCGTCACTATTTGTTTAAATGAAATGTCTGAAATACTTTCATAAATTCGTTTTTTGTATGTTCCATTTTCAAACCAGTCTATATTAAAATCACCCATTATTATAGTTTCATTATATGTTGAACAGAGAATGGCCGAGTGAAACTCAAGTAAGGGAGAACGAAGTGGCTATTCGCACGTTCATTTTGACAGATTTTGTACTGAAGTGACGTTTACCGATTTTCGGGACACGACTACGTAATCAACGTAACGTAATCCTATTTTCATTAAAAACTCTTTATAAATAGAAAAGTTGGATCCAAAACGTGCGGCATAATGTCCGAAAATGATTATACTGGAGTTTAGAATCCTTGCCGCGAGCGTAGCGAGCCACATACCCCAACTTGACGCAATATAAACTTTGACATTTCGTTACGTAGTCGTGTCCCGAACAACGTGCGAATAGCAACAGCCAAGGGAGAAATCGGTTTCTTTGCTTTCTGGTCTTGAGGAGGCGAGTACGTGTACGAGTACAAGTATATCAACGGAACGAAATGAGCCACTACTGTGCTTCGAAAATATAAGTAGCAGGAGACGTCTTCTACGAATAACAGCGTATGTGTTAAGGGCAGTTGACCGGATGTATAGAAAGCAGCGATTTCTCACAAACTACCTGAATGGATTGGATTTGCAGAAGGCCAAGCTTTACTGGTTGCAATATTTTCAAAATACATTTTTTATTAATGAGATTTTGTAAACCGATTCCAAGGTCATCAAGTCTTTTAAATCTCAACCCCGTCTTAGATGATCACGGCCTCTTACGTGTTCGTAGTAGGTTACAACTATTAAACGAGCCGCGGGATGTCATCAGCCCGATCATTTTACCGACGACGACTCATTTCAACAAGATGCTTGTCAGCTATCTTCACGAAAAGGCGTTACATGGAGGGGTAACTACGGTCCTAGTTTTGATGCGTCAGAGATTTTGGCTTCCGAGTGGCCGCCAATTTATTAAGAAGTTTATTGCTGGTTGTACATTATCTAAAAGGCTCAAAGGTAAAGCCGGAACACAACCCTTTGCTCCCCTTCCAAGAGAACGTTTACTTGCATCACGACCTTTTGAGACCACCGGAGTTGACTTTGCAGGCCCGCTCTACACAACACCTAATATTGATGACACCAACAGAAGTAAGGTCCACATTATGTACGTGCTGTACACTTGGAGTTGGTACTAAATCTCACTACCGGAAGTTGCCTCTTAGCGATAAGACGATTTATAGCTCGAAGAGGATCACCGACGTTTATATTTTCCGACAACGCTAAAACCTTTGAGAAGTCATCAACGGAGTTGAGAGCAGTTGGAGATATTTTAAGCAATGAAATTTTCCAAGGCTTTGTCAGTAACCAAGGCATCAGTTGGCGGTATAGTGTAGAACGGGCGCCTTGGTGGGGTGGGTTTTGGGAGCGTTTGGTGAAAAGTGTAAAGAACGTCCTGAAGGTCACTATTTGGAAGGCCAAAATAAACACTGAACAGTTAAATACATTGCTCACGGAGGCAGAACATATAGGTAATTAACTTGCGGCCACTGACATATGTAAGTGATGACCCGTTGGACTTGACGCCACTAACGCTCGAGAGTTTTCTTATCAGTTGTTCTGTGATAACCGAAAAGGAGAACGAATCAAACCTTAACCATAAACATCTTCATGCAGCAGATTTACAAGCCAGATGGAAGTCTAGAGTTCAGTACACCGCCTTTTTATGGAAAAGATGGAAGACTGAGTATCTTTATCTTCGTTCGGCGCACCACACAAAACAAAGTTTTTCAAAAGTATGTAATTCAAGCAGGGGATGTTGTTTTGGGGTACGATAATGCCACTCCCCGAATACATTGGAGACTGGCCATGGTGGAATGCTGTTACCCTGGACGAGATGGAAAGGTGAGAGCCTGCGAAGTGCGTTTTTCTGACTGTAAGAGGATGCAGCGTGCTATACAATTGTTATACTCCTTAGAAATCCGTCGGCTGGGCCCGGAGGATATTGAAAATTAATGGTAGAAAAGAGTTTGTTGATAGAGAGAGATAGTTGTATTATATTGTAGTAAGTATATATTTGTTTTAATTAACTTATATTTATTGAATTTAAAATTACAAAATTGTCGGCCACTATCGGCGTGTACTCGTTCAGCGATCAGTATAATAAGAGCGAGATAGAAGACCAGCAAAGTGACAGCTCTCAAAAATGAGTTACAAACATGGCGGACCTACATATTGGTACAGTAACGAGTAAAATTTTTATATTTATACTACATCTCGGTCAATCTGACATCTAGATCGACCTCGATCTACTCAACTGGAATGTCTAAAATGTTACCACACAATAATTATATAAAAGTTAAACAATACATTGATAAGCGCTTCTTGTGGCAGCCTTTAAACCAACTGATCAGTATATTTTTTCCAAAGGCGGATGTTCTTAGCTTCCACAACGCCATTATATGGCAACTGTGTTATCTGGCAGTTTTCTATATCCCTTATGACATACCTATCATGAGGTTGTACTTTGTGGACACAATACGGACCCTTATACTTAGGTATTAATTTTTTATTTACGCCAACCGTATTATCAATATTCCTGATAACTACATAATCCCCCCTTAAGTACGTAGGTGCGGGGCGATGGTGTTCTTCAAATTTTCGTGCGTTGTACTGCTGAACCCTTGCTATTGATTCGGAAGCTCGCTTTCTATCCTCAGTCAAATTCCTAACTGCAGAGCTTAGACTCTTTTCTTGTAAGAATTCAGAGAGTTTGTCCACCTTAGGACCCTTCTGATCAACACCAAACAATAGTCTGCTAGGGGTAGTACCCACAGATCTTTGCACGGCATTATTTAATGCATATTCTACCAACGACAGTTTCTGAACCCAATCATCATGCCGCACCGATTCACAAAGTTTCCCAAGCATGCCCGTCAGGACTCGGTTCACTCTCTCAACTTGACCGTTTGCCTGTGGCGACTGAACCGCTACCTTAACATGAGTTACATTTCTATCCAACAGAAAAGAACTGAATTCCAACGAAGTGAAGCATGTACCCCTATCCGTAATTACCCTAGACGGTCTACTGTAATAATCAAAATATTTATTCAGCGAAGCACACACTTCCTTCGTACTCGTCGATATGACCGGGTAGAGTTTAACAAATTTCGTAAAGGCATCAATCACCAAGAGGATATGCTTTCTTTTTGACCGAATCGAAGGCAGAGGTCCAAAATGGTCCAAATGGAGTGTATGGAAAGGGACTGGCTCCTTAGGAATACTAAAAAGGTTCCGTTCGGCTGTGTTAATAGGCGAAGAATACATTATACACTTGATGCAATTCTTAATAAATTGCTCGATCTTTTTCTGCATGCCGGAAAACCAATAGTTCGTTTTCATTTGCTCGTAACACTTAGTGACTCCTAAATGACCTATTTTTTCATGAACATGCCTGATCAAGTTATCTTCCATACCGGCAGGAACATAGAACAAAAGTTTTCCAACCCGGTCCCTTCGAAACAATATCCCATCCTGAAGGACAAGTGACTTAGAATTTTCCTTCTCTAATCTGTCTTTTAATGCAGAAACTATTGGATCTTGACTTTGAGCAGTTCTTAACTGGAAATCAATATCCTCGGAACTAACAACCGATACCATGAAACATCTGCTTAACGCATCTGGCTGCATGACCCATATTGGCTCCACTACGATGAACAACTTTATGATTATAGTTTTCCAACTCAAGTGCCCACCTAGCGATTCGGGGATTTACTGTCTTCTTATTAAGCGTAAGCGTAAGCGAGCTACAATCAGTGACTATTGTGAACGGGATTCCTTCCAAATAAACACGGAAACGTCTTAAAGCAAAAATGATCGCAAGCTCAAAACTATGATACCTTGACTCTTGCGGAGTTGTACTCTTTGAAAAATAAGCCACTGGGTGAAATTTCTTATCGTCTTGCCTTTGCAGAAGGACGGCACCAAAACCAAGCGAACTAGCATCGCAATGTAGTTCGGTCTCTCTCTTTGGATTATAAATCGATAACACAGGTGACGAAACTAAGGAATCTTTCAAGTAACGAAAGGCCTATAAGCACTCTGAAGAGAATTCATAACGGACATCCTTTTTCAGAAGATTATACAATGGTCTAACTATTCGTGAGAAGGAACAAACGAACCGCCTGAAATATGAACTCAAGCCGAGGAAGGAATGCAGCTCCTTGCTGTTTTTAGGTATAGGATAATTAAGAATGGCCCTCAAATGTGAGTCACTAGGCTGAATGCCGTGTTCTGTTACCGTATAACCAAGATATTCTATAGTAGAATATCCGAAATGACACTTTGATAACTTAAGCTCCAGGCCATGTTCTGCTAAACACTGAAGGACGGCAGCTAGCAACAGAAGGTGGTCACTTAGGTTAACACTCGCGATAATTATATCATCCATATATACCATGATTGAACCTGCCTCAACAAACTGCCGCAGAACTTTAGAAATGAATCTTTGAAATACACTAGGTGCATTTTTTAACCCAAAGGGCATTTTAAGGAACTCATATTGTCCATCCGGAGTAACAAATGCAGTAAAATGAGTTGAGTCAGAAGAAACCTTAACCTGATGAAACCCACTCCTTAAATCCAGCAAAGTAAACAATTTCTTTCCTTCGAGATACTCTAAACAGTCTTCGATAAGCAAAAGTGGGTAGTTATCCCGAACCGTGAACTTATTAAGCGCCCGATAATCGACACACAGTCTTGTTTCTCCAGTTTTCTTTTTAACTAGAACAATAGGCGATGCATACGGCGATTCGCTAGGTTTAATAATCTTCCGATCTAAGAGGTCCTTAACAATACTATTTACTTCGCGCTTTTCAGCGAATGGCAGTCGCCGCGGAGAACAGAAGAAGGGGGTATCATTCGTAAGTCGAATACGCATCTCAAAATCCAATGGCTTCACATTTGACCTGTCAAAACCGATATACTCTTCTACCACCAGAGACCGAATTCTATTCGCCGACGTGAGGTCGAGATTCGGTCCAATATTTAACTCCTCATCAACTGACATAAGTTCTATTGCACAAATTTCACGAAACCAATCATTATCCAAAAGAACAGCGTCGCCCCCAACCAAATCATTACCAATTACACTTCTTTTTCCCAAGGGGTTGGCTTTAACTTTAACAGAACTTAAATCACTACACTGATCAATTAGCTTAGTTGGCTGTGTCGGAACGTAAGTGCACGAATACATATACTTCAAATAATCTTTATTAAAATCAGAAATACAAAGTTGCTCTGAAGATGTTCTCCTTTTGTTCATTTGCAAAGTAACGTTAAATATCTGAAGTGCATCGCGGCCTATCAACAAAGGCACTGGCATAACTTCATCTGGAACGACCAAGAACGAAATTTTCTTTTTACAACCAGAAAGAATAACAAAACTTGAAATCATACCGTAAGTATATAGTTTGGTATTTCTTAATCCTTTATAACTTGAATATGTCAATTTTCCGAGGGGTACATCTTGAGGCAACAGCGATTTCTGAGCAAAGCTAACCGGACAGCCGGTGTCCAAAAGAGAATTACAATTAAAAAAAGAAGTGCACTTACTTCCTGATAAAAAGAAAGAAACGCTTACCATTTGCACGGCTTTCAAAGATTGAATTACATCTTCGTCTTCATCGCTACTAATATCGTTGGCCTTAAGGGCATTGTTGTCTGAGTTTACAGCGCCAACTTGTGTCATCTTCTTCGGTGCTTTTGTGCAATTCTTATAAGTGTGCCCCATCTCGAAGCAACGGAAGCACGAACCTGGTGGTCGTTTTGTCTCAGGGCAATTAGCTGCAAAATGCCCATAATTGGAGCAGTTGTAACACCTGTCCTGTCCTTTTACGTAAGTTGTTGGTTGACTTCTCTTACTGGAATGTGTTGACACATTAGATGTAGGTAACGGAACACTTCTTGCTGCCGACGACGGTGGTAGCTTACACAGCCTCCGTTTCTCATATCTGGGCAAGAGGCTCTTCAGTTCGATGATGGATTTAGCAGCGTACAGAATTGATATGTTCGACGATGAATCTCCAAAGCCTTCGATGATGAACTCAACTAGTTCAGATTCGCATATATCTGCATGTGAGGCAATCTCCTGCATTGTCAAAACATAATGTAACAAAGATTCATCTTTGCGAGGTGATTGCCGACTAAGCTTCTGGTATACTTCACGCCTACTCATCTGTGTGTCGAATTCTTGCAGCAACAATTTCTTCAGAGAGACCCAGCTGTCAACACGCACTGTTCGTAGAAGCACTTTGGCAGTCCCCTTTAGCAGCCGGCGAGCACTAAGATATTTGGTACGTTCATCGCAAGCCAACGATTGGACAACGTCTTCATAATCTACAATCCACTTTTTCACACTATATTCGTCGTCACCAGAAAATGGAGAAACAGCATTCTCGATGTCGGAGAAATCCACTCGTCTTCCAGGCGTTGCCACTGGTTGTGGTTCCATATCCCGCAGCTCTCTTTGAAGATCCATAATTCGTTTTTTTCTTTCCAAGCGAGCTATTTCTCGTTCATCTTCTTCGTCCGACACAGAGCCTTCGAGAGATGGCACGTTTACTGAAGCTAATCTAGCGACATGCGTTTGCGTAACTGATGTCAATGGTCTAACAGAAGCACGTGTGCCTGAAGACGGTGCTGTGTCGCAATTTGCAATTCGTTCAGGAGCGGAAACTTGATCAGAAGTCGGCACAGAAGTAGAACCAGCAGAAGTAGGCACAGAAGCAGGGCCAGCAAAAGTTTTTGCTCCCCCAGAAGCAGAAGTAGACTTGGTCTCAGAAGCGGAAGAATTATAGGGCATCACACAACTAGCCGCTTCAGTCATCACAGAAGGCACGTCTTCAGGAAATACAAATTCCGCGACACCAAATGTGTCCTCGTGCAAGGACCGCAGTTGTGCTATGGTAGCGGTAGCCGGAACTTCTATGTTGGCGTTGGTTAGTTCTTCAACAATTTGGGCTTTGGTTAACCTTTCCGGCATTTTGTTTTTTCTGATCTGCAAATAACTTCTCAATCGCACAAGTTTTTACTTAAATTCTTTAAACTTTTTATTGGGAACCCCACATCTGAGGTTGTAGTAAGTATATATTTGTTTTAATTAACTTATATTTATTGAATTTAAAATTACAAAATTGTCGGCCACTATCGGCGTGTACTCGTTCAGCGATCAGTATAATAAGAGCGAGATAGAAGACCAGCAAAGTGACAGCTCTCAAAAATGAGTTACAAACATGGCGGACCTACATATTGGTACAGTAACGAGTAAAATTTTTATATTTATACTACAATATGAAACGATAGGCCATGGTTGCTAGTTCAGTTGCTATCTAGTTGTCGACAATAGTAGATCGGTCCTTATACAATTAATAGTAACTAATTGAATTTAAACGAAATAAAACTTGAAGTAAAATTTATAAAGGTTGCGTTCTCCATTGGACAAATTTCACAAATACGCTGACGACATCGACATCATTGGCAGAACACAGCGAGCTGTCACTGGTGCGTTTGCAAGTATCAGTACGGAGGCGGCAAAAAGGGGTTTAGTGGAATGAGGACAAAACAAAATATATGCTGTCAACGAGAAGGGACACACAACATCGACGAATCGGACAGAACGTCACGATAGACAGCTATAACTTTGAGGTAGTTCGGTACTTTGTCTACCTCGGCTCCGCTATTTATTCTGAAAATGACATCACATCAGAAATCAAGCGAAGAATTACACTTGCCATCTGGAGAGGCGTGTTGGTTGAGGCCCATTGCATTTCCATTCTGCAATGTTTTTAATTGGTATTTTGCACTTTATTATAATTTTTTCACAAATAAAATGAGCAAACCCTATCTCCCGCCATATAAAATTTCGTTTGTTTTCCTACAATTTTTTTAGCTGTCACTTTATTTTTTTTTTCTCATTTGCACTGACGTTGTCGCGAACTACCCTATTATGGTGGATTTACATTACCACGCCACGCAATTTTGCACGACTTTACAGAGAGAGATCCGTTTGCTATAGTCAAGGCTAATGATCTGTAAGAGTGAGGCCACAAACCTCCTTAAAAAAGTTATGGCGGCCTAAATTCAACTTTTAGGTGTGTGGTCTCACTCATACACATCATTAGCCTTGACTGTGGAAACACGGATCTCTCTCTCTGAATTCATGCAAAATTGCGTGGCGTGGTAATGTAAATCCACCATTAATCGTAGCATGTCTTGATGTAGTCGAACCGTAATATTCTCACTAACTGGTGATCACTGCTGATAATCATCGCTGCGCTGCTCTTTACTAAACGCGAATACCGTTTAACGGGTTAAAGAACGCCACTGGGTATCACCCTATGTATAAGTCAGCTACTGAGCTGTCATGTAAACAATAAAATAAAAGTTTGTTCGCTATTCTCCAATATATTTTGTACTTATTACCTACAAATTTAAAACTTAACGCGGTATGTATAATTGTATATATCAAAAGATCTAATGCACGTCATTTTTTTTTAATTAATCCTTGCAAATAATTTGCATTTACGTGCTACAATTTGCAATAAAATACAATTTTGGTAAGTTGTTTTTGAATCAATCTCTGCGCTGCCGCCTTTGCGGTCTCAAACGTGCGAGAGAAAAATGCTTTGTTTTACTTATACCATTTTTATTTAATTATTTTTAATACCTTATACCTGTATTGCAATCTTTCCGAGATATATTGTTTTCTGATTTCGCCTGTATCCAAGGGTTTCAGGACACGTTCCATACATATTTTGTGTAAATTTTAATATACATATTTAATTAATTTTACACTTCGGTACTTTGTTTTTGTCAAACATGTTTTCAGTGGTGAAAATATAATTTAAAAATCGTTACATACATATACATGTTTAGGTTCCATTAATGTTTAATTTGATATCATTGCTTACCTATATTATGAACCCATAAGTCTACCAGGATTGTGCCTGAAATGCTACTGTGCAATGTTATATTTGTTGTAAATGTATGTACTTTATTTTCTTTATATTACTTGTGGCTGTTTCTAAACGTTCCTCAACAACATTTGCTCTCTGTTACAAACTAACTTTAGTTCAATGAAACTCTTGGGTTGGGACGCATACGCCAGTGAAATACTTAAGTTTGTTTTGCTCATCATCTGCTTTGCAAATGTTAAATGTTTCTTACAGCTCAGTACATACAAGAAATATTGTTGTAAGCGTAATCACCAATCACTAATCAGTGTGGTGTGTTGTACGACGTGAGGACAGAGTGCAAAACGGTATTAACATCAAATCCATGTGGATTGAAGCAAAAATCTTGGCAAAAACTATTCCGAGGATTATGGGGTTCTGCTTGAACCTATAAAAGCTTGTATGCGTTGGTTCCGTTATTTAATATCAGAGAATTTCAAAGAAGATGTTCTTTTAATTTTGTCTGCACGCAGACATGGAGAAATATGAATACACTTCTATTGAAATCTTCGTTTAACCAAAATTTGATCTGCATACCAGCCGTCAAGCTTTAAGTATGTAATTGATATTCCTTATACAACTGCCAGCAAGATAAGAACTGATATAAATGGATTTCAGTCCGAAATCAATAGCGCAAATGATGGCAATTTTTATTAAGTAAGTTTTGCTAAGTGATTGTTCCACCAGGGTGGTTTATTTCTAGTTTTGTGCCTGCTTACTGGGCAGGCTCTTCTGAAGGCGTCGTTCATGGATTTGGTAACCTTGTTTACCATGAGATCTAGATCTGATGGTGAATTCGGTTGAATAGGTATTTGGTTTAGTTTCTGCTTGAGAACTGAATTATATGTCTGCCAGTTGACTTTTCTGGGATTCCTAAAGGGTACTATTGGAGGCATACAGTGGTCAATACTAAATTGAATATAGTGATGGTCCGAGAATGAAACGTCTCTCGATGCCATCCAATTGCTGATTCTTAGTTTGGGAGAGTTAGTAGATAGGGTAATGTCTAGAACCTCCTGTCTAAGACTATTGATGAAAGTAGGCTCTGAGCCTTTATTGCACAATATGAGATAAGTTGTCATAATATATTCAAAAAGACACTCACCTCTGTTATTTATGTCGCTGCTGCCCCAGAGGGTGTGGTGGCATCTGCGCCCACCACAAGGGGATTAAAGTCCTTATCGGCCGTTGCTATCGTATTACGCACGATGTTTGCGGGAACGGGCCCTGTGTCATCATAAGCCATGTATGCAGATGCTAGCCATAGCTTTCCATTGCTGCTTCTGTCTAGCTATACACAGACCAGAGTTGGGAAATAATTATTACTTTTGGCAATTGATTACAAGCCAAATTATAATTACAAGTAATTAGTAATTGATGTTGTAACAATTAAAATTACATGTAATTGTAATTGGAAAAAATGCAATTACAATTACGGTTAATTGTTAATTGAGAAATCACAATTAACAATTACATGTAATTGCAGAAAAGTAATTGAAATCTGGAAGTAATTGAAGAAAACACAGTGTTAATTACTTTTTGAGTAATTGATTACTTAAATAGTAATTCATTGCATGCATTTTTGTAATGTCAAATAATAAAAATACAAATAAGCAAAAAAAAAATAACGTGAATTATTAAAATAAATTATTCGCCTTCAACATAACTAACATTTCAAAGTTAGTATCGTTGAGGTTTTGTCTTCGAGGAGTGGATACAATTGACGCAAATTAGAATAGTCTCTCTACTGGTGTTGACGATGTCAAAGGAATATTTGATCTTTCAAATACTCTTGACACGAGTGGATATTTGTTCAATGTTTTCTTCAGTCTTCAGTTACAAAAATACAAATAGGATAGGATAAATTATGCTAGTTTATGGAATATATACACTTAGTATAGAACAGAGATGACTGTCTTACAACTAGAAATAACACTGTTGATAATTGAAAGTTGTGTTAATATGATTTATCTTAAGCCACATTAAATGTATATATGCAGTGTACGGAAAAAATTGTTCAGTTTAATTCATCTAACTCGTCTCGTTTGAATTCATTTTAAAATCAATCTCTATGACTGGAGGAAAAATATGGATATAAAATGAATAATCATGAGAAAGTAATGGATTTTGAAGACTGTGCTAAAACGAAAGACATGTGTATCCATGCAACGACGTAAAACCATTTTTCTGTGATATTATAATGACATAAAGGAATATATTCAATTACATATACGCGTAATCATTACAAAAAAAAATATTCATTACATCTTTTTTTAGAATTACTTGTATTTCGAATACTTTTGAGTAATTTAAATACGAGTTTTTAATGCTTTTCAATTACAAATAATTAGTAATTGGATTTTGCCAATTACAATTACAAGTAATTGTAACTGAGAAAATTTCAATTACAATTACATGTAATTGTTTTGTTGCCGTCATCCGAATCAGATGAAGGCTCGCTGCTGACGTTGATTGTCGTGGGTTCCACGTTGGTCTTTGCGCCATCCGTATCAGCTGGCTGCCTGACTAACGTCTGGTTGGTTTCTTTCCCTTGAGAGGAGTTTGAGGGACCGTCAAGCTCGGCATCCAGGCCAAGGTCACCTAGCGAAGATACCATTCCTGACATGAGTCTCTCAAGGAACGCTTTGAGGGTCAGCCAATTCTCCCCGCTCATTTTGCCCTCTTCGTGACTATTGTCACAGATGCCATAGAGCATGTGGTCCTTGACGACCTCATTGAAGGGTCTGAGCGCCGCATCAGCATTCTTCGCCTTCTTTGAGGTCATCGAAGTTTCTTCCATCGAAGATGGCCTCGGTCTTTTGGACGTAAAGTCCTTCTTGGCAGCAGCCGCAGAGGGTCCTCCCGAAACAGTAGGGCTCCTCTGTTTGCTGCGAACAGTAGTGTGTGCTCCTGTAGCAGGTGCACCAGTCGTCGTTTTAGTGGGGCCTGTCCTGTTTAGCGGAGGTCGTTGTCTTGTTTTGGGCCCTGTGACCGAACTTTTCGACGGTTGGTTACAGCCGCTGAATGAGGGTAGTCCTCCCGCATCAGGTTGACCGTCCTCCTCATTCAGTATCGCACCCGCCCATCTAATGGTCTTCTTGTCCTTTTGATCCCAGGAACTATCTGGTTTCGCAAGGACTAAGGCCAGCTTGTGCCTAGCTGCGCGTAGCTGCTTACATTTTATGCCACTGGGGGTGAACTTTTTTCCCCGCCTAGCAGCTTTGGCTTTAGTTCCAAATTCCGCGTCCGAAGCAGACGCGTCAATGGATTTGGAATCCGAATCCGATGGGAGTAGTGATTAGGTGTCGTCGATGTTTGTTGTCCTGTAGTTCGTCGTGTCAGTCGGTGCGTTGTCCTTTTCGTCGTCTATTTGTCCAGCTTTTTGAAGGGTTTTGTTTGTTTTGAAGGTCCATGTAATTCCCACGAGTAAGCCGGTGAAGAAAGGTCCGCCCCAACATAGCCGGTTCTGCTGGGGTAAGGCGCTAGATACGACAGGCCCTGCCAAAGCACCTGAAGGAGCTCGTTAGTGACTGACTAAAACCCGCAGTCTTTCATCCCTCGGCACGGTTTGCATAAAACGCTCACACCACCACTGGAGTTGGGTTGACTATCCTTTAGCTTCGGACTACCCTCCTCCGGAGACCTTACAGTATGGGAGTACCTGCTGCAATCGCTCTCCGTTATCACTGGGTACCTACTAAGCATCCACACCACGGCAAGGTAAATAGTCGAAGAGGATGAGTTATGTCAAATAAATAAGACACAAATTTAATTTTCTTTTTTTTTTAAATTTAATTTTTTGGTTTGTTATTATTGACAATTCGAGACTTCGCTCCAAGCTCCGGTAGTTGAAACAATCTTAAAGAAAGATGGACATGAAACTCAGCCTCAAGAATCAAAAAGTTCAAAAATGATGGAGTCATTCAAAAATGTGGTCCCTTAATTTGCTACAGTCATAACGAGCTGATGAAGAAGCTATACCTATTTAATATAATATTTACGTCTCTGTAATTATTCAATCAGCTTATTTACGGGTTTAGTTTGTCCATTTGCATTGGCGCTATTCTACGATACCCGGAGGCCCAGAGCTTAGCTTCAATGAGGTCCGAGGCCTGTGCTAATGTCTCTATTACATACATACATACTTTTGGTTTTGTTATATTCACTTTTGGTTTTACATGCAAAATTGTTATACATACTCACTTTTGGTTTTGTTATACTCTCTTCCCAAAAAAATACGCCAATAGATGTCTGTTGTTCAAGGCGCTCGAAAATTCGCTGTCTAAGGTGGTCCAAACTTTGTAATTTTGACTCCATGGAAAAAAAATTTAAATTGTTTTTAGGCAATTATTGTTATTATTTTGAGCTATTATTCGTTTTTGTGCTTATCCATAGGCTGAGCTACTATAAATTCTTATCCTTTTTTGGGTGGGCCACACGATACAGAGGTTCCATTCATCGGGCATACCTTCTTCCGATCAAAGTTGGTGCATGCTCCTTACCAATACATTTGCCGCTCCTTTATTAAAGAGCTCGGCCGGCAGTCAATCTGCTCCAGCAGTCTTTTTGGACTTAGTGTGGATATCGGTGTGGCTCGGTGGACGGAAACTTTTTGACTCGGATCTTGTATCCTATGCAATAGCGTCCCTTAACAGATTCAACAGCTCGCCTTACGTGCTCTTTCTTTTCTCTTCTGAAAAGTCGATGTTCCTTCTTTCTTCTTTGCCCGTAGACGTCGCGGGCTCTGGGTTTAGTCTGTATGTGCCTTATCGTACTAGAGGTTTCGTTCGGTATTGGGTGTCCTTTCTTGCTGACAGCATATACTTTGTTTGCCGATTTTTCAATCACAATGAGAAAAGATTGAAAAAGGCGCACGCACAAATTTGCATAACAGAGTGCCGATCTGCATCCCGTCGCGAACGCACGCTTAAGCCACCTGCTTCCCATTTGCAGAACAAAAACAAGCAAACAAAAATATAAATATAAATATAATTAAAAAAATAAAATCAGTGCAGTGGAGTGACGACAGCAACTCAACTTGTAACGAGTTCGATATGCTGTCTGCTTCCATAACTAGAATTGTTTCCCTGTACTCTCATACTGAAGTCGTCATTGCGGGTGATTTCAATATTCACAATTCTGACTGGCTTTGACATTCTGGACAGACGACACCCGAAGGAATATATGTTCAGATCTTTGCTGAGGTAAACCAATTAACCCAGCTTGTAAATGCGCCAACACGTGTACCAGACATTGACGGTCAAAATGCCAACACACTGGACTTGTTTCTCACCTCCCACCCTAATAAATACTCCATTGAAGTATTATCGCCTCTAGGCTCGTCAGACCACTGTACCATATCAGCTAATTTCTCGTACTCCGACCACAAAGTTAAAGAAAAAACTCCGAAAAGAACCGTATGGCAATACGAGAAGTCCAACTGGAGCGGACTTAACAGCTTCTTTAGGAGTTTTAACTGGTCGTTATGCTTCCTCGATAACGACGTGGATGCCGGCGCTGATATGGTAACAAATATAATCACCTTAGGTATGAAATCATTTATCCCTAACAGGATAAAGAGTATCAAACCAAAAGAAAGCGCGTGGTACGACTTGAGCTTTAAAGAGGCTATTAGATTAAGGGAGTTGAGTTTTCGGTCTTACAAAGCCAACCCATCTGAGGAAAACCGAAAGAAGTTTAAACGATCCAGAAATTACTGCAATGCCCTCATAAAGCGTGTCAAACTCTCATATGACCAAAAGTTGAGGCAAAAAATACTACAATGTCCCAAGGGTAGTAACAACTTTTGGTCATTAAGAATTCGGCCTTATCAGCGATCCCAACGCTCTTTTACAATTAGTTGGTTGTACCCGCATCGCTGGGTATGCAAAGTAATATTTGATATACAAATAGATTTTATTTAAAGAACTTATTTGAAAACTACATGGCGTGTGAATTGTCTCTGGTTAATTAATAATCTTCCTCTGCGGATTAGATTCAATACCTTCATTTGACTTGCAACTCTTGATCGTGATAAAACCACATACATACATATGGCCGTGTGAAAATACTCCGGTCTTCAAATGCATGCCAACGTGATCAAATGACTGGTCTTGAGCCTTGTTTATTGTTATATCGTACGCTAGAATTCATCGGAAATGGAATCATTGTGATTGCATGTCGAAATAATTCTTGCTCTTATCAAATTTCGTCCAGGCTCTTCCACAATCAATCGAGTTCCATTGCAGTCCTCTTTTGGGTTCAAGTTTCTCAGCAGCATGATTATGACACCTTGCTTAAGCTACAGCACATGAGGTGGCTTGCTGCATGGAGTTTGCTGATTAAGGAATTCAACAGGGATATTTGGTGCATCATTTGGATCTTCAATCTTCACTGACAACGGAATCGGCGCTAAAATAGATTTAGGAGTTATTACCAATTAAATCGATTATCTTCCTATTCATTTCTAATATCTGCGCATTCGTCAGCGCGGCAATGCATTGACATTTGCAGCAAATCGCCAAAAATTGTCTTAATCAAGTCTCCAGTTGATATATTTAATTTCCGTGGGAATTTCAACAAAGTCTTCTTCATACATTTCTGCTACCCGGGCAATTTTGCAATAATGAGAAAACTCAAATTTTAAAACCCGTCAGGATTTTGTCCACAGAGATTCCTTCACGATCAGTTAGTTTTCTCTTTTATATTTAAATATCGCGAAATAAACCTTCCAATTAAAGTACCTGATAAATCAGTAATCTAAAAATTCGTAACAAAGTACATATTGCCTAAAAATGCTTTCTATTTTTTTTTGTATCTATTGATTTAGATTTATGAGTATAAATAATATTTTACTTCTTTATTAATATACAAAGTTTTAAATTGATACGACGAACTCCTTCGTGAGTTATGAAAAAGCTCTCATTAAAATCATTGCAAATAACTCGAGCCCAAAGCAAAATACCTACCGATCGGATGAAAAATAAAAAATGTTCCATACAAACTTTGACCCTCTATTTTACCCCTTTAAGGGTTGAATCTCAAAATATCCTTCCTTACTGCTTGTACTTATACATTTTATAGGAAACCTCTGTGCAAAATTTCAGGTTTCTAAGGCAAATGGTTGGTTTTTCCTTTTGAAAACACTTGCCGAGTTTTATTGAGTTTGAACCATGAAGAAAATTTAAATATATGAAAAGTAGGCGGTGCATATTTGAATAATGAGAAAACTAAAATTTTGAAAATTTATTCAAATACCCTCCGCCTAATTTTATTTAAAATAAGAAAAATAAGAAAAGTATGGAGCGTTACGGAGTCAGTACTGGTAAATATGTATACGATGATGACACTCCAGCTGTCAGCTGTTTAGACAAAGCTAATCTGCTCGCTGCACATTTCGCAGCCAGTTCGATGCTCCCAGATTGCGATTTGTCTGCACCTCTACTCGAGTGCATCGAATTTACCATGGGACCAATCCATTTTCATAATAATGTTTAGAAGATTTTTCCGTCGGCTTTTTTGGTCATAAGTAGTTAAATGAAACTCGATTACATATTTCATTTTGATTTCAGGGAAATCAATCAAGTTTCATTCAACTATTTATGACCAAAAAAGCCGACGGAAAAATCTTCTAAACATTATTATAAACATCATTGGTCAAGCACTTTAACAACAATCCATTTTCGCACTCGTACAGTCGCAAAAGTACTTTATGATCTCAACATAAATAAATCCGCTGGTCCAGACTGTATCTCCCCCATTGTTCTGAAGAGATGTTCTTCCACGCTGGTAAAACCACTGCGTAAGCTTTTTCATCTGTCCTATTCTTCTGGACCCTTTCCGAGTAGGTGGAAAACAGCATTTGTCCAGCCCGTCCCTAAAATAGACGAATCTTCTTCTCCCACCAATTACCGACCCATAGCACTTATGACTTATCTCACCGAGAAGTGGAACCAATCTCTTCATCACTTCGGTGAATCGAAGATTGTTTCGCTTGATATTTCAAAGGCATTTGACAGAGTTTGGCACCAAGCTCTTTTGTCGAAAATTCGTGCTTATGGCATCGATGCGTCTCTTATTCAATGGATTAGAAACTGGCCGTTCAATTCAAGTTGTTTTGGATGGTTTCAAGTCTGAAACTCACCATATAAATGCTGGTGTTCCCCAAGGCTCCGTTCTGTCTCCGACATAAATGATCTCCTGTCTGTAACTTTTTATCTAATTGATTCCTTCGCTGATGACAGCACTCTTAGCTTCTCATATTCTTTCCAGGACTCATGTCACTGCTCTTCGGCCCTAGAACTGGAACGGCAACGTATGTTAAGCTCATTAAATTCCGACTGTGACAGCACTTTAAAATGGGGTTCAGCCAATAGAGTAGAATTTAATGCTTCAAAAACAATGCTGTCTGTTGTCTTTAAAGCGAAACCCGAACCTACAGCCATTATCCATGAATGGCACTTGCATCACCGAAACCGAAAGACTTTTCATTCTCGGTATGTGCGTCCATGACAACCTTCGTTGGAATGACCATATACACGAAGTCGCCAAGAATGCTGCGAAATGTCTAGGTTTTCTCAAACGGTGCAAGTAATGTTTTACCCCTTCTGATCTGGCTACAATATACAAGGCGTTCATTCGCCCAAAACTTGAGTACAATTCTCATATCTGGTCCGGTGCGCCCAAAACCATATTGCGCCTACTGGATAGGATCCAAAATCGTGCGTTACAACTTATCGGAGACATAAATATCGCGAACTCTATTAATTCGCTTGAACATCGCAAAAATGTTACGTGACTCTCGCTGTTTTATCGCTTTTTTAACAAACAGTGCTCAAACGAAATTGCCAGCTGCATTCCACCCCTTCAGTAGTTCAACCGCAATACTCGCCATGCTTGAAATGCTTATCAGTTTACCATTCAGCCTATCTTTGGTCGTACTATGAAATATAGAGATTCATTCATAAGCCATACAGCACAAATGTGGAATGCTTTACCAAACTCTATTTTTCCTCCTTGTTACAATTTACAGACATTTAAAACCAATGTGCATCGGTATCTCCTATCACATCTATCCTCCTTTCCCTAACGCCCGCGCTGTGTAGTTCACTCTACATTAAAAGAGTAGTTATAATCTCTTTAGTGCATGTCTATTATAAAAAAAAAGCGATTGTTAGGAATATTTATTTCTGTTGCTGTTCTCTTATTACTGCAATACAAATTCCAACCTGATTGTTTACCTTCTGCCGGTGGATCTCGACATTAAAATCACTATCCTGATGCTGGTACGAAAGGCGCTATGGACATACCAGCATACTATACTCCCTGGCATAGGGAATATGGAAACGTTTTTTCCTAGGTTCACTTATTGGCCCAAAAGTGTCTGCTCTCGTTGACATTTCAACCATACCTAAACTTTCTCAGAACCATGACCTTAACGAACTCAAAAACACACATATCAATAGCAATATTGATTTCCCAGATGAATGCAAATAGCTGCTTCCTCTATTTTTCCTATAACGCTCCGAGATGCTTGCAGATGTATGTTAGTTCTGCACTTAAATTGCTGCAAATTGTAGTCTTCTGGAAATATATCCCCAGGAAGCGAGTTCCAAAGTTTGCTTGTCCTGCAACAGAAGGAGTTTTGGAAAATTGATGTCCTCGCGGTTGTCAAGTGTACTGTATGGTGGTGAATAAGGCAACCGGGAGGTCGTTTTGGAAATTTGAAGATACAGAAATGTGTTTTATACAAAACTAGCTGAACCCCCGCTAGCTTCGCCAGGCCTTTTGTTGCTTTTTTATTTTTTTTTTTTATTTTATTTTATTTATTTTCGGGCGACAATGTTTTATTTTTTTTTTGTATTGGAGGTGCCACACCCCTTTATCCAACTTTGACAAATCTTCACAGAAGCACTCTAGGGCCAATACCTAAGATTATCTGTAAGTTTGATCTCAATCTATCGGTGGTTTTCGAAATATACGATTTTGAATGTTTTTTTTTGTATTGGAGGTACCACGCCCCTTTGTCCAATTTTGACCAATCTTCACAGGAGCACTCCACGGCCAATACGCAAGATTACCTGTAAGTTTGAGCTCAATCTATTTGGTGGTTTTCGAAATATAAGATTTTGAATGCCCCTTTGTCCGATTTTGAATTTGTTTTGCCTATTACCCAATCACCGTAATTACCGACATTTAAAAAAAAATCAACAAAATCGGTTGAAAATTACGGGCGACAGAGGGAAACAGTTTTTTCCACTTTGTTTTATATATACTCAGACTTAGGGCCGGTTTGTTCACACCTGGTTAAATGGTTAAATCTGTGGTTAGGTTATCATAGATTTAGTTTAACCCATGATTAAATAACTGTGATAAAAAAAGCGTTTGTTCACTTATTTTTCACCAAACCACAAATTTGCAACAAATCGTTCCAGTTTTCCAGTTTATTTGTCAATTCAGTTGTTAGATTTAATGAATAGTTAAAATTGTCACAACCGCAGCAATGCATGCAATTTTTTCCACACTGTCTTGCATTGTATTCATCTGCCAGTTGTTGAAAATGCGTCCACATAGCAGATACGAATGCAGGTAGGTAGGTAGGTAGAAGTGGTGGTTCATGCCTTTGAACCCAATAAGCACTGGATATGCCGTTTTGTTACCACGCCTCGTGTGACCTATTTTGTGGTTATTGTTAAGGATGTGGTCCGGTCGGTACCTATAGCCAACCTGATGTCGCTAAGGTCGTCAAAGAATGGTTGGTACATTGCACGCAATCTGGCTCTCGCTAGAGCTAGACATTTGCAGAGGAAGTGAGAGAGAGTTTCTTTTTCATTTGTATTGCCGCAACTGCGGCAATGAGGGTTGTGTGTTATACCTAGTTTGGCCTCATGGTCTCCGATTGGCCAATGCCCAGTGATTATTGCCGTGATTCTGGCGATATCTGGGCGGGTTCTGTTTAGTAGGTTATTTGCTCTGTTTTGGTTGTAGGTAGGCCATATCTTCCTTGATATAACGCAGTTTGTCAATCCCGACCATCGATACGTTGCATTCGCTACTATTTTGCTATTATTATTTATTAAATTAATTTTTATTTTTGAAAGAAAGTTGTTTTGTTTTTGACTGTTACGTCAAAGCTTGAACAAACAAAATTCCAGAATTTCCTTGGTTAATGTCGTTAATGTCGCCTGGTTATCGATTTCTGTGATTAACTAACCAAATCATGGGTTCTCTGGTTAAAATTTGACTGAACAAACAGATTCTATCATTATCAGCTGGAATAACCATTGATTAGAGTTAACCAAAGATGAACAAACCGGCCCTAAGTATTTTGAGCCCTATTCGTTAGGGTATATTTGTGCATATTTTGGTATAAATGCATTGTTTTAGAAATAATTTATAACGAGTGTATTTGTGTTTTAGATTATGTGTATAATTAGTGTATTTTTGTATATTTTGTGTTTTGTGTAAATTTGTACAATGTTACCATAAATGTATGTCCAACCAGGTTGACGATCAAGAGCGAAATAGGAAGAGATTCGGTATTACAGAATCTACATATTAAATTACAAACTGTTACCACTGTGATGTGCTTTTTGTCAAAGGCTGAGGTATAACTCGTCGGATCCAGAGTCTTTCCAAAGAAACACAAACTTTGGAGAAGAGGTACAATTTATTCAACGTTTTCTTCCTATTATACTTAATGCTACCTTAACAATGAAGCGATACTTAAACTTACCATCTAGAGGGGCAGAACGAGCTCTACGGCAAGCGTGAGCGTCGGAGTACGGGTTGAGATTGCGCGCTCTACGGCAAAGCGTGAGCGACGGCGGGCGGGTTTGACAGAACGAGCTCTACGGCAAGCGTGAGCGTCGGAGTGCGGGTTGAGATTGCGCGCTCTACGGCAAAGCGTGAGCGACGGCGGATGGGTTTGACAGAACGAGCTCTACGGCAAGCGTGAGCGTCGGAGTACGGGTTGAGATTGCGCGCTCTACGGCAAAGCGTGAGCGACGGCGGGCGGGTTTGACAGAACGAGCTCTACGGCAAGCGTGAGCGTCGGAGTACGGGTTGAGATTGCGCGCTCTACGGCAAAGCGTGAGCGACGGCGGGCGGGTTTGACAGAACGAGCTCTACGGCAAGCGTGAGCGTCGGAGTACGGGTTGAGATTGCGCGCTCTACGGCAAAGCGTGAGCGACGGCGGGCGGGTTTGACAGAACGAGCTCTACGGCAAGCGTGAGCGTCGGAGTACGGGTTGAGATTGCGCGCTCTACGGCAAAGCGTGAGCGACGAACAAGGGGGGCCGGGGCTATTCGGTTACTACCTCTGGCGGAGGGTTCACCTTCAAAAATGCACTGATAATTGATCAGAACCAATTTAATGCAGTGGGAGTCTCTGCCTGTACACGAGATTGGTACTTTTCTACTGACAAGATTCTCCCCGACTGCCATTTGTACGTGGCTACTAGTGTATTTCCCAACAGAAACACAGTGTGACTTCTAACAACGAAGTGAAAAATTGTACTTTCGTTGTTGTTGTGTATCAGCCCAGTACCATCGTGGATTCTAGGTTGGGGGGGAGTACAGTGGCGTCGGGAATATTTCTATATTTGGGCGGTGGCGGGTGCAATATATGTGGTGGACATGTAATGAAGAGGATGTTTCATTACACCACTGAGCATTAGACGAATATGAAACACAAAGAAGAGAAATTATGAAATTACAGTAGTCTATTGTCTATTAGAGAACAATATATAACCAAATCTATCATTAAGTTAAGTTAGATTATTATAGGGTAAACCAAAATTGTTGGACAATGTGCGAATTAATAACAATAAAAAGAAAACATAAATATAATTTCGAAATGAACTGATTTAACAACATTAAACGTAAATGAATTAATATTAGGTTTATAGTAATATTTAACATTCAGCCCCTCTGGAAGACTACGTCTTTCAGAAAATGGAAGAGGGGCCAATTTAGCGATGGGTCGTACGTATTCACTGATCTGCGTGGTAATAGAGGCTACTCTGACACGTCTGTCTGCTCCTGTATGGATGGTTTTTATACGTCCAATTATCCATTTATCCATTATCCCCGATAGATCTTTATTCGAGTTTTGCCATTTTGGTTGTTGCTGGAGCGAAGTCAGGTATTCTGCATGCTACCTCTTCCAGAACCCATGCTTAAGTGTCTGTAAAAGAGACCAATTAATATACGGACAAACATTTTGAACATAAATATGAGGACGAGGAACAGATGTGTACGGTTCACCAATTAAAAATATCGGGCTTAAAGTGATAGGATCCATATCGGACGTAAGCCACATGGGCCGTGAGTTTAGCAACGCCTCGATTTGGGTCAGGAGTGTATACAACTCCTCATAAGTCAGTTTGTGATCGCCTACTACTCATTTCAGGTTAAATTTAACTGATTTAACCCCCGCCTCGCAGAGGCCTCCGAAGTAAGGTGTGGCAGGTGGAATGAACCTCCACGCGATCTTATCCTTAGAGAGATGGCCGATGACAATGTTATTGTGTTGCTGACTTAGGAGAAGCTGGAACATTTCGTCGAGATGTCGTTTAGCACCATGAAAGTTTGTCCCGTTATCGCTCCAAATTCTGCGCGACGAGAACCGATCAAGTGCAGCAAGAAATGCTGTAGAGGAGAGATCGCTGACCAGTTCCAAATGAATGGGCTTTGTTGTGAAGCATGCGAATAAGGCTATGTATGCCTTGGTAAACTTCGGGTTTCGTCCTCTTGCCAATCGCACTCCGACCTTTGAAAATGGACGCGAAAACTGGACGCGTTCTGCCGGCAGATTGTCCATTAGTTGAGCGGAGGTATAGCCTTTCGATAGCGGAAACAGGAAACGCATTCGTGAACGGTGAACCACCTTACGTAGCAGGAATAAGACCAAACAATAGCGAAACACCCGCGTGTAGATTTTGTCTATGAACGTGTTCGGCAATAAGCCTTGCGAACCGAGTGTTTTTATCTATTGTTATGGGATGTTTTACCGAATAAGGAGCGTTTGAGTGCTGAATACGACCACAGATACGATGCACTCCTTCTTCGTCCAAAAACGGGTTTAGAGGCAACAATTTATTCCCTTTTTTTAGAACTTCACTTTTATGAGTAGCGTTTATTTCGAACCGAAAACTGACTGATTGATGGAATTTAATAAGTCTTATCACTGGAAGACAGCGACAATGTTCGTTTTAGAGTCGATTTCACGCGAGTATTTGAAACGAAACGAAGGATATATGCGACGATACGAATGAGTTTTACGAAGCGAGACGAGTTAGTGATTAAGGTGTCAAAGATGTTGGTTTGGTTGACGTTCGACATTAACACATCTCACGTTACCGGCGGAATCAAAACTTCTGCAGTATACGACTGCAGCGTAAGCGTCTAGCGATGCATTGCAAAACCCGTGGAACTCTACGCTTTCCTTCGATGACCACATTAATCTTGGGATGTTCAGAGATTCTAATTTAGGGAGCTCATCACGGATAGAGCGCCAATGATTTGAGCAAGTTGGTGATACGATGTCGTCCCAATTATTTTTTCGGCGCCAGAGTTTCTGAAACAGAATTTTTATGCCAATAACTACATGTGTTAGAAATCCTATAGGGTCGAATATCCTCGAAGACTCCGAAAGAATGCTGCGTTTTGTTAAATTTAAATTACCGTTTAAGGTAACCTTATACGAAAAGGAATCTTTAGATGGTGACCACTGCAGGCCCAGAAGTTTGACTGAGCTGTACTCTTCAAACTCCTTTGGTGACAACTCGCGCTGATTTTACAGTAAACTGAGAAGTAACGGCCAACAATTGGTTGTCCACTTGCGGAGGTTGAATCCACCTGACTTTAGCAAGATTGCCAATTGGAGAAGCGTGCGTACAACTGGAAATGTTGCACAAGCAGTGCCATAAGTAACTGTTAACAGGCGATAGGTTTTTATCGAGGTCACAGGATTTTCTCCAAGTATCCATTGAAAATTCGCATGTTTTCTTGAGACACGAATTTTTCTAAACATTTTCTCGATATCTCCAGAAATTGTGTAACGATGACGTCGAAATCGAATGGAAATTGAAAAGAGATCGCGTTGGTACGTTTGGCCTACTATCAGAGCTTTGTTAAGGGATTGCTTGGTATCAGTTTCAGCTGATCCACCAAAAACCACCCTCACCTTAGTCGTACTACTGTCACTTTTCATTACGGCATGATGGGGCAAATAGTAACAATGGGTTGTTGGCAGATCTTTCTCACTGATTTCTTCCATATTTCCTAGTTCCAAGTACTCGTCCATGAATGTAGTATATTTTTCATGTAAAAATGTATTTGCCTGTCTATCTTTTCATCAGATCTAAAGGGAAGTTCAACCATATATCTACCATCAGGTAAGCGGGAATGGGTTTTAACAAATATGTCCTCAGCTTGTTGGTCTTCAACGGACAAACTGGGTTCATGTTGAATCTCCTCAAGCCGCCAAAAGCGCTCGAGATCAAACAATTGCGAATGGTCTAATTGAGTGCAAAACGAGTCAACATTATTATGTTTCGAAAGGCTATCATTAGCAATGCTGTCACCAACAACCCAGCCAAAAATCGTTGGTATAAGGTCAGGTACTCCTGGCTGGCCTCGAATCGCAGAACCGTCGAATATGCTGAACGCCTTATCAGCACCAATGAAAACATCAATATGACCTGGAACGTCGAAATTGAGATCCGCCAATGAAAACGAGGAGAAAAATGTTTTATCCGAAATTGTGGCTACAGATGCAGGCACAAGCGAAGTGAGTTTAGATACAACATAGCAGTTAACCTCAGCCAAGCCTGTCAAAATAGGGCGCCCTTTGGAACCAGGCCTGAAGGGTGGCAGTTTGCGAGCGTCTGGTGGTCGGCTTGTCACGCTCAACAGTCGGCCGGGTTTAACCCGAAACGGCTACGAGCTTCCTATCAATGGTCTCGCAAACCAAGCTCACGGGAAAAGACCTGGAGCTTGTTTTGGAGGCTGTCAAATATCGACTAGATATAGTTGGTGTTTACTCAACAAAGCAAAGGGGTTTTGGAACTGTGGACCTTGCGGATGGGTGGAAACTCTTTATGTCGGGAGTAGCACCTTCAATGTCTGCGCAGGCGGGAGTGGGGATACTCACAAGTCCCAGGCTGGCAGGCAGAGTATTGGAGTGGATACCATTAGAAGGGAGAGTTGCGATCTTAAAGCTTAAGCTTGAAAGATCAAGTCTGGCTCTAGTGCAGGTGTATGCACCGAATCTGGAGTCAGGGTACGCAGCTTTCTTAGATGAAGTTGATGCAGCCCTTGAAAAGGTTGCAGATATGGATTCTTATATCCTGATGGGTGATTTCAATGCCCACGTGGGTGCGGATTTCTCGACATGGGGCAGCGCGATTGGGAAACACGGTGACCCCGATCAGAACGCGAACGGAGAGAAGTTGTTGGACTTTTGTTGTTCAAATGGAATGTCCATTATGAACACTTTCTTTCCACACAAAGATATCCATAAATACACATGGTACCGTCGAAGTCTTCAGCAGAAATCGCTGATAGATTTCTTTGTGGTACCATCGTGTATTAAAAGGATGGTTTGTGATGTTCGTGTGATGAGAAGGGCTGAACTGTCAACTGATCGTCACCTGGTGTTGTGTAAATTGTATCTCAACGATCAAATTCCTATCCTGCCAAAGCGTAAACCAAGAATGGTTACGCGCATACGGTGGGAGGGACTACAGAACGATCTGCCGGAGTGGATGAAATCCGGCCAGAAATGCTAAAGGCCCTAGGTGAAGAGGGAGTCAAATGGCTCTCTCGTGTCATTAAAGTGGCCTGGGAATGCGGCGAAACTCCCAGCGATTGGCAGATTGGGGTGATTGTGCCCAGAAAGGGGATAAAAGGGATTGCTCCAATTACAGGGGTATATCACTTTTAAGTCTCCCCGGAAAAGTCTTTGTCAAGGTGTTGGAAACGCGTTGCAGAGCTGTGGTCGAGGCACGATTAGGAGATGAGCAGTGCGGCTTTCGTCCCGGCAGAAGCACAATCGACCAGTTATTCACTCTCAGAATGGTACTTGAGAAGGCTTGGGAGTATGCTACACCTGTTTACGCTTGCTTCGTAGATTTGGAGAAAGCATATGACCGGGTCCCTCGAGGGAAACTCTGGAGTGTATTACAGGAGTATGGAATTGATGGTTCTCTCTTGAGAGCCATTCAATCTCTTTACACAAACTGTAAAAGCTGTGTCTTTAATTCGGTGTTTGTTCTAACTCTTACCTATGGTCATGAGGTTTGGGTAATGACCGAAAGAATAAGATCGCGGATACAAGCTGCCGAAATGAGATTTCTCCGTAGTATTGCTGGTGTGACCCGTAGAGATCGCATTAGAATTACTAGAATACGTGAGAAACTCAATGTCGAGCAGCTACTTCTCCGGACGGAGCGGTCCATGCTTCGGTGGTTTGGTCATATTAAACGTATGTCCCCGACGAGGATCCCACGACGTGCTATGGAATCCGTGCCAACGGGCAGGCGTCCCCTATGTAGACCCAGGATGAGATGGTTAGATAAAATTCATAATCTCTCCTCTACCCGTATGGGGATTGCCCTTGATGATTTGGAGTCGATGGCGGAGGATCGAGAGCTATGGAGGGTCCTCTTAAACAAACTACACCTGCGACCCACTTAATGGACAAGCGGACCATTGAAAATGAATGAATGAATGAATAGTTTGAGCGAAACAATTCCATTTGTGGTGCCAGCTAATGTCGATCCAACACCGACGATGGGAATGCGCGCATTTTGCCGAATAAGACCCAAGCGTTGAACTGTCTGTTCGGTGATAAACGACACTTGCGATCCCGAATCTAGCAGCAATCGAATGCTTTGATAACATCCTTGATTATAAGCTCTAACAATAGCTTGCAGTGGGTAATACTGTTTTAGTGAAACAGTTCACCGATGATCAAAGCGCGTTGGCTGCAGCTAGCACGTTTGCAGAAGTTTTGGGATGTTTGGCAGCGACGATTGGAGCATAAGAAGACGAATTTGTAGGGTTTATCGAACAATTGTTTACATGATTCGAAGAGCTAGTGGATGGATTTCGATTTGTAGAACTTGTCGACGAGGATTGAGAATCGAGATGAATGTATGATGTCGTGAACTGCATGTTCTACAGCGAAAATTCGATCGACACCTATTTGATGTATGTCCAGAACGTAAACAGTTGAAGCACAATTTATGTTCTTTCACGAAACTACGACGCGTGTTGATATCGAGAGATAAGAAACTTTCACATTTAGTGAGTACGTGGTCTGAATCGCAGTTGGGACACTTCTGATTGGATTCTGCATATTGGGTTTGAATGACCTTGGCAGTCTTACCACGATATTGTATCAAAAGCGAAATAGGAAGAGATTCGGTATTACAGAATCTACATATTAAATTACAAACTGTTACCACTGAGCATTAGACGAATATGAAACAGAAAAAAGAGAACAAAAGAGAGCATGTCTTATGAAATTACAGTAGTCTATTTTCTATTAGAGAACAATATTGTTCTCTAATTGTTGGACAATGTGCGAATTAATACCAATAATACAGAAAACATAAATATAATTTCGAAATGAACTGATTTAACAACATTAAACGTAAATGAATTAATATTATGTTTATAGTAATATTTAACATTTAGCCCCCCTGGAAGACTACGTCTTTTAACCATGGGTCGTACGTATTCACTGATCTGCGTGGTAATAGAGGCTACTCTGACACGTCTGTCTGCTCCTGTATGGATGGTTTTTATACGTCCAATTATCCATTTATCCATAATCCCCAACCGATAGATCTTTATTCGAGTTTTGCCATTTTGGTCGTTGCTGGAGCGAAGTCAGGTATTCTGCATGCTACCTCTTCCAGAACCCATGCTTAAGTGTCTGTAAAAGAGACCAATTAATATACAGACAAACATTTTGAACATATATATGTATATAGTTTTGCATATTTAATTTTTTAGAGCATATTTTTGGCATATTTCAGTATATTAGGTAATATTTTTGCATATTTTAGCATTTTAGCAATATTTTTTGAATTGTTTTCCTTTTTTTTATGAGTTGATCGTGGTGTCATATAGAAAAAAAGCCATAAGTCAATCCATCACACTTATTGACAATAAAAATTATTATTTTTTTTTCTAAGGTCTAATATGATAGCGTCAGGATTCCTGCTTTTCTTGCTTTCTGTTTGTGTATAAGATGCAACTGGATATGTGTGTACTATGTAAGTGCACAATGCGCATCGGCAAGTACAATCATTTCACCCTGTGGTGAAACAGCTGCAAAAGTGGTATTCTATTTCTGTTTAAGGGCACAACCCGTAGAATCCGTCGCGTCCGTTGCGTCGACGGATTGACGTTTTCGACGGAACGAACAGTCCCATAGAATACATAATAGCTTATGGAAGGTGACCCATAAGCAACGCACGCGCCGGATGCGACGGATAAAATAGGTTTACTTTCTACTTTTCTTTCAGTCGCATCCGTTGACAGATGGCACAGCGTGAGAGGAAGCACTTTCATTGGAGGAAATACTGAGATAAAGAGAGAAACTGTCAAATGCTGCAGAAAACAACATATACTGTCAACGTATGCGACGGATTCTATGGGTCGGGGCCTTTACCTTCCAAAAGCTGCTGTGTATTCTATCAAACTGTCAGTCGAATACGTTGCCGCAATGGACTCGACAGATTCTATGGGTTGGGCCCTTAAGTTTTTTGTAAGGCGAAATATGCCCTTTGCCCCTTATGTCTTTGAGTTCCTCGGAACATCTACCATGGAAGTACCTAAGGTCAGCGACTTGTCTTCTGTGCACCAACGGTTGCAGATTCGATGTGTGTGTAGGGTGTCCAATAAGTCGAACTGATTGTCTCTGTATGCTGTCAAGTAGGTTAAGTGAATGCTTTGGGGACGAGCTCCATATATGGGAACAATATTCCAGGCCTGGGCCCTATTTCACCAACCATTTTTCACTTTGCATTTTGCAATTTTGCAATTTATCTTTGCAAATTCCGTTTCACCAAACGCAAATTTGCAAAGAGGAAATTATTTCTTTGCAAAGTTGAAAATTTTTCCTCTTTGCAAAATTCGTTTCACCAAAAACAAATTTTCAAACTGCAAAGCATGTTTTTGCAAAGTGCAAAGTTTTGCGAATTTGCAAAAAATTCGGTCATTTCGTTTCACCAAACAAATTAGATTTGCACTTTACATTTAAAATCGTGAAAAGTTTGTCAATAATATGCAAAGAAAAGAAATCATTTGCAGTTGAGGTTTTATTGAACAGTTGGTGGAAATAGTTAAGAAATATTTAATGAACCGTTTCGAAACACGCTTTAAAGACAAAGACGATAATAATAGTTTACAATTGGTCGTATTAAGGGTATATTTTGAATGCTATATCTATAAAATTATATAAAAATCAATTGATGTGCTTTAGTCAAGCAAAAACTCGAGAACAGCTGGACCGATTAAGCAAACAAATTCTAAAAACCTCAAAAGTCGAAAAATTTAATAAATGGAAATTTCCACCACCAATAATAGCAAAATTCGAAAACGACCGAACCAATTAAACTCAAATGTTGAGAAAATACTTTTTATTGTCCCAAAGGTGATTCTGTTAGGTTTAAATTAGACATAAAAACAAGTAAAAGTGTTATCATCGGCTTGGGCGATGCTTTGATACCCTCCACTGCACAAAAGTTATGCAAAATGTTTGCCGTGCGAGTTAGGATGTACTGTACAAGTGTACACGCATGTGTCTAATATTGGTTTTGTGTGTAAGGTATCAGAAATACTTAATACCCTATTCACACCAAGCCGAAAACTGGGTTTTCGCGAAAACAGCCGAAAACTTCCTCGAAAACAGAAGTTTTCCCATACATATTGCAGTTTTCAAAACGAGTTGTTTGAGGTCGTTTTCCATGAAAACGCCACGAAAACGAGTACGATCGTTGGGTTGTTGAAGCAGACACACCTTTTGCAACATTCAGCGAGCTCAGCAAAACTGCTGACAGGATGTGAGAGACTGAGTGAGAGTGAGAGTGAGAGTTTTTTTGTTATCTTTGCTGTTTGCTTCTTGCTTGCACCATAAAGAGCAAACTACCTGCCACAACTAAATGGTATTTTCAGATGTTTTGATTTTGAATGTTGCTTATGTTAATTATTTGATGCATTTAACCATAAGTTAACGATTATCAAGTAGCTTAAATAATTTTGTTTTTATATTATGTCAATACAAGCGAAGTTTAGTAACTAAAATAAAAGTCTAGTCGCCACAAACATTTCATAGCTAGTTTCACAGCTAATTGAAACGTCAAACGAAAACGAGTTGGTGTTCGGTGTGAATGCATCTACGAGTTTTCTAAACTTTTTTGACGAAAACTCGGTTTTCGGCTTGGTGTGAATAGGGTATAACCGGCATAGACAATTTTCAATACAAATCTGACGACGGTAAAAAGAAGTCCTCTGACAAAATTTCATTCGTCTAGGTCGATTCGTTTGGACGCTATCGTGTTTTCAACAAACAGACGGACAGACAGACTTTATAGGGTCTCTGGTGACTCCTTCTTGGCGTTACAAATGTAATGACAAAGTGAATATACCTATGTATGTACCTTCCTGTGGAGGGTATAAAAAAAATTCGTGTAGGTATGTATCTCGAAAACCACCGAAACGAATAAGCTAATTCTCTGGCATTCTTATTATATTCGCACGGGAGTGTTCCTGTGAAGATTGGTCGCAATTGATCAAAGGGACCTTACGAAAGAGTTTCAATTAATCACCAAACGAAACTTAAACTGTACACAGTGCGGCTAATATTTCCGATTTCAAGGAACTGGAGTTGGAAGGTTGATTGGGACTCATAATCGCTTATGGAGAGTTACAGTCAAATCAATTTTAGGTGGTATGAAGCTCACCGGGTCATCTAGTTGCAAATTATTTTTCAACCCTAGAAAGCTTTCGTTTAACAAAGACAAATATTGAATGTGTTTTGACAAAAATTGGACATAATGGAAATGGAAATTGTAGAGAACCCGCTTACATACTCACACATACTAACCTACCTCTTATATGATTGTTAATTTTACTTACTGTGTGCACTCAATGTAACAGGGCACTCGCTCATAGTTGCTCTAACTAACCACATCTCTTGCATTAGTTATAATTAATAAATTTAAGTATATTGAAGCTGGTTGCATTTTTAATTGATCAAACACTATAGAAATGGAGGCCAATATCATGGAGTACCTGCTATGCACCGAACAGTGTAGTTCCATGACGCGTCGTTTTTAATTGTCGACATCGACACTCTGATGTCGTTAGTGTCGTTAATTGCGTCGCTAATGTCGTCAATAGGATTGTGAATGCCATTCAAAACTGTCGGAAGTGAACAATTGTACATCTACTTTATTCTTTAGATTTTATATTTCAGTAGTTCATGTTCTATAAGTTTGATTGAAGTTTTAAATTAATATTATTCCTTTCCCAACTTTCCTCAATAGAAGACCTAAATAATATTTCTTTAATCTTACAGTGCCTTTTGACTAAAATAATAAAAACAGCTGTTTGTGAAACGTCTCTTAGCTCTACTAGTTTAGTTACTAGTAATATTAAGCGTACTCACAGGAACAGAATAGGACTGATTGAATATGAATTTATTAATAAACTAGCGAAGCCCTTGTTTGCACACTTCGTAGTGCAAAAAAGAAAAATAAAAAAATCAATTTCAAATTCATTTAAATCAGTGAGAAACAGTTATTTTTATAATGTTCTGTGGAACGCAACATTTTTTGTTTTTCCAGAAATCGTATTGCCTAGACAATTCTTGTCTATCAGGACAATGCATTATGCATATTAATGTTACAACATTTAAAAACGTTGGCTTCCAAGACTGTAAAAGAATAGCGTTCCCATTTTTTTTATGGGCAGTGCCACGCCCACGCTGGTTTGTCCAATTTTTACCAATCTAGGAATATTCTCGGGCCAATACCTAAGACTGTTTGTGAATTTAAGCTCAATGAGCGGTTGCGTTAATTATTATCCGACCGATGCCAGAGAACAGTAAAAAATGAATTTACTTGGCAATAATGTGCAAAGAATAATTATAATGCAAAGTTTTGGTTTTAGTTGGTGAAACACCTAGACTTTGCACTTTGCAAAAAGTTGTCAAAAATCGCAAAGTGCAAAGTCGTGAGAACTTTGCATTTTTAATGAAACACATCGCACTTTACTTTGCAGGAATTACATTTTTTGAAAATTTGCAAAATGCAAAGTGAAAAGTGTTGGTGAAATAGGGCCCTGGTCTAACCTGTGCTTTGTAGAGAAGGAGAAGTTGCTTGGGGCTAAAATACCTCTTTGCTCTAAATAGGTAACTCAACTTAGCGAACGCCGATCTTGCGATACAGGAAATGTGGTCCTGCCATGAGATTCCTGAATTGACTGTGACTCCTAAAAGGTGCATTGAGTCCTTGGGATGCATTGGATGGTCATCCATTTGGATCTGAGGAACTGTTGATGCATTTTTCCTAGATAATGTTGTGAGCTGTAACTTGTTTGCATTAAATACAACCAAGTTGTATTTTCCCCACTTCAGGATTTTGTCCAGATCATCATTTGGAGAACCAATTTGTTCACATCTCTGACTGTGTGATGTAGCCGCATTCCATACCAATAACCAACAACAATTTCTCGCCTATTCACATTATTTCGGCCGTAGCACAATGCAAGTTAAGATACTTCAATAATAAATGTAAACAAATGAACGATACAACTTCCTTCTGAGGCTATGTCAGTTGACATACCCCAATGATAAACATAAACAAACAATCGATACAGCTTCCTCCTGAGGCAATGCCAAAACTTACATATCAGCATAATTGGTCAGTATCGAATATCATTGATATTTAAAATTATCTTTTGCTTCCTTCCGAGGCATCGAACGTTTTGCGGACGTTAACAAAATTAGTTTATAAATATCAGGGCAACAGGTCTAGGATATTGTCTAGGTTCACCTAGACATGGCTAACGAAGCACACACCCAATGATGACAAAGCGACGAAAGCGAGCCTCGGATATTGCCAAGCCTGTCAAAATAGGGCGCCCTTTGGAGCCAGGCCTGAAGGGTGGCAGTTTGCGAGCGTCTGGTGGTCGGCTTGTCACGCTCGGCAGTCGGCCGGGTTTAACCCGAAACGGCAACGAGCTTCCTAGCAATGGTCTCGCAAACCATTATGGGGGTCAGAGGGTGGATGCGCTATGCACCAATAGGGGCATAAGTGGACTTTCGGTTACTCCACAACGGCATCGACTTAGGATAGGCACGTGGAACATCTCTTCGCTCACGGGAAAAGACCTGGAGCTTTTTGGGGAGGCTGTTAAATATAGACAAAGCAAAGGGGTTCTAGAACTGTGGACCTTGCAGATGGGTGGAAACTCTTCATGTCGGGAGTAGCACCTTCAATGTCTGCTCAGGCGGGAGTGGGGATACTCACAAGTCCCAGGCTGTCAGGCAGAGTATTGGAGTGGATTCCGTTAGGAGGGAGAGTTGCGATCTTAAAGCTTAAGCTTGAAAGATCAACTCTGGCTCTAGTGCAGGTGTATTCACCGAATCTGGAGTCGGGGTACGCAGCTTTCTTAGATGAAGTTGATGCAGCCCTTGAAAAGGTTGCAGATATGGATTCTTATATCCTGATGGGTGATTTCAATGCTCACGTGGGTGCGGATTTCTCGACATGGGGCAGCGCGATTGGGAAACACGGTGACCCCGATCAGAACGCAAACGGAGAGAGGTTGTTGGACTTTTGTTGTTCAAATGGAATGTCCATTATGAACACTTTCTTTCCACACAAAGATATCCATAAATACACATGGTACCGTCGAAGTCTTCAGCAGAAATCGCTGATAGATTTCTTTGTCGTACCATCGTGTATTAAAAGGATGGTTTGTGATGTTCGTGTGTTGAGAGGGGCTGAACTGTCAACTGATCACCACCTGGTGTTGTGCAAATTGTATCTCAACGATCAAATACCTATCCTGCCAAAGCGTAAACCAAGAATGGTTACGCGCATACGGTGGGAGGGGCTACAGAACGATGAGATACGGGAGGAATTTGCACGGCAGGTATCTGAAAGGTTTGAACAAATTCCAAATGTTCCATTGAATGTAGAGGAAGAATGGCAGTTGTTTTCAACAGCAGTTATTGCCTCTGCAGGACATGTTTGTGGAGTGAAGCGGCTCGGTGTGGCGGCTGGTGGTGAGAAAAGAACTGTGTGGTTTAAAACGCCCGGAGTTCAAGAAGCTTTCAGAGAGAAGAAGAAGGCTTTCAAGGTGTGGATTCACTTGGGGGACTCTCCTTCTCGAAACCGGTACATTGAGGCGCGAAGAACTTGCAAATTGGCTGTTAAAGCAGCCAAAGAACATTCTTGGAAGGAGTTCGGCGAAAAATTGGACCGCGATCACAGATCTGCAAGCAAGGTGTTCTGGCAGACCATCCGCCGTCTTAGAGGAAGGAAGTGGAACATTATCGAAGGAGTCAAATCCAAAGATGGTACACTTCTTTCTAATGAGGAGGACATCTTGCGCAGATGGAGCGAGCACTTTTCCGAATTGCTCAATCCAATCCAGGGCATCGAGGATGACACATCTATCGCCTTAAGCAGGGCGGAAAATAGTCCCACGGTAGAGGAAGTCACTTTTGCGATCAAATCGCTAAAAGCTGGCAAATCTGCAGGAGTGGATGAAATCCGGCCAGAAATGCTAAAAGCCTTAGGTGAAGAGGGAGTCAAATGGCTCGCACGTGTTATTAAAGTGGCCTGGGAATGCGGCGAAACTCCCAGCGATTGGAAGATTGGGGTGATTGTGCCCCTTTTCAAGAAAGGGGATAAAAGGGATTGCTCCAATTACAGGGGTATATCACTTTTAGGTCTCCCCGGAAAAGTCTTTGCCAAGGTGCTGGAAACGCGTTGCAGAGCTGTGGTCGAGGCACGATTAGGAGATAAGCAGTGCGGCTTTCGTCCCGGCAGAAGCACAACCGACCAGTTATTCACTCTAAGAATGGTACTTGAGAAGGCTTGGGAGTATGCTACACCTGTTTACGCTTGCTTCGTAGATTTGGAGAAAGCATATGACCGGGTCCCTCGAGGGAAACTCTGGAGTGTATTACAGGAGTATGGAATTGATGGTTCTCTCTTGAGAGCCATTCGATCTCTTTACACAAACTGTAAAAGCTGTGTTCGGGTAAACGGCGTTAAATCAATACCTTTCACCGTGGGCGTTGGACTTCGCCAGGGGTGCGTCTTGTCGCCTCTCCTTTTCATTACTTATATGGACTGGATGTTACAGCGCAGTCTTGGCGAAGAACGTTTCGAATTGGGAGATCTGAGGATAAGTCATTTGCTTTTCGCTGATGACTTGGTCATCCTTGGGTCCTCTCAGACTGAACTTCAGCGCGCACTCGATCGGTTTGTAGCCGTTTGTGTTGAAGCTGAGATGAGGGTAAATGTGAACAAATCTGAAGTGATGGTCGTCTCCAGAACGCCTGTTCAATGCACTCTGCATGTTAGTGGAGTCCCATTGAAACAGGTGGAGAAGTTTAAGTATCTCGGGGTCTTATTCGCGAGTGATGGAAGGAGCAATGACGAGTTTTCCTGTAGGATTGGTCAGGCTGGATCGATTTTGAGACAGCTTGGTCATTCTGTTATCAGGAGGACTGAACTTGGTGTCAAAGCTAAGTTGGCAGTCTTTAATTCGGTGTTTGTTCCAACTCTTACCTATAGTCATGAGGTTTGGGTAATGACCGAAAGAATAAGATCGCGAATACAAGCTGCCGAAATGAGATTTCTCCATAGTATTGCAGGTGTGACCCGTAGAGATCGCATCAGAAATACCAGAATACGTGAGCAACTCAATGTCGAGCAGCTACTTCTCCGGACGGAGCGATCCATGCTTCGGTGGTTTGGTCATGTTAAACGCATGTCCCCGACCAGGATTCCACGACGTGCTATGGAATCCGTACCATCGGGCAGGCGTCCCCTAGGTAGACCCAGGATGAGATGGTTAGATCAAATTCATAATCTCTCGTCTACCCGTATGGGGATTGCCCTTGATGATTTAGAGTCGATGGCGGAGGATCGAGAGCTATGGAGGCTCCACTTGAGCAACCTACACCCGCGACCCACTTAATGGACAAGCGGACCATTGAAAATGATGATGATGATGATGATAATGATGATGATGAATATCAGGAATTTTTGTGAGCTCACTTCTATTTTATAACTGAGAAGATAATCATTGACTTCCCCCCACCAGCGGTAAGGGGTCAATTGAAAATCATAAATAAAGTTTTAAATACAAAGGAGTTAAGTTTTAATTGGCGACCGTGACAGGACACACATTTCTTAATACCCAGAAAAAATCGAGTATGGGAAGACCTATGTGAAGTGAGATAAAATACCTACCAGTATCTTAACAAAGAGAATAGTTAAAAAACAAATCTATGGTTTCTATTTAGCCAAAATTAAATATACAGTGAAAAAATACCTACAAGTATCCTAACAAAAGGAAAAAAGTTAAAAAACAAATCAATGGTTTCTATTTAGCTACAAAATAAATAAACAGTGAATAAAAAATATAATTCAAAGGACAAAATACAACTATCCGAAAAAGGAAGAAACCAAATCAAAGGACAAAATACAACTATACGGAGAAGGAAGGAAACCTGAATCATCGCAATAACGCCTCCCTGATCACTGTAGTGTCTTTCAGGCGGAAATCATGGCCATTCGCAAAGCAGCATGCCGACTTGCCTTGTATGAGATAGATGGAAAAGCTATCACTTTTTACATAGACAGTCAGGCAGCCATAAAAGCCTTGAATACACCAACAATCAGATCAAAGTTGGTAAAACAATGCCGGGAATCTCTTAACGAGATTGCGGATAGATGTTCAGTTACCCTGTGCTGGGTTCCAGGTCACAGTGACATTCCTGGCAACTGCAAGGCGGATGAACTAGCTAGGCAAGCCAAATAACTGGTATTAGCGAAGAAGCGCACGTTCCATTGCAATCAGTAAAAACCCTGCTCCTCGAGGAAGCATTAAAAAGCACCAACAACAGATGGAACAGCATTAACACTTGCATAGCATCCAAACAAATCTGGCCGATATTAGACGGCAAAAGAACTAGGAAACTTCTTTGTATCAACAGAAACAAAATCAGCTCCGTAGTGGGAATATTAACGGGACACTGCCTCATAGGAAAACACGCCCGTAGAATAGGTGTACCTCATAACGACTTCTGTAGAAGTTGCAGGGACGAGGAGGAAGAAGAAACCACCGTTCATCTCCTCTGCTCCTGTCCTGCTCTTGCCACCTTGCGCAAGGCTACCTTAGGGGCTTATTTCTTTGAGGACCTAAGCGATCTGGCTCGCAGCGATATTTTCTGCATCAGCAAGTTCGTTACAAAGTCCAATTGGCTTCAATGAAAGTCAACACGCAACTCACCAATATCTGTCTGCTTCGGTAAACTAAACCGCCAGCGGAAAGAGCTGAATATGTCAACCGACTTCACCCTCACTCGTAGAACTAGCAGACCCCGTCAGGGGGACAGGCGGGAGGTTAGACTGCTACGGTCACCTTCGTCTGCTTCCCCTGCCGCAGTGTTTCTATCTGATCTGCATCAGCTACCCTCCTTTCTAACGGACTGTCAGAGGCTACCAGTAGGGGGTTTAGACTGTTTCGGTCACTCTCTGTCTGTTTTCTGAAGACTAACCGCCAACAGGAGGAGCTGACCACGTCAGTCAAGTTCACCTTCACGCGTACAATTTTCAGACTCCGTTAGAGGGGATAGGTGGGGGGTTAGACTGTTTCGGTCACCCCTCGTCGCTCTCTCCTACCGCAGTCTTCTTAACTGATCTATGCCAGCCATCCTCCTTACTAACGGACTGTCAGAGGATACCAGCGGGGGGTTAGACTGTTTCGGTCACCCTTTGTCGGCCTGTCTGAAGACTAACCGCCAACGGGAGGAGCTGACCAAGTCGGTCAATTTCACCTTCACACGTAGAACTTTCAGACTCCGTTAGAGGAGAAAGTCGGGGATTAGACTGTTTCGGTCATCCTTCGTCGATCTCTTCTACCGCAGTCTCCTTAACTGATTCGTAACAGCCCCACTTCTTACTAACGGACTATCAGCGGCTACCAGCGGGGGGGTTAGACTGTTTCGGTCACCCCTCTGCTCTCCCCGAAGACTAACCGCCAACAGAAGTAGCTGGATACACCAATCAACCCCATCTCGACAATTAGAGGACCCCGTCAGAGGCTATAGACGGGAGGTTGGCCTGCTACGGTCACCCCTTCTTACCAAAGACAAATCGCGACATCTACTTTCGGTGCCATGCAGCAGGTTGGAATTTCAATCAGGTCTTTCTGCTCAGCACCAATCTGTCATGTGGACTGATTGTCAAAGGTAAATAAAAGGGAGGCAGACTGCTACGGTTGCCCCCATCCTATTTCCAACAAACAATCCATCCACTGACTTTTGGTCAAGCAGATGGGCAGACTGGTGGAATCGGCCACCTCTGTGAAGCACCAATCTCCCTCCCTAGTGAAGGCCGCGTCAAAGGCAATAGGCATGGGACAGACTGTTACGGTCGCCCTCCACCTTGACCCGAAGACTAAGCGCAACCAGGGAAAGAAAGTTATATAAGTTCACCTCTCAGGTAGGATACCCACATCTCGCAAATTGCAACAGAATTCCTAAGGTAATGCCCGGCACAAAGAAACTGTTTAGGCCACTTCCTTCCCCCCCCCCCCCCCCCCCCTCTCGTGGTATCACAATGGACCAAAATTCTGGTCTAATGCCCAGTTGTACAGTCAGAGTTTAAACTGAAGTTTAACTAAACCTGACCGAGAGTTTAAACTTTTGGTTTAACTCGTTCAGTTTCACAGTACAAAATAATCTGACAGTTAACTAAACGCAGTTGTGGAAGCGCAGAACAATTTCCCTTAAGGGGATATTTTTCTACCAGCGCACTTTTGACCAAGTAAATGGTTATTGCTTTTCTCTACTTTATCTATTTTACCATTTGTAAATAAAAGAAAATGTGTGCAATATTATTACATTGTGTATTTTGGTATTAACGAAGTGAATTGATTTATTTTCGACACATGTTTGAACTGTCATCTACTTTCACCAATTAATTATTGCAGTAATTATTATTTCTTTTTTTTTTTCAATAATAATACATATCTAGTTGTTGAAATGTATGTGGCATTCAGACGGATGCGATCACAGGTACTGCTTCTTTGTAACTCGCTGGGTTTTTACCACATCCAATCACCCGTCGCCAGTAAAATATTGAAAGGATTTTATTAGCCTCTAATTATGGTCATTGTCTGGTAATAGGTAGGCGCAAAGTTTTTTGCTGGTGTTTCTACGAAAATCTGTGCTATCTTGTTCTGGTTTTACTTTTTTTTTTTTTTAAAAATGTAGGTAATCCAGATCTGTATACAAAAATGGTATGAACTCCGAAACCTTTGAACTGAACAGGCATTGTCCCGAGAAGTGTGTTCAAAATCGGACAAACAAATTGCATTGTAAAAAGAATAGAGTGGGTAGTGTCTTGTTTCAGCCAAAACAAAATGTGAACAATTTGAGTATGTATAGAAATATATTTTGTTCGCAAAGAATCTAAAGAAATCACTAGTACATTACAAAAAATAATCGTCATTTCCACACACGAAAAGAAATAATTTGTATTGAAAAAACCTCAACACAATTTACGCTTGTCTACATTATGTTTGGGCTAAGATCTACCTGATGTTCACTTGGAAAAATGCGTTTTCATTGAAAAGTACATTATATTGGTTGAAAATCTATTGAAATTTTCTAATGACAGTGGGTTTACCGCAGTAATGCTGGAACTAATCATAGCTCTACTTTTCACTCATATAAATTCAAGAAGTGCAGCACCCAAATTTCTCATTTCTGTTCTCTCTCTCTATCTCTCTGTATGAAATAGCAGCTGTCAAAATAAACCTCAAAATGCGAAACGAAAGTTTAAACGGCAGAATGCAGGCGTTTAACTTAAACCGAGAGTTGAACTCCACTTTGGTTTTAAACGAACACAGTAAAACCGAAAATTTGTTGAACGAAGGTTTAAACCAAAACGAGAGTTTAAACTCTGACTGTACAACTGGGCATAAGTGTGTCCCCTTCGGGACAGCCACCTTACCTAACCTAACCAAAGATAGTATTCATTAAATTAGAATACCTGTCTTTTATTGTTAATACAATAACTAAATGTTATAAGTAATTATATTTTTTTTGTGAGTGATAAAATTATATTTTTGAAAAATTTGAAATTGTGGAGGAACTAATGAGAAAATTTAGCAAACTACATATAAAAACCAAGCCTTAGACTTAGAAAATACCGTCGCCAGACTCGTAGCAGCCAGTACTGCAACGTTGCAGGCGGAGCTAATAACTTTAAGAAATTCACTGCAACAAGTGACAAGTGCAAACATAGTTACCGAGTACAAGACTCACGTAATTGATGAACTAATTTCATGTACAGAAACATTAGATGTCATTAAATCTTTACCAGAATTTACTGGTAACCCTAACGCCTATGTTAGTTGGCGCGAAGCCGCCATTACAAATACGCAAATACATTTCTTGGCAGCGCTGTGTTGGTTTATATTGGAATGCCATTACCTCAAAAGTGTAAGAAATTTACCTCATTTTAGCAAACTTAAGATTTTGGTATATGAGGAAACCGGAGTTTTGGTTTAATATCAAAAATTTGACTTTGCTATTATGACTACAATGACATATGGCACAGATACTAAATTGACTAAAGAACTTAACGAGTCGAATAGACGAAACGCACTCAAAATATTTATAACATGATTAAATGCACCATTATCAAATATTATTTTTACTTGCACCTAATGACTTACTATGTGCATTAGCTAAAGCTCAGGAGCTTGAAAGCAATATGTAATATGAGAGCAGACTTTGCCCTTCAATTTAACAAACCGCATAACACTACCGCGTGAACAAAATTTTAGAAATCAGAATAACTTAAGATTTTGTCCAAGAAACAATAATCAGAACGTTAATCAATTCAGATATTCAAAGCCAGAGCCAATGGCTAACCAGTTACCTGGCATAAACAAAGAAGATTGGAAAACCAACGATATCAAAATAATAATCAAAACAACTATCATAACAATTATAACAACCAAAATAGGCAGCTATATAATCAACATAACAATTTACCAAGACAAAATAATTATCAGCCTAATGGGAAACCTCACTTTTATAGACAAAATAATCCATTAGAAAAACGGCCCATTGAGTTAAGAGTGCTCAATACAGTACTTAACCACCATTAAATATAGAACGAATCAATAATATGAAAGAGGAAATTTTTTTAGGCGAGTGCTCGGACTGCCGTACATATTTAGAACGGGTCCAGGAAAACGAAAACTATAAATATTAAAACCAAATGTTTTAGATTATAGGCAAGAACTATTCATAAAAAAGAAAGTGAAAACAATTAATGTGTTCACTTTGATAACACATTTTTATCAAGTTCTTATTTTTAATGAATTTATCAGATTTTATGAATTAGAGAATCTTGACTTAGACCTTTTAGTAGGCTGTAACTTGCTAAAAAAAGCAGACTAAAGTTTGATTTTGAAAATTAAGTATTAGTGCATAAAAATAAAAAAAAAGTTATTTATAAAAAATAATTAAGGAAAATTAAATAATATTATAGAAATTAAGGAAAAAAGTTTGAGAAAGACATAAGATTAAAAATTAATAAAATACATTCTACATTCAGGAGTATACATGAATATTCCTTTCAGAACTGACATAAGAGCCGAAATCCGTACAGTTACTGAAACTCCCATATGTAGCAAGCAATTCTGCTACCCACTATCTGCTAACGCATTCGTTAATAAAGAATTGCAGTCTATGTTGAATAATGGGATTATAAGACCTTCGAAAAGTCCTTATAATTCCTCGGTTTGGGTTGTTCCAAAAAAAGGAGAAAACGACGATGGTTCTCCAAAAATGAGATTCGCCATAGATTATAAAAAATTAAACGAAAATACAATCGCGGATAAGTAACCTCTCTCAGACCGTATTAAAGCTGCACGGATAAGAGACAATAAAAAAACAACAAAAGCGTTTAGACCAGCCAAAACACTGAAGAATGAACTCTTCACTAACACAAAGGTGAAACTTGATGTGTTAGAAAAGTCAGACGTTGTTTATCAAATCAACTGCTTGGGTGGAAATGGGAAAAAATGCTCTTCGGTATACATTGGTACCTCTAAGCAAAAGCTCAAAAACCGCTTATCTGTGGCCTATTTCACCAAATTACAATTATAATTGCAAATTTGTATTTGTTGATTACATTTTCAAATTTGTTAACTGATTTTCTGTTTCACAAACTACAAAATTAATTCCAACAAATTTGTTAGAATGAGAAAAAAAATGAAGGGAAATTGTATTTGTTATTTACAAATAGAAAAAAACCGTTTCACCGTATATTTTTTGGAGTTGTATACCCCTATTATGGAAGACAACTACAACCAAACCAAGGTTGTCTTTCTCCAATTGGTATTATCGATTACAACTAGTTGTCTGTCAAAGGACAACTATCACCCTATGAGTAGACAACTAATAAACTGGTTCGGCCTTACTAATAATCAAACCCTAATTCCGACTATTAGTTGGCTGCCAGGTTTAAATAAAATGTATAGCTTTATTGAAATGGTACCAATAAACATTTTGATCTCCACATTTACTAGTGCGACAACTTTATGGGATCTATTACATTTTCTGTCATTGCAGGACTCAAATTCCATAATTTGGTTTCGCCGAAACAAGACCACTTACCATGTTTATGCCGAATAAATTATTCTAAACGAATTTAAACCCAAATTACAATTAAATTAGCCCATCAGATTTCGTCCAAAGGCTTTAAAACGCTTATTAAAAGCAAAAACCGAAACACGAATTAGGACATCTACAAATTGTCAGCTGTTTTGTCAAATTCATACGAAAATTAGTAATGCCGTATCATACAAATAGGGTATATTTTCAGTACTATATACAATACGTTTTCCTATGCATTTCGGAACTTTTGTATTAATTTCGAAAATTGAGAGCGCTGTTCTAATAAAAGTCATTTCAGATTATTGAATAATAATAAGAACACAATTTTTTTAATTATTCGTAGGCTATTGATGCAAAACGAAATTTGTCTTGTAGTATACGAATCACAATTACAATGTTACAAATAGAAAAACTACTGAAACATCACATGAATATGTGAACATATGTAGGTACTTTTTGCCGATTTCATTTACATTTACAAAAAAAATCACACTGATATAATATAAAGTATCATTTATATGATCCAGACTGTTGACTTCGTTTTTTAACTTTCAGAATGAAAGCGACACCAAATAAAATATAACAGCATTCTTCATTAGATTATAATTTAATCTGTTAATTATCAGTATCTTATGTCGTTTTCCATTGGGACCATCAGATTTTTATTTCAGATCTCAGATTTTTCGTGGCGAATGGAACACGATAGGCAGATTGATCTGCTTTTGCAAATGTATTAGTGCATTATTAGACAGTACATCAGCTGTGCACATTTTTTTCGTTTGTCGATGAAAATATACGAATTTAATGTGGGAAATCGAAATCTACAGACCACAGATGAAGAGGAAGAAGACGAAGATGATAGTAATTGCTCCAAAATTAAGTCCATGCCCATTATTTACGTTTTTGTTCTTAATAATTGCTTTTCACGAGGCTTTTCGTAATTTTGTTTTGAACAGAAATTCCCAATGACGTAAAACAGCTGTGCAAGGTATATTGGTATTAGTGAGAGTGTGTGCAAATCTTGAAAATTATCGAGATCTGCAAAAAGTGATCCGAATCAAAAAAAAGATTGATTTTTTGTCCCAATGGAACACGAAAAGTGATCCGGATCAAAAAAAAGATTGATCTTATGTCCCAATGGAAAACCACATTAGCTAACTCGAAACTGTCATTTTAATTAAGAATTAAAAAAAAGTTCATTCATAAAACGCCATTATGATTTAAGCAAATTGTATTACGCAGTTGTCATGAGTTTTTTTTTTACAGAATTTTGTTATTTAAATTTGGATAACACTGTTTTTTGTTGTGCTAATGCACAAATCAATAACTATATATAAGATATTTGGTAGTGAACTAATAACATAATAATTATTATATGCCATGATTTGAATCAATGAACAATTTAATTCAGAGTTAATTTGCTACTGAATGCCTATTTCGGCATTTAAATTTTTGACACTTGATTAAATGAAAATTGACTTTGAAAAAAGATTATGAATAACGTTTTCTGCAATTAAACCAACATAAACCTTAAATAAGATTTAACTAAGTGTTATGAATAAGGCTGTAAGTGTACAAGCCATTACATTCTATAAACTACCTACTGCTTGTAGTTGAAAAAAAAACTTTGCTTTTTCAGGTAATTTAAAATGTTAACCAAATGTTCTTAATTAAAGACATCGACAGAAAAGATCATTTTTGTTTTTTTACTGTGTTTAGGAATGGAATATTCTACTATTTGGTGTGTATTTCAATGATTTTGCTCAATTTCAATTTCAGGCTCAGCAAACATTTGAATTGTTTTATCACAACCCATAAATTAAGGAATCATGTTACACAATTACCAAAGTTAATTAATATATACAAATGATCTATACAGGCAGATCAGATGCAGGGTATTTAAATACACTCCTATTACAATTTTTGATACTCTAATTTTGATTGCATAGGCATCACTCCTCTTGAAAATGACATAAGGGTAGACCTATTTAGCTAATGGCCGAGATAAACATGACTTTCTCAACATTAACATTTAACCCTACAGTTAACGATATTCTGGCAACTAAATTTGTTTATTGGTATGAGCATTTTGGAAAGTGTGTAGTCTTTGTGTTAGCTGTCAGACTAAAGTTGATTATTGGTAAGGCGGGTTGTCTTTTCAGTTGAGTGCCTGTATTATATAAGACAACTGAGTTGTGTTGTCTGTTGTGTTTTAATGAAAAATGGACAAATAAATGCAAGTTTAGGAAGTAGAATATAACATAATATAAAAGGATAATAGAATGTGTGTTTTTAAATTTTAAAAATCACCAAACTAGAACAATTTGATCGGCTCATTGGGATTCTCCAGGAACAACCTGATCACTGGCCAGGGGTAGGTTAGGTAGGCAGTTTGGTTCGACAAAAAAATATTGATGATATTTTTGATGATGAATTGGAGCTCAATAGCATGGAGCCTTCAAGGTCAGCAAAAGAATTGCAATTCTTCACATTCGTTAGTAATGTGAAATAAGAATGTTTCTAAATACGAACTCTTAATTTGAAGTCATTAACCACTGCACTTCTGGTAACTTTCTTCTGCTATGTAACGAAGAGCATTGGCAAGCAAGAATAGGTGGAATTGCCGAAAAACTATTACTGTTTCAAATAATAATTTATTTCGACCAAATCGTACACGAATGCTTCCTTTAGTAACTGAAAACCTGAAACCGAAAGAATAATCTTCAGGTTTAGTATGCTAACTTTGTATTTGGGAATTCTAATGGATCGGAGTGATCATGAATACTTTTTCTCTTTCGTAAAACATTAACCAAATTCTTAACCTCCTCCTCCAAGCCACCAAAAAATAAATCAACACTACTTTCCATTGTTTTTTTAACTTTCTCGTTTGAATTACATATATTTTCTTCATTCGATTTCAATTTCCACAAATACAGCTAGGTTCTAGAAATCGAGTGAAATCGAAATTGCAAATCGAGTGAATTCGTTTTCAGTGTTCTGCATTTCGAGAGATTCGGAAACTCCGAAATTTTTTCGAAATCACCATTTCACTTTGTCTCAATTCCGAAAATTTTGAAATATAAATCGAATACAGTGAAATGTAGAACACAAAAATTCATTTTCGATTCCATTTCGAGTGAAAGTGAAATGTGGAACCCAGCAGATAATTTCACAAAACTGACATTTAACAACTGATTTCGATTTTAATATGCTCCTAAAAGAAGGCAATTTATTTGCTAAAGACAACTGAAAAGAGTTGTCTTGCATAATACGAAATTTCGATCCCCGGAAAAACACAAATTACATCTAACTGCGTCACCTCTCGCGAACGTCTGACAAACATCTGAGAGTATAACTGTCCTAAAAAATCATCTCAATTCAGCCGTTTAGACTCGGCATAAAATTGTAGGTCTCTTCCATTAGTCCCAAAAATAAAACTCTCAAAAACGAATGGTTGTGAGAAGCTAGTGTATATACGGCTGTTGCGCCAACTGTTTATTTATTTTTTTATTTAAGAGAAATATTTTTTTTCGGCACATTTTCTAACCTGTTAGAAATTGATTTAAGTACATATGTTCATATCGGTGTCAGTGAAAAGTTTATTTTCAGACTGATTTGCAATTCGACGTCCAATTTGTCTTGAGGACTATTCACATGAGAACGACCAACTACCTACAAACTAACGAATATTCGCGAGTTTAGACTGTTCGTTCATATAAACACTTTTCATGGTGGCGGCAGTTCACAAATTTCAGCCTTCAGTTCCAACCAGAAATTTCTCTAGCCGTTTAAAAATGTGGATTGCGAATAAACTTTGACAATTCGCGCCGTCGATGGTGTTTCTATTCTATTCTATTTCGTAGTTTTTTTTTTCGTCTATTTAGCACAAACTTATATCACTATCGGTGCTACTATGCCTTCGACGTTCCTTCCTTTGAAAAATTACAAATTGTTACTAAATCGACACACGATCTTTCTAGTGTAAGAAATTTTCGGTAATTGAACAAATTTGTAAAACTTTTTGATTTGGTGAAACACAAACTTGAAAAAAATATGAATTTTAACATATTTGTACACGTAAGCAACAAAGAAAATTAACTTTTGGTGAAACGGAAATAATGAAATCTCTACAAATTTCCCATTGTAAATAACAAAAACAATTTTGTAATACAAAATTTTTGTGAAACAGAAAAAATCGATTTTTGCACAAATTTGTTAAAAAAATGCCTGTAAACAACAATTTGTAAGTTGGTGAAATAGGCCACTGGTCATAGATCTGACATCAACAGTGGGAGCTTACAGAAAACGGCGTTAGCTCTCCATTGCATTGAAGAAAAACATGCACCAGACCTCGGTAATGTAAGAGTATTGCAAACGGAGAGGCATTACAGTAAGCGAATGCTTTTGGAAATGCTTCAAATCACAAACACAGAAAACACCGTGAATCGCCGCTCTGATTGCGAAAATCTCAGCAACATTTACAGCCAGCTGATAAAAAGGCCTACCTAACAGTAGTCACCGAAAGTATCGATCTACCAACCGATATTAAATGTAGTGTTCTCTCTTCTTAAATTATTTCATATTATAATGAACATTTTTTGTGTTGATTTGTATATTTTTTTTTGCTGTTTCCTTTTTAATATAAATCTTCATGTTTCCTGCCGCCTGATGAAGCACGTGATCACGTCCCAACCGTTGCAAATATAAAAAAAACTTATCTTTGACCTTTAGCCCGCAAATCGTACATATTGTCACGTCACTTAAAATTTTCAATTATTACTGTATATTGTCTGAATTGTAGTATATTCTTACACTGTATAAAGTGTCAGATTTAATAAAATAAAACTCACTTTATACGAGACTACTATATTCCGCTGTTCAATAAAATTGGAACAGGGAAAAGATGTTGTAAACTCAAAAGATGGAGCATTAAAAAAAAATACTCGCTGTTTCAATAAATTTGGAACAGGAGAAAGACGTTTCACCTACTAAGAATAATAATACTCGCTGTTTCAATGAATTTGGAACAGGAGAAAGACGTTGTAAGCTTAAAAGATGGAGCATTTAAAATAAACAAAAAATACGCCGGCTCCAAAGATGGAGCATTAAAAAGTAGTGGGAGAACGGGAAAAGCTGGCCAATTTTAACGTGGCAAATGAACTATGAAACAGGTACTGAGAATAGGAACCGATCTCAATTAACAATTTGGTAGTGTCAATGCTTTTAATTCAAAGGAAATCGATTGCAAACCACTTAGCAAAATCAAAGGAGTGATAATTGATATGCCAATCAGATCAGATGTGAAATCAGTAGCACAGCCATATTGACGAGTTCCTACCTATAGCAGGAAAAAGTTAGTAGACGAAAGAACTGATCAAATGTTGCATGAGGTAATTTAATTTTAAAAACGAAGAGAGTAAGTGTTGGAACAAACACCGAATTTAAGACTGACACTTTGCTTTGACACCAAGTTCAGTCCTAATAACAGAATGACCAAGCTGTCCCAAAATTGGTGTTGAAGTTGTTCATAAATACCGAAATCGTTTACTGATAAAATAGAAAAAGGATCATCAATATTTTCCGTAAATTCTTGTTCAGTAGGAACTATTTCATCAATTAATCTTAGATTAAATGAGTCAAATCAAAGTGAATTAAACATTTAAACATTAATAAATCACGGAAAAGTATATTTTGGTATCATCGCATCCGCAAAGTGAACAGTTCCCCGAGTGGGTACTGTGAATAAGTTTCACTGTATCGTTAAAAACGTTCAAATCGAATTTTTCCCGAACGGGGAACTGTTCACTTTGCGGATTCGACGATACCAAAATATTCTTTTCCGTGAATGATTCACCCCGGCGGATTCCATGATAGGGATGAATAAAAATATGAGGAAACTAATACTTTCGATTATGGTACTTACGAAAGTATTCCTTGTGGACATTTTTGGACTGGTGATTCCATTTTTTAAAAGCACAGCACAGCCTTGCTCAACGAGATTTACCATTTACCATGCGATTGAATACTTTTTGTTGATAGGTACTCTGATATTAAATTATTTCCACATTTCTATTGGAATCTGTGTTCACGTACAACAAACCAAGTCGCAAGTATTTTTTTGCGTTTGCGTTGTATGTGTATTGCAGAAATGGAAAGAGCACCTTCGAAAACCTTGTACTGCATACCCACTTTAAAAAGTGAAAAGACGGACGAGTTTTCCAGGGATGCCGAAATTTAACATGACTTTGTATAATGCGCCCCTACATACGCATACGGATCTGGAATTCCTGCGTTTTTTCTAAGATCTGCCGGAGTGTGAAGATTTGGTCGATGGTTGACTTTCCGGGCCTAAAACCGCACTGATATGGGCCGATCAGGTTATTTGCGAAAGGTTTTAGGCGTTCACACTGTATACCCGACAAGATCTTGTATGCAACATTCAGGAGACTTATTCCTCTGTAATTGGCGCAGTTCAGAGTGTCTCCCTTCTTGTGGATGGGGCTCACGATGCTGAGGTTCCATTCATCGGGCATACTTTATTACCAGATCATCTCCCGCCGCTTTGAACAGCTCGGCCGGTAGGCCATCTGCTCCAGCCGCCTTGTTGGACTTAAGCTTGGATGTCGCTATCCTTACCTCATTTTGGTCGGGTGGACGGAAATTTTGGCTATCATCGTCCGGAAGGAATGGATCGTTCTGCCTGACAGCGGAATTTTGGTCGTCTTCGCCATTTAAGAGTCTGCAGAAGTGGTCTTTCCAAATCCTCAACACCGACTGTGGGTCTACCACCGTATTCCCATGCTCATCTTTGCAGGATTCAGTTCGGGCCTTGCATCCTTGGGCAGATCTTTTTACCCTCTGGTAAAACATCCGAACATTGCTCCTGTAATAGCTTCCCTCAATAGATTCGACCGCTTGCTTCTTATGCTCTTTCTTTTTCCTTATGAGAAGTCGGTTTTCCTCCCTTCTTTTTTGCCCGTAGAGCTCGCGGGCGGCTCTCGAAGCAGCTCCGGTTTTAGTTTGCAGCCTCGACTGATAGGCTGCGGTCTTGGCTGCATGTGCTATCCGGCACGGTCGCTTAGTGAACCCCCGCATGGGGACATGCGTTTAATATGACCAAACCACCGAAGCATGGACCGCTCCGTCCGGAGAAGTAGCTGCTCGACATTGAGTTCCTCACGTATTCTAGTATTTCTAATGCGATCTCTACGGGTCACACCAGCAATACAGCGGAGAAATCTCATTTCGGCAGCTTGTATTCGCGATCTTATTATTTCGGTCATTACCCAAACCTCATGACCATAGGTAAGAGTTGGAACAAACACCGAATTAAAGACTGACAACTTAGCTTTAACACCAAGCTCAGTCCTCCTGATAAAAGAATGACCAAGCTGTCTCAAAATCGATCCAGCCTGACCAATCCTACAGGAAAACTCGGTATTGCTCCTTCCATCACTCGTGAATAAGTCCCCGAGATACTTAAACTTCTCCACCTGTTTCAATGGGACTCCACTAACATGCAGAGTGCATTGAACAGGCGTTCTGGAGACGACCATCACTTCAGATTTGTTCACATTTACCTTCATCTCAGCTTCAACACAAACGGCTACAAACCGATCGAGTGCGCGCTGAAGTTCAGTCTGAGAGGACCCAAGGATGACCAAGTCATCAGCGAAGAGCAAATGACTTATCCTCAGATCTCCCACTTCGAAACGTTCTTCGCCAAGACTGCGCTGTAACATCCAGTCCATATAAGTAATGAAAAGGAGAGGCGACAAGACGCACCCCTGGCGAAGTCCAACGCCCACGGTGAAAGGTATTGAATTAACGCCGTTTACCCGCCGTACACCGCACTGCTCATCTCCTAATCGTGCCTCGACCACAGCTCTGCAACGCGTTTCCAGCACCTTGGCAAAGACTTTTCCGGGGAGACTTAAAAGTGATATACCCCTGTAATTGGAGCAATCCCTTTTATCCCCTTGAAAAGGGGCACAATCACCCCAATCTGCTAATCGCTGGGAGTTTCGCCGCATTCACAGGCCACTTTAATGACACGAGAGAGCCATTTGACTCCCTCTTCACCTAAGGCCTTGAGCATTTCTGGCCGGATTTCATCCACTCCGGCAGATTTGCCAGCTTTTAGAGATTTGATCGCAAAAGTGCCTTCCTCTACCGTGGGACTATTTTCCGCCCTGCTTAAGGCGATGGATGTGTCATCCTCAATGCCCTGGATTGGATTGAGCAAATCGGAAAAGTGCTCGCTCCATCTGCTCAAGATGTCCTCCTCATAAGAAAGAAGTGTACCATCTTTGGATTTGACTCCTTCGATAATGTTCCACTTCCATCCTCTAAGACGGCGGATGGTCTGCTAGAACACCTTGCTTGCAGATCTGTGATCCCGGTCCAATTTTTCGCCGAACTCCTTCCAAGACTGTTCTTTGGCTGCTTTAACAGTCAATTTGCAAGTTCTTCGCGCCTCAATGTACCGGTTTCGAGAAGGAGAGTCCCCCAAGTGAATCCACACCTTGAAATCCTTCTTCTTCTCTCTGATAGCTTCTTGAACTCCGGGCGTTTTAAACCACGCAGTTCTTTTCTCACCACCAGCCGCCACACCGAGCCGCTTCACTCCGCAAACATGTCCTGCAGAGGCAATAACTGCTGTTGAAAACAACTGCCATTCTTCCTCTACATTCAATGGAACATTTGGAATTTATTCAAACCTTTCAGATACCTGCGGTGCAAATTCCTCCCGTATCTCATCGTTCTGTAGCCCCTCCCACCGTATGCGTGTAACCATTCTTGGTTTACGCTTTGGCAGGATAGGTATTTTATCGTTGAGATACAATTTCCACAACACCAGGTGGTGATCAGTTGACAGTTCAGCCCCTCTCAACACACGAACATAACAAACCATCCTTTTAATACTGCTGAAGACTTCGACGGTACCATGTGTATGGCTGCATCAACTTCATCTAAGAAAGCTGCGTACCCTGACTCCTGATTCGGTGCATACACCTGAACTAGAGCCAAAGTTGATCTTTTAAGCTTAAGCTTTAAGATCGCAACTCTCCCTCCTAATGGCATCCACTCCAATACTCTGCCTGCCAGCCTGGGACTTCTGAGTATCCCCACTCCCGCCTGAGCATACATTGAAGTTGCTACTCCCGACATGAAGAGTTTCCACCCATCTGCAAGTTCCACAGTTCCAGAACCCCTTTGCTTTGTTGAGGAAACACCAACTATATCTAGTCGATATTTGACAGCCTCCAAAACAAGCTCCAGGTCTTTTCCCGTGAGCGAAGAGATGTTCCACGTGCCTATCCTAAGTCGATGCCGTTGTCGAGTAACCGAAAGTCCACTTATGCCCGTATTGGTGCATAGCGCATCCACCCTCTGACTCCCATAATGGTTTGCGAGACAATTGATAGGATCCGAAGCTCGTTGTCCTTAAATCGTTTGCTAGGGTCGTCAACATTTGGATCATCCATATCCGAGGCTTGCTGTTGTGTCGTAACACGAGTTGTTTTCCGTGGTAGGGAAGTTACCCCGACGCACAACCCCCAACCTGGAGGGCCAGGTCCTTTGTTGAGCCCCTTGGACAAAAGGGGCCGGATATTCCGGAGTCAGTAACCCACTTAGGGGATGTGAGACCTGCCGTTGACCCATAAAGGGTTCATCCGCCACCATCTCTGTTTCAGCACCCTGACTAGTGCTGAAAGTTCCTCATTGACCTCAGCTCCAAGCATGTCGAAGTAGCTCAAATAAGGTACCTGTCATCCTGACAGTGACGACACCGTTGATCCTTGAATTCCAATGAATTCATCCGCCGTACGTCCTCTTTCCGAGGGGCTAATGTTAAGACTTCTGAGACTCGATCAGTCAGTCTTTCCGACAGAGCATTATAGTGTTGCTATTTTTTCGTGTTCAACACTCGCGCTTATAAGTTCAGCAAGTCACGCCCGGATGAGCAGACCAGTACCCGGTGGTTACCACGCGGAGGTAAAATAAGCACAATTGATGCGTATGAAGAGTTGCAACAGCTGGGCCTCGCCATGTTGATGCCAATCAGCGCCTACCCAATTCATACACACCCAACCACCAAACGTTCAAACGTTGTTAATTTTAAAATATATACGGCTAAGCGTAGTTCTTATTCAAAACACTTACTTACTTTCTTACTTATCGGGCTTCCGACCCGTGAAGAGTCTCTGCCTGAGACTCTGCAGCCTTATATCCTCTACGAACCTGGGCACGCTGCTTCCAATTGTTCAGACCAAGCGCTCTGGCATTTGCGATGGCTTGGTCTTTGAAACGGAGGTTCGGTCTTCCTTGTCTTCTCGAACCTGGGGGCTGGGACTCGAAGATCCTCTTAGCTGGAGCATTATTGTCCATTCGCTCGATGTGGCCGAGCCAATGTAGTCGACGTGTTTTGGCTTTTTGGACTACATCCACATCTTGGTACAGCTCATAGAGTTCGCGGTTGTATCTTTTAATCCATTCGCCCTCCTCGCACACAGAACTAAAAATCCGCCGAAGTATTTTTCTTACGAAGGAGCCCAGTATCAGCTCTCCCTTCTTGCTTATCATCCAGCACTCGGCGCCTTAAAGCAGAACTGGCAGTATAAGGGTTTTGTAGAGCACACATTTCGTCCTTCGAGTTAGGAGTTTTGAACCTCGAAATTGTTGCAAAGAATAGTGACGTTTTGTCCTAGGCGGTGGACAGTGTTGATAGCATGTACTTAGTCTTGTCCTCATTTACTTCAAGCCCAACGGATTACGCCTGTTCTTCAATCGCCGTGAACGGTTCTATCACGGCACGCTGGGAGCGACCGATGATGTCAATATCGTCCGCATAGCCAAGCAGCTGGACGGAGCTGTTGAAGATAGTGCCTTCCGTGTTGACACCTGCCCTGCGCACTATCTGCTCCAGTACCAGATTGAAGAAGTCGCATAATAGAGCGTCTCCTTGCCGAAATCCGGTGCATGTTTGAAAAAGTTCGGAAGAGCTGCTTCCAAACTGCACGTTGCAGCGCGTGTTTTCCAGCGTCACGCGACACAGCTGAATCAGTTTTGCCGGGATTCCGAATTCGGCCATCGCCATATAGAGCTCCTGACGATCTATGCTATCATACGCTGCTTTAAAGTTGATGAATAGGTGGTGAGGTTTGCCTCAGTGTGAAAATTTGGTATTTAAAGAGCTCAGAGCCTGCGGCCTTGTTGTTCTTAAGCTTTTTTATAGCTAAGCCAACTTCTTCTATACTAGGTGGTGGAACTAGTTCTTCATTGACTGCACGTGGATTCTCTTCTTGCCCTATCACTCTCTCTACATGATGCCCATTAAGCAGCTGCTGGAAATGCTGCTTAAACACATCTACTATTCCCTGCGCTTCGGTGACTAAGTTTCCTTCGCTGTCTCGAAGAGCCTGCGTTCCGGTTTTGTAACCATGTTCTTATTCAAAACACCTTGATAGTAATTTGCCTTCAAAGACTCTGGAGGAATATCCGAGGCATTGGAATTTGTAGCAAAGAAGAGTTTGATCTCTCTGAGATTGATCTAAATAGCCTCAACAACAAATTTGTGCAGAGTCATATGACTCTACCCGAAAACGTGTCCCCTACTAATGCGTTAACTACAACTAGTTCTGGTTTTGAATTTTACAGGGTGAACCAAGCAGACGTTGTTGAGGCAGTATTGAGCATTTTTTCTAAATCCGCAGGTCTTGATGAAATGCATCCCTTATTTATTAAAACTATACTTCCTTTTATTCCCCCAGTGCTAACCCACATATTTAATACTATTTTAATGACATCCTGTGTTCCTAGCGCTTGGAAAATCGCTAAAATAATACCTCTTCCAAAGACAAAAGGAACTTTGCAAACACCACCTGAATTTCGTCCGATCTCAATTTTACCGTTTCTGTCCAAAGTGTTTGAGAAAATTATTCATAAACAAATATCTTCTCATCTGCACCGCAATGCCTTACTTTGCCAATACCAATCAGGTTTTCGTAAACAGCACAGCTGTACTTCTGCGCTGATAAAGGTAACGGATGATTTAAGAATCTCGTTACAAAAAGACCATATCTCGCTGTTAGTGCTTCTAGATTTTTCTAAAGCTTTTGATACGGTTAGTAATTCAAAACTTGTAACAAAACTATTGACACAATTTCATTTTTCGTCTTCAGCAGCTGAATTAATAAACTCCTTCTTATCCGGTAGAAAACAGGCAGTTGTGGCCGGCAATTCCATGTTGAATTTTAAATGTACATTTTCTGGTGTCCCACAAGGATCTATCTTGGGTCCGCTGTTATTCTCAAGGCTTATAAATGATTTTCCCGAAAGCTTTCTATTTTCTTCTGTTCATTTATGTATGCTGACGATGTTCAGATGTATTTTAGTTTTAGAATAGGACTAATTGAGGATGCCATTTTTAAGATAAATAATGAGAATGACCTTAAAAGTGTATTTCAATGGTCAAAGAAAAACGAACTATGTTTGAACCCCAAAAAATCGAAATGTTTATTAATATCAAAAACGATTTACATTCTACTGATTTCCCAAATATATATCTAGAAAATGCACGGATATAGTTCTTTGATAAGGCCAAAAATTTTGGCATTTGGTTCGATACAAATTTAAGACCGGATCTTCATGTTCCTACTGTTGTAGGAAAAATGTATGGATGTTTACGTAATCTGTATATATGTCACAGTACTATACCCCTGAAAAACTAGATTAATGTTAGTTAAATCCCTTATTGTTCCAATTTTGTCATTTGGATCCGAAGTGACTATGTACTGTAATGCCGAATCTAGAAGAAAACTTAATAATGTTACGGTCTAAAGCGCCAAGATCACAAAACCTCATATAAAAGTTGGATTCTGGGTGTACCACTGGATAAATACTTGGACTATTGTGCGATCAAATACTTGCATAAAATCATAATGTCACGGAATCCAGAATATCTATATCGGAAACTAACTCTTTCAAATTCATCTCATACCCTTACGATAATAGATACACATTGTAATCTTTGATTGTCAATAAATAAATATCAAATATCAAATATCATTGGAAAAAACTGTCGACTTTATGAAATAAGTGCAATAAATGATGGTAAACGTATCATTAACAAGGGAATTGCTAAATGTAATAATAACTATACAAATATAGATATTAAATTGCAAACTAGAATTAAGATATACATTTTGTAAAACCGTAGCAAACGAAACATGTTTATCTAATATACTAAATAATCAGAAAGCATTATGTAACAAGATTAGAGAAAAAAAAATATATAATTGGAAATTATAAAAGATAGATCAATTCTTATATCCGTACAGCAATGTGGTAAACAATGCAACTATCAATTTTCAAAATACAACTACAATCGATGGGGAAACATATGAAAATCCCACTACAATAATTGGAAATTTTAAGTGACCTTATGTATAGACGTGACAATCTGTGCCATTTGCGTTCTGTAGGTCACAGATACGTTTTTATAGTTACAACGTTTCGGACGTGATTACGTCCTTCATCAGGCGGTAAGAAACAGGAATATTTACATTGAAAAGGATACAGCCAAGGAATACAAATCAACACAAAAAATGTTCATAATGATATGAAATAATTTAAAAACAAAAGAAAAACACTACATCCCTCGCATTTTCACGGGAGATCCAAATTAGTTCGAGATCGACGGATTTTGGAAAAAAAAAATATTTCGCCAAATTACTAATTACTCAAAAACCAGTCAATGTATCGTTATCATTGATATTTGTTTGTCGTTTAACTAGAGGCTATACGTATAGGTATACTATGTGCAAATCTCGGCCTTCTACGGTGATTAGTTTTTGAGATAGACCTAGGTACAAATTGTCTTATAATGTCGCTTATAACGTCCCATTTCCTTCTATTTGGTTGGTTTTTATAATATTGTAGGCTTTTTACCTTCAGTGGCCTATTTCACCAACTTACATTATAGTATTTACAACTATTTTTCGATAAAATTTGTAGGCAAATTACAAACTTGCTTTAAAATTAAATTTATTGAAACCGAATTTGAGAATTTTTCAAAAAAAAAAAAAAAAATCCAAAAATGACTGTTAATGCAAATTTGTAATTTGGTGAAATAGGCCACAGATCTATGTGTATATAAGGACGTGTTCGATAGAATAAAACAAAGTCCATAGGCGTCGCTTATAACGGCAAAAAAAAATATATAATTAATCAGAACGGCACGAGTACGAAATCTTTGTCGCCGCAAAAGAATAATAATATTGATTCTTGTAAAAGGAGATCTGAAAAAGTAAATTAAAAAACAAAGGCCACACTTGCAATAAAATTATATACATGCTTCTATACTCTGTTTTTTTATTTTAAAATCAAGGTACATACATCAATCAATAGTAGAACCAGAAACAAACACAATTTTTCATATCTTCTTTTTTCCAAATTGTGTGAATAAATACAATATATTGTGCTTTAAAGATATACTTTCGCAAGTGCGAATTGTTACCAATGTATCGTGAAATATGTCCGGGGGCCTACTGCAACCCCCTACTTTGTGTCACTGTTGAATTTGGAGTAGGTGCTTGTTTAGCTGCAATTTGCAAAAACATTGAAAAAAATTTACAGAAATTTCCTTTCAGACTTGTTGTTATACCCGGTAGCAAGGAGGCGTTGTAGGTATGACAAACTATATATATTATTAATCAGCATCACTTTCTTCGTCGATCTAGAGATGTCCGTCTGTCTGTCCCTCTGTCTGACCGCACGATTACGTCCGTAATTTAAGAGCTATCGACTTGAAATTTGGTACGTAAGCCTTTATCCACCAAACTGGGGCTAAGTTCGAAGATGAGCAAGATCGGATGAAAACTACTACTATTTTCCATACAAAATATATAGCTATTTGTTGTTAAAAAATAAATTTAAATAGCTACAGTAAAGATACCAAGTTTAAACATTGCACATATTGTTATAATAATTTAAAAAAAAATTGACAAAAAATGAGAGTAAAAACTACCCATACCTCCCATACAAATACATATATAATTTTGTAATACTAAAATATTTTTTTATGTTTACAATAATATATAGTTTAAGAGCCCACAGCAAATTTTGGGCGTGAAAGTATAACCAAAAAGCTGATACATGAACAGGAACATGAAGGACTCCAAAAAATAAACTCAAATGTCGAAGTCTGGCAGCGATTAGTTGCAGCTGAGGTTGGTAATAGTAATATGAAAACGTGTTTTTTTTTTTTTTTTTCTTCAAAATCTGGATTTTTTTATATAACCACTTGAATATAGTATTAAATGAAAGAACAGACTGCCCTGATCACAAAAATATAGGTCCCAGACGTCTTACGCGCAACCATACCCTTGCCAGACGTACTAATAGTATGTTAAAAATCACATTTGAAATAATTGGTATAACCAAATAATGGTTACACCAAACAATTTGTGAGAACGCCCAGATCACATGTCTACTGAATGTTGCCCTAAAAGTATAATTATCTTAAAGTTGCGTTTTTTTTACTATTCTATATACGCTTAAAAAATAATTTCATACAAATTTAATTCTATATAGACTTCGTTAGCCCGGATAAATTAAATTTGTATGAAATAGTTTTTCTAAACCTATATATAGAATAGCCAAAAAAAACGTACCTAATATACAAGGATTTATACACCATTATTTATAAATTAAGACCTTAAATGTTTATTAGATATGTACATTTATATGTATGTACATAACTGAAAACTAATATATACTTGTATAAGTTACGACCCAAAAGATTTATCTAAAAAAAAAAAAATAAATAGGTGGCGCAACAGGTGGGTGACACCCAAGGCCTAGCTTCTCGCAACCATTCGTTTTGTGTGAGTTTCTATTTTTGGGACGAATGGAAGGGACCTACAATTTTATGCCGAGTCCGAACGGCTGAATTGAGAAGCTTTTTCATGACAGTCATACTCTCGGATGTTTGTCAGACGTTCGCGAGAGGTGGCGCAGTAGAAAAAACTTTAAGATGTAATTTGGGTTTTTCCGGGGATCGAACCTGGGATCCCTCGCACAGTAGTCCAGCACACTAACCACTGCGCTACTGCGCAGATTTATCTATTCACATAATATTCAGTTCAGTCAACTTCCCAGGAAACATTACCCGTGCACCTGAATTTACTAGCAGTGCATGTGATTTCCTCGAAACCTAAATAATAATTCCCACAGCTACAATACACCTTCGTCCGCACATCCAAATTCCGAGGAAACCGCCGACTCAGCGTCTGCGTTTACTTGCGACACCTTTGTTTGTCTTAGGTTATAAGTATTGGCAATTAGTAGATTAAGTTCAAGTTTTAATCCAGTGTCAGATCAATAAAGAGCTCTGCTCCGAAAAAATATTTTTTTTTACTCGTTTCAATCCAAAGAAACGTAATTGGCGCCCGAGCTTAAAGTCAAGTGCAATAAATCACCATAAGTAGTGATTCGGTTTACCCGTGCTTAGAATAAAAATTGAAGAAAATTCAAGAGCGAATAATTGAAATAATTCACCACAAGTATTAATTCGGTTTACTCGCGATAATACCCAAAGAAAAAGTGGTACGTAAATAAATATCTACATACTGTGCAATCGAATCGCGCGGTATTCAAAGGTGTATAGAGCTCTAAAGACATTGGAAGTGATATTGAAACAACCAGACAACATAACTCCCCTGGAATCCGGTCCCTTAGTATCCAAAGAAAAAAGGAGGCAGTGGAAAACGCCAAGCCGATCCAGCAGAACAAGAGTACTATGGCATACGTAGTACTAGTAGGATCCTCATAGAAAGGACATAAAAATATGTAAAACAAATTATAAAATCCTCATAGAAAGGAGATAAAAATATAGACATAAGTAAAAGCAACCATTTTTTCTTTAATAAATTCATTTATAGTGAAAATAATATTAAAGTGTTAGTCTTAAGAAAGAAAGTAAAACAGATTATAAAATCCTCATAGAAAGGAGATGAAAACATAGACATAAGTAGAAGTAACAAATTTTTCTTTTTTTTTCTTTCTCTTCTCTAAAATAAATTCGTTTATTGTGAAAATAATATTGAAGTGGTAGCTTTAAGTGAATTTAAATATCATAGTAACAGAAAACTGTTAATCGGTTTTAAATTTTTTACGCAAACAATTTTTTCGGTATTTACAATTCAAACAAATATAATCTAAATAACTTAACACCATGGCAAACCAAAACAATCTCATACGTCCACACGTACTGAACGTACAACAAGGCGAAAATAACTCGCCACAAGCAAATCCTAGACCAGTAGGTGCATCACCCGAACTTGTTAACTTAATTTCCGGCATCGTTAACGAAGCCTTCAATAGGAATGCCCCGAATTTAATAAACTCCATTCTGAGTCCAAATATAGATCTATCCATGGGACAGGATCAAAGAATAGACCCTGAACACGAAGACCTCACAGATTTAGATAAGGTCCCCGATGTGGTGAGGGCCCTGCGCGATTTCTCCGGAAATCCATCCGAATTCAGCTCATGGAAAAAGAGCGTGGAGAGAGTATTAAATATTTATGAACCATTTAAAGGGACTCCAAAATGTTTTGGAATCTTAAATGTTGTACGCAACAAAATAATAGGAAATGCGGATACGGCGCTCGAGTCGTATAACACGCCCCTTAATTGGAAAGCAATTTCCAAATGTCTCACCCTGCATTACGCAGACCAAAGAGATCTAGGTACCCTAGAGTACCAAATGAATTCCCTGACACAATGCAGGCGAACTGTGCAAGAATTCTACCAAGCCATTTATACCAACCTTTCACTTATCCTCAACAAAATTTCTTGCATGGACGCTGGACCCGAGTCTCTTACGTTGCTGACGCAAACCTATAGAAATAAAGCTCTGGACACATTCGTCCGAGGTATAAACGGTGACCTTCCAAGACTTTTAGGTATGCGAGAACCAACTGACCTACCACAGGCACTAGCCTTGTACCAAAAGCTGGAAAACCAGAAATATAGGTCAAATTTCGCGAATCAATTCCAAAATTCCCAAAGAAATAACTTCACAATACCCCATCAACAGCCCCGGCAAGCTTTTAACCAAAATCTGCGTAACGGTGCATTCTTCCCACAAATAGCATATATTCCTCAAGCAAATTACTATCCAAAACGTCCCCTTTACCCGGTTCTGCAGCAACAACACTTTAACCATAATCAGAATTATCAGAATCCTACACCGCCACCTCGTCCTCTCGCGCCGAAACCCCAGCCTAGACCCGAACCCATGGATACCTCAACAATACAGTCTCATGCAATTAATTACCAAAATAGGCCACCACCCTTTAAATACGCTGGCAAGCGCCCTCCAGGAGCTTCAATGCAAGCACCTATCCCAAACGAGTACCAACGAAACTTCCATATTAACGTGGAACCAACCCCATCAGCTCCCCCAGATTTCTATATGCAAGCAACCGGTTACGTTACTCCTAATGACTATCAGCAAACCAACGTAGAAGAAGCAGAACACAACCCCGATCTTAGAAATTACATGATCAGCCAGGCTGACCATTTCTCACGCGAAGACAATCTAGCTCAATGTGATCAAGAACTTCAGGAATTCACTGACATCAATTTTTTAGATTAACCGACTCTTCGCTGCCTTATATCCAGTGCAGGACGAAGAGTGGACATCTACTGAACTTTCTTATAGACACCGGATCGAGTAAAAATTACATTCAACCGAGTTTAATAACAAATCCCCTTACAAATAACCAGCACTTTTTTGCCAAGTCCATAGCAGGTGACATCAAAGTCACCCAACATACATTTTTGAACCTCTTTGGTCAACCGGTAAAGCTTAAATTTTTCTACTTCCAACGCTAAAGTCATTCCACGGAATAATTGGAAATGATAGTCTTAAACAACTATCAGCTGTCATCCACACAAAGGACAGTTTTATGACGATTACGGACAAAGTTAAAGTAAAAACCAAGCAACGAGAATCACAAACAGTGAATACTCTGACCATCAAATTAAATACAATGCCCGAATCGCAAAGACAAGCTATAAGTACTATCGTACACAAATTTCGCCCCTTGTTCACAGAACCAAATGAAAAACTCACCTAAACTACAAAGGTTACAGGCGAAATACGCACACAAACCGACTCCCCAGTATACTCTAAATACTACCCGTATCCTGCATCGCTCAGAGATGAGGTAGATAAACAAATTCAAAAGTTACTAGAAGACAATATAATCAAACCATCCCGTTCCCCGTACAATTCACCCGTGTGGATTGTTCCCAAAAAGGCTGACTTAAACGGAAATAAACAATTTAGACTCGTAATTGACTACAGGAAATTAAACTCCGTAACAATTTCAGGTCGTTATCCAATACCTGAGATTAACGAAGTCTTGTCACAATTAGGACAAAGCAAATTCTTTACAGTCCTAGATCTTAAAAGTGGGTTTCACCAGATTCCACTCAAGGAATCGGATATGGAAAAAACCGCATTTTCGATCAACAATGGGAAGTTCGAGTTTATACGACTCCCATTCGGCTTAAAAAACGCACCATCCATCTTTCAGCGTGCGCTTGACGATATTTTGCGAGCTTACATCGGCAAATTCTGCTACGTCTACATAGATGATATCATCATCTTTAGCAAAGACCAAAGCGATCACGTGAGACACGTAGAAGAAATATTCAGAACGTTAAGCGAAGCTAATATGAAGGTACAACTAGACAAATGCAACTTCTTTAAGGAAGAAGTCGAATTTTTGGGCTTCATTGTATCGTCTATTGACAAACCTTATCAGGCTACTACCGTAGATTCGTGAAAGACTACGCAAAACTGGCCAAACCTTTAACAACTTTACTAAGAGGTGAAGAAGGGAGAATATCAAAGAACAAATCAGTAAGAATCCCAATAACACTCACAGCAGATGCGATTTCAGCATTCCAAAAAATTAAGAGCTCTCTAGTCTCCAGAGACCTAATCCTTGTTTATCCAGACTACAAAAAAAGTTTCGAGTTAACAACCGACGCCTCTAACTTTGCTCTTGGCGCAGTATTATCGCAAAGCGATAGACCCATTATGTTCATCTGTAGATCATTAAGCAAAACCGAAGAAGCTTACGCGGCTAATGAAAAGGAGATGCTCGCCATCATATGGGCTCTGAATACACTAAGAAACTATTTGTATGGTACTGCGCATGTCAAAATCTTCACAGACCACCAACCTCTTACGTATGCCCTGAGTAGTAAGAACAATAATTCCAAAATGAAACGCTGGAAAGCGATCTTGGAGGAATATAACTACGAGCTGAATTATAAGCCAGGGAAAAGTAATGTTGCAGACGCATTATCCCGCTTACCGAAAAATTCCGAAGTCAATTCATTGACTATGACTCAGCATAATGACGAAAGCTCGTCACACGATTTAGTTCCGGCTGTCGAAAGCCCAATAAATGTATTTAAAAACCAATTAATGCTTCTTATCGGCAATGATAAAAGCTATGAATTCAAAATCCCCTTTCCAACATATCATAGACATATTTTTACACAGAAAGAGTACACCGATGAAGACTTAACGTCAATTTTGAAACGATACTTAAATCCAAGTGTAATAAATGGAATTTTTACAACAGAACATATTATGGGAAGAATCCAAGAAATTTATCCCTTTCATTTTAGATTGTACAAAGCCAGATTTACACAATCCCAAGTTATAGACCTAACAAATACAAACGAACAAGAAAACGAAATTCTTCAAGAGCATAAAAGAGCCCACAGAAATAGCAGCGAAAACAAAATTCAAATCCTGCAAAAATTTTATTTTCCTAAGACGAAAGCACGCATCCACGAAATCGTGAATCAGTGCCGAATTTGCAAAGAACAAAAATACGAACGGCAGCCGAATAAACCCAAAATTCTAGAAACCCCAATCCCACAATTTCCGGGACACATTGTCCATTTTGACATCTATTCAACTAACAAAAATTTAGTGCTTACGGCAATTGATAAGTTTTCAAAATTTGCGCAGACAAAAATAATAAAATCCAGAGCAATTGAAGACATTCGCGAAGCCTTAAGACAATTAATTTTTGCCTTTGGCGTCCCTAAATTAGTAATTTTTGATAACGAAAAATCCTTCAATTCAGCAACAATACGCTTCATGCTTCAAGACCAGCTAGGGATCGAAATTTTCACGACCCCTCCTTACAGTAGTACCGTGAACGGTCAAGTGGAAAGATTCCACTCCACATTGTCCGAAATAATGAGATGCTTAAAAGCAGAACGACCCCAAATGCCATTTACGGAACTCCTTGACTGCGCTGTATATGAATACAATTATTCAATACACACAGTTACAAAGAAAAGACCGATAGAAACGTTTTTTGGTAGAAATGTCAGCACAGACCCAAACCAATACGAACAAGCAAGGCAGGATAATATTGAAAAACTAAAACGCAAGCAACTCAAGGATATAGAAAATCACAATAAGTCAAAGCAGGAAATAAAACAATACTCTCCAGGTGAAACAATATACGTTAGAATAAACAAAAGATTAGGCACCAAATAGTCCCCTAGATTCAGGAAAGAAATTGTCAAGGAAAACAAATCAACTACTGTTTTAACTATATCTGGTAGAACTATTCACAAAAATAATATTAGAAATTAATCTTGCAGATGTCTCTTCATTCCGTGTTTTGGCGAAGTACAAATCCTAGATTACACAAATTCAAAAATCGTCCCCCTAGATATAGGCGTTGCCAAAATCCAATCTGGCACATTCAAGTTAATTCATATAATAAACTTAGAGCTGTATGAGGAAGCACTGGAGAATCTTCAACGCATGGCCCATAGGTACGTTAACGAAGCCGATCCTAACTTCATCATCCTCTCCGACCTAATATCCCAAATCCTTACAAAACTTAAAAACCTTAAGCCAAGAAAGCAACGTAGATCACTGAACTTTTTAAGAACCGCGTGGAAATGGCTCACAGGAAGCCCTGACCACGACGATTTTGAAATAATAAACGCACACACACACAATGTTCTAGAGAACAATAACCGCCAGGTCATAATCAACAAAATGTACGAAAATAAAATTAATGAATTGTCCAATATAACGAACAATATTCTAAAGGTAATTAAAACAAATGAATACATAGTAAATAAGTACATATTAAATTTAAAACACAAATTAGATACTGTAAAGGAAGAATTAATTAGCTTGGAGTATGCCCTACTATGGGCTAAAGCAAACATAGTAAACTCATTCATATTGTCCAATTCTAAAATCGAAATAATAAACGATGTATTTGAAAAAGATAACATAAAACACATTAACGTAGAAGAGGCGCTTGAGTTCGCCACAATTAAGATTGCATCTAACCACTCCACTATATTGTATATCGTTAGTTTACCAATAACCGAAAACACAACATGTAAAAGCCACAATAAGCTAATGATATGTAAACAAAATCAAATCGTAAGATTAAATGAAAGAAATTGTATTAAAAATTTATTAAAAAGCAAGCAAACCAGATGCGACGAAGCGAGCAATCAGCACATCCCAACCATAGAAAACATTCACCCAGGAACCCTTCTCCTTAACCAATTCAACGGAACCATCCTCATCAACGATGAAAATCTCAACCTATCCGGAAGCTTTATTCTTCGATACCATAATGCTTCACTGGTCATAAACGGACTTTACTTCAAAGGAAATCCCCACATCCAGGCCATTACCGCCAATATTACATCCAATTCTGCCAAACAACACCTATGAGGAACTCATCACATAGAAGCAGTGAAGGAATTGCATATCAACAATACACTCTACATAAATCAGCTGAAACAGAAAAATCAACTGCATAACATCACAGACTCCACCTTTATAAGCATATCAATCGTAGCTCTCTTAATCGTCATCTTCAAAATCTTTCCAATACGAAGGAAGATCACAATCCACGCCAAACAAGACACAAAAGCAGAAACTTTGGAAGCTAAAAAAGAATCAGAACAACCAATAGCAGGAAATCAAATTCCCATAGTCTACATGTTATCGAGTGAGGACACTCGAATTTAAGAAGAGAGGAGTTACGACCCAAAAGATTTATCTATTCACATAATATTCAGTTCAGTCAACTTCCCAGGAAACATTACCCGTGCACCTGAATTTACTAGCAGTGCATGTGATTTCCTCGAAACCTAAATAATAATTCCTACAGCTACAATACACCTTCGTCCGCACATCCAAATTCCGAGGAAACCGCCGACTCAGCGTCTGCGTTTACTTGCGACACCTTTGTTTGTCTTAGGTTATAAGTATTGGCAATTAGTAGATTAAGTTCGAGTTTTAATCCAGTGTCAAATCAATAAAGAGCTCTGCTCCGAAAAAATATTTTTTTTACTCGTTTCAATCCAAAGAAACGTAATTTATACAATATATTCTGGAAGTTATTCATTATCACTTTCATCCGATGAATCGTTTATATAATTATCTTCATCATCGGAAACATCCACGTCATTAATTAATATATCATCCAGTCTATCAGGGCAACATTTCCGTCGAACCATTTGACTTTATACTTGTTGTCATCTAATACCCAACCACTCTCTGATGGTGATAACAGAATTGGATCATTTTCTACAGCATTCTTCCATTCGCGACATATATAGTTACGTCTATTTATTTGCTGTAATAGTACCGATTTGCTTGGGTGCAAAAGACTTCCTTCAAAGCCTAGGGCAAAGAAATTAATTCAACTATGTACCTACATCACATAGATTTTAAAACGTGTAACTTACTTTTAATATTTTTGAAATTTTTGAATAGTTCATACCTGGCTTCGTTCACATTCAAGGCCCTCGTTTGGTACATACTATAGACAAATTCTTCAATGCTGTCAAAATTTTGATTATAAACCGTTTAGGTGGTACTACACGATATGTAGCGCGCCTCATATATACGTGGATCTGACGTCACCGGATAGTCTACACATATAGCACACATTTCGTGTTTCTTATGTAGCGCAGTGGCTACATAAAATTGTGCTAGTACACGGAATGTAGCATAGTGCGCACATATCGGTTGGCTGTTGGCTATTCGTTTATGATGATGTTATCCGCAGTTTTATTGCCCTGTGTGCAGTCTTGCACTAGAACTGTAGGTTCTTTTTGTTCTATTTTTCTGTTTTATTGCTTTGGGTGTATCGCGTCGCGTTCGCTACTTTTATGACCCACAAAAAACTAAATAACATGCTGCTCGTACAAAACACACTGACACAAACTGAAATGCTGAAAGTACACTCAAAAATACACACGAACCGTGCAGGTAACCACTCGACATTATGTAGCGCACTGACACAAATCGTGTGTGCTGGGGTAGTGAGTGGCACAAAGATGGCTAGTACACGGTATGTAGACATTGCCTCCATACGCTGACGTCAAAATTACGTCAGAGCCACATATATATGAGGCGCGCTACTTGAAAGTTTGTGTGTTCATAGATAAATCAAAATAATTACATGCCTCATTCATCGTTTTTCAAAATTCGTCCTATAAGGGTTGAAAAACGTTTGCACCCTACTTTTCTATTTCGACCTTACTACGCTCAACTTGCCATTATACTCATAAATCTACGTATGTCATTTCAAGAAATGCTTTTATTTGTTAGCCAATACTTCACCGAGTATTTTAAGCTAAAATTCATCTCTCTGGTCCATCCAGAGTGTGAGATATAATAAACTGAATATAGATCTTATTTGGCCAAGTGCGAAAAAAATGGTTTCTCGATTGCAGTTGTGCTTAGGGGTAGTTTTATATTGCGTTCCCAAGATAGAATTTGATAACTCGCACGACATTGTACGTACATACGTATGGCGTAGTTGAATTTGATGTAGGCAATGGATATGCATAAAACTGATAAAACACACTAAATATGTATGTATGTCTGCGTACATATAAGAGGTTTGTGGTGCGTAAGCGATAGATACATATCTACATGTATGTATTTGAGATCTGCAGCTATGGAGAGTGTAACGATATGATCGCGTAGTATAAATAATTAGATCATACCTGTGACGTGTTTTTATTTATGTGAAATCTTATGTCCATTGACTTAGGACTTTTGGATCAGTACAGGTTACGTAAGGACTAAGTTGGGGACGGAGGAAGGGTAAAGGGGTGGTAGGGACTAACTCCGGAACTATTTGGCCGATCTTAAAAATTCTTTCGAGATTGTACCGGCTACATCCTCCGGATCAGTATAGGTTACTTAGGGTTAGGATGGGGGAAGGGGAAACGGGGGTATAGGGGCTATCTTCGGAACTACTCGGCCATTGCCAGAGTTGACCTCTGACAGCCACGTCTTTCACATGGACAGCTATATTTTGAATGTTCACGTGTGAGCTGTAGGCATAATTTGTTTATAGCTACTTGCTGCGCTCATTAAATAAATAACATGTAGGTATAGTTTATGAAAACGCATAGCGATCAAATATTTTGCAAGCTTAAAAAGAAGACAAAATATAAACAAGTAAAAGTGTTACCATCGGCCTGGCCGATGCTTTGATACCCTCCACTGTATGTACTGGTACAGGTACACGCATGTGTCTAATATTGGCTTTGTATTGGAGGTAATAGAACTACTTGACCGACATGGACCATTTTTAATAAAAACCTGAAGGCCATAAATGTTGGATAATAAAACGAGGTGATGTAAAAATATACAAATTCAAGTTTTATTTAAGAATAATGTTTAAAGTGGAAAGTGACGACTGCGACTGACTCTCTTCTGCCAATCGCCAAAAATTATGAAAAGAATTAACTGCATTAACATTTACATAGCTTTAGCGTAAAAAAAACTTCGGATAGCCGCAAGCTACGGTTGGTATGTACACTGCACATACGATGATGAAAAGGGATTAACTGGACGTCGGTGATCTTCATTTGACTTCAGGGTAAAAGAACATTTCTTCTCGGTGCGGTGATCTTCATTGGAATTCAGGGGGATACAATCTCTAGTCGTCGTCCAACATCCGGCCATCCTTCATTTCAAACGTCTCGGTTGAATGGTAAACTCCATGGTTTCATAAACTCAGCTACAGATGTGGTGTTCTTGGGTCCTTCTCCATCGCCGATACGCCGAAGTGAGTAGCGATCTCTTCCATCAGAGCTAGTTACCTTGTAAGGACCTAGAAATAAAGCCTTTAATTTGTTACCGGGCCCAAACTGGGTCCGCTTTATAGCAACAACATCATTTACAGAAAATAAATTTGCCTTTCTTCTTCGTAAATTATAGGTTTTTTTTCATCTCGTTTTGAATTTTGTGAATTTGAGCTTTTGCGTCGGCTCTAATCTCATTTCTGTTTTTGTCGAAATCTGCCACCATTTCCATCTGAAGTATTTCCATCAGTTTTACGTCTTCCTTTTGTCTCATTTTCACCCCCATAAGAACTTCAAAGGGTGAAGTGTTAATCGCTCGCTGGAATGTTGAATTTAAAACACGTTGTACTTTGTCAACAAACTTATACCAATGATCCGGATTTTCCTCGGAGAGTTTATTCAGCATAGGTACAACTATTTGGTGAACCCTTTCAATCTGGCCGTTTGAACGCGGTACGCCTGTGGTAATAAGATGGTGTTGTATATTTTCGGAATCGCAAAACTCCTTGAATGCGTGAGACGTGAACGCCGTTCCTCGGTCTGAGACAATTTTCTCTGGATTTCCAAAAACTGACTGCTGAATTTTTAATTTGCTCAGCACCTCTGCTGCATTTGTGGTTTTTGTTGGATATAACCAAACGAATTTCGAAAATCCATCAATTACAGAGAATATGTATTTGTATTGCTTGCTTGTGGCTGTCATGGGACCCAAGTGGTCGACGTGATAAACACAGAGGGGAACATCTCCTTTCTCGATAGGATTTAAGAAGCCTTCTTTTTTCCCACGCTTTCTTTCCGCTAAGATGCATGCAACACAAGAACTGATTATGCGCAATACTTTTTCGTGCAGATTTTTAATAAAGAATTCTCGAGCGATAATCTCTTCCATCTTTTTGGAGCCAATGTGTCCATTTTCGTGAATCTTGCGTATCACCTCCGCTTGCATTATGTCTGGTACGACCAACAAACATTCTCCTCTGACCTGTTTATATAAAATATTATTTAACTCAACATACCCATCAAAATCCTTCTGAGACTTCAATGCAGTCTTAATAGCATTGATGGAGTCATCTGCAGCTTGGCGATCCTTGATGAGTTTTGTTAAAACTGATTCAGCCAACATGACCGGATTTCTAGACAATGCATCCACATGCTTCATCCTTGTCCCGCTTCGATGCTCCACTGTGTATTCATATTCCTCCAACAGCATTGCCCACCTAGCAATTTTTGAGGACAAGTTCCTTTTTGTTAGGGTTTTTGTAAAGGCATCGCAGTCAGTGACCAGCTTGAACTTCGTTCCAAGCAGATATATCCTGAACTTCGTGACTGCATTTATGACTGCAAGAAATTCCAGCTCGAAACTGCAATAATTTCGTTCCGCAGGCGAGGTCTTCTTGCTCATAAAGTGGACAGGATGTAGATCTCTCTCATATGTCTTTCGCTGCAACAGGACTGCACCAAAGCCATCAATGCTTGCATCCGTATGCAACTCGGTAATTGAATGTGGGTCAAAAATTCGCAGAACTGGACTGGATGATAGTAAATTTTTCAGATGCGCCACTGCTTGTTTCTGTTCGACTCCAAAAACGAACGTTGATCCTTTGATGAGCAAATCTGTAAGTGGTTTTGCGATTATTGAGAATCCAGGAATAAATTTTCTAAAAAATCCACTGAGCCCCAAGAAACTTTGCACCTGCTTGACATTGGACGGCTCTGGAAAATTCTTTACTGCTACAATCTTACCAGGAGATGGTTGGATTTTACCGTCCTCTACCACATGCCCAAGAAATTCCACACGACGCTTCAAAAATTTGCATTTCTTCCAGTTAATTTCCAATCCATACTTTTCTGCAGTTTCCAGAACCAGTTTTAAGCGTATAATACCTTCTGCTTTGTCCTTACTTGGAATAATGAAATCGTCCATATAGAAAAAAACTATTTTTTCAAAGATTAGTTTCCTAAAAACGAAGATAATAAATCTTTGGAAACTTGCTGGAGAGTTACGCAAGCCAAAGGGGGTACGAAGGAACTCATACTGATTCCAAGGTGTAACAAATGCAGTATACTTCCTAGATTCTGCCGCCACCGGGACGTGGAAGAAGCCGTTTCGTAGATCGAGTATTGAAAAAATTGACGCACCTGTGAGCTCGTCCAGCTGATTTTCCATCAACGCCATTGGAAACGGGTCCTTACTAATTTTTTTATTGAGCGCCCTGTAGTCAATGCAAACTCGCATGCTTCCATCCTTTTTTCTTACCATAACCACCGGGCTAGCAAAATCGGAGGTACTGGGAACGATAATATTGGTTTCAAGCCAATCATTTACCTGCTTTCTCAATTCCACCTTTTCCTTCGGCGCCAACGGTCGTGCTTTCGAGAAAACTGGTTTCTCATCAGTCAGTATGATCTTCGTTTCAATTGGCGTCTCCACTGTTTTCTTCGGCTGATAGCTCTTGACCAAGTTTTCAATTTCAATTTCAATTTCAATTTTCAATTAAATCCCGGTTGAGCCCCCAAATGTTGGATAATAAAACGAGGTGATGTAAAAATATACAAATTCAAGTTTTATTTAAGAATAATGTTTAAAGTGGAAAGTGACGACTGCGACTGACTCTCTTCTGCCAATCGCCAAAAATTATGAAAAGAATTAACTGCATTAACATTTACATAGCTTTAGCGTAAAAAAAACTTCGGATAGCCGCAAGCTACGGTTGGTATGTACACTGCACATACGATGATGAAAAGGGATTAACTGGACGTCGGTGATCTTCATTTGACTTCAGGGTAAAAGAACATTTCTTCTCGGTGCGGTGATCTTCATTGGAATTCAGGGGGATACAATCTCTAGTCGTCGTCCAACATAAATATAAGACCTCTCATAAAATGTCTAAGTCGATTCGTTCGGACGCTATCCTTCTTGGCGTTACAAACGTAATAACAAAGTGAATATACCTTCCTGTGGAGGGTATAACAAACGTGCATTTATATGATAGCTGAAATAAATTTGAATTTAATTTAATACAAAAGAAACCAGCGGGCGGAGCAGCGGGCGTTGCTAGTATCTAATAAACATTGGAGTTCTTAATTTATAAATATGTTATGGTGTATAAATACTTGTATACATATTATCTTTAAGATAATTACACTTTTAGGGCAACATTCAGTAGACATATACGTGAAGTATTTAACAGTTATCTTTTATGACCAGTAGCTCTGACAAATTCGTTTCTGTTATCACAATATTATTACCAGAATTGTTTATAAGATTTTCTTTTAGCATACTTTTAGGACGTCTGGCAAGGATTTGGCTGCACGTAAAACGTCTGGTCTGTGATCTGGGCGTTCTCACAAATTTTTTGGTGTAACCATTATTTGGTTAAACCAATTATTTCAAAATGTGATTCTTAACATACTATTAGTATGGCTGGCAAGGGTATGGCTGCGCCTAAGACGTCTGGGACCTATATTTTTGTGATCAGGGCAGTCTGTTCTTTCATTTAATACTACATATATGCAAGTGGTTAAATAAAAAATCCAGATTTTGAAAAAAAAAACACGTTTTCAACCTACTATTACTAACCACAGCTGCAAGCTGGCAGCGATTGCCAGACTTCGACATTTGAGTAGTAAACTCTCTTTGGGGACCTTTCTGTTCATGTATCAGCTTTTTGGTTATACTTTCACGCCCAAAATTTGCTGTGGGCTCTTGGTCTAATAGTACTGGGTATTTGAGCTTCGGCGTAGTCAGAGATAATTGTCTAACTGGTTTTCTTTATTTTCGGAGTAAAATTAAAAAAATTAAAAATATTAAAAAAGAAGCCAGAGTTTTGTATTAAAAGCGGTGTGCTTTGGATCATTATCCTGATAGAACTAAAAATTTTGTCCGAGACCTAATTTTTCTGCACTAGCGGGTAAATTTTCTTTTAGCAGGTTAATATAATACATGTGATCCATCGTTCCATTAATGAAAACGAAATTTCCCACACCTGAAGCCGCCATACACCCCCATACCAAAACACCTCCTCCGCCATGTTTTACTGTTTGCACCATGTTTCTGTGTTCTAGCTCAGTATTCGGCTTTTTATACACTAAAACTTTGCCATCACATCCAAAAATTTTAAATTTACTCTCATCGGCAAAAATCACATCCATCCAGAACTCCTGAGGCTTGGTGACATATGACCGTGCAAACTCAAATCTTAATTGTCTGTTTTTCTTTGTGATGTATTGCTTTTTCCTCGCTGACCTTGCATGATAATTGTTACTTTTTAGAACATTTCTAATAGTCTGTGGAGTAACCTTTACGCCAATATATTCACCCTTATTCCCGTTGGCGTTTGTCATATACGACTCTTTTGTCGTGACGTTATAAAAACGATATTCAGATTTTTTTCAAACTTTTGTTAACGATTTTGCTTCTTTTTCTATGTGTTCACTGTATTTTCAAATCACTTGTCTCAAAAAAGTTACAAACTCTGACTTAAAACCGAAATGAAATATTAGGCGTTTACGACAAACGCCAACGGGAATAGGGGTGATTGTTCAGCATTTTTTGCCAAGACTGATGCATTCGTTTTTGGATCTTTTTTAATTTCTCGAATAATCCACCGCTGATTATTTTCAGAAAGCTTCCGAGGGCGTCCTGTTCTAGGTTTATTTTCCACCGAACTCCCGGATTTAATATTTTTAATAATATAGTGGACGGTGGTTCTTGGCCTTTGTACAATATTAGCGATCGCAGTTTCGGTTAAACCTTGCTTAAAATGGTAAGAAATTAGATTCCTTACTTCAATTGAAGTCTTCTTGCCTTTTCGACTAATTTTAACAAAATTTAAATATAAATTTAATCGAACTGCGAATTACGAACAAGAACAGACACGCCATTTACTGCGCTCAACAATAAAACGGTATTTTTCCAAGTAGCAATAAAAATATGCATAACTTATTAGACATGTTGAATACTTTTTTTGTCTGGAAATTGGTGGACACTTACATTTTGTTTTACTTCTTCTTTAAACCTGTATTCGAAGTACAAAAATAGAATTGAAATAAAAAGAACTAAGGTCTAGCTAAATAGTTTTGCTTTAAAAGAATTGGAATTAGGAGTATTTCAAGGATTCATTATCAATAACATATAAATATGATCCGAATGTCGAATACTTTCTTTTATCACGTACATGTAAATAATCACTCTCTTAAGTAAGTTCGCCTGTGTTTCTTTTCGCCTCCATCTTTATTATCAAATCCATATCCGTACTACTTTGTAAAAGGCAACGTCCATCTGTTCGTCCCTCCATAACTCGAGAACCATTCGTCCGATTTTCATGATTTTTTTTTCTGATTTATAGATGTGTGGCCAAATTAGGCCGTAGGGTTGGTTAGATTTGTTGAGAAGTAAAGTATGAACTTGAAAGTTTGTACGATGATAGATTAGTCGAAATTATTACGTGCCTCATTCTGTTTTTTAAAATTCGTCTTATAAGGGTTGAGAAACGTTTGCACCCCACTTTTCTATTTCGACCTTACTGCGCTCAACTTGCCATTATACTCATAAGTCTACGTATGTCATTTCAAGAAATGCTTTTATTTGTTAGCCAATACTTCACCGAGTATTTTGAGCTAAAATTCATCTTTCTGGTCCATCCAGAGGGTGAGATATAATAAATTGAAAATATATCTTATTTGTTATTGAAACATTTAAAAGGCCTCAACTCCGAATGCGTTTTGCCCCGATGTGGTGGGTGGGCTCATCAGTTCAGTAGACGAACCACCACATCTTCCTAGACGCACTGTTTACTCGATGTTTACCGAGACTACAGGGTCCGCCATCTAACGTTTTTTTTTCAACTAGTGCTTATTTCGCAAATGGTAACATTTAGCTCATGTTTGATTTGACAGATAATTAGTTTTATCCTTCCGCTGAACGAATATGGTTGTGTATACGCTTGAACAACGCTGGGAAATATTGCGACATTACTTTGAAAATCATGGTAATGTTGCAGAATGTGTGCAAAAATTGCGTACGGATTTTGGAAGAAGAGAAGCACCGTCAGCTCCGTATGTTCGTTATCTTGTGAAAAAGCAAACAAGCAAAATTGTCGCATTTGGGGCACAGAAAACCCGCACGCATACATTGAAAAGCCGATATACCCAAAACGAGTCACTGTTTGGTGCGGATTTTGGTCCAGAGGCATAATTGGGTCATTTTTCTTCGAAAATGAGCAAGGAGTGGCCGTTACAGTCAATGGCGATAGTTATCGGGCCATGTTGAACGAATTTTTGTTCACAAAAATTGAAGAGGAGGATATTGGCAACATATGGTTTCAATAGGACGGGGCTACGTGCCACACAGCCGAAGCTACACTCGATGTTTTCCGCCCTGTTTTTGAAGATCGCATTATCAGCCGCAGAGCTGATGTCGTTTGGCCACCGCGGAGCTGCGATTTGACACCGTTGGACTATTATTTGTGGGGTGCCGTAAGAGATAAGTGTTACGCCGACATGCCAGAGACAATTGACGCTTTAAAGGACAATATTCATGAAGCCGTTGGTGAAATACAGCTGCACACAATCGATAATGTGCTTAAAAATTGGACCGATCGTGTAGGCTACTGCATGGCCAGCCGAGGCAGCCATTTGAATGAAATTATTTTCCATTATTAACCGGAAGGATTGTACTTTCAAATAAAAAAAGAAATTTGAGAAAATATTCAGTAGTTTTTTTTATAGCATTTAAAAAAAAAAAGTTGTTTGGCGGACCCTTTATATGTTATCACAAACACAAAGTGACTGTGAACCATAACCTAATACGAGTCTTTGGTCAAAGATTTAATCGTATAGGATTATTATTGCCCGTGGCCTGGCGCAGTTTCTACCAAAAAGCTTTCAAATCAAGAATAAATTCAAAAAATGGATAAAGATCAGTACAGGGAGGGGTAAAGGGGTGGTAGGAACTAACTCTGGAACTATTTGGTTGATTTAAAAAAATCTTTCAACATTGTACTGGCTACATCCTCTGGGTCTGCTGATGGGGGAAGGGGTAACATGGGCACAGGGGCTATCTTCGGAATTACTCGGTCATTGCCGGAGCTGACCTCCGACGGTCACGTTTTTCACATAAACAGCTATATATTGCATGTTCGCGTGTGAGCTGTAGGCGGAATTTGTTTATAGCTACTTGGGCCCATTAAATAAATAACATGTAGGTATAGTTTATGAAAAGGCATAGCGATAAAATATTTTGTAAGCTTAAAAAAGAAAAATATAAAAAAAACGTGCATTTATATTATAACTCAAATAAATTTGAATTTAATTTAAAAGAAAAGAAACCGGCAGGCGGAGCCGCGGACTTTGCTAGTTTATCTATAAAAATAGCTTTACATAAAGACAACTTGTATTGCAATATAACCACATCGACTTGTTTCATGGTTTGCAATAGTGCACGACTTGTCCTGCTTTATACCTCTGCTTGAAATTTTGTGTTAAAAAACATAAATATTCCAAATTAATACACATTTTTTTTGTTGCTTTATAATTGTGAGTGTTATATTTGAGTGATTAACCATCTCGTTTCATCACATTCAGTTTGTAGCTGCATGAGTGCATGACTCATTTATCCCAGTGAGTTTAATTTAGAGGATGTTCTGCCTACGGATCAATTTTTGCTGGCATACACTGAATTCTTTATACTGTTCTCATTTCATGTTTTTGAAACCGTATTCGACGCTTTGAGTGAGAAACTTATTTCGATCCTCTCTAACATTTGGAATATTATATGTACCTGAGTTCTTCCTACTTCCTCCTAGTTGTCATCGTAATCTTATTTAAGTGTGAATATCGCAAAAAGTACACCAAATTGTTACATTTGTGGAATGGACAGGAATAATGTGAACATTTCGTGCGGAATTTGCCCTGATACAGCTCATGCAAAATGCTTAGGCCTAAAAGAAAAGGACGTAAATAAGATTATCTCTACTCCTGGCTTATGCTTTTATTTATAACTAGCAATGGCCGCGGCGGTTTCTTTTCTTTTGAATTGAATTCAAATTTGTTTCAGTTATCATACAAATGCACGTTGGTTTATATTTTGTCTTCTTTTTTAAGCTTACAAAATATTTTATCGCAATGCCTTCTTATAAACTTTACCTACATGTTATTTATTTAATGGGCGCGAGTAGCTATAAACAAATTACGCCTACAGCTCACACGCGAACATGCAATATATAGCTGTTCATGTGAAAAACGTGTCTGTCGGAGGTCAACTCCGGCAATGGCCGAGTACTTCCGAAGAGAGCCTCTATACCCCCGTTTCCCCTTGCCCCATCAGCACCCTAACTAACCTATACTGATCTGGAGGATGTAGCCGGTACAATGTTGAAAGAATTTTTAAAATGGGTCAAATAGTTATGTAGTTCCAGAGTTAGTCCCTACCACACCCACTTTACCCCTCTCCCGTCCCCAACTTATAGTCCTTACGTAACCTGTACTGATCCGAAAGTCCTAAGTCAATGGACATAAGATTTCACATCAATAAAAACTCGTCACAAGTATGATCTAATTATTTATACTACGCGATCATATCGTACGTAATACTTTCCATAGCTGCAGATCTCAAATATATGTATGCATCTACGATTGTGTACATATATCCACTTACGCATCACAATTTTCTTATGTAGGTACTACGTAGACGTACATATGTATGTACATATGTAGTTTGTTTTATGTATATCCAATATCCATTCCCTACATAAAACTCATTTACAATGTGCATTCTAAAAGCCATCTGTTCGTCCCTCCATAACTCGAGAACCATTCGTCTGATTTTCATGATTTTTTTTTTCTGATTTATAGATGTGTGGCCAAATTAGGCCGTAGGGTTGGTTAGATTTGTTGAGAAGTAAAGTATGAACTTGAAAGTTTGTACGATGATAGATTAGTCGAAATTATTACGTGCCTCATTCTGTTTTTTAAAATTCGTCTTATAAGGGTTGAGAAACGTTTGCACCCCACTTTTCTATTTCGACCTTACTGCGCTCAACTTGCCATTATACTCATAAGTCTACGTATGTCATTTCAAGAAATGCTTTTATTTGTTAGCCAATACTTCACCGAGTATTTTGAGCTAAAATTCATCTTTCTGGTCCATCCAGAGGGTGAGATATAATAAATTGAAAATATATCTTATTTGTTATTGAAACATTTAAAAGGCCTCAACTCCGAATGCGTTTCGCCCCGATGTGGTGGGTGGGCTCATCAGTTCAGTAGACGAACCACCACATCTTACTCGATAATTAGTTTTATCCTTCCGCTGAACGAATATGGTTGTGTATACGCTTGAACAACGCTGGGAAATATTGCGACATTACTTTGAAAATCATGGTAATGTTGCAGAATGTGTGCGAAAATTGCGTACAGATTTTGGAAGAAGAGAAGCACCGTCAGCTCCGTATGTTCGTTATCTTGTGAAAAAAGTGAAAGAAACTGGCATCCTTATCGATAAACCAAAGCGTGAAAAGCCGAAAGCATACATTGAAAAGCCGATATACCCAAAACGAGTCACTGTTTGGTGCGGATTTTGGTCCAGAGGCATAATTGGGCCATTTTTCTTCGAAAATGAGCAAGGAGTGGCCGTTACAGTCAATGGCGATCGTTATCGGGCCATGTTGAACGAATTTTTGTTCACAAACATTAAAGAGGAGGATATTGGCAACATTTGGTTTCAACAGGACGGCGCTACGTGCCACACAGCCAAAGCTACACTCCGAACTGTTTTTGAAGATCGCATTATCAGCCGCAGAGCTGATGTCATTTGGCCACCGCGGAGCTGCGATTTGACACCGTTGGTCTATTATTTGTGGGGTGCCGTAAAAGATAAGTGTTACGCCGACATGCCAGAGACAATTGACGCTTTAAAGGACAATATTCGTGAAGCCATTGGTGAAATACAGCTGCACACAATCGATAATGTGCTTAAAAATTGGACCGATCGTGTAGGCTACTGCATGGCCAGCCGAGGCAGCCATTTGAATGAAATTATTTTCCATTATTAACCGGAAGGATTGTACTTTCAAATAAAAAAACAAATTTGAGAAAATATTCAATAGTTTTTTTTATAGCATTTTCAAAAAAAAAAAAAGTTATTTGGCGGACCCTTTAGAAGGTGAAGAATCAGAGGAGATTGAAATTCGGAGAGGAGTCAGACAGGGGTGTATCCTATCTCCGCTCCTTTTTAATATGTATTCAGAAGAAATCTTCAAAAACCTACCAGTAGACCCACTATAATAAATAAAAATCAACGGTTTTCCAGTCAACAACATAAGGTAGGTATACAGACGACGCAGTTATATTGGCAAATAACATCATGAACTTAACATCACAATGAACAATCTGAATACGGAAAGTAACAAATACGGGTTAAAAATTAATGCAAACAAAACAAAATTCATAGTGCTTGTAAAGACCCAAGTAACAGAAAACTATGTGCTTAAAATAAACAACTCCGTTGTGGAAAGAGTCGACACCATTAAATATCTGGGAACAGTAATCAACACAAAAGCAAACTCTTCCAAAGAAATACAATGCAGGATCGAACAAGCGAGAGCAGCGTTCTGCAAGATAAAGAAAACTCTTATGAGCAGAGAGATTAACTTATATCTCAAAGTGCGATTTGTAAAATGTTACGTCTGGTCGGTTCTTCTTTATGGAGCAGAAACATGGACTCTAAATAGCGCTACTACAAGGAAGATAGAAGCATTTGATATGTGGATCTACAGAAGAATTCTCCGAATTTCCTGGGTTGACAGGATCACGAATGAAGAAGTGTTAAGACGTGTAAGGAAAAAACGAGAAATACTCATTACCATCAAAGAAAGAAAGAAAGAAAACTCCAATAGAACTCCAATGAGAAACAGAAAATACCAACTCCTCCAACTAATGCTGCAGGGAAGGATCGAAGGAAGAAGAAGCGTCGGAGGGCAGAGGCTGACTTGGCTCACAAACTTGAGAGAATGGCTTAATCTTTCTACGATAGAAATCTTCAGAGGAGTGACAAATAAACAATCATTAGCATTGTTGATTTCCAACCTCCGGAACGGAGTGGAACCCTAAGAAGAAGAATGCTGTTTTAAAACACTTTTTTTAGCAGGTTTTGTATAAAAATGACAAGCAGTCCATGTTTTAAGTGGCAAATGTTCATATTTAATTTTTGAACAACCAATTTTTTTTTAAAACCTAATTCAAAATACATTCATCATATTCTCCTTATAGATCAAATAAAACAATAAACATACCTAAAGATGACCAAAATAGTTTTCGTTTAATTTTTATAATCATTTATTCCAAAATATTAATTACACTTTTATAACAGACACAATCATCGAAAATAAATTAATTTTCATTAAAATATAAGAAGAAAGAGCTCAAAATGTATGTCAACAAACTTGCAAAGAATCGCGTTTAGCTGATTACATCATGCTTGCAATTTAGTTCTACAGCTTAAAATAATATTTTTTTTTGTATAATAATGTCATAGGAATCATATTATTAGATACAGTAATCACCCAAATATATTATTATGCTTTTTAATGAAATATAAGTTGGTAATTAATTTACCACACCATACACACCATTTGCTTAACACGTCCCAATATTTCAATATTTCATTCAATATTTCAAAGCCACCTCAGATTCAGTTGTCTTATTTCACCTCCCGCCATTTTTTTTTTGCTTATTCACACGTATTCACAGATAGAAAAAGAGGCGGAGCTACTTATTTCGAAACTGGCTCTATGAAACTCTCATTTTTGGCCGAAGCTGGTAATCTATTCTCTCTGGTTTGTGCTGGACATACTCCTGCACAAAATTAAAGATTTCTTATTTTTCGTGTTAAAATTAATTCGTTTCTTTCTGTTCTTCACTGGGGGCGCATTTCATGTCGGATTTATAGTTTTGTATTTCCAAAAGCGATTTGATCGCATCAAAGGCGATAGCTGTATAGGTGACGGATTATTTGCGGATAAAAAATAAACTAAATTCCTATGGAGGGAAAAAGCTGTCAAAGTGTTGGAAAAATAAATGGAAAATTGCAACTCAGAATGGAAAAACTGGAAAGCACTGGAAATATCATTTTCGCCATCGTTTGCATTTGAGAATAACCAAAAGCGAAGAGGGTCGAAATGGAGGTATCGCTTTCAATACGATTCGCCGCGCATTTGGGAACAACCCCCTTGTTTTCTTCTTCCTCAGTATCTGAACTGTAAAACATTTCATTGCTATTCATCTCATAAATCTTTTGAAAACTGAAATCTTTTGAGAAGTAAAAACTTATTTGCACAGTAATTTCTTTTCGGAATAAAAAAAAAAAATTTTGACAGTTCCATACACAAGTGCTACCAATCCTTCGAAAAGATTTTATTACATTCTCTTCGTCTACAAATCTGCTACAAATTCGGCGGGTCGTCTGTGTTAGGTAATGAGTATTGAAGAGGGAAGTTTCCTGGGTGTTGCACTTCTCAAATATTTGTTTAGCAATGACAGCCAGAGTTTTGAGTATCTTTATTATAACAGCGTAAAACCCACTATTAAAAAGGGTTACAATGGAATTTCGCTGCAAAAAAGATAAAGATATATTTAAAGATAAAGATATATTAAAAGATAAAGATATATTAAAAGATAAAGAATTAACCATTTCATGCGATCAAAAATCCCTTAAGAGGAAAAATTTCCCTTAAATAAAGTGCCACTGGCATGTTGGGATCTTTCTTTTGCTTTGGGACGGGTTATACCTTCCTCCCATACAAAACCAATATTAGATCGATGTGTTGTCTATGTACAAACCCACATATCTAACATTTAGCATGACTTGTATGCATTGGAGGGTATCAAACCACCGGCCAGGATGATAATACCACTTCTACTTGTTAAAATTTATTTGCAAATAGCATAAGCCAGTTAATTTATTAATATCGTCAAACCTATTTCCTTCTTGGTCGTTCTGTTGGTCTACTTGCGGTGTCCATTTGATCAAAAGTTTTATCCATCTTTAATTCTTGATAATGTGTCCTGCTCCATTTATTTTTTTTTCGTAATTTTTATTACGTCGATGATGTATGTCCGTCCTCTAGTATGTCCTCTAGTTTTAGTAAAAAATGCTTGCATTATGTCCTACCAGAATCTGTGATTGTATTGCGAAGCTAAAGTTATCCTACTACCAAGAACTTTAATTATACACACATTCAAGTATCTCATTATTTCTTGACCATTCTTGTGATTTTACATAACATAGCTCGCGGATGGTCGTTCTACATTGTGCAGCTGTGTATACAAATTTGTTGAATATCTTTGGACTTTATTTGAGAAGTCCCCGGGAAAGCTGTTCTTAAGTATTAGGGCTTTGTGTATGAATTGTGGTTGCCTATAAAAATTTGCATTTTACGTGTAAAAGTTTGAACATTTTTTTAAATATGTATTTATGGAGCGAAGTCGCATATAACGGTCGCCGCCAATTATAAGGATCGCATTTACTTGTCGCTTATTTGAAAACAGTCATAAGAAAAAAACTGGAAGAACTCGTCGCAGCATCAATTACAGTCTAAACAGATAAAGATGAGCCGGATATGTGCCACATATGGAAAATAAGAGACCCATATAGATAATGCTATTGGCAAACCGGATTGGAAGATGGTGCACCTAGGAATACGCGCTTTTTAGCTTATTATGAACATTTGAGTTTAAGAGAGCTAACAAAAATAAATACGAACACAAAATAATTGTTGAGAGAAAAAAAAAGAGAAAATCTTTACAATTATAGAGAGCATGCATATCAGGAATATTTGCATTAATGCATTTTCGTTATCCTTTGTCGTTCAGACATTTTCTAGCCAATTAGAAAATTTATCAGGTGACCATTAGGTAAAGTGTCTTTGACATAGTGATGATTAGATATTAGGTCTGTTCCTTTACTTTTAAATCTTACGAATTCTTACGAATTTTTACGCATTTTTACGCATTTTTACTCAATGTCGTTCCCTAACTTGAAAAATTCGTAAAAGAGAGCGGCTTAGAGAGAGCAAGTTTTGCCCCCTCCACTGAGAATATTACTAGTTTTTACTCAACTAATTTCTTTGCGTAAAGGCCCCGACCCATAGAATCCGTCGCAACCGTTGCGTCGACGGATTGGCGTATTCGAAGGAACGAACAGTCCCATAGAATTCGTCGCATACGTTGACAGCCGATGATATATGAGAGACAGTTTCTCTCATTATCTTATATTTCCACCAATGAAAATGCTTACTCTCACGCTCTGCCAACTGTCAACGGTTCGACGGACAGAAAAGTAGAAAGTAAACCTATTTTATCCGTCGCATCCGGCACGTTCGTTGCTTATGGGTCACGTTCCATAAGCTACTGTGTATTCTATCAACCTGTCAGTCGAAAACATTGCCGCAACGGATGTGACGGATTCTATGGGTCGGGGCCTTAAGAATTGAAACAACTGTCAGTCGCCTGCAAATTGACAGATGATTTGAAACTTGATTTGAAATGCGTGTAACGGTCATTTGCTTTTGTCTCTGATTTCCTGCGATATGAGAAACAAATTGGTATGAAAATGGTATCAGACGGCGGGAAAATAATGTATTTTTTTTTCTCGAATGCATGTAGTTCAGTCTGTAAAAACTCTTCCAAATACTTGGATTCATACTCACATGCAATTTATTGAAAAACAAAATGCATCCGTCATTTTTCATAGTTACTACTGGTTACTACAAAAGCGTTCCCTAACTTTTTCGTATGATTTTTTCTTTGAGAGAGTCTTTATCCCCACCACTGCCATTTTGACAGTCTTTTCCATTTTTACAACAAAAGTAAAGGAACAGACCTATTGGGTTTGTATTTATGTTAATTTCGATTCGCAAGAAAAAAGCACTTATGTTAATTTCGATTTTTTTCGCTTTTTTTTTGTACCAAACGAACGAAAAAAGTGATCTCGGGAAAGAATAAGTGCTTATTCTTTCCCGAGATCACTTTTTTCGTTCGTTTGGTACAAAAAAAAAGCAATCTTTTTCAGAGTCGAGAGCACTTTTGCGAATCTAGATTTTTTCTCAGAGACGCTCGAGATTTACCAATACACTTACATTATGATGAAAAAAAAATCTTCACAACAAAAAAGGTAAACAACTTTTGGCAGCCACACCACCAACACCAACAAAGAACAGCGCAGTATACTTCTTTTTGTTCGATTGGCCAGACGAAATCTATAGAAATCTTAAAAAATCTGAGATTGCCAATCGAATTCAACATTATTTTTTCCCGAGATCACTTTTTTCGTTCGTTTGGTACCAAAAAAAGCAATCTTTTTCAGAGTCGAGAGCACTTTTGCGAATCTAGATTTTTTCTCAGAGTCGCTCGAGATTTACCAATACACTTACATTATGATGAAAAAAAAATCTTCACAACAAAAAAGGTAAACAACTTTTGGCAGGCACACCACCAACACCAACAAAGAACAGCGCAGTATACTTCTTTTTGTTCGATTGGCCAGACGAAATCTAGAGAAATCTTAAAAAATCTCAGATTGCCAATCGAATTCAACATTACTGCAACGGAATATTTTGAGTTCGTACTTGTCAAATGAATACTCGTGCTCTCTTCCAGACAGGGCCGGATCAACCATATGTGCAAGATGTGCAAATGGGCAGGGCGCCAAGTTCTGGGGGCGCATTGCTAGGAGTAAGGCCTACTGTCCACGTAGCTGCGCTTCATACGCACGCTTTCGTCATTTGCAGCATGTTGTACGCTTGCTTGCAGCTTCATTGCAGCTTCTTCAAAAAATTCCAAAATATCAACATCCACCACACCTGTGCTGAATTACTTCTTGCACATTAACTCACATTACTTGCAATGTTGCAACTTCAGGGAGAATCTAACCCAAAATTTCGCAAAATAAAAAAATCCCACTAAACCTATGAGGAGTTCATTTCTTACCTACCTTATCTCAAAATATTCCACCCTGTTCTTGTAAATATATTTCTTGCACATCCACTTACATTTTACAAAAAAACTAGTTCAAAAATCACAAAACAAAAAAAGTTCCACCCCGTATGTGCAGGTTTTATTTCTTGGACATTCACTCGCAACATTTTCATAGGAAAATATGTCAAACCAAAAATGCATTCTACGGAATTGTTTGTGTTGAACGTGCAGGTTTTTGATTCTGCACATATGGATGGAATTTCTCATCTACGAAAAAGAGTAACAAATTTCTCTTACAAAGAGAACAAGTAGCTTTGTATATGAAAATATAGTATTCCCTTCTCTTACACTTAGACTCACAGCAGGGTTGCCATTTTGACCGCTTTTCAGTCAGATCTGACTGGATTAAAATGCGTTTAGCTGGAAAATTTTTTTTAAATTCAGCCAGCTTGTTTTTAAGATGGATACGAATGCTTCGTGTAATTTCTTTTCTATCAGTATAAATTTTTAAATTAAAAGTGGCAATAAAAAAAAATAAAAAGAAGACCAGGCTTGAAATACCTAAAATAACCCAATTTATGCGTTTGCATTTACACAAGTACTTGCCATTTCTAAGTTCTAAGTAACAAATATGTTTGAAAATGAAAATGTATCTGCTGTTGTGTGAGGTTCAACTAAGTACTTATATTACTTACAAAAGCAGCAATAAAATATCCGACATAAGAGTAGATGAAAATGATGAAAATGATGAGAAAGCTCAGAGAGATTACTGTATGTAAAGTTCATTTATGAGTTAATACATTTTGTATACCTTCCACAGGAAGGATTTGATCATGATCAAATTCCGAATCGATTCAGCCATGTCCGTCTGTCTCTCTTTCTGTCGATTCGTTTGGACGCCATCGTGTTGATGGCGTTCAAACGAATTGACATAGGCGAATGCAATTTTGTGAGATGACTTTTTTTACTGTCGTCAAGTTGGTATTGAAAATGGTCAATGTCGGTAAAGTAATTCGGTTACCTCCCATACAAAGCCAATATTAGATACCTCAATAAAAAAACGCATTGAAAGTCTACTTACTGGGTGATGTGGAAAAGACTTATGCATGTGTGCAAATATGAAAAAAGGGCGCTTTCTGTAAATCTTGCACAGGGCGCTAGTTTGGCTGGGGCCGGGCCTGCTTCCAGACCAACTTCTTTTCCTACTTCCATTACACCGCGTCTCCACGAGCAATATTTCATAGCTTGCCATCTGTCATTTCTGATAGAAAGAAATAACGATAGTATGCAATAAAATGTAGGGTGGGCATTTCATATCATACTATTTCCATAGCCATCACACGAAAACACATGCGTCACAACAAAAAAGTACACCCCATAGCATACTATCGATAGCAAGCTATGAGCTGAGCAATAGATGGAATACCATTTTTCATAGAATACTATTTGTGGTCTCCACGAGCAATTTTCATAGCATACTATATGGCAAGCTATGAAATATTGCTCGTGGAGACACGGTGTTAGAATGCCTTATTTTTTCTGATAACATAACTCTTCTACGTATAAGATTATGAAAATAAACAGAATATTCTCTGTTTTATTCAATGCGACGAACATTATAGTTTATATGTTTTGGGAAGTTGAGTTTCTTCTTCTTCTCTTCTTCTTCTTAGATGGCGCTACAGTCCGGGGTGGACCTGGGCCTCAACCAACACGCCTCTCCAGTTAGCACGATCTTTGGCTAACTGCCTCCAGTTGCGCACTCCAAGTTGGTTGAGGTCCCCTTCCACTTGTGCGCGCCACCTAAGGCGAGGTCTTCCTCTACTGCGTTGTCCCTCCGGGTTGGAATCGAAGACTCTTCGGGCCGGAGCGTTGGTGTTCATTCGCTCTACATGTCCTAGCCATCTTAGTCGACTGATACGTACTTTTCTGACAAGGTCGATGTCGCTGTACAGCTCGTAGAGTTCGCTGTTAAATCTCCTCCTCCAAAGCCCGTCAACGCAAACGGGACCGAAAATCACTCGAAGAATTTTGCGTTCGAAGCGACCAAGGAGATCTTCATCCGCTTTTGACAACGTCCATGATTCTGCGCCATAAAGCAGGACTGGGATGATGAGGGTCTTATATAGAGTCTCCTTGGTGTTTCTCGACAAGGCCTTACTAATCAATTGCCTTCTTAGGCCAAAGTAACAGCGGTTGGCAAGTGTAATTCTTCGCTTGATTTCTGATGTGATTTCATTTTCAGAATTAATAGCGGAGCCGAGATAGACAAAGTCCCGAACTACCTCAAAGTTATAGCTGTCTATCGTGACGTTCTGTCCGATTCGTCGATGTTGTGTGTCCCTTCTAGTTGACAGCATATATTTTGTTTTGCCCTCATTCACCACCAAACCCATTTTTGCCGCCTCTGTACTGATACTTGCAAACGCACCAGTGACAGCTCGCTGTGTCCTGCCAATGATGTCGATGTCGTCAGCGTACGCAAGTAGTTGCACAGACTTTTAGAAAATTGTGCCCCTGGTGTTGGCTTGCGAGTTTCGCACAATTTTCTCAAGAATGATGTTGAAAAAGTCACATGACAGCGCATCACCTTGTCTAAATCCTTTTTTGACATCAAAGGTCTCGGTGAGACTGTTTCCGACCTTTACGGAGCAGCGAGCGTTCTCCATCGTCATTCTGCACAATCTGACAAGTTTGGCAGGGATGCCAAAACTAGACATGGCTCTGTATAGCTCGTCTCTATAAATGCTGTCATATGCGGCTTTAAAATCGATAAATAGGTGATGAGTATCGATTTGGACTTCTTGGGTTTTCTCCAGGATCTGCCGTAGTGTGAATATTTGGTCGGTTGTGGACTTACCGGGCCTAAAACCGCACTGATAGGGTCCAATCAGTTCGTTGACAAATGGTTTCAGGCGTTCACACAGTACGGAAGACAGGATTTTGTAAGCGATGTTAAGGAGACTGATGCCTCTATAGTTGGCGCAGTTTAGAGGGTCTCCTTTCTTATGGATCGGGCAAACAATGCTGAGGCTCCATTCTTCAGGCATACTTTCCTCTGACCAAATTTTAGAAACGAGTTGGTGTATGCTCTCTACCAAGTCATCCCCCGCTGCCTTAAAAAGCTCGGCCGATAAACCGTCCGGTCCTGCAGCTTTGTTGGACTTCAGCTTGGATATTGCTATCCTTACCTCATTTTGGTCAGGTGGACGGAAGTCTTGGCTTTCATCGCCCAGGTTGAATGGTTCATTCTGCCTGACAGCGGAATTTGTGTCGTCTTCGCCGTTTAGCAGTCTGCAGAAATGGTTTTTCCATGTCCTCAGCACCGACTGTGACTCTACTACAAGGTTTCCTTGTTCGTCTCTACAGGTCTCTGTTCGGGCCTTGTTCCCGTGACACGTTCTTTTTACCTTTTGGTAAAACTTCCGAACATTGTTCCTGGAGTAACACCTCTCTATTTCCTCGATCGCGCGCTTCTCATGCTCTTTCTTTTTCCTCCGGAGAAGCCGGTGTTCTTCCCTCCGTTTTTGCTCGTAGAGCTCACGAGCTGCTCTCGTCCTTCTCTGCAGCGCCGCTTTGTAGGCCAGTTGCTTTGCTGCATGTGCTTGCCGGCACTCTTCGTCAAACCAGGGGTTTCGCGGTGGTGGTCGGGTAAAACCTAGCACATCAGTTGCGGCTTTTCTGATGGCTTCTTGGCATCGATGCCACTGGTCTTCAGCACTTGATGCTGGCTGCACAGGACTTCTCGAGAGGTTGAGGGAGACGCGATCGGCAAAAGTTCTGGCGGTTTGTTGCGTTTGTAGCCGTTCAACGTTGAATCTTCTCACAGTATTTCCTCGTTGTTGTGGTGTCTGGGATATCCGCATGCGTACCTTGGCTACAACAAGGTAGTGATCCGAGTCTATGTTGGCCGCTCGGAAAGTTCGGACATCTAGAATACTGGAGGAGTGCCTTGCGTCGATCGCAACATGGTCAATTTGATTGACCGTTTGATGGTCTGGTGACCGCCATGTTCCTTTGTGAATGTTGAGGTGTGGAAACCGTGTGCTTGCTATAGTAGCATTACGTCCCGCAGCAAAGTCAATTAGCCTAAGTCCGTTTCCAGACGTGGTGTCGTGTAGGCTGTGCTTTCCGATTGTGCTACCAAAGAGGTCCTCCTTTCCTATTTTGGCGTTAAAATCACCTAAGACAATTTTAAGGTCGTATTTAGGACATTGCTCATATGTTTTGTCGAGGAGCTCATAGAAACATTCTTTGGTAGCGTCGTCTTTATCTTCTGTGGGGGCGTGAGCGCATATCAGGCTGATGTTGGCGAATTTAGCCTTGATGCGGATAGTTGTAAGGCGCTCACTTACGTGTCGAAAGCTCAAGACTTCTTGCCTAAGTCTGCCGCTTACAACGAATCCGCATCCAAATAGACGCTGCTTCTGCTCTCTGTAGCAATCACCGTAGTAGATGTCAAAGGTTTTCATCCTTCTTTTGCCTGGCCCATCCCACCGCACCTCCTGAATGGCGGTGATATCTGCCTTGTAGCAGTCTAGGGCCTCCGCTAATTGTTCGGCTGCACGCGGTCTGTTCAGGGTTCGAACATTCCACGTGCAGACCCGAACGTCATTGTCCTTTTTTTGTTTTGCAGGGTCGTCAACAGTGAATCCATCCGTATCCGAGGCTCTTGGTTGCTTCGTAACCATTAATTTTTCCGTGGTTGGGTAGTTAGCCCCACGCACAACCCCCAACCTGGAGGACCAGGCCCTAAGATAACCCTAGGACAGCGGGTCGGATACTCCGTTGTCAGTAACCCACTTCGGGGATATGAGTGCTGCCGTTGGCCCATAAAGGGTTCATCCGCCACCATCTCTATTTCAGCACCCTGACTAGTGCTGAAAATCCTTACAGACCTTTGCTCCAAATATGTCAGAGAAGCTCACGCAAGGTATCTGCCATCTCGACTGTTGACAACACCGTTGATTCAATCTTGTGTATTCATCCGCTGTATGTCCTCTTTCTGAGGGGCTCATGTAAGACCTCTGAGACTCGTTCAGTCAGTCATTCCGACAGAGCATTATAGTGTTGCTATTTTCTTCGTGTTCAACACTCGCGCTTATAAGTTTAGCAAGCCAAGCCCGGTTGAGCGAGACCAGTACCCGGTGGTTACCACGCGGAGGTAAAATAAGCACAATTGATGTGTATGAAAAAGTTACAACAGCTGGGCACCGCCAAGTTGATGCCAATCAGCGGGAAGTTGAGTGCTATCTTATATTCATTCATTCATTTTCAATGGTCCGTTTGTCAATTAAGTGGGTCGCGGGTGTAGGTTGCTCAAGTGGACGCTCCATAGCTCTCGATCCTCCGCCATCGACTCTAAATCATCTATCTTATATTAATAAATGAAATTGTTGTGCATGCCTCGACATGTTCAGATTGCTATTAGGAATAGGATATGCAAAATGCATGATTATAAGCTCATCAAGTGGAAACATATCTCAGCTTACAACAATGTACATTTGCAATTGAGAAACTATCTCGTATATTTATAGTAATATTCGTTTGCTGCAGTTTCCTTTATTTACATTACGCGGTACTAATAATCATTTTTAGGGTCCAGTCTAAATTTTACAAAATTACGAATTTTTCAATATAAAATTATCATAGGTGAATAATAATGATGATTATTAGTAAGGCCCATTTATTTCTCTTTATTTTTAATTATTTTTTTTAAGTGCTGTAGTTCTTTAGTCAAAAGGTTTAAATGAAAGAAACACAAAATCAACCACCTTCTATTTTTTCTCTTTTTTTGCTCTCAATGCTTGGCTATGGATTACTGGATATTATAGTAAATGCAAATATTTACTCAGAAGGAGACTTTTGGATACTAAACAGAGCTCTATCATCTCCGTCTACAACCATAAGAACTTATCAGACAACAATAACGAACAAAAAAAAAAGAACGGCTAAAACGACGCATAATTAAATTGCGCATTTAACTGGCTTGCGCAAAAACTAGGCATGACTGAAAAAATGGCTTCACACTCGCAAGAATTTTGTGTGCGGTGGAATAGTCATTTGGGAAGTCTAGGTGCCGCCTTCCCACAGCTCCTTGCTGGACAACGGTTTGTCGATGTAACACTTGCATGTGAAGGTCATCAGTTGCACTGCCATCGGCTGGTTTTGGCAGCTTGTTCATCATACTTTGAGAGTATTCTTGCCGAGAATCCTTGTAAGCATCCAGTCATAATTTTACCTCGGGACATTAAACTTTGGGAGATTCAAGCTTTAGTTGATTTTATGTACAAAGGTGAGGTAAACGTCACACAAGCTGGTTTGCCAAATTTGCTCAAATGCGCAGAATCTCTACGCATTCGAGGACTCTATGGATCAGATGCAGCTCTAAATCTTAATCAACTTAGACAGATGGCTAAGGCAGCTCGAACAGCGTCAGCAACTACTCAATTTTCACAGCAGCAGCAACAAACATCAACAATATCAGAAAATTCTGAATGCGGTGATGATATTCATAGCGCCGGGACAATAGAGCAAACTAAAACTACTTCTATAGCTTCGGAAACCACCGCTAAAACAACAGTTGTCAGCCCATTGGATGTGAATCATCTTTTCGCTGAAAATCAAGAATTTGGAACTGGCAATGCAAATGATATTCCAGCGTCTTCCAACATTAGCACGGCTCCGATTGGTAGTTGTAGCAGCAGCAACGCCAGCACTATTGCCGCATCCGTGAATCAAACGGTAGCTCTCAACATAGTAGATCCATGTGGTTACCTTAATAATCAGTCTACGATAATGAAGTGCGAAAGTGTCGCAACAGAGCCCTTTGATGATTCTACAATCGCGTATGACCACTTTGAGGACTATCCTAAACCACTTGTTGAGTCCCCAGAAGATGATTCTTATGCGACAGTAAATGAGGAAGATATTTATACGGGAGAAAATGACGAAAGTGGCATGCAATTGAACACAGACAGTCCTAATAGTACATACAAACGTGTCCGAAGATCTGAAGCTTCTTTAGCTCAAGCAGCAAAGTGTGTATCCAAAGGTCAGACATTCCAGACCGTCAGCAACATGTTCAACATCCCTGTGTCAACTATTCGTTTTTATATGGCAAGAAAGGGTATTCTGCCAAAGAGAAAACGTGGTCGTGGATCCTCGAGTAGCTCCGTCATGACGGGTGCAGTGATGACACATTCCATCGGCCATATGAAACGTTCACCCAGCCCCTCAATGGAACCACCATTTCAGTTCGTTGGGTACAAGCTACCGTCACACAAACCAAATCTAATCTAGTTTAAATAAACAGTAAGTTAACGTAAATAAAAAGTGTAAAGTATTTATAAGAAATTAGACGATGTATCTCCCGTTAAAATTAAAGCGATCCGAGATATACAATTAATTATGTTTAGATAAAAACAGCTTATTTATGGAAATTTGTAACTGATTCTTTTTTTTACCAGTTGCAGGACAATTATCATGACTTACTGTGTCGGTTTGTAATTTTTGAGTCTGATCCAGTGACAGGATTAACAATACACAAAACTGCTACATTTAATTTTTGGTTATTATTTGGTTTTATAAAGTCTGAATGAATTCCCTACGTCTACCTGAGCTAATCGGTGTAATTGGTTCTTTGTACTAACACGACAATAATAACCCCTAAATAACATTGGTGGTTTTGCGTTGTATGAATACGGTAAAATCTAATCTGTGCCCTGTTCAGTCGTTGCAGTTGTCCATACATTTCACGCGCACAGATCTTGTCAATACGAGTGGTGAACACGAAGAATATAATATCATAATAATGCTTAGTCGGAATGGGCTGTCTTAGCGAATCTCTGAAGTCTAACATGAGCGGATGAATTTAATAGTATCGTCAACAATCTTGATATACACGTTAGGTCTGTAAAGCTGGAAGTGGGTTATTTCTACCGGAATATCCGGCCTGTTATTCTAGTATTAAAATAAAATAAGGGTCGGGGTAACATTCCGATCACGTTAAAGAAAAATTTGTTATAAGAAAGATCACCAATGAATTCGCTTAAACATCGACCAGACCTGAAACGTCCACGAGTTACGATTTGAAAGTATGTACGTGGAATGTACCTACGCAGATGCTACTCATTTACGTATTCAACCCATTAAGTGATCTATCTATCTGTGATCCGCATCAAGAATAGTTTCCAAAAATTAAACCTTGTATCAAACTCAATTTTTATGATCTCCTTTACGGATGCTGTTCGGAGTACAATGTCCAAGCTGTGCCCAGAATACTTTAACACCAGAAGAGAAAGGGAAAACGGGTTTGTTGTAGGCAAAAAAGAAAACGGAAAAAAGATAACGGCTACCGACTATTCGATTTTTCAGCTGCTCGTTTCCCAGCCTAACGATCTACACAGCAACCGGCCTTGCTGTATACTCTCTTACGATAAGAAGCTGCCCAAAGTAAGGATCTTCGAAATCGCAGTCTGTGGTTCGAGACGGTGAGGAAGATCAAACTTCCTTTTCTAAAACCAACCTATCGCGTTTGCCAAAGCTCTTGGTCTGGGCAACTGAAAGCTACCTGCCCGGGACTTCAGAGGATGGAAGGCTGCCGTATCTCAGGCATATACTCTCCACGGGTCTGAAGGCTGTAAAGTAAGTAAGATTCTGTCGTTTTACCCAGAAAGACAATTATTATTATTTAATATCCATACTTCGACCTTCGATTTTTCAACATTACCTACCCAAAGGTAGGTAGACATCGGATCTTAATTATTCTGACAGTGATCGGTTGTTCTTCTTTCTCAGGTCTATGCTAAGAATAAGAAGTACAGGAAGGGGCATATCGAGGAAACAGTGAGGCTTTTTTCAAAATAGTGTGAGTTAGACTAACACAAATGCATTGACACAGGGCCGGCCTAAGGGGCCAGCGTAGAGTTAGGACGCCAAAATGCTGGGGCGCACAATGTAACTGTTACCCGTTTCTTTAAAAGTGATAAAGTAGGAAAATATGTAGCTGAGCTTTAAGGTAGCACTAGGTTATGGTTTTTATCTTCTCAGAAGTACTTAGGCACCTTCAAAGAATCACAGCTATTATTAATCCTTAATAAATAAAACGTACCTTTTACAGGAAACGTAGGTATAAATAAAATTCAGTTTTTAGTTTAAGGTTTAATTTTAATGCAAAAACATTATCACAGATATTTTCCTTAGTTAAATAAATTTTAGTTAGGTACATTTTATCTACATCCATCTGATAATAATTCTGTCATACATCTGGGGTCTTCGCGTAACTTTTCAGACGATCATCGCCTCGATCTCGACGATTGAACAAAACGACGTCGTTTTAAGTTTGCTTCATGTAACATCACAATAGCGTCGTTCAATCGAACCGTTCATTGTTTTCGATTTGAACAGTCTGAGCAGGGCTGTAAAGAAACTGTGACAATTGAAAACTAATAAAAAATGTATATTTATGCAATTTGTGTGTGTTGTTGTCTTTTATGTGGAAATAGGTAAAAAGGTAAACATTTTGTGGTGCAGGAACATTTGTATTGATAAGGGGTCGTTATATAAGACAAAATTAGTGAATGCATTCTTTAAAGCCAATTTAATAAATGCAATTGTATCATTGCCTACTCCAAAGAGAACACAACAAGAGTGTGATGTGAACTTTCTAGTGTACCTATTTCGTTTAACTAAAATTAAGTAAATGGATATTTTTCCTAGATTTTCACATTTCACAATGCATAATGGAGAGACTATTTGTCGAAATTATAAAAGATTTGATAGAAACAATATTCTTTTAACATTTGTTTTGCTTTTATGAAAAGAAAATATACCAAAAACGATGAAACGATTGCCAAAGAGCCATCGTTCAATCGAATCGTTTCGACGACAGCATTTCAAAGTTAAATTGTTTACTCGCTTCGACGATCATCGTTTTTTGTTTGTTACACGAAGTAGCAGCATCGACGACGTCGTTCGATCGTTGCCTTACGCGATTAGACCTCTGTTTCTTAAAATTGTGTTTTTTTTTTTTTGTCCATTAGTTTTGATTGGATTCTGAGCTGTTTCTCTGTTATAAGACATATGTCTTCAACATCTTGACGACGATAGCAAACGTCACGATAACAGGACAACAGAAGAAATACCTTTAAACATATTTTCTATTTATAACAAGAAAACTGCACTAGGGCGCTCAACCGATTTAAGCGCCTTGCCCTCACCAACAAAAAAATAGTTCGTCCCTGAACGAGAGTTTCCGATTTGACAGATGAGTTTCAGTTAAATCAAATGCTATCAGATAAATAAAGTATATTTTTGTTTTCAACCAAATTCCCTTTTTTGCAACAAAATGTCATGAAATACTAATTTAAAAGTGTTCTACAATAATATATCTACCTAAAAAACACTTAACAACATTATTTTATGTGGAATATGAGATAAAATTTACCTGTGAAATGAAAAATTGTTTCTCTCCTTATTATGCTCGTTTTTGCAGAATTTAACGCAGCACCGCATGTTGTTTTACATTTCTTTCGGTAAAGAATTGTATTTATTCACTGTATTCACTGTTTTTTCACTGTTTTATTAAGTTAAAAACGTAATTTCACTATTTTAACAATTTGAAATTTCAAACACGGCAAATTTCCCCAGCAAAATGACAGATGAGTTTCAAATTCTCTGGTTTTTTTTCATATCTTGCGGCCTCACTCACGTACACTGTATATGTGATATACACTCTTTCCTGTACTTCTTATTCTTAGGGTCTATGCGCATGACCGAATCATTGCTGGACAACAACAACAAGCAGTGTGAAGCGAAACAGAAAAGTGCGTCGTCTTCTTCTAATGGTACAAAAATGCATAGCCAATGTAACAACAGCCCGTCTGCATCTGCAACAGATGCATTGGACACACAACATGATGAGGACGTATACACTCTGCAAATGATATATTTGAAGCTTTCACAATTAGAAGAAACTGATAAGTGTTTTCTAGCCTCAATAAAAGAGCTAAGAACTGAAAACACAGAGTTGAAGGCTAAAGTGGAATTACTGGAGAACAGGCTTAATTGGCAACAACAAAACCTTCTGAGCAACTGCATTGAAATTGTCGGAGTGCCAAATGTGACGAACGAAAATGCAACCGAAAAAGCTAAGCAAATCTTTCAAAATGCTTTGTCCATTGATATTCCCGACGGAAAATTGAAAAATGCTCTATTAAGAAAATGGGGAAAAAACGGCTCTTAACACAATAGGTCTGTTCCTTTACTTTTGTAGTAAAAATGGAAAAGACTGTCAAAATGGCAGTGGTGGGGATGAAGTCTCTCTCAAAGAGACAAACTTACGAAAAAGTTAGGGAACGCTTTTGTAGTAATCATGAAAAATGGCAGATGCATCTTGTTTTCAATAAATTTCATGTGAGTATGAATCCAAGTATGTGGAAGCGTTTTTACTAACTGAACTACATGCATTCGAAAAGAGAAAAAAAGCTACACTATTTTTCCGCCTTCTGATACCATTTTCATACCAATTCTCATATCGCAGAAAATCAAATCAAATCAAATTTCAAATCTCTGTCAATTTTCAGGCGACTGACAGTTGTTTCAATTCTTACGCAAAGAAATTTGTTGAGTAAAAACTAGTAAGATTCGCAATGGAGGGGTTATATCTTGCTCTCTCGATGCCGCTCTCTTTTACGAATTTTTCAAGTTAGGGAACGACAAACGAGGGAACGAGTACAAATTCGTAAAAATTCGTAAGAATTAGTAAAAACTCGTAAGATTTAAAAGTAAAGGAACAGACCTAATAACATCATATGTGTTACATTCTCTGACCACTCTACCAAGAAGTTTTTATTATCAACTGTGATCCATATAGATCATCGATTTACATGCACTAACAACAACAACATGTGATCCTACTTTTCATCGAGATCACGAAATATGATCTGAAAATTAATTCAACTATTTCTCGTTGTTGTTTCGTGGCGTTGTTTATTTCACTAAATGTTGGTGTCCCTGTAAATTATAGCCATACAGTAATGTTGCCAGACCAAAATATGGAACAAAATTAACAACACATAAAACCAATTAGCATTTTTTTTCAAATTCGAATAAGTCACTACTCCGACTTTCGAGATGTTTTGTTTCGCTATATAGCACAGAAATATAAATGGAAATATTATCAGTACAATACGGTTAATTATGATGCGTATTTGAACATAACATTTGAACATAGTTTTGCACAAAAAAATATTGAGTGCAAAATGTATGCAGATTTGTATTCATATGGTAACACCCCCGACACAACAGCAAAATGTCAAACTCAAATATGAACAAGTGCAATGGAGAAATCATCGCGTTGTGACGTCACATTGTACCGTGTGGCTGCAATATGGCGGTGGCAATACAAAGTTTGTCATAATTGGTACTGGATTTTATATGTGAAAAACAACTGTTGCCACAACTTAAATATAAAATCTTTCAATGATCCAGTTTGTTTTATTTTCATGATCTGATCCGGATCAGATCACACTGATAATAAAAAACGGCTATTACCGATCACACTATGACATCGCTGTTGGTAAACATTGGTGCAATTAACAAAAAACCGGCCAAGTGCGAGTCACACGCGCACCGAAGGTTCAGTACGTACGAATAGTATGTACTAGTGAATTACATTTACATAATCGTTTAGTTCATATATATAGGTACTGTACAGTGTTCATGCATAGTTAAGAACGCGTCATCGTCATCGTCGCTCGTCAGTTAAATCCACCGACTCGGCTCCACCCAACTAGCAATAACAATAATACAAATACAAAGAGCACCCATGAATGAAAAAAAACTACGAACATGATCTACATAGAATTAGTATATGTATTTCTTGTAAATCCAGAAATAAACAGTAGAGAAATTAAAAATAAATGAATGGATGTTGTGTATGTCATGTGTACAAGAGTGAGTATCTATTGAAGTTCCAATCCAATTCCAATATTGGAAAGGATAAGTTAAAGAGAACAGCCAAAGTGCCGATGCCATGCCGACGTCCCGCCCCCGACCGACACAACCGACACTCGAGAGTGAAAAAGGAAACAATATTAGGTATGCGTGTGTATGAAAATGAGTATTTCTTGGAGTTCCAATTTACATTTGCAAGATTTGGCAAGTGGAAATAGCGAAAAATTGCTTGTCAATGAATTGACTAACAGTGTTTGTCAATAACGGTGGTTGGGTGTGTATGAATCGGGTAGGCGCTGATTGGCATCAACTTGGCGGTGCCCAGCTGTTGCAACTTTTTCATACACATCAATTGTGCTTATTTTACCTCCGCGTGGTAACCACCGGGTACTGGTCTCGCTCAACCGGGCTTGGCTTGCTAAACTTATAAGCGCGAGTGTTGAACACGAAGAAAATAGCAACACTATAATGCTCTGTCGGAATGACTGACTGAACGAGTCTCAGAGGTCTTACATGAGCCCCTCAGAAAGAGGACATACAGCGGATGAATACACAAGATTGAATCAACGGTGTTGTCAACAGTCGAGATGGCAGATACCTTGCGTGAGCTTCTCTGACATATTTGGAGCAAAGGTCTGTAAGGATTTTCAGCACTAGTCAGGGTGCTGAAATAGAGATGGTGGCGGATGAACCCTTTATGGGCCAACGGCAGCACTCATATCCCCGAAGTGGGTTACTGACAACGGAGTATCCGACCCGCTGTCCTAGGGTTATCTTAGGGCCTGGTCCTCCAGGTTGGGGGTTGTGCGTGGGGCTAACTACCCAACCACGGAAAAAAAATAATGGTTACGAAGCAACCAAGAGCCTCGGATACGGATGGATTCACTGTTGACGACCCTGCAAAACGAAAAAAGGACAATGACTTTCGGATCTGCACGTGGAATGTTCGAACCCTGAACAGACCGCGTGCAGCCGAACAATTAGCGGAGGCCCTAGACTGCTACAAGGCAGATATCACCGCCATTCAGGAGGTGCGGTGGGATGGGCCAGGCAAAAGAAGGATGAAAACCTGTGACATCTACTACGGTGATTGCTACAGAGAGCAGAAGCAGCGTCTATTTGGATGCGGATTCGTTGTAAGCGGCAGACTTAGGCAAGAAGTCTTGAGCTTTCGACACGTAAGTGAGCGCCTTGCAACTATCCGCATCAAGGCTAAATTCGCCAACATCAGCCTGATATGCGCTCACGCCCCCACAGAAGATAAAGACGACGCTACCAAAGAATGTTTCTATGAGCTCCTCGACAAAACATATGAGCAATGTCCTAAATACGACGTTAAAATTGTCTTAGGTGATTTTAACGCCAAAATAGGAAAGGAGGACATCTTTGGTAGCACAATCGGAAAGCACAGCCTACACGACACCACGTCTGGAAACGGACTTAGGCTAATTGACTTTGCTGCGGGACGTAATGTTACTATAGCAAGCACACGGTTTCCACACCTCAACATTCACAAAGGAACATGGCGGTCACCAGACCATCAAACGGTCAATCAAATTGACCATGTTGCGATCGACGCAAGGCACTCCTCCAGTATTCTAGATGTCCGAACTTTCCGAGCGGCCAACATAGACTCGGATCACTACCTTGTTGTAGCCAAGGTACGTATGCGGATATCCCAGACACCACAACAACGAGGAAATACTGTGAGGAGATTTAACGTTGAACGGCTACAAACGCAACAAACCGCCAGAACTTTTGCCGATTGCGTCTCCCTCAACCTCTCGAGAATTCCTGTACAGCCAGCATCAAGTGCTGAAGACCAGTGGCATCGATGCCAAGAAGCCATCAGAAAAGCCGCAACTGATGTGCTAGGTTTCACCCGACCACCACCGCGAAACCCCTGGTTTGATGAAGAGTGCCGGCAAGCACATGCAGCAAAGCAACTGGCATACAAAGCGGCGCTGCAGAGAAGGACGAGAGCAGCTCGTGAGCTCTACGAGAAAAAAAGGAGGGAAGAACACCGGCTTCTCCGGAGGAAAAAGAAAGAGCATGAGAAGCGCGCGATCGAGGAAATAGAGAGGTGCTACTCCAGGAACAATGTTCGGAAGTTTTACCAAAAGGTAAAAAGAACGTGTCACGGGAACAAGACCCGAACAGAGACCTGTAGAGACGAACAAGGAAACCTTGTGGTAGAGTCACAGTCGGTGCTGAGGACATGGAAAAACCATTTCTGTAGACTGTTAAACGGCGAAGACGACACAAATTCCGCTGTCAGGCAGAATGAACCATTCAACCTGGGCGATGAAAGCCAAGACTTCCGCCCACCTGACCAAAATGAGGTACGGATAGCAATATCCAAGCTAAAGTCCAACAAAGCTGCAGGACCGGACGGTTTATCGGCCGAGCTTTTTAAGGCAGCGGGGGATGACTTGGTAGAGAGCATACACCAACTCGTTTCTAAAATTTGGTCAGAGGAAAGTATGCCTGAAGAATGGAGCCTCAGCATTGTTTGCCCGATCCATAAGAAAGGAGACCCTCTAAACTGCGCCAACTATAGAGGCATTAGTCTCCTTAACATCGCTTACAAAATCCTGTCTTCCGTACTGTGTGAACGCCTGAAACCATTTGTCAACGAACTGATTGGACCCTATCAGTGCGGTTTTAGGCCCGGTAAGTCCACAACCGACCAAATATTCACACTACGGCAGATCCTGGAGAAAACCCAAGAAGTCCAAATCGATACTCATCACCTATTTATCGATTTTAAAGCCGCATATGACAGCATTTATAGAGACGAGCTATACAGAGCCATGTCTAGTTTTGGCATCCCTGCCAAACTTGTCAGATTGTGCAGAATGACGATGGAGAACGCTCGCTGCTCCGTAAAGGTCGGAAACAGTCTCACCGAGACCTTTGATGTCAAAAAAGGATTTAGACAAGGTGATGCGCTGTCATGTGACTTTTTCAACATCATTCTTGAGAAAATTGTGCGAAACTCGCAAGCCAACACCAGGGGCACAATTTTCTAAAAGTCTGTGCAACTACTTGCGTACGCTGACGACATCGACATCATTGGCAGGACACAGCGAGCTGTCACTGGTGCGTTTGCAAGTATCAGTACAGAGGCGGCAAAAATGGGTTTGGTGGTGAATGAGGGCAAAACAAAATATATGCTGTCAACTAGAAGGGACACACAACATCGACGAATCGGACAGAACGTCACGATAGACAGCTATAACTTTGAGGTAGTTCGGGACTTTGTCTATCTCGGCTCCGCTATTAATTCTGAAAATGAAATCACATCAGAAATCAAGCGAAGAATTACACTTGCCAACCGCTGTTACTTTGGCCTAAGAAGGCAATTGATTAGTAAGGCCTTGTCGAGAAACACCAAGGAGACTCTATATAAGACCCTCATCATCCCAGTCCTGCTTTATGGCGCAGAATCATGGACGTTGTCAAAAGCGGATGAAGATCTCCTTGGTCGCTTCGAACGCAAAATTCTTCGAGTGATTTTCGGTCCCGTTTGCGTTGACGGGCTTTGGAGGAGGAGATTTAACAGCGAACTCTACGAGCTGTACAGCGACATCGACCTTGTCAGAAAAGTACGTATCAGTCGACTAAGATGGCTAGGACATGTAGAGCGAATGAACACCAACGCTCCGGCCCGAAGAGTCTTCGATTCCAACCCGGAGGGACAACGCAGTAGAGGAAGACCTCGCCTTAGGTGGCGCGCACAAGTGGAAGGGGACCTCAACCAACTTGGAGTGCGCAACTGGAGGCAGTTAGCCAAAGATCGTGCTAACTGGAGAGGCGTGTTGGTTGAGGCCCAGGTCCAACCCGGACTGTAGCGCCATCTAAGTAAGTAAGTAAGTTTGTCAATAACTGACAAAGAAACCACTGGACAAGTGGAAATAGCTGAATTGTCAAACAAAATGTCACTTTGTCTATAATTGACAGAGAAAATTTAATTGGCATCGAGTTCATAAGTTGGTCAATCAACTGACCAACGATTTTTTGCCAATAATTGGCATAAGCGGAAATGAACTGACGTTGGTGTCGTTCAATGACATAAACGCGAGGGCTGTCAAACTTTGTCAATCAATCGACATGTGGAAACCCACCTTAGATAACACGCTTATGAATGACATATTGGACATATTTTTGTAAATATCTCGTAAAATATTAACTTTTCGGCAAAACAGTCTTCAGCACATATATAGCTACGAATATGATCTACAAAATAGAAAACATTTTTTGTTGTAAATCAAGAAAAAAACTGTTTTTTGTGGAAATGAAAATATTTTTTACGCTAAATTACTTATTACTCCAAAACTAATCAATACGTCGCTATCATTGCTATTTGTCGTTTAACTAGAGGTTATACCTGATGTTGTGTGCAAATTTCAGCCTTCTACGTCTATCATTTCTTGAGATAGACCTAGGTACAAAATTGGCTTAGTTTATTCGGACAGACATCGTAGCGAAAGCAATAAGGTTCCTCCATATGAAAACGGAACCTTAAGAACGAGTGTTGGGGTAAGTGTCCCTAATAGAGTGAACAAAATTGATTTCATAAAACTTAAAAGAAATCTTTTTTTTTTAGTTTTGGGATGCGGTTTACAAGGAAACAGATGTCTCTGCATCATTTTCACTATTTATGAATGCGCTTAGAAAACATACACTCCCGCTCAACTGAATAGGTTCAACATTTTTAAAAAAGTAAAAACACAATATCTCGTTAACCATTGCCGATTTTCATGAAATCAAATTTTTTTTGTATAGAATAATCAATTTTTACTGAAACACGAAAGTTTGCGGTCTCTAACACACGTATATATATTTTTATTTTTATTTTTGGAAAAACATGTCAAAAAAAATCCCATTTATTTTGGCTCATTAGAATAGGTTCAAGGGCAATGACTCTAGTTTACAATCTACAACGATTATGTAACGACATCAATTATTTTGCTTTTTTAAATTGAAAGTAATAACAGCCGTTTTTTTCGAAAATTGGTCGCGGAAAGCAATTAAACGAGGTTGAAAAAGGCCAAAATTAAGGGATACTTCAAATTTTGGCCGGGCCAAATGGCTAAGAAGATTTGCCGAAGTCAAAATGTAATTGGTAATTTTATTCAGAATGAATTAAGCTATAATATACATATGGGGCTCAATATGCGAGAACATCAACAGCCAGAAGACTTATCATCTGAACTGCTTCAAATTACCAACGTTCTGCTGCTATAATCAAGGAAGAATGCGGTGCTAATGCAAGTCTGTCATCTGAAAAACGCATTTGAAGAGACTGAACGTTAAAAAAGAACACATCTCAATAATGTGCGCAAAGCTGCACGACTTTAGTTTGCCCGAGAGCATATGACGTGGAACAAGGAGTGGCAGATTTTCTGATGAAAATAAGTTCAACCTGGATGGACCGGTTGGCTAAAACTCTTACATTCACGACCTGCGAAAGGATGAATGTGTTTTAGGTAGTCACCACACCCCTGTGCATCAGGGGCATTACGATGTTCCGCATAAATCATATTATGGGACTTGTGACTTTGTGAGCTGCAATTTGTTACATCGAAAATTAACTCGAATGTATACAAAATTATACTAGGAAATGCTTTTCTAAATTTTTCGAATATTTTTGAACGGATTCCATGGACAACGACCCCATTCATAAATACTGGAGTGTTGTTAAACAGTGGATAAAGCATCAAAATGTGCAATTGCTCGAGTGGTTGCCATACTCCCCGGACATAAATAGTATTGAAAACGTTTGGGGTCTATTGTCCAAATAAGTATATGAGTACAGGGGACAATTTGATAATCCTGCAAGCCTAATTGAGCCGTTAAAAAAGCCGGGTCAACAATTTCACTTGGAATTATTAAAAAAACAATTATAAGTATTTTCCAAATCGTTTCTATGAACAGAGGAGATAGTACTACATACTAAATTATACTTAAATATGTAGCTAAATGCTAAAAACAACAACAAAGCTGTGAATTAGTACTTAATATATATTTTTTTTAATTTTCAATTTTTGAACCTATTCATTTGAGCCAAAATAAATGGTAATTTTTTAAAACGTTTTTGAAAAATTAATCATAAAATATAAATATGTGTGTTAGAGACCACAAACTTTCCTGTTTCATTAACAATTTATTATTCTATATTGATTGATTGATTTCATTAAAATCGGCAAGTTGGTTACAGAGATATCGTTATTTTACTTTTTAAATAATGTTGCACCTATTCAGATGAGTGGGAGTGTATTTACGACAGTACTTCCATCGTGCAAAAAGAGAAAAAATAAATTAAGAATTAAGTGTTCAAAGAACCCAAATAACTTCAGATTGAGTGATCAATATAAAAAATGATGTTAGACTTAAAAAATAAATTCGTAAGAGCCGTGACGATTACTAAAAACCAATTCTTTTTTGCTAAAGGTAATCTCAAGAATGAATGGCAAGTTGTTAATAGTATTTTAAAAAAGTCTTCGTGTTCTTCCAAGCCAACTACAATTAGTATAAATGGCTGTAATGTGTCTGACCAATTCGATGTTGCTAACGCTTTCAATAATTTTTTTTCGTCAGTAGCCAGCAATTTATCTTTACAAACAGGCCAACCAATTTTTTCTTCTTACAGTCGTCAGCATCTACAAAGTAATAGCTTTTCCTTCGAGCCTATATCTGCCTTTGAGCTTTTAAAAGTCATTGGGTCCCTATGATGGTATCTATCCAATATAGTTTTAAAGCGTATCGGATGTTTCTTGGTAGATGTACTAGCAGTTATTTTTAACCGAAGCATATTTGCTGGAATTTTCCCTACTGCTCTCAAATGTGCAGACGTTGTGCCTCTATTTAAAAAAGGCTTAGCGGAGGACATAAGTAATTATAGGCCAATTTCACTACTTCCAGCTTTTAGTAAAGTTTTTGAAAAAATTGTTAAAATAAGACTATTATCTTTCTTAAGCAAGAACAAGTTTTTCAGCCCTGTGCAGTATGGTTTTCAGAAGGGAACGTCAACTGAAGATGTTTTACTTAGTTTTTGTTCAAGTTTTTTCTCCAGCCTTGATGCAAAAAAGTTCACTGCAGGTTTATTTGTGTATATTACAAAAGCCTTCGATATGGTTAAGCACAGAATCGTGTATGTATGTATGTATGTATGTATGTAATAGAGACATTAGCACAGGCCTCGGCCCTCATTGAAGCTAAAGGTAAGATTAGACTGTATGCCAAGTGGTCATAAAATGCCAATTTCTGACAGTTTTCCTGTCAAAATATGGTCATACAATGTAATGGGCATATCTCATATGCTCTAATGACTTAAATGCCACATATTACCAGGCTGATTTTGACAGATAAAAATGCCCAAATGGCATATAGTGTAATCGGACAATAAGCACGTATGCCAGCATAAAGCCCTATATGCCCATATGCACTTTATTGAAATTTCGTTATGGCATTGCTGGCATTTTTGATGGAACAAGAATTATTTTGTTGTCATAAGGTGTTTAAGTTCATGGGATTGTGATTTATTTTCATTTTCTTTCTCTTTTTGTGGATTATTCAATCTATTATTTGTGTAAACTATTTATTTGATCTATTCTTTGAAATTTGTTTTTGTAGAAATTCTTTGCTATCTATTTGTTTTGTGCTAGTTATTTGTATTTTTGTTAATATTCGTTATGTGTTTTCTTTCATTGGTTCGATTGCTTATTTCACTTGATCTATATTTTGTTTGTTATTTTACCCTTTTTAGTTCTTTTGTGTGTTTGCTTTTTTTCTGTTTGTACTTTTCTGAACCATCTACATGTCTTTGGGGAGCTCAATCGAAGCGGGCAGCGATGGCAGGATGATGGAGGAACCAAAATCAAATTTTTGCTTTGTTTTTCTTTACATCATTACCCTACTACAACATTTGGCAATAAATAACAAATGCCTTAAATGACCATCAAGGCAAATATGACCATATTAGTAATTTTGGTCATATAGTCTAATATACAGTTTTGATAGTCCGGACATTTTGATCACTTGACAGCTAATCTGGTCATTTGCCTGTTGGCATTCATATGCACAATTGGCATACAGTCTAATCTTAGCTTAAGCTCTGGGCATCCGGGTATCGTAGAATAGCGCCAATACAAATGGACAAACTAAACCCGTAAATAAGCTGATTGAATAATTTCAAAGACGTAAATATTCAAGGTTCTTACATATAACCACATTTATCAGGAACATAGGATGTGGAGGTTTCATTTGTTGCAAATCTTGAAATTACTTCGATCAAGTTCTAAATTTCTTCCGTATAGTTTCTTCATCCACCCTTATTCTACGTGGCGTTTATATTAAACGACAAATGGCGTTTTTTGAAATCGGTATTACATGTGGCGTGTTTCTAGGCGTTTTATGTCGTTTAACGACATGTGGCGTTTAAGTAGTGTGGAACACAAGTTCTACACAGTTTTTCGCATTCTGACTGTCGTTTTAGTTGCACAAAACGACTCAAAAAACGCCGATTATTGTCGATTACAAATTCTTAAACGCCAAGGAGGCAAATTTAAGAAAAAACATATGAGTTTTGGTAATTGTTTATATTTATGCAGTGATTTCATAATTCTCTTATGATTAAGAGTGAAATCAAATCAAATGAATTTCCAGCCTTTCGGTAAAACATCAAATCAAATGAATTTCCAGCCTTGGTCAATTCCTTTCTTCTTCCTTGTAATGCATGTTTATTGTTTATCCAGTGTGTGTATATATTTTCTTCGATGACGGTAAGCATGTGTGTTAGGATTTTACTAAGGGTTGGTTGACCAAGACCCAAATTAAAATCATTCCCTCCACCGCAAGAAAACGCAATGTCGAAGCCAGTTTAAAAATGACTGGCACTTTCAAATACAAAACAAATACCTACAGCTACAACAGTTTAGAAGACGAACACCGTATTGACCTCGTCTTCTTGATTTAAAAAACTGTTGTAAATGTAATATCGCGAACATTAGTATGTACTTGTTCAACACTTTTTTCGTTTGGTTTTGTTTGGATTTAAATTCCGTGTGTTAAACAATTTACCAAAAGAAAAATCTCTCTCTTTTGCCGCCATAAATACCTACTTGTCAATTATCAGTGTTGTTGGTGTGGAACTCATGTGGAATGTAAAATAAATGAGAGAGGAGGCGTTCAAGGAATAGAATACCGATACTAAAACGACACTAAAGCGACTCGACTCAAAAAACGCCAGCTGTCGTTTAATATAAACGCCACGTAGAATAAGGGTGATCAGCTCGTTATGACTTTAGCGAGTTAAGGGATCATATTTTTGAAGGATTCCATAATTTGGAAACTTCTTGAATATTGACGCTGAGTTTCATGTCTTTCTTGAAGAAGTGGTCTTCCTCATTATTCTTGTAGATTATTTCAACTACCGGAGCGAAGTCTCCAATTGTCAATAATAACAACCACACAATTTAAAAATTTACATTTAAAAAAAAAAAAATAGAAAATTAAATTTTTATGTCTTATTTATTTGACATGAAAAACCCGGCCCATAAAGTACATAATATAAGAGTCTGGTTAACCACAGAATCTTGTTAAAAAAAAAACTAGAAAACGCTGCGATTCGTGGTTTTATGCTCGGTTGGTTCAGATCCTATATTTCAGATAGATCTTAAAGAATTAGGATTGGGGAAATTAGAAGTGATTTAAAGTTCTTAATTTTGGGAGTACCTCAGTACAGAACTGGGACCTATTTTGTTCCTTATATACATTAATTCTCTCTTTGAACTTGATTTTAAAGGTACACTTACTGCTTTGCAGATGATGTGGGCTATTCCTACCGTTCAGATAGTGCTTTAAACTTGGCTTCTGATATAAACTGGGATCAAAAATTATTAAGAATCTGGTTCGCCAAACATAGATTGAGAATTGGTTCCAAAACTAAAATAATGTTTTTTAATCTATCGACCGCAACTAACCCAAATGCGGAATTTTACTTTCATTATACCGACTGTAAAAAATTCAAACTAGATGGCTGCTCATGTGCCCCAACGTTAACTTGTCCCACGTTTAGTAGCACGCTACATTGCAGTGATGAGTGTTTTTTAGTTGAAAGGGTCGAAGACTTCAAATACTTGGCACTGATTATTGACTCAAAAATGTCATTTGTAAATCATATGCAGGCATTGAAAAAATATTTCCGTTGCGCTCTCCGACATTTTTTCTATCTGAAAAGTGTTTGCTCTGAGAAAATATTAAGATTATTTATTATGGAATTTTTCACTCGAAGCTCCAATATGGTATTGCTTATGGGCGGGACATATCAGAATAAAATTCAGCCTCTTTTAGTTTTGGAAAAAAATGTATTGAAAAAGATTTGCCGAAAACACCGTCGACATTCTAGTTTGCCATTATTCCGTCTTATGAAAATTCTTCCAGTCCGTCATTTGTATTGTTTTAAAGTATTGAAAACTTTTTTTATCAGATCGGTAAATATGAATTTTAGATTAATTTCACTGTTCACGAACGTTCCATTACAACTTACCACCCAAGTGATAAAGAAGAAATGGAACATTATAAGTGAACATACAACACTAAATCAAACCAAATTTCTTGAGATTTTTCACTTCTGCCTCAAGTTCACCACTTCCTCCAGTTCAAAGACCAAATTTTCAAACAGTTAGACGGAATGCCAATGGGCAATCCGATGTCCCCCACCATTGCGGATATGGTTCTAGACGAACTGCTTGATGAGTGCCTCAAAACAACAGAAAGATCCAAATTTGTAGCCAAATATGTCGATGACTTATTTTTTATTATTGACCACAACAACATTGGGCGCAGTAGCGCAGTGGTTAGTGTGCTGGACTACTGTGCGAGGGATCCGTGGTTCGATCCCCGGAAAAACACAAATTACATCTTAAAGTTTTTTCTACTGCGCCACCTCTCGCGAACGTCTGACAAACATCCGAGAGTATGACTGTCATGAAAAAGCTTCTCAATTCAGCCGTTCGGACTCGGTATAAAATTGTAGGTCCCTTCCATTCGTCCCGAAAAATTGAAACTTACTCAAAACGAATGGTTGCGAGAAGCTAGGCCTTGGGTGTCACCCGCCTGTTGCGCCACCTATTTAATTTATTTTTTTATTTAACAACAACATTGATGATATGCTACGATGCCTGAATGGATATAACCCTAAAATATAATTTACTGTGGAAAAGGAAACCAATAGGGCGATTGCCTTTCTGGATGTGAAAGTCCACAGAAAAAGGGACAAACTTTCGATCGACTGGCACCAGAAAGAAACAGCTTCTGGAAGACTGATCAATTTTCGATCAAATCAACCCAAACACGTCATCATTAATACAGCTTCCAACTTGGTACACAAAGTTTTTGCGTTGAGTGACGTTGAATTCCACTCTGCCAATGAGAAAAAGGTCACCAAGATACTCATGGACAACAACTACCCTGGCGAGGTCATACGAAGCATCATTCTACGCCAAAAAAACAGAGCCCCTCGAGTAGAAGAGACGGAAAAACCAAAGGGTGTATACAAGAGCATGGTCTATATTCCAAAGCTAGCCGAAAATTTCAAAGACATCATCACCGAAAACACCAATGCAATGAGGTAAATTTGGCATATAAATCCAACAAAACTGTAGGATCCATGTTCTCCAAATTAAAAACAAAACCGGAGAAAAACAAACAGACAGATGTGGTCTACAAAATTGACTGTCAAGGAAACAATGACGTAGCCTGCAATCTGTGCTATATAGGAACAACAGGCCAGTTTCTAGCCAACCGAATTTCAAACCATCGCTCCGATATAAAATCCAAAATTCCCGAAAAACAGCACTCGCCCTTCATGTCATCGAAAGTGGCCACAAACCAGACTTTGACAATGTTAAAGTACTCCAAACCGGAAAACTCAAATATAAACGATACACCCTTTGTTTTCTTTGTTTTTTGATTTTTTTGTTGCTTTTTTTGGTTTTATATTTCGTTTTTAATTTCTGTCTTCATTTCAGTTTAACGTAAATGCTCCCAATGTTTCACATTGTTTTTTCCTTTGTTATACTATTGTAATACTGTAGTACTTTTGAATGTAAGTAAATAGTTTAAAATCCATGTTCAAACACATTTGTAAACTATATGTAATGTTCTCTAATAAAGATCCCTGAGGAAGACAGAAACCTCCGTCGAAACGTCGGATAGGAAAACAAATGAACTAATTTGTTTCATTTCCATACATATTTGACCAAAAAAGCCGAAACAAGGACAGCTGTCCCTGAAAATAATTTACGTCAGAATTTGTTAAACGTTGTATCTGTACCATTTTCCCGTACCACCGCTTTTCGTAACTTTTATTTGGTCTCATCGCGACGCCTTTTTAATAAACTACCCCAATCAATCAGGTCATTAACCGTCCCTGGAGAGTTTGAGAAATGTGTTAAAAATTGGATCCTTCAATTTAATTACATGAAATTAGACTATTCTTTCTGACATTTTGGTGCAACTTAAGTCCTTTTTTTCTTTTTTTTCTTCTTTCTATACTTAATATTTACATATAGTAACTTGAATTGTATTATTTTAAATTCATAATATCTATCTAAAAATGTCCACTACCACGAATTCTGTGATAGTTCTTTCGGGGTTCGTAGCAAAATTCCGAATACGACGGATTCTGGGATCACCCAGACTGATTACACCTTCTCCCAGTTTTACATAACATAACATTTTATTTTATTGTAGCAGAAAAGATACATTGTTCATCAAATAGGCATTATTGCACAATTAAAAAATTATATATTTTTTATTACAAAAATATCGCAGAATTTAAAAAAGAGGGAAGGAAAAGCTACTAGTAAAAACCTTCATAAATTCTCCCAGTTTTAATTCAACAAGAATTTTGAAACTATGTGTCTCCTGGACTGACTGGGAGATTGATGTAGTGCCAAGGATCCGTCTGCTTTCATATAGGGGGTCCAAACATACCGATGGGGTGGTTTTTCCACAATTCTAAATTTCATACCGCCTTCCTAATGACTCGCGTGTTACAGGCGCAAATTATGTGAAATAAGGAGGCCCTATCGTGGCAAAGCAAGTCCACTTGAACGAATTATTCGACTCGCGATAGATAAGAGAGCCCTTTACTTCTAAAAAAAAGAAATCCTACCCACGTGTTACCCTGTGAAGCAAGTATAGCAGGTATAACTTCAGCAGAGAAATCCCTCCTGGTCAAAGGTGTCCTAGTATAAGTGTAGGTCTAATCTGCACAATGCAGCTCGTCAAGTGAGTCAGGCGTATGGACTTTCAAGGGCGTTTGACGAGTTTGCGCAGTGGACAATACTCGGTTTCGTAAGGGATACCCATATTGCATATGGGCTTGTTAAGGTCTTAAATGAAGACATGTAACGCATCTTGTTGATGGTAGCATGGTATTTAATTCAACATCACGTCTTACCGACAATTAAGTCTACAAGTCCGTGTAAGTCTAAATTTTTAGAACGGATCAAAAATAAAAATTATTTTGAGTCTCCGTGTTAAGGTGGCAGTACACGATATGTAGCGCGCCTCATATATATGTGGCTCTGACGTCACCGGATAGTCTACACATATGGACACATTTCGTGTTTCTTATGTAGCGCAGTGGCTACATAAAATTGTGCTAGTACACGGAATGTAGCACAGCGCGCACATATCGGTAACCGTGCAGGTAACCACTCGACATTATGTAGCGCACTGACACAAATCGTGTGTGCTAGGGTAGTACACGGAATACCGAAAAGCCACACACGAGTCACGAGTGCCTCATATCGTGCCTCATACGTATGAGTACCTTATGTGAGTGGCACAAAAATGGCTAGTACACGGTATGTAGACATTGCCTCCATACGCTGACGTCAAAATTACGTCAGAGCCACATATATATGAGGCGCGCTACATATCGTGTACTACCACCTTTACTCTTGATGAGTAAACATCAGCTAGCAATTTTGACAGCGACTTAGGAATCCGATAAGTAGTGATCTATCTATCCTTTTCTCACCCAGTGTTTATGTTCGATAGCACGAATAAAAAATGAAAAACAATTGATTTGAATTTCGAAAAAATATGTAATTTTAATCTTAACTCCAAAGTACAAGAAATATGTCTTAACGCGACGCGGTATATGGATAGAATGACAAATGAATGCAAGTGAGGTGAAAAAAACTGAACAGATTTGGGTGGTATAAAGGAATGGGTGGTATAAAGGAATAGGTGGAATGGGTCATAGAGGTGCGATCAGGGCATTGCCATGAATTAGGAAGAAGGTAAGGGGCATAATTTTATACAATTTAACAATGACGTAATCAGAACCAAAAAACATATTAAATTATTGAACATACCGCCGCGCAAGAACTACTGTTCTTAATTATAAAAGTAGATATTAGTAGAATTATATGCGAGCATTTCCTCCCACATATGACCAAGTTTACAATTCATTTTATATGGACCAGGTTTTACAGCGCCTGATACTCGCTGATTATGAAAAAGAAGAAGAAAAAACTATGTTGATTATCGAGATAATGGTTTTAATCGGCATTTAAAGATGAAATCGGGTTGTTGGTCGGCAGAAGTCTTAGTTTGGTGATTGGCCTCTTGAAGGTTTTTCCGTTAGAGTATAGAGAGACGACTCTACATATATTATCAGCACCGGAATGAACTTCAACCACTCTAGCCAGTGGCCATTTCGAAGGTGGGTACCTCTCATCGGCGATGATAACAACGTCGTTGATCTTGAAATTCCGTTGTGTTTTTGTCCATTTTGGGCGTTGTTGAAGACGTGATAAGAATTCCTTACGCCATCGATCCCAAAAATGTTGATGCATTTGTTGAATCTGCTGCCATTTTCCAAGTCTGTTGATCTGTAGGTTAAGAAGCGATGGTTCTGGAACAGTGGTAGTTGGCTCTCCTATCAAGAAATGGGCAGGGGTAAGCACACTTAGGTCCGTAGGGTCATCATTCAATGGGCACAATGGTCTGGAATTCAGAGAAGACTCGATTTGTACTAAAAGTGTATACATTTCTTCGAAGCTTAAAATTCGATTAAGGAGAATTCGTTTTAGATGGTACTTAACTGATTTAACCCCTGCTTCCCATAATCCACCAAAATGGGGTGAAGCAGGGGGTATAAAGCTCCAGGAAGTTCCTTCATTTTCCAGTTGAGTACGGATGTCAGTTGTTACTTGCTGCAAAAATTGACGGTTCATTTTAATAAGCTCCTTGTTGGCTCCAACGAAGTTCGTTCCGTTGTCACTGTACAAGTGACTACACATTCCTCTGCGTGCAGTAAATCTGCGAAAGGCTGCTATGAAACCTTCTGAACTCATATCAGAAACAAGTTCGATATGTATGGCTTTCGTTACTAGGCATATAAAAATACAAATGAACCCTTTAAAAGTTTTTGACGATCTACCCTTTGAGACTTTGAGGTCGAAGGGACCGGCGTAGTCTACGCCACTGTGTCTGAATGGTCGGCTTTCAGTCACTCTTACCTTGGGTAGTGAACCCATTAATTGCGTTGTGCGTTTTTGGTTAAATCGTGTGCATAAAACACATGAATGAAATTGAACTCTAGCTAAATTCCTCAGGTTAATAATCCAGTATTTGGAACGAAGATATGACATCATTAATTGCGTGCCACCATGCAATGTTTTGATGTGAGCGTCGGCAACTAACAGCTTTGAAAGTTGACAGGACCTTGATAGTATTAAAGGATGTTTGGACCCTTCATCGATGTTAGCAAATCGTAAGCGTCCGCCAACACGTAGTTGGCCTTCTGCATCGAGAAATGGGTGAAGATTAAGAATCTTACTTTTGGAAGAGATTTCTCTTTTGTTTCTTAGATTTTTGATTTCATCTGAGAAGGATAGGGCTTGTGAGAGTGAAACCAATTTCGAAAGAGCAAACTGAAGTTCTTCAGCCTTCAGTATGCCTGTGAAACATATTTGAAATTTAGGTAAAGCCTTCTTGAATCGAAGAATGTAAGCTGTTACCCGCAGTAAACGATTCAGACTGCTGAACCTGCAGAGATAGTCGAACTCGGTATGAAGAGAGGTTGAGGCACATGCAACTACTTTTGCCCTTTCCTCGAGATCTGTATGATAAGGATCAGTATTTGAAATCGGCCATTCGTTTTTTGGGCGACTAAGCCATTGAGGACCTTTCCACCATAAATTATGGTTTTCCAAATCTTGGGGCTGGACACCTCTGGAGGCGCAGTCAGCCGGGTTGTGCTCGGACGATACATAAAACCACTGATCGGTGTTTGTTATTTCCTGGATTTCACTAACACGGTTAGCAACGAAGGTTTTCCATCGTATCGGCAGAGAACGTATCCAGGCAAGGTTTATTGTTGAGTCAGTCCAAAAGAAAGAGTTTATGTTTTTGCCATCTGCATTTGTTGCGATTATGAATTTTTTATATAACTTCGCCAGTAATAAAGCACCGCATAGCTCAAGACGAGGCAAACTAACTTGTTTAATAGGGGCTACTTTAGTTTTTGCAGCAATAATGTTCACAGAAATGCTACCACACGGAAGTACGGTTCGGCAATACAAAACTGCTGAGTAAGCACAATTCGAAGCATCTGAAAACCCATGGATCTCTCCATAGTAAATGCTTGTAGTTCCAAGCCATCTAGGGATTCGTATAACTTGCAATAAAGGTAGATTTGATCTAAAACATTCCCAATCGTTTTTTAGTTTGGGTGGAAGCGGATCATCCCATCCAACCCCTTCTACCCAAAGCTGTTGAAAGTATATTTTGGCAAGAATGATGGTTGGTGCCAGCCATCCTAGTGGATCGAAAAGTTTCGATGCGTCGGAGAGTAGGTTTCTTTTTGTAAACGAATTGCAAGCAGGAATCGATATTTTAAAATAAAAGTAATCGAGTTGTGGATTCCAGTACAACCCCAAGGCCTTCACTGCAGTATTATCGGAGTTATCTTCAGTATTGAATGAAAACTCGCAGTCTTCTGGTTTTAAATCTGATAGTAAATCGGGACAGTTTGATGTCCACTTTCGAAGGTTAAAGCCTCCAGAATGAAGAAGTTCTTTTAGCTCGGTTTGTATTTGTTTCGCAGTAGCAATATCGTCAGCGCCAGATATAACATCGTCTACGTAGATGTCTCTATCAAGGATGTTGGATCCAAGAGGATATTTGTTAGCTTCATCACTTGCCAGTTGTTTAAGAACTCTTATCGACAGATATGGAGCACAAGTAGTACCGTATGTTACTGTTTGAAGTTCATACAGTTTCAACGGTTGAGATGGATTGGATCTCCAGAGAATGTTTTGAAATTTTGTTTCCTCTGGATGTATAACAATCTGTCGAAACATTTTTTCAATGTCTGAAGTAAAGACAACTTGAAATATTCGCCATTTTAGGATGACGGAAGATAAGTCATTTTGCAGTGTGGGACCGGGAAGTAGCTCATGGTTTAAAGAACTTGAATTTGGCGGTTTAGATGAGCCATCGAAAACTACTCTAAGCTTTGTAGTAGAGCTGCTTTCCTTCCACACACCATGATGAGGTAGAATAAAAACGTTTTCAGAAGGTTGTAAATCTTCTAAATTGCATTTGAATTTCATGTGATTGAGCTGAATGTATTCATTGATAAATTTAGTGTACTCTTCTTTAAGATTATGATTTTTAGGAAATATTCTTTCCTCAAGATGAAGAAATCGCCTTTTAGCAGCTTGAAGAGTATTTTGGAATACTGGGTAGTCATTTCCAGATACAGTAGATCTAAATGGTAGTCTTACAATATATCTGCCATTAGCCGAACGTGAATGAGATCTATAGAAATACGCTTCACAAGCTGCATCTTCCGGGGTAGGAGAACGTATTAGCGATACCTCTTCTAGTTCCCAGAATTTTCGTAATGAACTGTCAATTGTGACATTCGAAATAAGGGATGTAGCATTGTGATTAACGTTGACGTTGTTGGAATTGATTGGCCCAGAGAGGATCCAACCTAATTCTGTATGCTGCGCCAATGGTCCATTGTTGGATTTGATTATACCATCAAGTATAATTTCGTAGAATATATCAGCGCCGAGTAAGATATCGATCCTTGTGTGCTTTGCATAAAATGGGTCAGCAAGTGTAATGTTCTCAAATTGTGAAGGTAAAGAAGGCGAGACATTATATTTTACAACATAACTACTAATAGAGGACATAACGAATGCCCTTACTTGCGTGTGAAATCTGGTGTTCACACACGATTTGAGGATAAATTCAACGACACCTTTACGCAACCTTGTATTAGTTGAACCTATTCCACTAATTGTACAATTAGCGGGATACTTTTTTAACTGTAAGCGCTGAACGCAACTTTCAGTTATGAAAGAAGTTTGAGATCCTTGGTCAACAAGCGCTCTCAAAATGTGATCACCAGTGATACTGGAAATCTTTACTCTTGCTGTGGCGAGAAGAATCTGTGGTGCTGCACCGGCGCAAGAATGGGAAAATGAATGAGAAGTTGATGGTAAGTCAGTATTTGATTCATTATTTGATGTTGAGCTCGTATTCTCAATGTGCAAAAGTGTATGGTGACGTTTACCGCATTTTTGACAATTCGACTTACTTCTGCATTGAGGTACTACATGTCCTGGAACGAGACAGTTAAGACAAAGATGTTTGTTCTTTGCTATTTCGATTTTTCTGTCATGAGTAATTGTTTTGAACTGTCCACAAGAATATAGATAATGTTCTTCATTACAACAAGGGCACGATGGATATTTCTTCGTTGATTTGGTTGTATGTAGGGAGCGAGTCCGAAAGGAAGACTTATTCTGAGTCGATGTCTTTTCTTTGGAGAATAAGTGAATTCTATTGTCCAAAGCTTCCAACGAACGAAAGGAATCTTCGAGAAAATTATAAAAGTCATCAAGCTTTGGTAGTTCGCTATTTTTAGAATCGGAATCTGAGTTTTTCGCGGATAAATATACTTCCCAATGCTTTCGCGTAGAATTATCTAATTTTTGAGATACTAAAAATATAACAAAAATATCCCAAGTATCCGTTTTAACCTTTAGGTTATTAATTGAAGTTAGGCACTCTTTCGTTGTATCTAACAACTTTCGAATGCAAGAAGCAGATTCTTTTATCATTTCTGGTTGCTCGCAAAGTGATTTTAGGTAAGACTCAACGAGAAAACGCTTATTGTCATAGCGTGCACAAAGATTTTTCCAAGCTGTATCATAATTTGCATTTGTACAAGGAATCGATTGAATTAGTTGAAAGGCTTCACCGCTTAGGCACTTTTTCAAATAATACAGCTTTTGAGCGTTTGGTAAACTATGTTTATTATGGATCATGCCAACATACAGGTCATGAAAGGTAAACCATTTCTTATAACTTCCATCAAACTCCGGCAGTTTAATGGTTGGAAGATGAATATCATGTTCTTCACGGAAGGTATGTTCAAAAAGTGTTTGATTGGCTATATTATCAGCGGTCTGATTATTTGGGTTTGAGCTTTGAATATCCTGCACACCAAGAAGGGATATTTTATCTAAAATATCTCCCTTCAGATCAGCAAAAATCTCCTCAAACTTATGATGCTCTTCCTCAGAAAAGTATGCAAAATCCGTTTGAGATTTCTGTGCGACCTTAAGAAGTTTGTGGATCTTAATATGATTACCTTGAAAGGTATTCAAATAAGTCTCGCAAAGTTCTAATCGGCTACGCAGATAACCCATTTTAGAAAGACGCTCAGGAATACAAGTGGCAAAACTTTCTTTAAATTTTACTAAATCAGCCTTACATTGTAGCTGTTCATCAATCAATTCTTGGATTTGTTCCATGTCGTAGCAGTGAATTATATAAAAGAAGAAAACTATTCAAATATAAATGAATTTAAATGAAAAAGGTGTAAAAGTTCCTTTACGTTTGCAAAAAGTACTAATAATACGCAAGGGTAACACTGATTGATATATACGAACCAGCAAAAAAAGAACAAAAAAAAATATATTGCAATTATGCACTGAGAAAAAAAATCTTTAATTAAGATCACCGAGCTAAACCTTCTTTTTCTTTCTCAAATGTACCTACTTGAAATTTGTATTGAGTCGATGGTAAAATTGTTAGAATAATTCTAAAAATTTGCTTTCGATAAGAATGAAATTAGGCAAGGCTATGCAAAAAAGTTAAGTTGAAAGAAATACGAAATCAAACGGTTTTAAATATACTGTGTATATAGAAACCCGCTTGTTTATAATACCGCTCACTTAGATTACCGCTTATTCGGAACACCGTTTATTCGTAAAACGGCTTATTGAAACGAGTATATACAATTACAGTTGCATGCATGCAGTTATAACTGCAATTAAAACTTGTGCTAAAAAATAGCAATTTTCTTCTTGAAAAAATATGCAAAAAAAGAAAACACAGCCACTACTATGATTTCACTCCGTGTACCTATAATTTAAATCATGCAAAGAAGATCACAAAACGCATTTGTAAATATATGTATGTATTATTATTTGGTATATGCACTCAAATAGAAATCGAACGAAACTTCACTCGACCTATGTAGTCGTACTATATTATATAAATCGAAACGGAGTGGAAATATGCACTGCACTGCTTTTGACTGTACGCCTATGTACGAGTATGTATGTATGTGCGAATCTTGATTGCAGATAATCTTGATTGTAGATATCTTGATTGAAGATCTTGAACTTGATTGATGATGGGAAATTAGGAATTTGGGAAATATATGACACTTGTTAAGGTTACACTGAACTGAAACAAAGGAAGAAATTGGGAATAGGCAATTAAAATATGTATGCAAATGTGAATAGATATAAGAAAAAAAATGAAATTGAAAAACCAAATGTATGATTAATTTGATACTTATCAAATTGCTGCGTATATGTACGCTTATGCACCGCAATGTGTGGGTACCGGTAGATGTGGGCACATAAGGCAATAATAGAACAAAAAAATTAAATATCGAAAAAATGTCACTTTTCAGAATAAAATAAAATAAAACTAATTTTGAATGAAAACTATGGATTATTTAGAAATCCGGCTCGAAGGACCAGAATGTTCGATAGCACGAATAAAAAATGAAAAACAATTGATTTGAATTTCGAAAAAATATGTAATTTTAATCTTAACTCCAAAGTACAAGAAATATGTCTTAACGCGACGCGGTATATGGATAGAATGACAAATGAATGCAAGTGAGGTGAAAAAAACTGAACAGATTTGGGTGGTATAAAGGAATGGGTGGTATAAAGGAATAGGTGGAATGGGTCATAGAGGTGCGATCAGGGCATTGCCATGAATTAGGAAGAAGGTAAGGGGCATAATTTTATACAATTTAACAATGACGTAATCAGAACCAAAAAACATATTAAATTATTGAACAGTTTACTTTTCAGTGGTATTTCTCTTTATTTTTTCCTTTGTTTAAAGCATAGTTGAAAAGTTTTTTTTCCTTTATCTTTCTGCATAATAGGGTCTAAAGCTAAAGGGAACCGATTTTATGTGCTGTCTCCTGAGACCCCACTCTCGAACCCTCCAGCCAAAAAACAAAAAAACAGTCCTAGAAGACTTTCCTACTCTTCCAACTAAGGGTCCTTGGCACCCTAAATTTGTGATTTTAACTCATACCAATGACAAGAAACCCATTTCATCTGTCAGAGTGTTTGTGGTAAAAAAAAGCTATCGATGCAGTAAGTACCGAATACGTAAAAGTAATACAACTGCGTGACGGCAGTATTCTTATCTTAGCAAAAAATATTAAAATTGCCGAAAAGTTTATGAAGATAACAAATATTGCAAACATGTGCCCAGTGCAGGTTAAATATCACGATCGCCTCAATGCTTCAAAGGGTGTAGTTTATGCTCCGTGCCTGAAAAACAGCCGAGAAACAGAAATAGTTGCCGAAATGCGCTCACAAAACGTTACTGAGGTTTATAAATTAAACAAAAAAGTTGAAGACAAATTTATTCCCTCCGGCCTCATGTTGTTCACGTTCGACCTCTATCAACCACCTACCACTGTATAGAAATAGGTTGGTAGGTACATAAAAGGCCAAAGTTAACGAGTTCATTTTTAATCCAATGAGATGCCGGACATACCAGTTGCTTGGCCATACAAAGAAACTAGGCTGTTGCTATTCGCCCGTTGTTCGGGACACGACTACGTAACGAAATGTCAAAGTTTATATTGCGTCAAGTTGGGGTATGTGGCTCGCTACGCTCGCGGCAAGGACTCTAAACTCCAGTATAATCATTTTCGGACATTATGCCGTACGTTTAGGATCAACTTTTATCTTTATAAAAGAGTTTTTAATGAAAATACGATGACGTTACGTTGATTACGTAGTCGTGTCCCGAAAATCGGTAAACGTCAGTTCAGTACAAAATCTGTCAAAATGAACGGGCGAATAGACACAATTTTCAATGGGTACTTAATCGGTTAAGGAAAGTTTTGTATCATTCAAACGGAATTTAAATGACCTTTCCATTGATGCCAAAATTTACATGAAGTAAGTTCAAATTATGAGCAGAATTAACTTTAGTTTTGTCAAAATACTTATGCCGGCCACTGTAGGTAATAATGTTCTTTCGTAAAATGCGAGAAATGATAATAAATCGACTTGGTGGAATTTTCTTTCTGCCTAAACCTGAAATACAGCAATACGAACAAAACAAACAAAGAATAATCCCCGTATCATGGAATCTGCCGGGGGGAATTATTCACGGAAAAGAATATTTTGGTATAGTCGAATCCGCAAATCCCACTTATGTCGATATAGTCGGCGTAGGCGAGTAGATGGACGGACTTTCGAAAGATAGTGCCTCTGGTGTTAGCGTTTGAGTTTTGCACTATTCTTTCAAGAACGATGTTAAAGAAGTCACATGACAGCGCATCGCCTTGTCTAAATCCTTCTTTGACATCGAAGGTCTCCTTGATGGAGCAGCGTGCATTATCCATTGTCATCCTACACAAACGGACGAGTTTGGCAGGGATGTCAAAACTAGACATTGCTCTGTATAGCTCGTCTCTATAAATGCTGTCATAGGCGGCCTTAAAATCGATGAAAAGGTGGTGGGTATGGATTTGGACTTCCTGGGTTTTTTCCAAGATCTGCCGCAGAGTGAATATTTGGTCGATGGTAGACTTTCCTGGCCTGAAGCCACACTGATAGGGACCAATCAGGTTGTTGACGAAAGGCTTCAGGCGTTCACACAGCACAGCAGATAAGATCTTGTAGGCGATGTTAAGAAGACTAATACCTCTGTAGTTGGCGCAGTTCAGAGGGTCTCCTTTCTTGAGGATGAGATGGTGCATGCTCCTAACCAAGTCATCGCCTGCCGCTTTGAATAGCTCGGCGGTTAGGCCATCTGCTCCAGCGGCTTTGTTGACTTAAGTTTAGATATGCTATCTTCACTTCGTCCAGGTCGAGTGGACGGAATTGTTGTTCTTCATCGTCCAGCTTGAATGGTTCATTCTGCCTGACAGCGGGATTTAGTTCGTCATCGCCGTTAAACAGTCTGCAGAAGTAGTTCTTCCATATCCTCAGCATCGACTGCGATTTTACTACGATGTTCCCTTGTTCGTCCTTGCAGGCTTCGGTTCGGGCTCTGTAGCCTTGGCAAGTTCTTTTTACCCTTTGGTAAAACTTCCGAACCTCATTCCTGCTGTAGGATCTCTCTATTTCCTCGATAGCGCACTTCTCGTGCTCTTTCTTTTTTCTTCTGAGAAGCCGGTGTTCGTCTCTTCTTTTCTGCGCGTAGAGCTCATGAGCAGCTCTAGTCCTTCTTTGCAGCGCCGCTTTGTATGCCTCTTGTTTCGCTGCATGTGCTTGCCGGCACTCGTCGTCGAACCAGGGGTTTTGTTGTGGTGGTCGAGTGAAACCAATCACATCAGAGGCGGCGTTTCTGATGGCTTTTTGGCAATGTAGCCACTGGTCTTCAATGCTTGATGCTGGTTGCATAGAACCTCTTGAGAGATTGAGAGAGACTCGATCGGAGAAGGATCTGGGGCCTGTTTCTCCGCTACTACATCAACTACATCAACTACATCATACAACATCAATTCTACCCTACATCAGTTACATTTTTCTGTTTCACACATCACACTGGAAGTGTTGTATGATGTAGCTAATTGATGTAGTTGATGTAGTTGATTTGACATTTTATTCATAAAGGGGATGGTATAAAATGGAGGATTTTGCAAAAAGACCTAAATATTCCTTGAAAGAATACATTTTAATAATATGGACGATCCATATTTTATTAAGAGGTTTTTAAAATGACAAACATTTTTTGTATTGAATTTTTGGTTGAACGCTTACATAGGGTGCGTTCACACCCAATAAATTGCTGCCATTATAATAATAAATAGTTGGCGCAACAGGCGTGTAGACTCCCTGGCTATGGCTTATCTTCTCATAACCATTCGTTTATGTGAGTTTTATTTTTGGGTCGAATGACAACTTTAAGCAGAGTCCGAACGGCTGAATTGAGGAGCTTTCTCAAGACAGTTACACTCTCGAATGTTAGTCAGACGTTCGCGAGAGGTAGCGCAGTATAAAAAACCTTTAGATTTAATTTGTGTTTTTCCGGGGATCGAACCTGGGATTCCCTCACACAGTAATCCAACACACTAACCACTGCGCTACTGCGCCCAGACGTTATACATTGTCTAAAAAATATAAAAATGAACATATAATATCAATAATTTGCTTTGTTAAAACAAAATAAATAACTTACTTTCGTATATTTTCGCTTATATCCACTCATAATCTAAATTTACAATACGTTTGTACCTTTGCTACATCAAAATATTTTGCTGTATGAATGTAGCAAAATGTATCGTTTGCTGTACTAATGTAGTATAAAAAGCTGTGAAACAGAATCATACATTCTTCCAACACTTCCATTCGATTCTCCGTGCCTACATTGATGTAGTACAACAGATACTACAACGACTCTGTGAAACAGAATTGGTGTAGTACAACTGTCAATTTGCTACATTGTAGCTGATGTAGTAGCGGAGAAACAGGCCCCTGGTGATCTCTTGCGATTTTAGCCGTCCGACGTCAAACTTCCTCACAGTATTTACTTGTCTTGGCGGTGTTCGGGATATCCGCAGGCGTACCTTGGCTACAACAAGGTAGTGGTCCGAGTCAATGTTGCCCCCTCGGACCGTTCGGACATCCATAATACTGGAGGAGTACCTTGCGTCGATCGCAATGTGGTCAATCTGGTTGGCGGTTGATTGATCGGGAGATCTCCAAGTGCCTTCATAAATATTGAGATGCGGGAACCGCGTACTTGCTATGACAACATTTCGCCCCGCCGCGAAGTCGATCAGCCTAAATCCGTTATCGGAGGTGGTGTCGTGTAGGCTGTACCTCCCGACTGTACTACCAAAGATGCCCTCTCTTCCTACCTTTGCATTAAAATCACCTAGGACAATTTTAATGTCGTAGCTAGGGCACTGCTCGTATGTCTTGTCCAAGAGCTCGTAGAACCTCTCTTTGGTGTCGTCGTCTTTCTCCTCCGTGGAGGCATGGGCCCACATTAGGCTAATGTTGGCGAATTTAGCCTGGACGCGGATTGTCGTGAGGAGCTCGGTCACACAGTTGAAACTTAAGACTTCTTGCCTAAGTCTGCCTCCAACGACGAATCTACATCCAAAAAAGCGCTGTTTTTGTTGCCGATAGCAGTCGCCATAGTAAATTTTTGAGAATCTATAGCTAGCTCACTTTTAATTTTACATGCAAAACGTGTATACTCACTTCTGGTTTTGTTATACTCACTTTTGGTTTTACATGCAAAACTGTTATACTCACTTTTGGTTTTGTTATACTCACTTCCCAAAATAATTCGCCAATTAATATTTTTTAATAGAATACAAGAGAAATTTTAGATACTATAAATTTACATGTGGTGCCATAACCGTTGACTTCTTGCTTTTTTATTATACTTGGCGTATAAGTGCAGTTTAAATTCAATCGGATTAAACGCTGACATGGTTTAAAGAACGGGTTTTATCCGGTTTAACGACTGAACATTATGGACTTATTGGGCTTAATTTTTTGGGTTAAACTCACTTAAACCCGAATGTAAACTTTAATCCGGATTAAAGTGAGTGAATAATATCGCCGTAAGCATTCCGGAAAACGAGTGTCTTATAGATCTGCAGAGTTCTTCTTCATCAAAACATGTATTTAATTCTACATCAGGCGTATTTTTTTGGGAATCTATAGCTAGCTCACTTTTACGTTTACATGCAAAACTTGTATACTCACTTCCATGTTTATCAAATTTTGGTTTCAATTATAGGCGTATTTTTTTGAGAATCTATAGCTAGCTCACTTTTACTTTTGCATGCAAAACTTTTATACCTACTCACTTTTGGTTTTGTTATACTCACTTCCCAAAAAAGTACGCCAATTGAACGAATTTTCAACCAGCAATGTTAAAATAACATATATCTATAATTTGTTCCATATTTATCCATATTTTGGTTTAAATTATATATTTTAATATGGTTTTTCACGAGCAGTAGCGCAGTGGTTAGTGTGCTGGACTACTGTGCGAGGGATCCCAGGTTCGATCCCCGAAAAAACAAAAATTACATTTTAAGGTTTCTTTTCTACTGCGCCACCTCTCGCGAACGTCTGACAAACATCTGAGAGTATGACTGTCATGAAAAAGCTTCTCAATTCAGCCGTTTGGACTCGGCATAAAAATTGTAGGTCCCTTCCATTCGTCCCAAAAATAGAAACTCACACAAACGAATGGTTGCGAGAAGCTAGGCCTAGGGTGTCTACCGCCTGTTGCGCCACCTATTTATTTTTTTTTTTTCACGAACTCTAACTTTTTCGGCCAAAGACTTTCCGTAAAACGTAAACAAAAAAAACTCCAAATGTCAAATCATATGTAAGTGTGTTGGTAAATCTCGAGCAATTTTGAGAAAAAAAAGTCTAGATTCGCAAAAGTGCTCTCGAATCTGAAAAGATATCGGCGTAATGTTAATTTCGATTCGCCAGAAAAAAACACTTTTTCTTTCCCGAGATCACTTTTTTCGTTCGTTTGGTACAAAAAAAGCAATCTTTTTCAGAGTCGAGAGCACTTTTGCGAATCTAGATTTTTTTCTCAGAGTCGCTCGAGATTTACCAATGCACTTACATATGATTTGACATTTGTTTGTTTACGTTTTATGGAATTCGGTCGAAAAATTAGAGCTACTGAAAACCCATACTAAAATAAATAATTTAAGCCAAAATTTGATAAATATGAAACAAATAATAGAGGTGTAAATTTCATCTTCATCATGTGGCACATCTTCTTCATCGGCGTCGTCGTCGTCCTCTTCGGATAATACTGGCTCGTCTTCGTCATACGAGCAATTTATGCAGTTGCAGCATTTGTTCTTTGCAAGGGAAAAAATGCATCGAGTTTGCAATTTTATGCAGGACGTGGACCGTGGTGAACATACACTCGGAATATTTATTATGAGATTTCTTTTATAGTTATTTGAAAATATATGGAAATCTTGGAAGTTGCAACCACTCTAAGAAAAAAAAAATCTTCACAACAAAAAAGGTAAACAACTTTTGGCAGGCACACCACCAACACCAACAAAGAACAGCTCAGTATACTTCTTTTTGTTCGATTGGCCAGACGAAATCTAGAGAAATCTAAAAAAATCTCAGATTGCTAATCGAAATTCAAAAGAGTTGGGGTTTCGAAATATATTTAGGCCTTCTTTCGGATTCCACAGATTAATAAGTTTGAGAACCGCTGTTTTAGACCAATGCCTTAATGCGGACGATGTCTATACCTATTTAAAGTAAAATGTCCGACCTAACTAAAAGTAAATACCCTTTATTAACAGCTAGGTTCCAGAAATCGAGTGAAATCGAAATTGCAAATCGAGTGAATTTGTTTTCAGTGTTCTGCATTTCCGGAGCCAAATTGTCATTAGGCCCTAGTTATAGCTATCATTGAAAAGCATCATTAAAAATTTTGTTTTCCGATTTTAAGACGAATAATCAAACAATATTGCCTTTAGTTGGTATCAAAATAAAGGTAGTCAACTGTGGAATTTTTTTACGAAAGAAATTACTTAATTCTGACTAAAACTTTTCTTTAAATTCAATTTTATTATTTCACTGATCGAAATCGATTTCAATGAACAGCTGATTATCGTTTCTCCAATTTGGAACCCAATCGTTTCACTGATGTGTTCGATTCTCTTCCAATTCCTAGCTGTCAGTTTTGCTTTCAATGATCAACTCTAACCTCAAAAGCTATACTCGTTTGTTGAAAAATCACTGACTGGTTCTTTCACTGACAGGAATTTTTCAATGATTGCTATAACCGACTTGTCTAAAAAATGAAACCACCATTCCACTGATTTGTTCCAATGATGCATTTCAATGATAGCTATAACTAGGCCCTTAACTAATGTTGTTTTCCATTGGGAACATCAGATTTTTATTTCAGATCTCAGATTTTTCATGGCCAATTGAACACGATAGCAGATTGAACTGCTTTTGTAAATGATTAGTGCGTTATTAGACGGTACATCAGCTGTGAAATTTGTTTTCGTTTGTCGATGAAAACATACGAACTATGGGTCGTATTTGTCACAATTTGTCGTTAATTTTTTGAATTTGAATTTAGAATCAGGAAAACGATTTTTGGAAAAAAGCTAAATTAATTTAATAAAAAAACGATACGGTTGGTTAAAGTTGTGATCTTAACCAATTCGTCTTTGCTTATAGTACCTACTGTTTTTTTTTACGAACGTTAACAACAGTAGTTAAAACAGGTTTAATGTGCCAATCAAACAAAGAAAAATTAATTTAACTATTTATACAAACAAAAAACACCGAAAACTCAAAAGAAAATACTGTTTTTGTAAAGAAATATGGGCGCAAAATATTTAGCAAATGCTCTGAGTCAACAAAATAGCAGACTTAAAATTTTCGTAGCAATTGCTTTGTCTTCCACGTTTTATTCATACCAATCTGAGTAAAAGGTCGGTGGCGCCGCTTTTCGAATATGTCAAAAGTTGGAGTCAACTCAAATCAGTTTTTATTCATACGAAGCTTAGCAATTGCTTCGATTTTGACATTTATTTTGAGTAAAAGCAATTGCTAGGTTTTATTCATACCACCCAATGTGTGTAATCATTATCAACGAAGGGGGAGAGTACGATAACTTAGGCTGAATCCACACCAAACAAAGCAAAAACGACTGTTGCTAACCCACACCAGATAAGGCAAAACAAAAACGTTTTTGACTTGCCTAATTTGCCATACCAATTGCACTTGTCTTCAGACTGGGACGAAAATATGACTATTGTGGCAGCAAAATAATTTGTGCTAAGTGAAAAATGTTAAACAATTTTGGGTGCATCTTGTAAATCAAAGAAGGACAAATATAAATTTAATCATTAAATTTATAAATGAACTTCGCCAGGATAAAGAAAATTTTAAAAACTACATAAGAATGAGTTTCGATGATAAATATTTGATAATTTGATAAATATGTTGCGTTGCCGGCCGATTTTTAATCAATAATACTCATTTTTCGACGTCACACATATTAAAATGCTGCACTTCACAGAAAATGATTGAATGAAACATAAATACCGATAGTCGTCGCTCGGATGCTTCATGTGTTTTATTTGGTTTTGTCTGTTTGACTAGTTTGGTGTGGGCGCTCTCATTTGATTACATGTGTTTCTCGCCTAAACATGCCTTAACTGTTTGATAGTGTTTTTGCCTAACTCGATTGTTTTGCTTAAAATGATTTATTGCTTATTTTGGTGTACGTTACTCCATAAGCACACGTGTAGTTTGACGTTAGGCAATGGAACAAAACGTTTTCGATTTGTTGCTTTGTTTTACCTTATTCAGTGTGGGCACTCGTATTTAAACGTGTGTATTTAAATTAAAAAAACACGCAGAAAATCAGTTTTGTTTGTTTAAGGCGTTTTGTTCCATTTTAATTTAAAATTTTTTAATTTAAAAATAATAATACTTAAAATTAAAAAAAATATATATTAAAAAGAATGGCAACACTTACAGTAAAGGATTTTGGCATTTTTGTAAGCTAGGAATCTGTTCTTTAATACAGTTTTTAAATAAAGTTATTTCTGTGAATAGTTTTTGTAAAAAAAAACAATTTCGAACTTGAAATTTAAGGGCAAGAAAGGAGAAGAGAACGATAATTTTTGCGATGAAAACTAATGACGGGTTTATTTCCTTTTTCTTAAAAACTAGAGGACATTAATCAATCTGGTTTTCAGTGTTTTTAAAACCTATTAACAGTAATAACTTGATTTAAAAATAATATGAAAGAACAGATTCCTGGCTTCCAATTGATTGATTGGCTATCTGACTATTGAAAAATCGGCCCTTATTAGTTATAATCTTTTAGACTGTTTCAGGGTTCCGCGACTTTCTTGAATTAAAACCGATTTTTAATCCAATTTTAACCCACGTATTGTCAAATTTCACATATAATGACATTTGGTTTTTGTTGTCTGTCACTAATTGGCAATTGATTTAATATTTTGTGACATCCACATTTGGTCCATATCACTAATTGTTGTGTCCAAAGGGAAATGAGTGCACTCGTGTACAATAATAGGCGTATTTTTTTGGGAAGTGAGTATAACAAAACCAAAAGTGAGTATAACAATTTTACATGTAAAACCAAAAGTGAGTATAACAAAACCAGAAGTGAGTATACAAGTTTTGCATGAAAAAGTAAAAGTAAGCTAGCTATAGATTCTCAAAAAAATACGCCTATAATTAAAACCAAAATTTGATAAACATTGAACAAATAATAGATATGTAAATTTCATCAAAAATAAATTCCTAACTCGTTTACAATAGGCGTATTTTTTGAGAATCTATAGCTAGCTCACTTTTAATTTTACATGCAAAACGTGTATACTCACTTCTGGTTTTGTTATACTCACTTTTGGTTTTACATGCAAAACTGTTATACTCACTTTTGGTTTTGTTATACTCACTTCCCAAAATAATTCGCCAATTAATATTTTTTAATAGAATACAAGAGAAATTTTAGATACTATAAATTTACATGTGGTGCCATAACCGTTGACTTCTTGCTTTTTTATTATACTTGGCGTATAAGTGCAGTTTAAATTCAATCGGATTAAACGCTGACATGGCTTAAAGAACGGGTTTTATCCGAACGACTGAACATTATGGACTTATTGGGCTTAATTTTTTGGGTTAAACTCACTTAAACCCGAATGTAAACTTTAATCCGGATTAAAGTGAGTGAATAATATCGCCGTAAGCATTCCGGAAAACGAGTGTCTTATAGATCTGCAGAGTTCTTCTTCATCAAAACATGTATTTAATTCTACATCAGGCGTATTTTTTTGGGAATCTATAGCTAGCTCACTTTTACGTTTACATGCAAAACTTGTATACTCACTTCCATGTTTATCAAATTTTGGTTTCAATTATAGGCGTATTTTTTTGAGAATCTATAGCTAGCTCACTTTTACTTTTGCATGCAAAACTTTTATACTCACTTTTGGTTTTGTTATACTCACTTCCCAAAAAAGTACGCCAATTGAACGAATTTTCAACCAGCAATGTTAAAATAACATATATCTATAATTTGTTCCATATTTATCCATATTTTGGTTTAAATTATATATTTTAATATGGTTTTTCACGAGCAGTAGCGCAGTGGTTAGTGTGCTGGACTACTGTGCGAGGGATCCCAGGTTCGATCCCCGAAAAAACAAAAATTACATTTTAAGGTTTCTTTTCTACTGCGCCACCTCTCGCGAACGTCTGACAAACATCCGAGAGTATGACTGTCATGAAAAAGCTTCTCAATTCAGCCGTTTGGACTCGGCATAAAAATTGTAGGTCCCTTCCATTCGTCCCAAAAATAGAAACTCACACAAACGAATGGTTGCGAGAAGCTAGGCCTAGGGTGTCTACCGCCTGTTGCGCCACCTATTTATTTTTTATTTTTGACATTTGTTTGTTTACGTTTTATGGAATTCGGTCGAAAAATTAGAGCTACTGAAAACCCATACTAAAATAAATAATTTAAGCCAAAATTTGATAAATATGAAACAAATAATAGAGGTGTAAATTTCATCTTCATCATGTGGCACATCTTCTTCATCGGCGTCGTCGTCGTCCTCTTCGGATAATACTGGCTCGTCTTCGTCATACGAGCAATTTATGCAGTTGCAGCATTTGTTCTTTGCAAGGGAAAAAATGCATCGAGTTTGCAATTTTATGCAGGACGTGGACCGTGGTGAACATACACTCGGAATATTTATTATGAGATTTATTTTATAGTTATTTGAAAATATATGGAAATCTTGGAAGTTGCAACCACTCTAAGAAAAAAAAATCTTCACAACAAAAAAGGTAAACAACTTTTGGCAGGCACACCACCAACACCAACAAAGAACAGCTCAGTATACTTCTTTTTGTTCGATTGGCCAGACGAAATCTAGAGAAATCTAAAAAAATCTCAGATTGCTAATCGAAATTCAAAAGAGTTGGGGTTTCGAAATATATTTAGGCCTTCTTTCGGATTCCACAGATTAATAAGTTTGAGAACCGCTGTTTTAGACCAATGCCTTAATGCGGACGATGTCTATACCTATTTAAAGTAAAATGTCCGACCTAACTAAAAGTAAATACCCTTTATTAACAGCTAGGTTCCAGAAATCGAGTGAAATCGAAATTGCAAATCGAGTGAATTTGTTTTCAGTGTTCTGCATTTCCGGAGCCAAATTGTCATTAACTAATGTTGTTTTCCATTGGGAACATCAGATTTTTATTTCAGATCTCAGATTTTTCATGGCCAATTGAACACGATAGCAGATTGAACTGCTTTTGTAAATGATTAGTGCGTTATTAGACGGTACATCAGCTGTGAAATTTGTTTTCGTTTGTCGATGAAAACATACGAACTATGGGTCGTATGAATAAAAACTAGCATTTGCTTTGAGTAAAAGGTTGTAGCAAAGTAAAAGCACTGAGCAATTGCTTTAAATCGGTATGAATAAAAACTACTTTGCTAAAGTAAGTTCGAAGTTTCGAACAAAGCATTTACTTCACTGCATGTGTCCTTCCCTTGCAGTTTCTGTCACAATTTGTCGTTAATTTTTTGAATTTGAATTTAGAATCAGGAAAACGATTTTTGGAAAAAAGCTAAATTAATTTAATAAAAAAAACGATACGGTTGGTTAAAGTTGTGATCTTAACCAATTCGTCTTTGCTTATAGTACCTACTGTTTTTTTTACGAACGTTAACAACAGTAGTTAAAACAGGTTTAATGTGCCAATCAAACAAAGAAAAATTAATTTAACTATTTATACAAACAAAAAACACCGAAAACTCAAAAGAAAATACTGTTTTTGTAAAGAAATATGGGCGCAAAATATTTAGCAAATGATCTGAGTCAACAAAATAGCAGACATGAAATTTTCGTAGCAATTGCTTTGTCTTCCACGTTTTATTCATACCAATCTGAGTAAAAGGTCGGTGGCGCCGCTTTTCGAATATGTCAAAAGTTGGAGTCAACTCAAATCAGTTTTTATTCATACGAAGCTTAGCAATTGCTTCGATTTTGACATTTATTTTGAGTAAAAGCAATTGCTAGGTTTTATTCATACCACCCAATGTGTGTAATCATTATCAACGAAGGGGGAGAGTACGATAACTTAGGCTGAACCCACACCAAACAAAGCAAAAACGACTGTTGCTAACCCACACCAGATAAGGCAAAACAAAAACGTTTTTGACTTGCCTAATTTGCCATACCAATTGCACTTGGCTTCAGACTGGGACGAAAATATGACTATTGTGGCAGCAAAATAATTTGTGCTAAGTGAAAAATGTTAAACAATATTGGGTGCATCTTGTAAATCAAAGAAGGACAAATATAAATTTAATCATTAAATTTATAAATGAACTTCGCCAGGATAAAGAAAATTTTAAAAACTACATAAGAATGAGTTTCGATGATAAATATTTGATAATTTGATAAATATGTTGCGTTGCCGGCCGATTTTTAATCAATAATACTCATTTTTCGACGTCACACATATTAAAATGCTGCACTTCACAGAAAATGATTGAATGAAACATAAATACCGATAGTCGTCGCTCGGATGCTTCATGTGTTTTATTTGGTTTTGTCTGTTTGACTAGTTTGGTGTGGGCGCTCTCATTTGATTACATGTGTTTCTCGCCTAAACATGCCTTAACTGTTTGATAGTGTTTTTGCCTAACTCGATTGTTTTGCTTAAAATGATTTATTGCTTATTTTGGTGTACGTTACTCCATAAGCACACGTGTAGTTTGACGTTAGGCAATGGAACAAAACGTTTTCGATTTGTTGCTTTGTTTTACCTTATTCAGTGTGGGCACTCGTATTTAAACGTGTGTATTTAAATTAAAAAAACACGCAGAAAATCAGTTTTGTTTGTTTAAGGCGTTTTGTTCCATTTTAATTTAAAATTTTTTAATTTAAAAATAATAATACTTAAAATTAAAAAAAATATATATTAAAAAGAATGGCAACACTTACAGTAAAGGATTTTGGCATTTTTGTAAGCTAGGAATCTGTTCTTTAATACAGTTTTTAAATAAAGTTATTTCTGTGAATAGTTTTTGTAAAAAAAAACAATTTCGAACTTGAAATTTAAGGGCAAGAAAGGAGAAGAGAACGATAATTTTTGCGATGAAAACTAATGACGGGTTTATTTCCTTTTTCTTAAAAACTAGAGGACATTAATCAATCTGGTTTTCAGTGTTTTTAAAACCTATTAACAGTAATAACTTGATTTAAAAATAATATGAAAGAACAGATTCCTGGCTTCCAATTGATTGATTGGCTATCTGACTATTGAAAAATCGGCCCTTATTAGTTATAATCTTTTAGACTGTTTCAGGGTTCCGCGACTTTCTTGAATTAAAACCGATTTTTAATCCAATTTTAACCCACGTATTGTCAAATTTCACATATAATGACATTTGGTTTTTGTTGTCTGTCACTAATTGGCAATTGATTTAATATTTTGTGACATCCACATTTGGTCCATATCACTAATTGTTGTGTCCAAAGGGAAATGAGTGCACTCGTGTACAATAATAGGCGTATTTTTTTGGGAAGTGAGTATAACAAAACCAAAAGTGAGTATAACAATTTTACATGTAAAACCAAAAGTGAGTATAACAAAACCAGAAGTGAGTATACAAGTTTTGCATGAAAAAGTAAAAGTAAGCTAGCTATAGATTCTCAAAAAAATACGCCTATAATTAAAACCAAAATTTGATAAACATTGAACAAATAATAGATATGTAAATTTCATCAAAAATAAATTCCTAACTCGTTTACAATAGGCGTATTTTTTGAGAATCTATAGCTAGCTCACTTTTAATTTTACATGCAAAACGTGTATACTCACTTCTGGTTTTGTTATACTCACTTTTGGTTTTACATGCAAAACTGTTATACTCACTTTTGGTTTTGTTATACTCACTTCCCAAAATAATTCGCCAATTAATATTTTTTAATAGAATACAAGAGAAATTTTAGATACTATAAATTTACATGTGGTGCCATAACCGTTGACTTCTTGCTTTTTTATTATACTTGGCGTATAAGTGCAGTTTAAATTCAATCGGATTAAACGCTGACATGGCTTAAAGAACGGGTTTTATCCGGTTTAACGACTGAACATTATGGACTTATTGGGCTTAATTTTTTGGGTTAAACTCACTTAAACCCGAATGTAAACTTTAATCCGGATTAAAGTGAGTGAATAATATCGCCGTAAGCATTCCGGAAAACGAGTGTCTTATAGATCTGCAGAGTTCTTCTTCATCAAAACATGTATTTAATTCTACATCAGGCGTATTTTTTTGGGAATCTATAGCTAGCTCACTTTTACGTTTACATGCAAAACTTGTATACTCACTTCCATGTTTATCAAATTTTGGTTTCAATTATAGGCGTATTTTTTTGAGAATCTATAGCTAGCTCACTTTTACTTTTGCATGCAAAACTTTTATACTCACTTTTGGTTTTGTTATACTCACTTCCCAAAAAAGTACGCCAATTGAACGAATTTTCAACCAGCAATGTTAAAATAACATATATCTATAATTTGTTCCATATTTATCCATATTTTGGTTTAAATTATATATTTTAATATGGTTTTTCACGAGCAGTAGCGCAGTGGTTAGTGTGCTGGACTACTGTGCGAGGGATCCCAGGTTCGATCCCCGAAAAAACAAAAATTACATTTTAAGGTTTCTTTTCTACTGCGCCACCTCTCGCGAACGTCTGACAAACATCCGAGAGTATGACTGTCATGAAAAAGCTTCTCAATTCAGCCGTTTGGACTCGGCATAAAAATTGTAGGTCCCTTCCATTCGTCCCAAAAATAGAAACTCACACAAACGAATGGTTGCGAGAAGCTAGGCCTAGGGTGTCTACCGCCTGTTGCGCCACCTATTTATTTTTTTTTTTCACGAACTCTAACTTTTTCGGCCAAAGACTTTCCGTAAAACGTAAACAAAAAAAACTCCAAATGGCAAATCATATGTAAGTGTGTTGGTAAATCTCGAGCAATTTTGAGAAAAAAAAGTCTAGATTCGCAAAAGTGCTCTCGAATCTGAAAAGATATCGGCGTAATGTTAATTTCGATTCGCCAGAAAAAAACACTTTTTCTTTCCCGAGATCACTTTTTTCGTTCGTTTGGTACAAAAAAAAGCAATCTTTTTCAGAGTCGTGAGCACTTTTGCGAATCTAGATTTTTTCTCAGAGTCGCTCGAGATTTACCAATGCACTTACATATGATTTGACATTTGTTTGTTTACGTTTTATGGAATTCGGTCGAAAAATTAGAGCTACTGAAAACCCATACTAAAATAAATAATTTAAGCCAAAATTTGATAAATATGAAACAAATAATAGAGGTGTAAATTTCATCTTCATCATGTGGCACATCTTCTTCATCGGCGTCGTCGTCGTCCTCTTCGGATAATACTGGCTCGTCTTCGTCATACGAGCAATTTATGCAGTTGCAGCATTTGTTCTTTGCAAGGGAAAAAATGCATCGAGTTTGCAATTTTATGCAGGACGTGGACCGTGGTGAACATACACTCGGAATATTTATTATGAGATTTCTTTTATAGTTATTTGAAAATATATGGAAATCTTGGAAGTTGCAACCACTCTAAGAAAAAAAAAATCTTCACAACAAAAAAGGTAAACAACTTTTGGCAGGCACACCACCAACACCAACAAAGAACAGCTCAGTATACTTCTTTTTGTTCGATTGGCCAGACGAAATCTAGAGAAATCTAAAAAAATCTCAGATTGCTAATCGAAATTCAAAAGAGTTGGGGTTTCGAAATATATTTAGGCCTTCTTTCGGATTCCACAGATTAATAAGTTTGAGAACCGCTGTTTTAGACCAATGCCTTAATGCGGACGATGTCTATACCTATTTAAAGTAAAATGTCCGACCTAACTAAAAGTAAATACCCTTTATTAACAGCTAGGTTCCAGAAATCGAGTGAAATCGAAATTGCAAATCGAGTGAATTTGTTTTCAGTGTTCTGCATTTCCGGAGCCAAATTGTCATTAGGCCCTAGTTATAGCTATCATTGAAATGCATCATTGAAAATTTTGTTTTCCGATTTTAAGACGAATAATCAAACAATATTGCCTTTAGTTGGTATCAAAATAAAGGTAGTCAATTGTGGAATTTTTTTACGAAAGAAATTACTTAATTCTGACTAAAACTTTTCTTTAAATTCAATTTTATTATTTCACTGATCGAAATCGATTTCAATGAACAGCTGATTATCGTTTCTCCAATTTGGAACCCAATCGTTTCACTGATGTGTTCGATTCTCTTCCAATTCCTAGCTGTCAGTTTTGCTTTCAATGATCAACTCTAACCTCAAAAGCTATACTCGTTTGTTGAAAAATCACTGACTGGTTCTTTCACTGACAGGAATTTTTCAATGATTGCTATAACCGACTTGTCTAAAAAATGAAACCACCATTCCACTGATTTGTTCCAATGATGCATTTCAATGATTAGCTATAACTAGGCCCTTAACTAATGTTGTTTTCCATTGGGAACATCAGATTTTTATTTCAGATCTCAGATTTTTCATGGCCAATTGAACACGATAGCAGATTGAACTGCTTTTGTAAATGATTAGTGCGTTATTAGACGGTACATCAGCTGTGAAATTTGTTTTCGTTTGTCGATGAAAACATACGAACTATGGGTCGTATGAATAAAAACTAGCATTTGCTTTGAGTAAAAGGTTGTAGCAAAGTAAAAGCACTGAGCAATTGCTTTAAATCGGTATAAATAAAAACTACTTTGCTAAAGTAAGTTCGAAGTTTCGAACAAAGCATTTACCTCACTGCATGTGTCCTTCCCTTGCAGTTTCTGTCACAATTTGTCGTTAATTTTTTGAATTTGAATTTAGAATCAGGAAAACGATTTTTGGAAAAAAGCTAAATAAATTTAATAAAAAAAACGATACGGTTGGTTAAAGTTGTGATCTTAACCAATTCGTCTTTGCTTATAGTACCTACTGTTTTTTTTTACGAACGTTAACAACAGTAGTTAAAACAGGTTTAATGTGCCAATCAAACAAAGAAAAATTAATTTAACTATTTATACAAACAAAAAACACCGAAAACTCAAAAGAAAATACTGTTTTTGTAAAGAAATATGGGCGCAAAATATTTAGCAAATGCTCTGAGTCAACAAAATAGCAGACTTGAAATTTTCGTAGCAATTGCTTTGTCTTCCACGTTTTATTCATACCAATCTGAGTAAAAGGTCGGTGGCGCCGCTTTTCGAATATGTCAAAAGTTGGAGTCAACTCAAATCAGTTTTTATTCATACGAAGCTTAGCAATTGCTTCGATTTTGACATTTATTTTGAGTAAAAGCAATTGCTAGGTTTTATTCATACCACCCAATGTGTGTAATCATTATCAACGAAGGGGGAGAGTACGATAACTTAGGCTGAATCCACACCAAACAAAGCAAAAACGACTGTTGCTAACCCACACCAGATAAGGCAAAACAAAAACGTTTTTGACTTGCCTAATTTGCCATACCAATTGCACTTGGCTTCAGACTGGGACGAAAATATGACTATTGTGGCAGCAAAATAATTTGTGCTAAGTGAAAAATGTTAAACAATATTGGGTGCATCTTGTAAATCAAAGAAGGACAAATATAAATTTAATCATTAAATTTATAAATGAACTTCGCCAGGATAAAGAAAATTTTAAAAACTACATAAGAATGAGTTTCGATGATAAATATTTGATAATTTGATAAATATGTTGCGTTGCCGGCCGATTTTTAATCAATAATACTCATTTTTCGACGTCACACATATTAAAATGCTGCACTTCACAGAAAATGATTGAATGAAACATAAATACCGATAGTCGTCGCTCGGATGCTTCATGTGTTTTATTTGGTTTTGTCTGTTTGACTAGTTTGGTGTGGGCGCTCTCATTTGATTACATGTGTTTCTCGCCTAAACATGCCTTAACTGTTTGATAGTGTTTTTGCCTAACTCGATTGTTTTGCTTAAAATGATTTATTGCTTATTTTGGTGTACGTTACTCCATAAGCACACGTGTAGTTTGACGTTAGGCAATGGAACAAAACGTTTTCGATTTGTTGCTTTGTTTTACCTTATTCAGTGTGGGCACTCGTATTTAAACGTGTGTATTTAAATTAAAAAAACACGCAGAAAATCAGTTTTGTTTGTTTAAGGCGTTTTGTTTCATTTTAATTTAAATTTTTTTAATTTAAAAATAATAATACTTAAAATTAAAAAAAAATATATTAAAAAGAATGGCAACACTTACAGTAAAGGATTTTGGCATTTTTGTAAGCTAGGAATCTGTTCTTTAATACAGTTTTTAAATAAAGTTATTTCTGTGAATAGTTTTTGTAAAAAAAACAATTTCGAACTTGAAATTTAAGGGCAAGAAAGGAGAAGAGAACGATAATTTTTGCGATGAAAACTAATGACGGGTTTATTTCCTTTTTCTTAAAAACTAGAGGACATTAATCAATCTGCATGGTTGCCACTCGACTGGAAAGTCAGGGAATGTCAGGGAAAGTCAGGGAACGCAATTTGGTCAGGGAATGTCAGGGAAAGTCAGGGAATTTTTAGGAATTTTGAAATCAGTCAGGGAAAATTTATTTTATCAATATCATCATCATATACATATTTACCAGTACATACTGACTCCGTACGCTCTATAGTCCATACTTTTCATATTTTAAATAAAAGTAGGCGGTGGGTATTTGAATAAATTTTCGAAATTTTAGTTTTCTCATTATTTAAAATTAGCACCGCCTACTTTTCATATATTTAAATTTTCTTCATGGTTCAAACTCAATAAAACTAATGCTCGGCAAGTGTTTTCAAAAGGAAATTTGCAATTAATTTAATAGTACATTTATAGTACATTTACACCGCACCTAAATTCAACATTTCAGCAGGCAAAATTTCGAAATCCAATTTTGCGTTCCGACTGTAACTTCAGCATTTCAAATGACAGCTAGTATCAGAATTGATTACCTACAGATGTTTTTTGTGTTTCGAACTCAAAAGAGGTTTGTACCTAAAGAATTAATTTGTTAGTTATATTAATCTAAACATGAATACAACTGATAATTCACTATCCAGACATATTTTTCTTACTTCCAACTTTTTTAGCTTTTACAATCTAGTTTTACAGCGGTTTTTTTTTGTCAGTGAGCCCAAAAGTCATCAGAATTAGGTTTGTTCGATTTGACAAACTTACAAATGCAGCAATGAAATTCAACATTTCGCTGAAATCCAACATTTCGAAATGTTGGAAAATATATGGCGAAATGTTGAACATTTGTCCTGAAGATTATTAACCAGAGACAATGCTCACGCAATGTAGTTTTCAAAGAAGTTTTTTTAATTAAAATCAATTTGTTTGTCAATATTACTTTGCATACCCAGCGAAGCGGGTACAACCAAATAGTTTATTTTATATTTTACCAAAATTTTATTAAAAAAATACCAGCAAAAAAAAGTAGATAGGTACATAATTCAAAATTAGAACGTACCTAACTCTGAGGAAGGCCCTAAATTCTGGAAACACTTGTTTTGCGTTCATTTGGCTCATTAAACTCGTCGAATCGATCGGGAAAAATAAATAACAAAAATAATTATTATGATATGTCACAAAAGCAAAACAAATTAGTTCATATTTGAAGTTGCATTCATGTTTCAACTAAATTTCAGCCGTGTACTTAGTGGATTAGTCCTTGACTAGAATTGTCGGTGCCCTTTGTCTGTGTCAAAGCCAGAAAAACCCAGATCAATGACTTCGACATCATGTGGGCGCAGTGTTTCAGTACTTAGTGCGCTGAACTATTGAACAAGGGTCGTAGGTGCAACCCTCGGAAAAAAACAATTTAAATAAACAAATACATACATAGATAGTTAGTGCAACACGTCCATCGTCCATAGGCACCATAGGCCTAGCTTCTCACAAACGTTCGTTTGTGTGAGTTTTTTTTATTTTTCGGGACGAATGGACGCAAAGTATAAACTTCAGGTATTTTCTGCTGCACTTAATTTTTAAACGTCTTACAAACACCCGAAAGAACAACTGTCCTGATCCTGAGTAAGCTTCTCAATTCAGCTATAGAATTTGGCATAAAATAGTACTTTCCTTCAATTCTTCCCAAAAGTGGCACATTCTCTATTTGAGTAGCTAATTCTCCTATCTCTCAAAATAGGCACTGCTCTGGTCATACACAGTCGCTATATTGTTAAGGTTTTTTGAAGGCTGAACAAAAAAAATTGCCTATCTGTGAGCTTCAATATAAGCCCTATGAAAGTCCGCCTTTTAACGAATGGTGGACTGGTTGATTTGGCCCCAACACTTGGCCAACCAGATCTCCTGATCTAACACCCCTGGGGTGCTATGAAAGAAAAAGTTTAGTTTAGAGAAATATCGAGTCTCTTTTTGACCAGTTTTGAATGACAAACAATTTCTTCTACTACAATTTCTGTTGATCGTACGTAAAAAATTTGCTTAAAATAGTTCTTAGGAAATTTCTCAACGATAAAAATTTCATAAAAAATAAAACAATTTATAAAGTAAAAATTTTGAGAAAAAAACATTAAACAACGAATTTTTATAATTTTGATATTAAGAAGCCATAACTATTTTGTATCTACACAGATGTACCCGAAGTGCTTAAGACTTGTATGCGATATTAAATTCTCTTTTGGTCGAAATAGATAATAGTTTAAAAGTTATAGCCTTTCAAGTGGTAACAACTACAAATTAGAGGTCACCTACTTTGATGGTCTGATGGTGAGAATATACCCCCCTGTCATACAATTTCTTTTTCGACGAAACTTCAGGAAGCTCCCCTTAAAGGATTATACCGCTTAACTGAAACACCCTGTATTGATTCTAATATCTCTTTTCTTATAAAAAAGATATTACCTAAATGACAAATTTTTTTTTGATAAACTATAAATTTGGGTCAGGGAAAACTTGAAAATTGGTCAGGGAAAGTCAGGGAAATTTATTTTGAAAAATAGTGGCAACTATGAATCTGGTTTTCAGTGTTTTTAAAACCTATTAACAGTAATAACTTGATTTAAAAATAATATGAAAGAACAGATTCCTGGCTTCCAAAAATGCCAACATTCTTTGTTGTAAGTGTTGCCATTATTTTTACATATATGTTTTTTTTTTCATTTTAAGTATTATTTTTCTCCATAGTAAAAAATGCTTGTATTTAACTCCTCTACAAAATACCGTTATCAATTTTTGGCGCCTAAGTTATCGTACTCGTGCCCAACGAAGAATCGAAATCCGCAGATGACGAGGAAGAAGAAGAACATGACGAGGATGATAGTAATTGCTTCAAAATTAGGTCCAAGTCCATTATTTACGTTTTTGTTGTGAATAATTGCGGATCAAAAAAAAGATTGATTTTATGTCCCAATGGAAAACCACATAAATGTAAATTTATGTAAACTTATATGTCCTAATCTAAATTTATCTGTAAAGAATATTCCCATTTCAAATGTTTAATAGTTTAAGCATCCTTGGATTAATCTGTAGTAACAACAACAAGTATTATTGGAGAGAACATTGTTTAATATTAAGAAAAGCATTAGCTGCGAGAGCCAACATTATAAAATATTTGAGCAGTAACAAAAGTAATGTCCACATTCACCTTCACATATAACAAAAATAATTGTTAATATTGAGCAAAATTGACTTTGAAATTTATATTTACGGCAGGTGCCCAAGATCAACCCTCAAAATTATTAAACCAGCATACCATCCAGCAGCTAAAAAATGCCTCAATGCTTTTCCAACAACACCCATCAAAAACTTGCTAACCGAAGCCAGACTTCGATCGGTAGAACAACGAATAGAAGAAATCACATTAAAATTTACTGCGAAGCTAGTTTTTTGGACATATTCGGTCATTGATGAGGATATCGCACATGCTATAAACCAAAAATCGGGAAAAAGATTGGGATTCTACCCAATTTCGTATCAACGGCCGAAGCATTCGGAATTCTTCAAGCGATAATAACAGCATCAACACTTCGTGGAAAAACCATACTCTGCTCCGATAGTAAATCTGTGCTACTGCCAACCCAAACAACAATGTCGAATTAATAATCCAAATAAGAAGCCAACTGTTCAGGTTTTCAAACAAAATAAAGTTCATGTGGGTCCCCGCGCACTCTGGAATTCGCGGCAACGAAACAACAGATCGAGCTACCAGCTCAACAAAGCATGCACCTGCTTACTACTTTAACATCTTCACAAAATAGGACTTGATTAACATCCCATCCTCGAAACCCTAACCTCCCGAAAGTCAAAATAACAAACTCTATCCGCCTTAGACTTGGACATACTGCAATCACCCAAGAACACTTCCTCACCAATCAACCCCCTGCCTTATGCAGCACCTGCAATTTAAAACTAAATCTAGACCACTTGATACAAAATTTTACAATTGCAAGAAATCACTCAAAAGACTCAAATATATATGAAATTCTTAGATCTCCCAATCCAATAAATTTTGAAACAGTAAACAAATTCTTGTCTTAAATGTAAAATTTGAACTTATAAAATAACTTCAGAGCTAATAGTCCTCGCAGCTAGGCTCTAATGTTTATATTTACCAGGCTACTTTGAAGTACCTGCTATTAAATAGTAAATAAATAAAAACTATTTGTTTTCGAAAAACAAGTGTCTGTTTGCCCAGTCAAAAAATAAAACAAGCTGACTAATTTCGCGAGCTTCGCGAATGTGTCACAACCCTACAACATACATGAGAGACAGCTGTTCCGAAAGATTTTAAGGTCAATGTACTGTACATTGCATCACCTGAATTTAACGCATTGAGAATAACAAAACCTGACACCAGTTTATCTATATAACTGTGTTTGTCGCCAATGTTCTCTGTAATGCGTGAACCGATTTTGATTCTGGAAATTTCCCATGAAAGGTGACGTTAATGGTTTGTAAGTATATACGGTCTTTGTAGGTGTATTGGTTCATCAGTTATAGGGGCGTGGCACCTCCCATACAAAAAATGCATTCAAAATATTATATTTCGAAAACCACCCAATCGATTGAATTCAAATTTACACACAATCCTAGGTATTGCCACAGAAGTATACCTATGAAGGTTGGTCAAAATTGGACAAAGGGGTGTGGCACCGCCCATACAAAAAAACATTAAAAATATAATATTTGGAAAACCGCCGAATCGATTGAGTTCAAATTTACGTACAATCTTAGGTATTGGCCCAGGAGTATTCCTGTGAAGATTGGTCAAAATTGGACCTAGGGGCGTGGCACCGCCCATACAAAAAAAAAAACATTAAAAATCTTATATTTCGAAAACCACCGAATCGATTGAGTTCAATTTTACACACAATTTTAGGTATTGACCTAGGAGTATTCCTGTGAAGATTGTCAAAATTGGACAAAGGGGCGTGGCACCGCCCATACCAAAAATACATTCAAAATCTAATACCTATCTCGAAAACCACCAAATAGATTGAGTTCAAATTTACAGATAATCTTGGGTATGGGCCCTGGAGTATTTCTGTGAAGATTGATCGAAATCGCACAAAGGGGCGTGGCACCTCCCATACAAAAGGTACATTTAAAATCGGATATCTCCAAAACTACCCAATCGATTGAGCTCAAATTGACAGATAATCTTAGGTATATAAAGGGATGTGGCGCTATTTTTCGACAGTCATGGGAGCCAAAGTTTGTACAATTTGTAACATTGATAGCTATGCATTGTCCTGATAGACAAGAATACTTTCTACGCAATACGATTCCTGGAAAAACCAAAAATATGTACCACGGAGCATTACAATAAAAACTGTTTATCACTGATTTAAATTAATTTGAAACTGATTTTTTTATTTTTCTATTTTGCACTACGAAGTGTGCAGGGGTTCGCTAGTAGCCTATAATAATTTATAGCATACAATTGTTGCTATTGAATAATGATAATATATTTTCTATACATAAATTATTTCTTCCAGGATAACGTAAAAGGAAAGATGAATCGACTTCCAATTCAGCTATACAAAATTCGATGGAGTTTCTCGACAGCTTCAACCAAATTTACTACCAGTTCAAACTTTTTCGACAGAGCCAGTAACAATCGTCAAGGTAAAATTATCAGCAAGCTCTTTGGTAACCGTGTATCAGGTAGCAAGAAACGTTGGTTTGACAGTCCTGGTCAAATACCCCAAGCGGCTATGAGTTCTCCACTTAACTTTACCAACTCAATGGAGAATAACCAGAGTACCAATCGCCGCTTGACAGTTTTAAACAAGCTTTTCATGACTCATATCACGGATCTTCTGGCTACCGGTGAAGCATCACCCAAAATCATTGGTAAAGGCTTACAAATAACTCGAGTCAAAGTCACGCAAAACTTTCAGCTCTGCAATGTTTACTGGATCGGCAAAGGTGATGCAGCTGAAGTTGAACTAGAAGACGAACTACAAAAGTGTGCTGGTCTATTACGGCATGAATTGTCACGGTTACGTTTAATGGGAGAAGTTCCGCGGATCTATTTCGTTAAAGACAAGACCTTTAAAAACCTTGCGCAAGTGGAAATGGCTTTAAAGACCTGTGATTTTGGTGAAGATCATAAAGAAATAGATCCTGGTTGTCAAATTAAAAACGACTTGTATCGCCATGGTTCAAGTATAGAGAGTCAAAATACAGATCCATTTGAAGATGAAGAAGAGCCACTACCTGAGATGCGTCACGACGTATTTGGATTGGATCGACGTGGAATTATGTTGAAAATCATGGCAAAAATGAAAAAATCAGAGCAGGCTTGGCAAAATTATGAGGAGCGGGGTGATCAATCTATAGAAGTCGTGAATGTCCCAGAAAAGGTCGATCAGTCGAAAGAGATAATTGCAAAATCGGAACAATGTGAGTTCAATAATTTGCTAACAAAGATGTCGAAAACAAAACGATTGCGTGAGAGAAAGTTTCGAAGGTCGCATGACAGCACTTATCAAAGAGATGACTATGATGATAGTGACCCATTAGCTGACGGCGACTACATTGAAGAAGAATATGATGAACGTAAATAAAAAGTTCCTTAGTTTTATATTATGTGTTGTTTGGATAATAATGACAATCCGATGTGGATAGGTGTAAAATTTGTTAAATAAATTAAACTTGGTTAAATTCATAAGTAATTTTTTACAATCCGGGATGGACATGAGCCTCAACCAACATCTCCAGTTAGCCCGATCTTTGGCTAACTCCTCCATTTGCGCACTCCAAGTTGGGTGATGCCCACTTGTGCCCGCCACCGAAGGCGAGGTCTATCTCTACTGCGTTGTCCCTCCGACAACTCTTCGAGTTGGAGCGACAGTGCCTATTCGCTCTACATGTCTTAGCCATCTTACTGATACGTACTTTTATGACAGCTTGTACAGTTCTCTGTTAAATCTCCTCCTCCAAGGCCCGTCAACGCAAATGGGACCGAAAGTCACTTGAAGAATTTTGCTTTCGAAACGACCAAGAATATCTTCATCCGCTATTGTTAACGTCCATGCTTCTGGTCTTATATAGAGTCTCTTAAGTGTTTCTTGACGAGGCCTTACTGGTCAATTGCTTTTTTAGGCCAAAGAAACAACGGTTGGCACGTGTAACTCTTCATTTGATTTCTGCAGTGGTGTCAGAGCCGAGGTAGACAAAGTCCCTAAACACCTCAAAGTTGCAGCTGTCTATTGAGCCCCTTATTTTGTCCTTATTCAACACTAAACCCATTTTTGCCGCTTCCCGCTTTTGTGCTAATACTTGCAAACGCAAAGCGATGTATTTGTCTCTTACCTGTCCAGGATGCTGTGTTGCCAAACACGTTCATAAAAAATCCAGAAGTTGACTTACGGCTGAAATCCAAAGTGCCTTTAATATAACGCAGAATTCGTTTTAATCCCTTTCAGCGTGCTTCAGTTTGTTCATGTTGATATCTGCTTAAATAATTTACAGCAAAATTCAAAACCGATCTTGTGGTAAGCATAGCGTACATTAAGCATCCAACTAGCTCTCTGTAAGGTTTGGATTCATCCAAGGGCCTTTTTTCATTATCTGGAAAAGGTGTCGTATCCATTGGAGTGGCCGCGGAGTTATAATCTTCCATTTTGAATCGTTTCAGCATTCGGGTCTCTGATTCAAATGAAGTTCGTCATTTACTTTATTAATGCTGATACCGAGAAATGATTTTAGTTCACCCAAGTCTGTCATATGAAATCTGTTACTCAGCGCGTTCTACGTGTCATTAATTTTTGTGATGTTGGTTCCAGCAAGTATAATATCATTAACGTATAATAAAAGAAATATGCAAACATCTCCATACTTCCAGCTGACCTAGAGGCATTTGAAACCTAATTATTTTATATACATGTCAAACATTTTGTTCCAGGCTCTCGGAGCTTGCTTGAGCCCATAAAGTGCTCTATTAAGTTTGCAGACGAAATTGCTATTACTATTGAAGCCCTCTGGTACCTTCATATACACCTCCTCCTCAATTTCGCCGTGAAGAAATGCGTTCTTTACATCCATGTGATGTAATTAAAAGAAGAGTCCTTAGAGTTTTAAGTCTAGTGGCAGGAGCATTTTTTTTTCTTTGTCGGAGGTTGTTACTATCCTATGGAGCACTCAGACACAATTACTGGTCCATTGTACTACCAAACAGACACCTTACATTGCAGTACTTAGTTTTCCCGCCTTTCAAATAAATATGAGAAGGAGCTTCAGTAATAAAGAGCTTAGATGTTAAAAGATCCGCCACCTGATGCGAGCAAAGGCAGGACAACTACAGAGGAAGTGCTCCACAGTATCGTCATCCTATCCACAAGCAGGACAGATGGTGGTGTTGCTGAAGCCCAACACATTTAAGTGTTTGGCAAAAGCTTGGTGGTACGAAAAGACGCCCACAAGAAGTCTGCAGTCGATTCTCCTGAGAGACAGAAGGAAAGACGCCGACCTCTTGCAGATGTTCCGACGCAGTCGTTTGGTCTGTCTACACCCAGCACAGTCACGCCAACGATACTCGTGTTCACGAGAAACCCAAGTATCAATGGATGACCTAACCACAGATGCAGGCAAACCCAACGCAGGTTCAGGTCCTAAGAAATCTTTTTCTGAACTCAACCTAGCAAGCCCATCAGCGATCTCGTTTCACTGGATACCAGTGTGACCTGGGATCCGAACAAGTTTGACCGTGCTTAGCCTACCGACCAAGTTCAGAGAAAGCTTGAGTTCGAGCTCTAACTTGGACAAGGTAAGATGGTGGAGCAGCGCTTTTAATGCAGCTTGGCTATCACTGCGAACGCATATGCTTCTAGCCCTCCACCATAGCGCATAGCCATAAGGATAGTGAAAATCTCCGCCTGGAAGACAGTCGCATGGTTACCCAAGGTAGTCTAATGTTCTCGCTTTTCACGAAGACTCCAGAACCAGACCCCTGTCCGGTTTTAGAGCCATTCGTGAATACACGATGGCATTCTTTCCCTGGCTTCGAGTCTGGCCGAAGCCATTCCGTTGCCTGAGGAAAGTTGACGTGGTAGTTTTGTCGCAGTAGGATTTCTGGTGTCATTGCGTCAGACGGCATATCCATAAGACAGGAGTCAAAGGATTATTCTCGACAAGTTCTTCAAAATTCCAATGCGAGTGGTACCAAAAGCCACCTCTCTTTAATCGGGAGATGGTTTTCAGCGTACACCCCATGATAAAAATATCAAGGGGGGAGGTTCATCAAAGCATCTAGAGCAGAGCCCGGAGTGCTAGGGAAAGCCCCTGTGTAGTTTGGCGAAAGAGGCCGTAACAGTTTCCGCGAAAGCCTATTCCACCACACAACCGATGCATATGAGAGAAGTGGTCTTACCATTGCCGTATTGATCCAAAGGACTCTTTTAGGAGGTAAGCCCCATGTCTTGCCAAAAGCGCCTTTGCACTGCCAGAAAGTCGACAGCGCTTTATCGGTTTTCGATTCAACATGCTTGGACCAAAGAAGTTTTCTATCGAGGATTACTCCCAGATATTTAACTTCGTCAGAATCGGAATAGTGACACCTTTAGCACAAGTTGAGTCAGACCAGTGACATTCCTTCTTTTTTAAGAGGATTCACTGAAAGCCCATTCATTGTGCACCAGTCATCGATCAAGCCCAAGGATCTCTGCGCCCGAGAGCAGACAGTCCTTAGGTCTGAACCGACAGACAGAACGGCGACATCGTCCGCGTAGGCTTGTGTGCAGAGAGTCTACTACCATGCACCATAAAAGGGGAGACAGAACACCACCTTGAGGGCAGCCCCTGTTTACCCCTGTCATGACGCATTTGCCACAATCCGTTTCGGCAATCAACGGCCTGTACATTAGCATTGCTTTAATCCACAACACCAATGTTTCATCTATACCGTGATGTCTGGCTACGTTGCACATGCTATCAAAGGTCGCATTATCAAATGCACCCTCAATATCGACGAAAATACCCAACGCGTACTCCTTCCGATCAAGAGCACTTTCAATCCTACCAACGAGGTTCTGAAGCGAAGTTTCACAGGATTTTCCGCGCTGATAAGCATGTTGCATCTCAGAAAGATGATTGTAATCGAAGCGCACGTGCAGCTTAACCAGTCTCTCCAAGCTTTTCAGTAGGAAAGAAGACAGACTTATGGGTCTGAAACTTTTGGCAAGAGTATAGTCAGTCTTACCGATTTTTGGTATGAATACAACTTTAACCATACGCCAAAGGGAAGGTGTGTAGGCCAAGGCCAAGCTTGCGGTGAAAATTGTTTTCAACGTCGGCATCAGCTGACTAAAACGTTGTTTCAGCATAGCCGGGTAAATTCCATCCGGACCAGGTGACTTGAAACTGTCAAAAGATGCAATTGCATATTTGATAGCGTCATCCGTCACCACTCTGCATGCAATATACCAGCTACGCCGCGTGGAGTTTGTCAGTTCCGTAGTGGCCACCGTTGCCGGTACCACTGAAGAACGCCTAGTGACCTGATTTCCCGGGAAGTGAGTCTCCAGCAGAAGACTAAAAGTCTCCGCCTTGGTCTCAGTGTAGGTGCCATCAGATTTTTGGACCGATTCCACTTGGTCCGTCCCTTTTGAGGACTTTAACAAGCCTACTGGTTGCACTTAGAGATTCGACCTCACAAAATTTCCTTTAAGAGTCATTTTTCGATTTTGGAATTAGTCTCTTAAATTGTTTCGATCGATAGAGATTCCAGTCTTCCTTTAAGTTGGTTTTTAAAGACCGATTTAGGAGCTTTCGCCTCTTCAGAAGCTCGTTCAACCATGAAGGTATCCCGAGTCTGACCGTCAGTGGCAGTGCAGTGAGCCACAGCTTGTCTCATGCTCAATCTGCCGAGTGATGGTGATGACCACGTATGAATAACAAACGAAAAATGAAAAAAAAAGTTTTTAGTAGACGAAGAGGAGAGAATAATAGACTTCGTGAAAAATCACCAAATATTGTACAATGTCCGTCACCCACTATTTCGCGACAGCGCAAATAAAAATCGGCTGTGGCTTCAATTAGCAACAGAACTTGAACGAGATGGCATGTTTTATTTATTTTCTTTTTACATATTGTTTTCGAATTTTAGCTACAAGATATCGTCTTGCCAATCGACGGATCCTATCCCATTAAAATAATTTTTAAATTGGTCTCGAATCGCTGAAGCCCCTGTATTGGGACGCCCGGAAACATTTCTAATTGGAATGAGATTTGGTCATCGTTGGATCCTCTCAGACTGAACTTCAGCGCGCACTCGATCGGTTTGTAGCCGTTTGTGTTGAAGCTGAGATGAAAGTAAACGTGAACAAATCTGAAGTGATGGTCGTCTCTAGAACGCCTGTTCAATGCACTCTGTATGTTTGTGGAGTCCCATTGAAACAGGTGGAGAAGTTTAAGTATCTCGGGGTCTTATTCACGAGTGATAGAAGGAGCAATGCCGAGTTTTCCTGTAGGATTGGTCAGGCTGGGTCAATTAATTTTGAGACAGCTTGGTCATTCTGTTATTAGGAGGACTGAACTTGGTGTCAAAGCTAAGTTGTCAGTCTTTAATTCGGTGTTTGTTCCAACTCTTACCTATGGTCATGAGGTTTGGGTAATGACCGAAAGAATAAGATCGCGGATACAAGCTGCCGAAATGAGATTTCTCCGTAGTATTGCTGGTGTGACCCGTAGAGATCGCATCAGAAATACCAGAATACGTGAGGAACTCAATGTCGAGCAGCTACTTGTCCGGACGGAGCTATCCATGCTTCGGTGGTTTGGTCATGTTAAACGCATGTTCCCGACCAGGATTCCACGACGAGCTATGGAATTCGTACCATCAGGTAGTCGTCCTCTAGGTAGACCCAGGATGAGATGGTTAGATCAAGTTCATAATCTCTCCTATACCTGTATGGGGATTGCCCTTGATGATTTTGAGTCGATGGCGGAGAATCGAGAGCTATGGAGGGTCCACTTGAGCAACCTACACCCGCGACCCACTTAATGGACAAGCGGACCATTGAAAATGATGATGATGATGATGAGATTTTGTGTGGGCATTGTAATGTTTTCTACATTTCCAAACGCAATTTCTGATGGAGAGTTTATATTTTCTGCTCTCATTAAGTTATGCAGTATGCATGCTGATAGTATAATATTGCCTATTTTTTCGATATTGGTATAAATAGAAGTAAAAACAATTCGGAAATATGATGCCATTATTGTGTTGTTTGGTTAAGTGGCCAGGTCAGACATCCTCAAAATAAAACTCCTTCAAATTTGTTTAGCGACGTTTCGTTTATTATTTATAAACTTTATGGCTGTTGCTATTCGCACGTTGTTCGGGACACGACTACGTAACGAAATGTCAAAGTTTATATTGCGTCAAGTTGGGGTATGTGGCTCGCTATGCTCGCGGCAAGGACTCTAAACTCCAGTATAATCATTTTCGGACATTATGCCGTACGTTTTGGATCCAACTTTTCTGTTTATAAAGAGTTTTTAATGAAAATAGGATTACGTTACGTTCATTACGTAGTCGTGTCCCGAAAATCGGTAAACGTCAGTTCAGTACAAAATCTGTCAAAATGAACGTGCGAATAGCCACTTCGAAACTTTATCAAGCCTGAGAATAACATGAACATAATAATATTTTTGGAAAAAACAAATGAACAATTAAATTTACCTCAATTTACAGAGTTCTTAACATAACAGGGTAAATAAATAAATTAATTACACCGCCAAAACAATACTGGAGAACACCTAAGGGGCAGCACTGAGATTCGAAAACAAACACAAACAAAAACAACAATACTTAGATTTTTCCAATACGATGTGTGTAAACACAACTCAAATTGTCGCTATCATTATTATCTTATAATTCATGATCTTCTCTCGTCTCTTGATTATGTGCACACATTCCAATATCTTTCGTTTTTTGTCATTACCTTCTACACCCAACACAGAGAAATTATCGAAATCCATAATGTGCGTTTTGTTATTATTCTTATGATGCTCTGATAATGCTGTCTCTTTCCCTCCATAGGTAGCTCGGCATGAGTAACTGTGTTGGTAAATTCTCGCTGAGATCTTTTGTTTTGTCTCTCCCACATATACTTGGTCACATTGTTTGCACGGAATTTCGTAAACAATTTCTTTCTGATCCATTCTGTTCGCCTGGTCTTTGATTTTGGTGAAAAGCATTTCTGTTGTCTTGAAATTGTATGGAATCAGTTTACATTTTCCGTCTTGCAGCATCAGTTTCTGGAGTTGAGGAGTCAATGTTGGTATATTTGGAAAGGTACATCTTGATGTAGGCATTTCTTCGTCATTACGTGGCCTCTTCGGTCTTTTTGGTCCTAAATATTCATTAATAACTTTGTTATATAAATACCTTGGATAGTTATTATTTTTAAGTATTTCACGAATCTTCTGAAGATTCCTTTCCAAGAATTGTGGGCTACTGAGTTCCTTTGCTCTATACACCATGTTCTTGATGTTGTTTACCTTTTGATGCATAGGATGGGATGAGTAGTAGTTCAGTATACTACCAGAAACAGTCTGTTTGGTGTACCAATTCTTTAGGATCAATCCATCTTCTGTGCGAATGACTTCTAGATCCAAGAATGCCAATTTCTTATCTACTTCTAGTTCATATGTGAACTTCAAACTAGGATGGTAGCTATTGAATGCTGCAACAAACTTATCGACCTTGTCTCCAGGTATGGAATATAAACTGTCATCCACATAGTAAACTGATATTCCGGGATGAAAATCCAGTGATTCCAACACCTCGGATATTAATATGTCCATTATAAAATTGACAATTGATGGACTAGCTGGGTTTCCCATCATTGTGCCTTGGATTTGGCTGTAATATTAGGTCTGTTTTTTTCCTCATCGCTCTCAGTGAAGTAAAGTAAAGTAGGATTTTCAGCACGCAATTACAACAACTGCACTCAATTTGACACCACTGAGATTCACACAAGCTATTCATTTCCAGCAGGACCAACTTTGGAGCATTCTTCAATTCTGAACACCAGGGGAGCACATTTTTGTGTAATTTGGATCTGTTCACAGAGTGTCTCCTTTTATGATACCTACTATTTTGTCGGCTGTGGTGGGTGTAAATGTACATATAAGGAATTGCATATTTTAAACAACTTTAAAAATGACAACTGAATATTACGGAAAGTAATAAAATACTAAATATTTTACGTTTTTATTTAAGTTGCATTTTGTTTACAAAATATAATTATATATACACATAGACTTGTAATAATTGAAAACTATCTTTGATATGTTATGGGATACATTTTTTGTAGATAATAAATAGGAAATCCTCCCATTTTGTATTCCCTGTTGATTTTTTAACTGAAGTATGTAATAAAGGTTAAGTATTATTTACATAGCTACTCTTTTTTTTAAGTGAAAGTCATTCGATTTCAGCCAACTGACATTCCAACTTTTGATTTCGATGGGGATTTTTTTTGTTCATTTCTTCGCACATTCTCATTTTCGATTGCATTACCTAAGTTAAATGTTATGAGTTTTATCGACTGAAAATGTGGTCTAAGTCTTTATTTAAACAATGTTTATAGTGAAATTTACATAAAACATACAAAATTGGAAGCAACATTTGTTCGTCTTATGGGGAAAAAATTTCAAATGTAAATAATCGTATGTCACAATCAAAATGAACAAACCAAAACGATTTGAAGTGCTCATTTATTTAATTTTTATTGCATTTTTTCTGTTCAATTTGATCTTTTCTTCCTCCAAGAATGTGTAAATAAACCCATCCTTTCTCAAATTACAGTCAAAACCAACGCAATCGACAGTGAAATATTTATACAGCTGATTTCGAAAATAAAGTTCATACAATTAAATCATTTGATAATGACCTTCTTTCCTTCAAAACTTAGATTGTGAGAAGTTCATTCGATTGAAAGTTTTAAATTCGAGGAATACTCGATTCGATCGAATCTCAGAATTAGCACGTTCTTCACTTTAGGGCTCACCTAATAAACACACCCACGCATGTTTTTGTTTTTTTTTTCTTTGGCAATTAATTTGTGATATTATTTTGACCATACAAGACGCCAGGAAGAGAAAAAAAGTAAACAGAAAAAGTAAATATTCTGTACAAATTGATAATCATTATTTTTTTTGCGCTAAAAGGTTAATTATTCATTTTTCTAGAAGGATTTTGATTTTGAAATTGAATTTTTCATTGATGGTCATTTTGACAGCAATGCCAGCTGTTAACTTTTCAGGGGTAAGACCGACTGTTCAGAAAAGTTGTTGGGGACTGTTTTTTTGCACATTTTCTTACTTTACTTTACTTCACTGAGATGGGTGAGGAAAAAAACAGACCTATGTCCATTAAACAAGAAGTAGCTTGAATCAAAGATGAATCTAATAATCCTCAAGAACAGATCTTTGGGAACGTTCAGATAGTTCGCAATCCATTTCCAATGCTTAATCATCTTCTCTATCACCAGCTCCTTTGGTATACTTGGGAATAAAGAGACCACATCCAGCGATATTAACACATGACTCATTGGAATGGTGGTTTCTCTCAATATATCCACAACTTCAAAAGAGTTCTTCATATTCCTATGGAACGTTGAACAAATCTTGGTCAATTCCTCATGCACATACCTAGACAAGTTGTAGCAAGGTGATCCGATATTGCTGACCACTGGTCTATATGCCACAACTCCCTGTTTGTGCGTTTTCCGGAGACCATACGCCTTTGGTGGGACACAGTTGCTATTCTTCAGAAAGTACGATTTACCAACTGTGATTACTTCTTGATTTACCATAGATTTGATGATTTCTTTGCACTGTTCTTCTACTCTGTTGGTGGGATTCCTAGCTAATTTCTTGTAGACCTGTTCATCTTCAAACATAGAAGTCATGGCTCCAAAATACTCATCTCTAGATACCAAAACTGTGGCATTCCCTTTGTCTGCTCTTCCGACAATAATGTTTGGATTTCCTTTGATGAATCTCTTTGTAGCCTTGACATCTTTCAGTAAGCTGTTGTTGGCATCAAACACATTGCCAGTATTGTTTTGGCGGTGTAAGAAAAAATGTCCAGATATTTGTTCTTTAATTTATTTATTTACCCTGTTATGTTAAGAACTCTGTAAATTGAGGTAAATTTAATTGTTCATTTGTTTTTTCCAAAAATATTATTATGTTCATGTTATTCTCAGGCTTGATAAAGTTTATAAATAATAAACGAAACGTCGCTTTAAAAATTTGAAGGAGTTTTATTGTGAGGGTGTCTGAGCTGGCCACTTAACCAAACAACACAATGAATTGTAACGGCAGCGTATAAAAGCAATTTGCTACAATCTTGCCATTCGAATGACGTTTCAGTTGAGGTGTTTAATGTTTTTATTTCTGTCAGTAATTTGTCATAAAATGTTTTGTTTGTATGAGCTTCACTGTCCCGAGCTGTGTTTGACATCGTTGCATTCGTAAATGTCAACAACAACCGAAGACCCGAACCATCGATGGTTCGATGGGATAATGAATATTCGAATGTACGTCATTAAGGAAAGGTTAAAATAAAGATTTTCACTCAATAGCGGCTATATCGGATGATGGAGGGAACAGCACTTTTGGGAACAGTAGGGTAATGTTGCGGGATTTTTTTTTGTGAGCAGCAACGAGCGTTTCAATTCGAAAAGAAACGTTGACTAGGCAACAAGTCTTGAACCCGTGTGATAAAAATAGAATATTTATTTAACATAAGAGTTTAGTATAGTTTGCTTGAAGGATATCACACATGATCTCTTATAAGTATTTATAAGATAAAGTTTGAGTGCATTATGGTGGCCACTGATTGCATCTATACATTAGCAGTAGTGGTCACCATCAGAAAAAAGTGCAGAGTTTAGTTAAGCTGCCGATGTCCAGGCCATAAAATTGTATTCTTTTCGAACCAGCGGAGCCCATATCTATGCCGCTAGAAGAATACATCCATATATATTTTGCCTATCGACACACTCCAACACATTAGATACTATTGTTGTGGAAGTTTTAGAAAAAAATAACACGTCTGATACAACACCAGAACAACGAAATAAGAAAAAACATAGAAAAGTTACAAAAGCCAAGCTCTAGTAAACGGCAAACTTTAGATAAAGCTATATCTATTCGAAAGTCAAGCTGGCAAGACAATGGACTGTATATAAACTTAGATTTATACCTTTTTTTTTAATCCTTTTCAATTTTTTTTAGACAATATTAAAATTAGCTAGCTATTTACGGCATTTCTCTCAATGAACAAAACAAACTAAAAAACTAAGTACTAACTACAGTATCAAATTCATTATTTACACATTCCCCCCTTGATGAATCAGTGGATTCTTCAATTTGCTTTAAAGATCAATAAATAACTACCTAGCTGCTTTTTGCATCTTCATACGCAACTGATCCTTAACAGAATGCACTGTGTTACTAGGGATATAAATGTATGAGTAAATGATGCTCACTTCCACTCCAGCAAATAAAAGTGATTTGTCTTGAAAGTACATGTCACTTCTCTGATCTGACAATGATCTGAACAGACATGAATTCGATCTCTAATTCCGAATGTTGACCTTTGCTGCTGCTGTTATTCTGCTTCTGCTTCTGCATCTGCACTCTGCTTTTATTCTTCTGTTAAATAAGGCTGCTGTGTAACAGAACTCGTTATGACCACGCATCTGTGGCCCATAACGCTTTCTGCTTTGTACTTGCGTACCCGCATTTACAGCTTTAACTGCATGTGAGACTGCTCTCGTTATGACCACGCATTTGTGGCCCATAACCGTTTCAGCTTTGTACTTTGTACCCGCATTTACAGCTTTAACTGCATGTGAGACTGCTCTCGTTATGACCGCGCATTATGTGACTCATAAGCCTTTTTGCATTAACTGGTTATGGCCACGCATATTGTGACCATACGCCATTTGCATTAATACTCAAGTACATACCTGCTTGCTTTCTTAACTTTTACTGCATTTGAAATCAGTCCCGTTTGCCGGTTTGCGTGATAAATCATCAAACTCTTCTTTAATCGATAAACAACTGCGTGATCATCCAATTGCTTCCGTTCCTTAAAACAATGTTATTCACCAGAGAATGTTATATAAACATTCAAAAACAAAACAAGACTAAATACAAAGAACAACATAACCAATTTAAAAATCAACACTACGAGTACATTGCCGATGTCCAAACGCTTTCACAATATTGCATGGTCGTAAAAACAGCTTATTAATGTTTTCTTTTCGAAATCTGAGTCCGCATCATCCATAGATCAGCTGCTAGTTCTATCCGGTTCGGTAGGACCATATTCGAAAGTCAAGCTGGCAAGACAATGGACTGTATATAAACTTAGATTTATACCTTTTTTTTTAATCCTTTTCAATTTTTTTTAGACAATATTAAAATTAGCTAGCTATTTACGGCATTTCTCTCAATGAACAAAACAAACTAAAAAAACTAAGTACTAACTACAGTATCAAATTCATTATTTACACAATATCCTTAGAGTTAGTATTTGTGTATACACATTTTTATATCCGTAAGAGATAGTATATAACTTTATATACACCGCGAACGAAATCGGGATATATATTACTCCTGGCGCTTAAAATTATGCCAGCATAAGGGAAATTTAGTCTTCTAATTTTTTTTGTTATATTTATCGCTTTTTTTGCGGCGTGACATATTATTTAATTATTTTCAGTATTGTTTAGTGCATGTATTTAAGTGTAAGGTACGATCCAAGTGTAATAGATTCTGTTTTCGATTTATTTAAATTTTTTTTGTCTGAAAGGTCCTCAATTAGCCATAACCTAAATCGAGCTCCATATAGGTAGGCATCGCCAAGAATCGCACCTAAGAGTATGTTTTTTTTTGAAAACCGAATTTATGTTGTTGTTTTTTTTTTGTATTGTTTTTGTTAGTTAAGTATTCATTCATTGTTGATACACCATAGTTAGTTTTAGATTTTTTGTAAATTATTCATGAATAGGTGTATGCATTACATGGCCAGCGCTAAATTCCATCGACAGCGCCCCTCGATGTGGTGAAGTTCCGTCCGCTTTGGTGAAGGTAAGATATATGTACCTTGTCTTGGCATGATCTGTGTTTTTGTGGTAGGTTAGGTCGAGTTGTGGGGACAAGAACCACCCCATTCCGGCGAGCAGAGCCGTGCTACGCAAGCATGCCACGCTCCTCGCACTCGGCACTCTTTCCCTTTCTTTTCCGATTCCATCCTAAGGTCCCGTCCACATCCTTGCTTCCTGTCATTTTTCTACTCCTAGCTCCCTCTATATCCTCCAATTAGGCCTATTACAGAATTATACAGACAATAACCACTTAACACAATGATGCCATTATGCCAAAGACATTTTCCGTTGTCCTTCTTGCTCGTGAGTGCCTACAGTTGTATACAATTTTTGTGTGGTAATTGAAAAAAGCAGATCCAGCAGATCCAGCCTTCGATGGACACCTGATTCGGATTGTTTGCCGTCAATCGCGCCACAACAGTTGGGATAATTCCATTCCAATTGTCGAACCGGGAACTCTATATTGAAAAGCCATCGAACGGAACGACTCCCCTGTAGCTATATATCTAAATTAAACAAAATAATATAATTGAATTTATCAATATTTCAGTTGAAATCGTTAAAAAGAAATGGATCTCTATGCGGGACTACTTCAATAGAAAAAAAAAAAAAAATAACATAGCTCTCGATCCTCCGCCATCGACTCCAAATCATCAAGGGCAATCCCCATACGGGTAGAGGAGAGATTATGAATTTGATCTAACCATCTCATCCTGGGTCTACCTAGGGGACGCCTGCCCGATGGTACGGATTCCATAGCACGTCGTGGGATCCTCGTCGGGGACATACGTTTAATATGACCAAACCACCGAAGCATGGACCGCTCCGTCCGGAGAAGTAGCTGCTCGACATTGAGTTCCTCACGTATTCTGGTATTTCTGATGCGATCTTTACGGGTCACACCAGCAATACTACGGAGAAATCTCATTTCGGCAGCTTGTATTCGCGATCTTATTCTTTCGGTCATTACCCAAACCTCATGACCATAGGTAAGAGTTGGAACAAACACCGAATTAAAGACTGACAACTTAGCTTTGACACCAAGTTCAGTCCTCCTGATAACAGAATGTCCAAGGTGTCTCAAAATCGATCCAGCCTGACCAATCCTACAGGAAAACTCGGCATTGCTCCATCCATCACTCGTAAATAAGACCCCGAGATGCTTCTCCACCTGTTTCAATGGGACTCCACTAACATGCAGAGTGCATTGAACAGGCGTTTCATCTCAGCTTCAACACAAACGGCTACAAATCGATTGAGTGCGTGCTGAAGTTCAGTCTGAGGACCGAGTCATCAGCGAAGAGCAAATGACTTATCCTCAGATCTCCCACTTCGAAACGTTTTTCGCCAAGACTGCGCTGTAACATCCTGTCCATATAAGTAATGAAAAGGAGAGGCGACAAGACGCACCCCTGGCGAAGTCCAACGCCCACGGTGAAAGGTATTGATTTAACGCCGTTTACCCGAACACAGCTTTTAAAGGTTGTGTAAAGAGACTGAATGGCTCTCAAGAGAGAACCATCAATTCCATACTCCTGTAATACACTCCAGAGTTTCCCTCGAGGAACTCGGTCGTATGCTTTCTCCAAATCTACGAAGCAAGTGTAAACAGGTGTAGCATACTCCCAAGCCCTCTCAAGTACCATTCTGAGAGTGAATAACTGGTCGGTTGTGCTTCTGCCGGGACGAAAGCCGCACTGCTCATCTCCTAATCGTGCCTCGACCACAGCTCTGCAACGCGTTTCCAGCACCTTGGCAAAGACTTTTTCGGGGAGACTTAAAAGTGATATACCCCTGTAATTGGAGCAATCCCTTTTATCCCCTTTCTTGAAAAGGGGCACAATCACCCCAATCTGCCAATCGCTGGGTGTTTCGCCGCATTCCCAGGCCACTTTAATAACACGAGAGAGCCATTTGACTCCCTCTTCACCTAAGGCCTTTAGCATTTCTGGCCGGATTTCATCCACTCCGGCAGATTTGCCAGCTTTTAGAGATTTGATCGCAAAAGTGCCTTCCTCTACCGTGAGACTATTTTCCGCCCTGCTTAAGGCGATGGATGTGTCATCCTCAATGCCCTGGATTGGATTGAGCAATTCGGAAAAGTGCTCGCTCCATCTGCGCAAGATGTCCTCCTCATTAGAAAGAAGTGTACCATCTTTGGATTTGACTCCTTCGATAATGTTCCACTTCCTTCCTCTAAGACGGCGGATGGTCTGCCAGAACACCTTGTTTGCAGATCTGTGATCACGGTCCAATTTTTCGCCGAACTCCTTCCAAGACTGTTCTTTGGCTGCTTTAACAGCCAATTTGCAAGTTCTTCGCGCCTCAATGTACCGGTTTCGAGAAGGAGAGTCCCCCAAGTGAATCCACACCTTGAAAGCCTTCTTCTTCTCTCTGATAGCTTCTTGAACTCCGGGCGTTTTAAACCACGCAGTTCTTTTCTCACCACCAGCCGCCACACCGAGCCGCTTCACTCCCAAAACATGTCCTGCAGAGGCAATAACTGCTGTTGAAAACAGCTGCCATTCTTACTCTACATTCAATGGAACATTTGGAATTTGTTCAAACCTTGCAGATACCTGCCGTGCAAATTTCTCCCGTATCTCATCGTTCTGTAGTCCCTCCCACCGTATGCGCGTAACCATTCTTGGTTTACGCTTTGGCAGGATAGGTATTTAATCGTTGAGATACAATTTGCACAACACCAGGTGGTGATCAGTTGACAGTTCAGCCCCTCTCAACACACGAACATCACAAACCATCCTTTTAATACACGATGGTACCACAAAGAAATCTATCAGCGATTTCTGCTAAAGACTTCGACGGTACCATGTGTATTTATGGATATCTTTGTGTGGAAAGAAAGTGTTCATAATGGACATTCCATTTGAACAACAAAAGTCCAACAACTTCTCTCCGTTCGCGTTCTGATCGGGGTCACCGTGTTTCCCAATCGCGCTGCCCCATGTCGAGAAATCCGCACCACGTGGGCATTGAAATCACCCATCAGGATATAAGAATCAACTTCATCCAAGAAAGCTGCGTACCCCGACTCCAGATTCGGTGCATACACCTGCACCAGAGCTAGGGTTGATCTTTCAAGTTTTATCTTTAAGATCGCAACTCTCCCTCCTAATGGAATCCACTCCAATACTCTGCCTGACAGCCTGGGACTTGTGAGTATCCCCACTCCCGCCTGAGCAGACATTGAAGGTGCTACTCCCGACATGAAGAGTTTCCACCCATCTGCAAGGTCCACAGTTCCAGAACCCCTTTGCTTTGTTGAGGAAACACCAACTATATCTAGTCGATATTTTACAGCCTCCCCAACAAGCTCCAGGTCTTTTCCCGTGAGCGAAGAGATGTTCCACGTGCCTATCCTAAGTCGATGCCGTTGTCAAGTAACCGAAAGTCCACTTATGCCCCTATTGGTGCATAGCGCATCCAGCCTCTGACCCCCATAATGGTTTGCGAAACCATTGACAGGAAGCTCGTAGCCGTTTCGGGTTAAACCCGGCCGACTGCCGAGCGTGACAAGCCGACCACCAGACGCTCGCAAACTGCCACCCTCCAGGCCTGGCTCCAAAGGGCGCCCTATTTTGACAGGCTTGGCAATATCCGAGGCTCGCTTTCGTCGCTTTGTCATCATTGGGTGTGTGTTTCGTTAGCCATGTCTAGGTGAACCTAGACATGTTGCCCGCCCCCCACCACGGGGAGGTCAGCTACATGAGGGGGCATGGACATTCCATTTGAACAACAAAATTCCAACAACTTCTCTCCGTTCGCGTTCTGATCGGGTTCACCGTGTTTCCCAATCGCACTGCCCCATGTCGAAAAATCCGCACCCACGTGAGCATTGAAATCACCCATCAGGATATAAGAATCCATATCTGCAATCTTTTCAAGGGCTGCATCAACTTCATCTAAGAAAGCTGCGTACCCCGATTGCAGTGGATCGTTGCCCCTGACAACACGGCATTTAGTGTTCGAAAGGGTGTGGCTATTTTTTTTGGGAGACGCTACCAATAGCGTCTAGCGGGTACAAAATCGTTCATTTATGAACACATACACATGCATATGCAAAAGTGAATAGGTGTATGAGACATATATGGAGATTGAAACAATTATAATAAAGATTTTAATTAAAAGGGGAAAACCCGTGGCCGTGAAACATCAAATGTAATGTCGAGCAGTTGATGCACAAGTGTTGCCACTTATACATAATTGCAAAAATTCGGTAGATTGAATGGAAAATCAGAGAGAATTAAAAAAAAAGTAAAACTGTTCACATCCAAATTTAATAATTGTTCAATAACTTCTAAACGGAAGCTTAAATATATTTTTCCTTTTATTTATAATAAAGACATCAAACATTTTAAGGTCTTTAAGGTCGAATTGAAAAGTATAAAAACATATAAAAAATATATACCTCAGTATATTGCAGTAATTTATATCACTTTTGTTTTATATGAAAAAAGCAATATCAGTGTTGAAGTGGGTAATCTTTTATTTCAGAAGCTATCAGTATTAGAAAATGACATATACGCAAAAACATTTTGTATTAATGTTTAAATGCTCCATATTATGTACAATTGGACTTCGATATTCTTCATGCAACTGAGTTCGGTGTTTTAATGACACCAAGGTTTGTGATAAGCGCCACATATCTGCCAATAAAATCCACTCATTAAACAAATTATACAACAGAAACGTAGATTAATATTAGCCGTATTATATTATGCCCGTGATTTGAACCAGATCACAAATTAACACTAATTCGCAACAACAACACGTGATCCAACTTTCTATCTGGATCATTTTTCATGATCCAGATAAATAATATGATAGTAGCCGCGTTTTATTATCCCCAATGATCCATACGGATCTTCGATTTACCCGCACTACAACAAATCTACGAAATCCTGTGTTCTATCGGGTTCAATTTTCATGATCCAGATAGCTAATCCCAAAACCCAACGATTTAAGTAATTTTTACTTCTGAGTGTTTCCACTTCTGCTCTGTGCTATCAAGTACGGAGTTGCCGCATCGTAAAATGGCAGAATAAAAATTTGCAACTACGAATTTAATGTGTTTAATGTGTTTAAATGAAAATTCTCCAAATCTAAATATGCCATCTATATATTAGTGTAGTTTTTAGCAATTCTGTAGCAAATTAAAAGAAAATAACCGTAGTTTGATGTTGTTCGAAATTTCTAAAGATTGAATAAAACAAGAAAAAACTCACGAATGGCAGCGCCATTAAAAAGTAAATACAGAGAAACATCTGTGTGCAAAATGTCATCAAAATCCAAATAAAACAGCAAGCAATGGATATAAATACAAATAAATAGCAAATGTAAAATGTCGTTTTACGCAATAAAAATATTTTTAAGACAAACAAGAGTCTGGACGAGGGATGAAACAATCGCTTTCCTCCATTCCTATTCAACGTACTTCAATTACAGCTGGAGTTATGTTTACTATTTGCTTCGTAGGTATGTCGAAAAATAATCAGGGGTGCCAAACTTGCAAAGTAATATTTTTTCATGATCTGGATCGTTTTATTATTAGGGGATGATCCATATGGATCATAAGCGATAATAAAACGCGGCTAGTATACATTTAGGCGAATAATTTTATTCGTGTATGTTGGTAGTTCTATGAACAAAATACAAGAAAGTGGCTTACAAAATTTGTACAACCCAATAACCAATCAAACCACTCCATTTCTCGCATAAAATTTGTAAGCCACTGTCAAATGTCAAACAAATTTTAGAAGTAAACAATGGAAAACGGCCGAAAATTGTATTTTGTATTTTAAAACATTAGCCGTGCTTTATTATGCCCGTGATCTGAACCGGATCAGATCAGCATAATAAAACACCCCAGGATCAATTGTAATTTTTCTCTTGACGTGTGGCATTACTGAAGGAACTTGACGTTAATTCCTTCAAAACTTGACGTTTCTAATGTAAACAAAACCGAAATGTGTTAAAAAAAACCTCAAGCTGAAAAGTAAAAATACTTTGGTTGGCAATTGTAATAATTGTTGTTTAAATATATTTTTATTTGAAAATTAAATTTGCCTTTTCTGTGGCGTATTTCGCGAAGTTATCCCTTTCACAAGTGCGCGTTCTCTTCGGTTTGTTTACTTCTACAATTTGTTTGACATTTGAAAGGCGAACCAAAAAACTGTATATAAAAATATATTTAAAAAAATAAATAAATAAATAGGTGGCGCAACAGGCAGGTGACACCCAAGGCCTAGCTTCTCGCAACCATTCGTTTTGTGTGAGTTTCTATTTTTTTGGGACGAATGGAAGGGACCTTCAATTTTATGCCGAGTCCGAACGGCTCAATTGAGAAGTTTTTTCATGATAGGCATACTCTCGGATGTTTGTCAGACGTTCGCGAGAGGTGGCGCAGTAGAAAAAACTTTAAGATGTAATTTGGATTTTTCCGGGGATCGAACCTGGGATCCCTCGCACAGTAGTCCAACACACTAACCACTGCGCTACTGCGCCGACCATTATTTTTTTTTTTTTTTTACATAGCGGACACATTTTTGGATACTTTACAAAAATGTTCGGAGGTTACCTTACGCTAGAATCCAACAATGTGATTTGTCAACAGTACTACAATATAAGGTTAGCATCAAACAGTTTTATGTATTGTGTCTTTTTGTGGAACGAAAAAATATATGCGTTGTTTGGTTGTGGTACAGGGAATAGTCCTCATCTTGGACTTATTTTGAAAAGTTGCATGTGATTAATACATAGATGACGTTTTTGCGTTTGAATTATATCAAAAGATGACAGCGCACACGCAGCTGTGCTGTCACTGAAGAATTTGAATTCTTAAAACAAATTATTCTTAGTGAATTTATACCAAAATTGTATTTAAATTCGTCCATCAAATTCCTCCCAAAGGCTTTTAAATGCTTATTAAAAGCAAAAAACGAAACACAATTTACGAAATCACCAAAAATGTCAGCTTTTATGTCAAATTAATTCCAAAAACCAGTATAAAATTCGAATCCATTTTAAGTACTATTTACAAAACACTTCCTACGGTTTAAAATACCTTTGTATTAAGTTCGAGATTGATAGCTAGCTATTCTAAAAATAAATCCATTTCAGATTATAAAATAATAAGAACAAGGTTTTATAAGTTTTTGAATTATTCGTGGGCTTAGACTCGAAGCATAAAATCTAGACAATTCATTAACCGATTCCGATTATTAAATTCATAAATTGTAATATGTTTCCTAATTTGTTTTCGAACCGTTAAACAACATAATTCAGTCGTTATCGGAACAAAGTGTAAGCCCACGAATAATTCAAAAACTTATAAAAACTATGTTCTTATTATTTTATAATCTGAAATGGATTTTTTTTTAGAATAGCTAGCTATTAATCTCGAAATTAATACAAAGGTATTTTAACCGTAGGAAGTGTATTGGCCCCCTCATGTAGCTGACCTCCCCGCGGTGGGGGGCGGGCAACATGTCTAGGTTTACCTAGACATGGCTGACGAAGCACACACCCAACGATGACAAGAAGAACTAAAAGAGCCTCGTCTGGTGGTCGGCTTGTCACGCTCGGCAGTCGGCCGGGTTTAACCCGAAACGGCTACGAGCTTCCTATCAATGGTCTCGCAAACCATTATGGGGGTCAGAGGGTGGATGCGCTATGCACCAATAGGGGCATAAGTGGACTTTCGACAACTCGACAACGGCATCGACTTAGGATAGGCACGTGGAACATCTCTTCGCTCACGGGAAAAGACCTGGAGCTTGTTGGGGAGGCTGTCAAATAACGACTAGATATAGTTGGTGTTTCCTCAACAAAGCAAAGGGGTTCTGGAACTGTGGACCTTGCGGATGGGTGGAAACTCTTCATGTCGGGAGTAGCACCTTCAATGTCTGCTCAGGCGGAAGTGGGGATACTCACAAGTCCCAGGCTGGCAGGCAGAGTATTGGAGTGGATACCATTAGGAGGGAGAGTTGCGATCTTAAAGCTTAAGCTTCAAAGATCAACTCTGGCTCTAGTGCAGGTGTATGCACCGAATCTGGAGTCAGGGAACGCAGCTTTCTTAGATGAAGTCGATGCAGCCCTTGAAAAGGTTGCAGATATGGATTCTTATATCCTGATGGGTGATTTCAATGCTCACGTGGGTGCGGATTTCTCGACATGGGGCAGCGCGATTGGGAAACACGGTGACCCCGATCAGAACGCGAACGGAGAGAAGTTGTTGGACTTTTGTTGGTCAAATGGAATGTCCATTATGAACACTTTCTTTCCACACAAAGATATCCATAAATACACATGGTACCGTCGAAGTCTTCAGCAGAAATCGCTGATAGATTTCTTTGTGGTACCGTCGTGTATTAAAAGGATGGTTTGTGATGTTCGTGTGTTGAGAGGGGCTGAACTGTCAACTGATCACCACCTGGTGCTGTGCAAATTGTATCTCAATGAATAAATACCTATCCTGCCAAAGCGTAAACCAAGGATGGTTACGCGCATACGGTGGGAGGGGCTGCAGAACGATGAGATACAGGAGGAATTTGCACGGCAGGTATCTGAAAGGTTTGAAAAAATTCCAAATGTTCCATTGAATGTAGAGGAAGAATGGCAGTTGTTTTCGACAGCAGTTATTGCCTCTGCAGGACATGTATGCGGAGTGAAGCGGCTCGGTGTGGCGGCTGGTGGTGAGAAAAAAACTGCGTGGTTTAAAACCCCCGGAGTTCAAGAAGCTATCAGAGAGAAGAAGAAGGCTTTCAAGGTGTGGATTCACTTGGGGGACTCTCCTTCTCGAAACCGGTACATTGAGGCGCGAAGAACTTGCAAATTGGCTGTTAAAGCAGCCAAAGAACAGTCTTGGAAGGAGTTCGGCGAAAAATTGGACCGCGATCACAGATCTGCAAGCAAGGTGTTCTGGCAGACCATCCGCCGTCTTAGAGGAAGGAAGTGGAACATTATCGAAGGAGTCAAATCCAAAGATGGTACACTTCTTTCTAATGAGGAGGACATCTTGCGCAGATGGAGCGAGCACTTTTCCGAATTGCTCAATCCAATCCAGGGCATTGAGGATGACACATCCATCGCCTTAAGCAGGGCGGAAAATAGTCCCACGGTAGAGGAAGTCACTTTTGCGATCAAATCGCTAAAAGCTGGCAAATCTGCCGGAGTGGATGAAATCCGACCAGAAATGCTAAAGGCCTTAGGTGAAGAGGGAGTCAAATGGCTCTCTCGTGTCATTAAAGTGGCCTGGGAATGCGGCGAAACTCCCAGCGATTGGCAGATTGGGGTGATTGTGCCTCTTTTCAAGAAAGGGGATAAAAGGGATTGCTCCAATTACAGGGGTATATCACTTTTAAGTCTCCCCGGAAAAGTCTTTGCCAAGGTGCTGGAAACGCGTTGTAGAGCTGTGGTCGAGGCACGATTAGGAGATGAGCAGTGCGGTTTTCGTCCCGGTAGAAGCACAACCGACCAGTTATTCACTCTCAGAATGGTACTTGAGAAGGCATGGGAGTATGCTACACCTGTTTACGCTTGCTTCGTAGATTTGGAGAAAGCATACGACCGAGTCCCTCGAGGGAAACTCTGGAGTGTATTACAGGAGTATGGAATTGATGATTCTCTCTTGAGAGCCATTCAATCTCTTTACACAAACTGTAAAAGCTGTGTTCGGGTAAACGGCGTTAAATCAATACCTTTCACCGTGGGCGTTGGACTTCGCCAGGGGTGCGTCTTGTCGCCTCTCCTTTTCATTACTTATATGGACTGGATGTTACAGCGCAGTCTTGGCGAAGAACGTTTCGAATTGGGAGATCTGAGGATAAGTTATTTGCTCTTCGCTGATGACTTGGTCATCCTTGGGTCCTCTCAGACTGAACTTCAGCACGCACTCGATCGGTTTGTAGCCGTTTGTGTTGAAGCTGAGATGAAGGTAAATGTGAACAAATCTGAAGTGATGGTCGTCTCTAGAACGCCTGTTCAATGCACTCTGCATGTTAGTGGAGTCCCATTGAAACAGGTGGAGAAGTTTAAGTATCTCGGGGTCTTATTCACGAGTGATGGAAGGAGCAATGCCGAGTTTTCTTGTAGGATTGGTCAGGCTGGATCGATTTTGAGACAGCTTGGTCATTCTGTTATCAGGAGGACTGAACTTGGTGTCAAAGCTAAGTTGTCAGTCTTCAATTTGGTGTTTGTTCCAAGTCTTACCTATGGTCATGAGGTTTGGGTAATGACTGAAAGAATAAGATCGCGGATACAATCTGCCGAAATGAGATTTCTCCGTAGTATTGCTGGTGTGACTCGTAGAGATCGCATTAGAAATACCAGAATACGTGAGGAACTCAATGTCGAGCAGCTACTTCTCCGGACGGAGCGGTCCATGCTTCGGTGGTTTGGTCATGTTAAACGTATGTCCCCGACCAGGATCCCACGACGCGCTATGGAATCCGTACTATCGGGAAGGCGTCCTCTAGGTAGACCCAGGATGAGATGGTTAGATCAAATTCATAATCTCTTCTCTACCCGTATAGGGATTGCCCTTGATGATTTGTAGTCGATGGCGGAGGATCGAGAGCTATGGAGGGTCCACTTAGGTAACCTACACCCGCGACCCACTTAATGGATAAGCGGGCCATTGAAAATGTATTTATGTATGTATGAAGTGTATTGTAAATAGTACTGAAAATGGATTCGAATTTTATGCTATGGCCACACTAATTTTTCGAATTAATTTGACACAACAGCTGACATTTTTGGTGATTTCGCAAATTTTGTTTCGTTTTTGCTTTTAGTAAGCATTTAAAAGCCTTTGGGAGGAATTTGATGGACGAAATTAAATACAATTTGGGTATAAATTCACTTAGAATAATTTATTTGGGATGCAAATTGTCATTGGCCTTGTTTTCAGGGAAAACAAGCTATGGAATTCAAATTCTTCAGTGACAGCACAGCTGCGTGTGTGCAGCATATTTTTTATCGTTCCACAAGAAGACAATACATAAAACTGTTTGATGCCAACCTTATATGTACTGTTGACAAATCACATTGTTGGATTCTAGCGTAGGGTAACCTCCGAACATTTTTGTAAAGTATCCAAAAATGTGTCCGCTATGTAAAAACTTTTCTCAAACAAATTTATATGAAAACAAAACGGCATTAGAACAAAGAATGTAGGTACTTAATACAAGCAGAAAAACTTGCAGACCTTCGCTATGTGTGTGAACAAAGAACATTTGGGACTGAATTCAAAGACAAAGATACAAATCATGTCAAAGGATAGTATGAAATTTATAGAAATACTTAGATATAATTATTTTGAATAATTGAAAACAGGCTGGGTAGAGATAATTTTTTGAACAAATTATAGGTATGTTTATTACAAATAGTCTCCAAAAGTTCTTAAATTCCAGAAAGGTGTCCAAAACTATTTTTAAAAAAGGTGTCCTGGTGTCCGAGTGCTCGAAAAGGTGTCTAATTAACAATAAGGTATTCCAAAGGTAACCCTGCTCCAGGTTTTTTTTTTTTACTACCCCCACGTGGGTTTGTGTTGGAATGAGTTTATAGGCTTTGCAGCGATGACAGATGTACGGATTTTTCCTCATTTTATGATTATTTCAATCAAATAGGTAAATATACAATTGAAATTGGGAAACGATTTTCTACGTTTTGTTAAAAAACCTTAGGTAGGTACCTACATAACTAAAAAAATTCCTAATGGATCCGCTAAACAAATTGTATATATTTTTTCTCGCTTTTAAAAATGTGTATATTAAATTTCATTCATTCATTCATTTTCAATGGTCCTCTTGTCCATTAAGTGGGTCGCGGGTGTAGGTTGCTCAAGTGGACCCTCCATAGCTCTCGATCCTCCGCCATCGACTCTAAATCATCAAGGGCAATCCCCATACGGGTAGAGGAGAGATTATGAATTTGATCTAACCATCTCATCCTGGGTATATCTAGGGGACGCCTGCCCGATGGTAGACCCAATAAATAAATTTTATTAAATTTATTTAATAAAAAAATGTTTAATCTGAACATACCCAAATACAGCTACTTGGCGAAATTTGTACAATTTTCATGCAATAGATGTGAATATTCATCTAGCAGATTTCTCCCTTTATTATGTATTATGTATGTATTTTGGGGTTGAATTTAAGCAATTCATCGATGAAAATCTTTTCTATTCAAATCGTATTTTAGAAGCAAAAAAACAAATATGCTGCAAAGCAATTACCCCCAAAACAATAATTCAATCTACTGATTTTTTTAGAGAATTTACTGCGAAAAAATAGTCCTAAAGTGGCACCGCTGAAGTTTGTAGGTACTAGATAAAGTTTTTTTGAGTGTATTTTTTTTATTTTGTGTGTTCTTTATTGTCCTGTATTTTTTTTTACTATTTTTATGTCTTTGGGAACAAAATGTTCTCTTTTTATAAAGACCAGAGATGGAAACCCTAGTACTATCGCAAGTAGATAAAGGTAATAGTGGGTAGTATGTACAAGGGTGGGGTGAGAAATGTTTAATGTAAGAAATAAGAAATGGAATTATCAGTATACATATTGTTAAATGTTTAAAAAGTAGTGCTTGCGGGTTAGTGTGGGTTGGAATTTTCAGATAACGTATAAGCGGTAGTACGAAAAATACTACCATATAGCATGAACGATTTTAATAGGTATAATGTTGGCAGCAGAGGTAAGGTAGACTCTCTTACCTCTGGTTGGCAGTGTAGCCACCAATTTTCTAACGGAATATTCTAAATTAAAAAATAAAATGCTTAATTAGCTGTATGCGCTATTTATTTTGGAAGCACTATTCCTAAATGGTTTACAAAATCCTTTTGATTTATAAATTCGTACATAAGTGGATGTATTCATATAATCGGAAAGTGAGTAGGTAGGTAGGTATGTGTGATTTGGAGATTGCTAAATTGATAATAGTGATTTTATTTAAACCAAAGAGGAGAAACTCCGTGGCTGGGAAATGTCAAATATAATGTTGAGGAGTTTGATGTATAAGTGTTGTCACTAGATTGAAAGGAAAAAATACAGGTAGATTTAAAAAAAAGTAGCAAGGTAATTGATAAGAAGTTTGTCTGCATAGAACATTTGGTAGGTATATGTATATGTATTTACTATTTCCAAATTAAATCAATCAATATACACGATTTATGCTGGCTTTACATAACCACGCCACACAATTTTGTATGACTTTAGAGAGAAAGATCCGTTTATTCACAGTCAAGAATAACGATGTGTAAGAGTGAGACTACAAGCCGCTGCATTTTGCTAATAAATAAAAAATAATATTTTAAAAGAATGTTTTTTTGTAATAATGTCATACGAATTTATATGATTACAGTTACCACCCATTTACACCGATCATGCATTCTAATGAAATATACAGTGGCCGGCATAAGTATTTTGACAAAACTAAAGTTAATTCTGCTCATAATTTAAAACTTACTTCATGTAAATTTTGGCATCAATGGAAAGGTCATTTAAATTCCGTTTGAATGATACAGAACTTTCCTTAACCCATTAAGTACCCATTTAAAAATTTTAGAATTTAGAATTTTTGTCAAGGTCTACTTTTTTGACTTTTTTTCCTCGGTATCAAAAAAAAATGTTTTGATGCAAAAAGTTTCTCCAAACAATTCTAATAGTGACTGCAAAAAAATTTTATCAAAAATCTCTTCGCTAATATTTGTTATGATTTTTTAAAAATTGCTAAAAATGACTATTTTAGTCACTTTTTCCTCCTTTTCATACAAAATTTTTCTAAGATCATCCCATTAAAAAAATCATAAAAAATATTAGCGAAGAGATTTTTGAAAAATTTTTTTGCAGTCACTATTAGAATTGTTTGAAGAAACTTTTTGCATCAAAATATTTTTTTTTGGAACCGAGAAAAAAAGTCAAAAAAGTAGACTTTTACAAAAGTTCCAAATTTTCAATGGGTACTTAATCGGTTAAGGAAAGTTTTGTATCATTCTAACGGAATTTAAATGAGCTTTCCATTGATGCCAAAATTTACATGAAGTAAGTTCAAATTATGAGCAGAATTAACTTTAGTTTTGTCAAAATACTTATGCCGGCCACTGTAGTTGGTAATTAATTCACCTCACCGTACACACTATTTGCTGAACACGTCCCAATATCGGCTAATTTTTTGAAATATGTATTTCAAAGTTACAGCAGAATCAACTCCCTGCATTTAGAATTTATTTTTTTTTTGCTTATTCAGACGTACATATTGACAAATAAAAAATGGGTGGGGCCTCCTATTTCAAAACTGGCTCTATACAGTGTTACCGATGGGCGACATAAGTCGCTAAATGGGGCCTTTTCTAAAGTTGGAACGCGTGCCGACAACAATTCCAAATTAGCGTTTTTTGGATCCTATTCACAAAAACAGGCGACATGGGACGCATTTTCAAAACTTCAATAACACCCAAACATTTTGAAAAGAGAAATACATATTTGGCGTGTGGTTGGTGTGGTTTTTATTACCTATCGACATGAACTATTATTTTTTGATATTTTTTTGTTATTTTATACATATTGTTACATTCGGCTGGGATTCGAAAAGATAAAACACTATGCTGTTTACTTAACTTCAATAAATCACTTTTATTTATAAGACCAATATCGCTTAAAACAACTTTTCCACTTATTAGAATATTTCCACTTATTATCACTACCGATACTCTTTCGAACTTTACTTCACACGGTTTAAAAACAAACTGCAGTCTTATCCCATTTCGCAACCCTATTTATACTCCCACTAAAGCTTCTCGAATATTCCATACTCCAACCGGGCGCAGTAGCGCAGTGGTTAGTGTGCTGGACTACTGTGCGAGGGTTCCCAGGTTCGATTCCCGGAAAAACACAAATTACATCTTAAAGTTTTTTTCTACTGCGCCACCTCTCGCGAACGTCTGACAAACATCCGAGAGTATGACAGTCATGAAAAAGCTTCTCAATTCAGCCGTTCGGACTCAGCATAAAATTGTAGGTCCCTTCCATTCGTCCCAAAAATAAAAACTCACACAAAACGAATGGTTGCGAGAAGCTAGGCCTAGGGTGTCACCCGCCTGTTGCGCCACCTATTTATTTATTTTTTATAACCGGAACAATCGAGAATGTACTAGTTTCGATGAGTTTCGTTCAGAAAGTCCGAAGGTTCGTTGAATAAGTTCATCTACTACTTTCCATTAGACGGCGCTGCGGTCAATAATAGGCACTTTTCAATCCACACTACTACTACAATATCCCCCTCTTAAACTTGTTCGTCCCGAACATTGACATACTATACATGGACTGCTAGCAACCAATTTTTCGGTGAAACAAAATAAGCACTAGCTCTTTTGGTTCACGGCGGAGAGAAACGAAAACACTCAAATGTCATCGACATTGACATACGTCATCGAGCAATTCGTGCGATTTGTAATTTACTGTGTTTTAGTTAAAAAAATTTGATATTTGTGGTAATAAAAACTATTTCCCAGGCAATTAAAAAACAATTTTATAATGAAGTGCTGTGTAGTTGGTTGCAATTCACATTACGAATTATTCATTAGAGAAGAAGTGTTATCATTTCATAGGTATGATTTGCATTTTCAGACTGGAAAGAAGTCAACAAGTCTTAATGTGATTCGCATATTTAGATTTTCTAATGAAGGACGATATGTTGAAGACTGGATTGAATCCTTCAGAGCCCTTAATGGACAAACCATGGACAAGACAACCACCAAAAATTTAAGAATTTGTTCGTTGCATTTTGAGAAAGATTGTTTGAGAAACCTGAGTGGTCAAATGCGTTTAATTCCTGGTGCAGTCCCGACAATTTTTCCAAAAATGATTGAAGAAGGAATGTAAGTATATTTCACACATCTAACAAGATTATTTTATAGCTACTTATAAATGGATCTTATATGATTACAGGGAAAATGTTGAATTCCTTTCATGTCTTCATTCTGATGATGAACCAGAAGCCGCATTTTCTAGTTCCGGTGCGCAAGTTTCTTATAATTTTGACTCTACGATTCAAAGGTATATTTGGAATGTTAATGCAATATTGCAGAGCTTAACACATCTTTAAAATTCTATTTACAGCACACCAAAGCAAAAATCTCAAAAACGTAAATATAAATGCTATCTCAATGATGTTGACTTAGTTGAGGCTACCCATCGTTCATTAAAGAGATATAGCAATAGTCTTAGAAATTTATTAATAAGAAAAAATAAAATAATTAAACACACAAAGCAAAATATAGCTCGAAAAAGTAAAAGAATAAATAACTTAAGCTCTATGGTTAATGATTTGCAAAAACGAAATATCATTTCGGAAAATGCTTCACAAATTCTTCGGATAAGCTTAATTTTAGCCCTGTTACACGTTTTTAACTGGAAATATGGAAATATATTATTTATCGCAGACTTGTCTTCTTATTTAATTATAAATTATTTGTATACTCATATCTGTTACTAATATTTCAGACGTATGACAATAGTTTGTTGAAGATTTTGTCTGGAGGGAAAATTATTGGCAAGTATCCAATTGAGCTGCGATCGTTTGCATTGACGCTACATTTCTACAGTCCAAGGGCTTATATCTATATACGTTCCCTATTTCATAAGAATTTACCTGCACCTTCAACACTTAGATCGTGGTACTCTCAAGCCGACATGTCAGCAGGGTTCACACAAAAATCGCTAGAAGTACTGCAACTAAAAAGTGTTGCATTAGCAAGAAGTAATAAAAAATTGGTTGCATGTTTGATGATGGACGAAATGGCCATACGAAAACATCTTCAGTGGGATGACAATAAAAAAAAGTATGTTGGTGTTATCGACTATGGCACCCATTTTTCGTCCACCGAAGATCTGCCTCTTGCTAAGGAAGCGTTGGTCTATTTGCTAGTGGGGTTGAATTCCGCATGGAAGCTACCAGTAGGCTACTTCCTAACCAATGGGCTTAGCTCTGCAGAAAAAGCCAACTTAACAAGGCAGGTGGTTGATTTCTTAGCACCGTCAAATATAAAAATTGTGGGGCTCACATTTGATGGGCATCCTGCCAATATTAGTATGATACGGCATTTAGGAGGAAGTTTGGACAGCTTTTCACCCTGCTTTACGAACCCAGGAACAAACAGTAACATCTCTATATTTATAGATGCTTGTCACTGTTTAAAGCTAATTAGAAATACTTGGGGCTCCAAGCGGATCCTTTATGATGGGAGTGGACAGGCAATAAAGTGGGAGTACATTGAAAAACTTGTCAGTTTCCAAGGCAATTTAGGCCTTCATTTTGCCAATAAATTGAACTCCAAGCATGTGAATTGGCACTTCAAAATTATGAACGTGAAACTTGCTGCGCAAACCTTGAGTGAAAGCACTGCTAGTTCGCTTTCATTTCTCTTAAAAAGTGGAGTTACGGAGTTCCAGGGCTGTGAAGCTACAATATTTTTCATTAAAACGATGAATAACATTTTTGATTGCCTTAACACCAAATCGAAATTTGGACATGGTTATAAAAAGGGGTTGAGCGAATGCAACCGAAAAGAAGTGTTTACATTTTTTGAGGAATCTATAAAATATATTTCCGGGTTGACACTAGAAAACCAAAAAATTATAACAAGTAAAAATAAAGTCGGTTTTCTGGGATTTATTGTAGACATGATAAATTTAAAACGAATATTTGAAAAATGTGTGGAAAAGGAAAATATTCTGCAGTACATTTTATCCTATAAATTATCGCAGGACCACTTGGAACTTTTCTTTTCGAGCATTCGGTCAAGAGGAGGCTTTAATAACAACCCAACTACTGCACAGTTTGTTTCAGCTTATAAGCGACTTCTTATCCATAATGAAGTTCGTTCATCTGCTGAAGCAAACTGCATTTTATATGATAACACGAATATTTTAACGGTATCGTCTTTAAAGGTTCAGTGCAAAGAGTCTGCCTCTGCGTTCGTTGTACAAAATGAAGATGAAATTCTTAATCTTGATGGTATACCGGATGAACACATGATTAACTCACCCTTTGAAGAGATAGTAATGTATATATGTGGCTTTGTGGAATTCAAAATTCTAAAATTAAATACATGCACCAAGTGCAAGGATTTTTTACTTAATTGTAAGACCGAAAAGTCTGATCTCATCGCTATTAAAACGAAAGGGTTTCTTAGAAATCCTCATAAAGACACAGTGAAGATATGCAAAGCGGTTCAAAGAATCATAGGAATATATGAAGTGGAAAATAAAGTAAAATGCAATAATATTTATAGCTTAATAATTTTAGGTACATTTCGCTATCTTGAATTAAGGTATTTGTATAAGGAGCTCGACACTCATGTAATGGATTGTGGTATTTTGGAAAACCATAAGTATTTATTGGTTAAAGCGGTTATTGAGATTTATTCAAAAGTATTGTTAAACTATATAGCCAAAAAATCAAATGTTAAACAACATAAAAAACTTGTAAGAAATAAATATACAAAATTTGTCCAGTTTATGGGACAGTAATAATATAAATTAAAAAATTTTATTTTCAAAATAAACGCTTATTTTGTTTAAGCGGTTAGTATTTGCCATCTGTAGTAGAAAGTTGGAAATAATTTGAATAAATCGTTATTTTTCGCAGTTGCAATGTTTCTACAATGGATGGCACTGTGTTCTATGTACAAAAATAGCAAAGGCGCGCAGAGGTTGAAATCTCTTTCCTACTTTCACCGCACTGAACCAAAAGGGCTAGTGGTTATGTTTGCTTCATTTTTCCTCGCAGGTTTGTATGAAACTGACAGTTCACTAGCAGTCCATGTATAGTATGTCAATGGTCCCGAACAAATGCGTCAACATTTTCCCCAATGTAACGTTGAAGACGATCCACATGGACAACTTTGAGTTTGCCTCTTCCTCGTTGTATTCGATAGACCGCGTCGTTGATTCGCTTGACTACTCTATAGGGCCCCTCCCAATCCTGCTGCAACTTAGGTGATATACCTTTTCTTCTATGGGGACTGTACAGCCATACCAGATTTCCTTCCTCGAATCCTGAAGTTGTTGCTTTGGCATCGTACCTCGTCTTCATGCGGTCACTGGCTATCTTCATCTTATCCCTAGTTTTTCGATGCACGTCCCTGATGATTTCTCTGAGGTCGGTAACATAATCGTCCAAATTCTTGGGTTCCTCAGTTGGAGATCCGAACATCAATTCACTAGGTAGGACTGTTCACTTTGGTCGAACAGTCCACCAAACAGGATTTCAGATTGTGTATGCCCCGTAGTATTATGCACAGCATTGCGATAGGCTAGTAGAAACATTGGAATCTGTTTATCCCAATCCCTCTGGTCTTCGCCTACAACCTTATATAGGTGGTCATTCAAGGTTCTGTTGAAGCGTTCTACCATCCCATCTGATTGTGGATGGCGAGGCGTTGTTCTCGTCTTTTTAATCAAAAGTAACTGGCATACTCCTTGAAAAATCCTGGACTCGAAGTTCGAAGTTTCGCCCTTGGTCCGAGTGCAATTCCAATGGTACACCAAATCTGCTCACCCAGTTGAAAACAATCTGCTCCACCCCGGTTTTGGCTTCTTGATTAGGGATAGCAAATGCTTCTGGCCACTTACTGAAGTAATCCATAACCACGAGGATATAACGATTTCCATTAATCGTTTCAGGAAACGGTCGAGCAACTGCAATCCTTTCGAAAGGGGCTCCAGCATTGTATTGGTGCATTTTTCCTTGAGTTTTCACTCTCGGGCCTTTGCTGGCCGCACATGACGCACTTTCTGCGCCAGTTTTCTACATCATCCCTTGAGTGGATCCAGTAAAAGCGCTCTCGCACCTTTTCGAGCGTCTTATTTATTCCCAAGTGGCCCCCGGATACTCCATCATGCAGTTCTCTTAGCACTTCGCTTACTTTCGACCTGGGAGCAACAAGCTGCATCACGAACGACTTTCCATCCGAGCTTTCCATTCTTCTCCTCAAAATGCCGTCCTGTACATGAAGAGAGTCCCATTGCGCCCAGTACGCCTTCAGCTCGGGGCTCCTATTGGATATCTCCTACCAGTCTGGTTTTCCCTCATGCATCCAGGCGAGAATCGGCTCGATATCCGGATCTTCTCTTTGAGCCTCCCGGATCTCTCTCGCAGTCCAGCCACCAATGGGCTCAGCTCTCAGCCTCTTCACAGAAACGGCTTCTTTTTCCACCTGACGCACGCAATGTTTGCAATCGGCTTTGCATGGTCAGCGGGAGAGAGCATCTGCATTAGAGTGAAGGGTTCCCTTTCGATGCTGTATTTCTTAGTCATACATCTGCAGCCGTTCGATCCACCTCGCGACTTGTCCTTCAGGATTCTTAAACTGCAACAGCCACTTTAAAGACGCATGATCGGTGCGAAGAATAAATTTGCTCCCATACAGGTACTTGTGGAAGTGTTTTGTCGCCAAGACTAATGCAAGAAGTTCCCGTCGGGTTACACAGTAGTTCCTTTCTGGCTTAGAGAGAACTTTGCTGAAGTAGGAAACTACTTTCTCTTGGCCATCATGCACCTGGGAAAGGACGGCTCTAACTCCCACATTAGGTTAGGTTAGGTTAGGTTAAAAAGGGGTATGAGATGTCTCATACAACACTAGGCACCATAAGGGCCCATCGCGATCCCTAGAGGGAGCCAATTGCAGTGACCTACAATGGAAAAACACCTAAACACTTGCCCTTGAGAAAGCCCCAATTTCCCTGCAAAAACCAAGTAGTCCCTTGAAGTTGGTATTGTCTATCTCCCCTAAATGTTGGAAGAAGTACCTGCCCAACAATTTTCTTCTACTACGACATATTGCCCCACATTCGCACAGTATATGTGTTATGTCCTCTTCGGCTTGCAGGTCATTGCAGAATCTGCAAGTGTCCGAGTCTGCTAGCCCTAGTCTTCTGGCATGTTTTCTAAGAAGACAGTGCCCTGATAATATGCCGATCAGTGTCCTAAGCTGTACCCTGCCTAGTTTGAGGATTTCCCTAGATCTTTTACGGTCGTATTGCGGCCAAAGTGCCTTAGATACTACGTGACCAGTGAGTACTTCCCACCTCCGGTCGGCTTCCTTATTTATTTTATTCCTAATATCGCTTTTTATGATACAAGGAGGTGGTTTAATATCCATATTTCCTCCGTCTTGCAATTCCCCGCCTATTCTCGCAATCTCATCCCCTTGCTCATTTCCAGCTATACCGCAGTGTCCTGGTACCCAGCACAGTCTCACTCGGTTCTGACTGCATAATGCCTTAAGCATTGTGCGACAGGTCCTGACTAATTCAGAATTGATGTTCGTAGATTCCAGTGCCTTGAGTGCAGCCTGGCTATCGATGTAGATGGCTATATCCTTTCCAGATATAGATCTCATCCGCGTTAGCTCTGCCGCTTTCAGAACAGCCAGAACTTCTGATTGGAAGACACTGCTTGTATCCGGTAGTCGTATAGACACTTAGATCTGGATCTAGGCAATAGATTCCAGCACCCGTACCTTCCGCTGTTTTTGAGCCGTCCGTGTAGACCGCTATTTCGCAGTGCTTAATTACTTTATCCCTTTGCCATTCATATCTTTCCGGGTATGACACTTCGTACGGAGTGTCGAAGTCGAACAAAGGGTGTATTTCATCAGTTTGCACCTGTACACCCGGGAGTAACTGCGCTAGTATTGTACAGTGTCCAAAACTGCCCTCTCTAAAGTAGCCCAAGGTTGTGAGCCGTAGCGCACTATTCCCCGCAAGTTGCTTTATGTGCAAGTCAAGTGGCGTAAGGTGTAGAAAGGTGTCCAGCTCTGCCGTAGGGGTACTGCGAAGTGCACCCGTTATTGCTACGTTGGACGCTCTCTGCACCGACGCTAGTTTGCCGATTGTTGTTTTCTTCTTCGCCGCCGTCCACCATACTAGTGCGCCATATGTAAGTATGGGTCTAACCACTACTGTATATAGCCAGTGCACCATAGCTGGTTTTAGGCCCCAAGTCCTGCCTACTATTTTCTTACAAATGAAAAAAGCGTTATACGCCCTTTTAATTCTTTCCTCTAGATACTTTGCCTTGTCAGACAGAGGCAATTCCACTCCTTCCAGTTTAGGGAGGTTTAAGTGTGGTATCTTGTGCTTTCTGGTGGAGAGTACCAGTTCCGTTTTGGAGGGGTTGACGTTAGGTTAGGTCTAATTTCACTTAGAGTGTTTAAAAATTTTCCCTGAATGATAATAACTAGGTCATCAGCATATGCTGTGGCACTTATTCCCCCGGAGCTCAGTTTCTTCAAAATGTCATCCATAACAAGCACCCAAAGGAGAGGTGAAAGGACTCCCCCTGTGGTGTTCCCCTGGTCACCGACATTCTAATGGAACTTTGTCCCAGGGAGCAGTTTATTTTCCTACTCGCAAGCATGTTGCAGACCCAAAAAACTATGCTGTGCTCAATGTTCATATTTGACATGGCACGCTTTATAGCCTTGCCCTCTACGTTATTAAAAGCATCCTCAATGTCCAGAAAAGCTGCAAGAGCAAACTCACCCAAGTGCAAGCTTCTTTCTATCTTTCCTACTACGTTATGTAGAGCTGTTTCTACTGACTTTCCCTTCATGTATGCATGTTGCGATTCGCTTAAGAATCCTTTATTACATTTGCTCCTGATATGAACTTCTAATAGCCGCTCTAGGGTTTTTAGCATAAAAGATGACAGACTGATTGGTCTGAAATCCTTGGCTGCTGTATGGCCCTGCCTGCCAGCTTTGGGAATGAAAACCACCTTCACTTCCCGCCATGCTGCTGGCATGTACCCTAATTTAAGACTTTGTCTTAGAATCTCCGTAATTTTTCGTATCGCCCTCTCAGGTGCTGTTTTATTTTATTTTCTTTTACAATAACATAAACAATTGTTTTATTTTCTTTTCTTTTACAATAACAAAAATTAAAATGTATACATAATCGTGTTATACAAAGTTTTCACTTTTCAAAACATGTATTTAAAGTACTAAAATTGTTTTTTATTTTGTTTCTTGTCTTTTCGTTGGGCTCCGGCGAGCAACTAACTTTGGCCTCCGATATGTATTCTTTCACCGCCCTGTGCTGGTGAAAAACCAAAAGTGCGCAAATAGCAGTTTTGGCTATCGAACCGTATTTTATTTCCTCGCGTGAGGCAAGAACGAGGTCACATGTATTGCCGATGTTCTCACGCTAGAAATATTCAGATGGATTCAGCGAAATAATACATATCGGGTGGCCGTTTATTATGATATTACAATATTTTAAAAAAAAAAAAAATAAAAAGAACGGAAGCAGCCATGGGAACAATGCAAAACATCAATTCCCAGCGCGTCGGCAGCAAAGACAAGAAAATGCAAGCCGTGCTCATATCGGTCACTTCGCCAGGTGTTACATTGAATATTTAATTGAACATACTCCCCCCCTTTGAGGGCTTTAATACCTCTAAACCCTAAAATTGTGTATCTACTTCAAAACGAGGACCTATTCGTCTGGGCATGGGAGTAGGGCCTCTTTTCTTATAGCAGTATAATATGATAATCACAATCACGACAACAAGTAATGTATAGCTTATGCCGTAATGATGATAATCATGCATATTAATACTAGTTGTCTCTAAATCCTTAGTTAAATCTTTGATTATTTCATGAATTTGGACTTCTAATTCCTTGGTTTCGCCATCGTCTCTTGCGCTTAAATTAGGAGATATGAGATTGATCTCAGTTATAGCATTTAAACCAAAGGATGTGGGCATTTCTGCAGAAGGAACAAAGGAATTTCTTATGGTGCTATTCTGTAAAACTCTTCCATTTATAATCACGTTGGAAGGTTTTAAAATACATGGTCTAAGGAACTCTATTATTCCACTGCCATTTATAGTTAAGCCTTTTGTATTTCCTTCGCATATAAGTAGACCCGTGACTGTTCCAGCTAATGAAAATAGCCAGCAATTGGAACTGCGAAGTCCGATCCATTTGTCATTAATTATTGATTTTTTTAAGGATTTTTTTAAGTGGGATCATCATTTGGAAAATTATAGACTCGTTCAGACTCCGTCCCTTTACCGAAGACACTTTAAACATATCTAACACGGAAGCTTTGGGAAGGTTGAGATGAGAGGGCAAATTGTTTTTTATAAGCTGGAGCTGATCAATAAACTGCGTTGGTGATATAAAGTGAGGATTGATTTTAACATTGTTAAGACTGAGAAGAACATCAAGTAATATATCTTGGACCCTTTCAAGGCTAGTTACTGCTAAAATTAAATAAGTTGTTAATGACGAAAAGTTTTGCTTAAGGTCAGTCAGTTCCTGGCGCTTTTCGAGGCCGTTCATAGTTTTTTCCAGAATGTTTCTTAAATTTTGATACTGCTGATTGAATTGCAAACTGTTTCTTTTAAGCAAATTCACAGTGGAATCAGCGATAGAGCTTTGTCTTTTCAATAAGTTGGAAAGGTGTTGTTCGCCTTGGTATACCATTGAAATTTTATGTTCTATGTCCTTTGCATCATCTTGATCAAGCACGCCGAATAGACTATGTGCTACGTTTCCAACGAAGTCAAAGGGAGACCTTTCAATCCTTATCAGCTTGTGGTGCGAGGAATGATAGTTGTGGATGAGATCATTGTTTTGCTCAATTGCTGACATTCTATGTCGGAGTGTGTTCAGGGTGGGTATACAATACAGATAATCTTTCAACTCATTTGCGCATTTGTCGTCCATTCGTGCCAGATGAGATTTCACTTCTCCCAGTTCTAGCCAATATGATGATAAGTTGTAATAGACATAAATACTCCAAAAGCTGTTAATCGTATTAACACTGCCAATGTCTTCGAAGTATATGCCCGCGGCATCATGAAAATTGGTTACAATAATGGGTTCGCTAGTTGGTAGATGCGACAGGCAATAACAGCAAGATGGTGAGCAATGTTGTCAATAAAGGGCGGCGGATGGTTTTTCCACTTCTTAATTTTAAACCTGGTTGTTGAATAATCGTCTCTTTGACTTCAGGTGAGCTGGGGCTAATTTCATTTTCAATGGGCAAGGGACATAAATTGTGGATTGAACGTTGGTAAGTCCCTGTTTCAGTTTTTACTTTTGCCACGCGAACCAACCCATCAGCTCCCTTTAAAACTTCGGATACACGCCCAAGCTTCCATTTCATTGGAGGCAAATTCGCATCCTTTAACAATACCATCGTTCCCACCTCCAGGTTCGGCGACTGAGACCTCCATTTCAATTTTTGTTGAAGAAGGTGGAGGTATTCATTTGACCATCTCTTCCAGAATTGCTGCTGAATATGTTGAATTTGACGAAATTTATCCAGCCTGGATATTTCTGAATTACTAACATCGGGTTCAGGAAGAGATGTCAATGCAGTGCCTATAAGAAAATGGCCTGGAGTTAATGCTTCCATATCATTAGGGTCCGATGAAATAGGAGTAAGTGGACGGGAGTTGAAAATGGATTCAACTTGAATGACGATTGTTGAGAGCTCCTCGTATGTAAGAGACGCTTCTCCTAAATATTTTAACAACAAAAGCTTTGCTGATTTTACCGAAGCTTCCCAACTTACTTACTTACTTATCGGGCTCCCGACCCGTGAAGAGTCTCTGCCTGAGACACTGCAGCCTTCCATCCTCTACGATCCCGGGCACGCTGCTTCCAATTGTCCAGACCAAGCGCTCTGGCATCCGCGATGGCTTGGTCTTTGAAACGAAGGTTCGGTCTTCCTTGTCTTCTCGAACCTGGGGGCTGGGATTCGAAGACCCTCTTGGCTGGAGCATTATTGTCCATTCGCTCGATGTGGATGAGCCAATGTAGTCGACGTGTTTTGGCTTTTTGGACTACATCCACATCTTGGTACAGCTCATAGAGTTCGCGGTTGTATCTTCTCCTCCATTCGCCCTCCTCGCACACAGGACCAAAAATCCGCCGAAGTATTTTTCTTTCGAAGGAGCCCAGTATCAGCTCTCCCTTCTTGCTTATCGTCCAGCACTCGGCGCCATAAAGCAGAACTGGCAGGATAAGGGTTTTGTAGAGCACACATTTCGTCCTTCGAGTTAGGAGTTTTGAACCCAGTTGTTTTGCCAAACCGAAGTAGCAACGGTTTCCTAGGGTAATTCTTCGCCGGATCTCCACTAGGGTGTCATTCGTGGAGTTTACGTTTACTCCGAGGTAGGTGAACTCCTTAACTACCTCGAAATTGTTGCTATCAATAGTGACGTTTTGTCCTAGGCGGTGGACAGATGCTTGTTTGTTTGTTGATAGCATGTACTTAGTCTTGTCCTCATTTACTTCAGCCCAACGGATTTCGCCTGTTCTTTAATCGCCGTGAATGCTTCTATCACGGCACGCTGGGAGCGACCGATGATGTCAATATCGTCCGCATAGCCAAGCAGCTGGACGGACCTGTTGAAGATAGTGCCTTCCGTGTTGACACCTGCCCTGCGCACTATCTGCTCCAGTACGAGATTGAAGAAGTCGCATGATAGAGCGTCTCCTTGCCGAAATCCGGTGCATGTTTGAAAAAGTTCGGAAGAGTTGCTTCCAAACTGCACGTTGCAGCGCGTGTTTTCCAGCGTCGCACAGTGGGGCAGAATGCCCTAAAATGTGGCATCAAATCAGCCGTTACAGCCAGGAACCTGCAATTTTTCAGGATAGCTTCTCAGATCAGTACCAACATATTTTTAAACCCGCCCACCCGACACGCCCACTAAAACGCCTACTTTTTTTATTTTTTTTTTTAAACAACAAAAGATTTACGATTATAAAAATTTAATTATATTAACAATTAGGAACATATATTTCGTATTAATTAACATTAACAAAAACAAGATAAATAATCAAAATACAAATTTATTCTTCTTCGTCTTCATCACTCTCATTTATTACATCAATGCCACTTTGATTTGGTATTGGTGTGTTTGGGGATTTGAGCAAACTAATTGCTTCTTGGGGCAGATGTTGAAGTTTTTTTTTTTGAACTCTTTGCAGACTTGTTAAAACGGGATCCGATGATAAAAGGAACAAATTAAAAATGTCTGCATTTGTATTTTTCCGGCTATTTTTTCGGGAGTGGTGTTCTCTATAATTTTTGAAATCTTTATTGCGTGCTTCTTGAGCTTCTTCACTTAGCTGCCCTATAGGCAATAAAGCTTTTGAAATAATTTCATTTCCATGAATGAGATACTTGTGGACTGTAGGAGGCATATAGTACCAAGGATACTTAGCAACGTAATATTTTGCAGTTTCATGGGCAAATTCTCGAAATTTTTCGCAATCGACCTCATGACCACAAGCAACCACTGTCATGATAATATGCATTTTTTTAATCAATTCGACATCTACTTTAGTAATATCAGCTGAAATTTCCGCATGTTCGAAAAATCTCCTGGCTGTATTCCCGTCATTAGAATTTCCGAAGCCCGGCTTTGGCTTGTCAACAATCAAACCCAAACGCTCCCGAAACTGTTTTTGTATTTCTCTTTTCGTTTCAGCAATAATTTTTTTATGCTCCTCTTGTCTAGCTTGCCATTGTTTTATTTTTAATTTGTATGAAAGGTGGAGTAGACATTCGAAAAAACGGATCCACCCATGCAACACAGATAAACCAAATTGAAGATTGTCTGTTTTTACTGGTCTATTTATCATTGCATCAATGGAATTAAAATCTTTTGATGTGGCATTGCAAATAAAACACTTCTGTGTTGAGGAATTTTCAGTGATGGCGTTACAGACCTTTCCATCTATCATTGTGAATAATAAATTGTGTTCCACGTTAAAAGTATTTTCACCAACTTTAACTTGACTAGGCTGGAGCTCTTCGATTTGATTATCCACTCTTTGTTTTTCTGCCACAGATACGGAAGCAGATTCCTTGAGAAACTCAATTTTAAGAGGCCTACAATATCTAGTTGAACTTGGTCGAGGATTCTGCCAGATTATTTTTTCACCAGACATCAAACGAAGAGGAACAATGCATGTAATAAAAACAGATAAGTCATCGGCGTCAATTCCATGAAACGCTTGCTTATACGAACTGTGGCCTGAACTTCCATCAAAACCCCACTTGGAGTATAAGCTTATAGTTTTAAGTTCTTTAGGCTTAAGAGTTTGGATTACATCTTTTTGAACAGTTACCAAACGAGCAACTGTAAGGTTCAGCAAGCTTTGTAAATTAGTATATACAGACACTTCTGATATACTCATATTTTCAGGCTCCGGATAGCAACTTTTTTTGCACTCTTGAACTACTTTGTATGATGGAAATACTTTGGGAGCTTTAGATCGTATAATTTCGTACTGTAAGCGTGACAGATTTGCCTCAATAATCATTGCTAAAGCTTCTTCCCCAGTCATTGAAGCAAGTTCAATTGAGTCCCTCAAAGCTTTTCTGCATTTTTCAGCATGATTTGGGTTTGTTGTCACGTCATGCATTAACTTTGCAGCATCTAACTGCCCAGAAGCTCTCAAACCCATTTCAGCTGCGTAAGTCAACTGAGCGATAGACGTGGACTTTCTCAAGAGTTCCGTTTTCTGACGTTTTGATCTTTCTGATGATTCCTCAAACGCAACCTTTGGACGACCACGTTTAGAGTCTACAGAATATTTAAAAAGTATAGGTGTTTTTAGCCACGCAATGTTTGCTTTCAAAAATGTTGTTTCCATCCGACAAGCTTTTTCCCAGCGTGATTTAAATTTCGATTTGAACTCCGTTACTTTGTCATTAATACCTTTTTTTGAATCATCGCTGCATCGGACCCGTTTTTGAATTTCTTCCCTTAAAAACGCAATTTGACTGTCTAATCCCTTCAAATTTGAACTTTTCATAATAGTGTACAGCTCTTCCCTTGTAATCGACAACGTTTTGGAAGGTGTTCGGTCTAAGAAGTAATTAAAATTAAACAAATAGAAAAAAAAATCGATATTTTTCGAGAGTGACGTCACCAACAAAAAAGTCAACTGTACAAAAAACTGCAAATATCTGCAAAAAAACTTTACAGATTCTAAAACTAGACAAACCACTTGTCACAAATTGATACAACACTTAACGTCATGTCACGGCCAACACATCTAAAACGCTTAGATATTTGACAAAATACAAAAATTAACACATTTTTTTCCATTTTTTTTTTAATCTTTAACCACATATTAAGAGGACAAAAAGAAAAATTACTTATAAAAATAAAAAAATCAACACACCTGAGCCTACTGATTCCATTGTACCTAATAGTTTTTTTTTTTGTATAATAAAAAGTTCTTAGAAATTGCACCCAGTTAACTGTTGTCACTCAAAACAAAAAAACACGTCTGGCTTCGATGAAAAAAATTACCAAATGCTACATTCGTGACGATTTTGCAAAGACCACGTGCTCCCAATTAACTGTCACATTCTCATTTTTTATTCTCTATCATATTTACAATGAAAATAAAACGGTAGTTTAAATCAAAGCTCAACTTCAAAATTGTATTAAATGCCAGCATTAGTGGTGTTCTGCCCCAGTGTGCGTCGCGCGACACAGCTGAATCAGTTTTGCCGGGATTCCAAATTCGGCCATCGCCATATAGAGCTCCTGACGATGTATGCTATCATACGCGACTTTGAAGTCGATGAATAGGTGGTGAGTTTCGACTTGAAATTCGTTGGTCTTTTCCAAGATTTGCCTCAGTGTGAAAATTTGGTCTATAGTCGATCTGCCGGGCCGGAAGCCACACTGGTACGTGCCTATTAGTGTGTTGCAGAACGGTTTTAGACGTTCACACAGTACGTTGGATAGGATCTTGTATGCGACATTTAGCAAGGATATGCCTCGATAGTTCTTGCAAGACATAGGATCGCCTTTTTTGTAGATGGGGCATATGGAGCTGATAGTCCAGTCATCGGGCATGTTTTCTTCCACCCATACTTGGTTGATGATTCGGTGCATGCTCCCTACCAAAACATCACCACCGTATTTAAAGAGCTCCGCTGGTAGACCATCAGAGCCTGCGGCCTTGTTGTTCTTAAGCTTTTTTATAGCTAAGCCAACTTCTTCTATACTAGGTGGTGGAACTAGTTCTTCATTGACTGGACGTGGGTTCTCTTCTTGCCCTATCACTCTCTCTACATGATGCCCATTAAGCAGCTGCTGGAAAAACACATCTACTATTCCCTGCGCTTCGGTGACTAGGTTCCCTTCGCTATCTCGAAGAGCCTGCGTTCCGGTTTTGTAGCCAGCAGCCAGTTGCTTAGCTTTTTTATAAAACCTCCGGATGTTATTACGATCGCGCGACTCTTCGATCTCCTTGAGGTGGGAAGCTGCGTAAGTCCTCTTCTTTCTACGCAGGATCTTTTTTTCCTCCCTTCTCCTGGCTCGATACTCTTCTCTCGCTGCCCTTGTTTTGCGCTGCAGCGCTTTCTTGTGTGCATCTTCTGTCACCTTTTTCCTGTACACGCATTCATCATCATACCACGGGCTCTTTCTCTGGGGTGGCTGGTACCCTACGGTGGTTTCGGCTACCTCCTTGATGATGTCGCGATACTGGCACCACTGATTGTTGGCGTTTGTGGTAGGTGAGTGCACAGAGGAGAGTTTCATACTCAGACGCTCGCTGAGGCTCTGGCTACTCCAGGTGTGCTAAGGCGTCCAACGTCGAATTTCTTCTTCTGGGCAGTTCGCAGCTTCTTCTCGTTGGACAGTCGAGCTCTGAATTTAGCCGCGACAAGAAAATGGTCAGAGTCGACGTTTGCCCCTCGGAATGTGTGCACGTCGAGGATGTTGGATGCGTGCCTCGCATCGATTAGCACATGGTCGATTTGGTTGGCGGTTCGACCGTCTGGAGAGCGCCAGGTTGCTGTGTGGATCCTTAGCCTTGGAAACCTAGTGCTACTTATCACCGTATTACGAGCTGCTGCAAAATCGATTAGTCGGTAGCCGTTGTCTGTTGTCGTTTCGTGGATTCTGTGCTTACCAACTAACCCGCCAAAGATGTTTTCCTTTCCGACTTTAGCATTGAAATCCCCGAGTACAACTTTTATATCATACTCCGGACAGGCTCCGTAGGCTCCATCCAGGAGGTCATAAAACTCCTCCTTGATGGGATCTTCAGCCTCGTCGGTAGGGGCGTGTGCACATATTAGGCTTATGTTTTGGAAAGTAGCTTTGATGCGGATCACAGAAAGGCGATCACTTATCGGCTTGAAGTCAATAACTTTTGTCCTAAGCCGATTTCCCACGACGAATCCGCATCCTAATACATGCAGCCTTTTGTTGCAGCTGTAATAAATGTCGCAATCTTTTCTTTTCATCATGCGTGATCCTATCCATCGTATCTCCTGGATCGCGGTAATGTCTGCCTTGTATCGCATGAGGACAGACTCAAGTTTTTGAGTGGCACCCTGGGGTGTAGAGTGTTCTTACATTCCAGGTACATACTCTTAAATCATAGTCCATTGACGTTCCGGGTCTGGTTGCCATTTGAGGAGTTCCGTTATCCGAGGCTGGTTGCGTCTCTCTCATAACTATTTATTTTTTCCATGGTCGGGAAGTTACCCCGACGGCACAACCCCCAACCTGGAGGGCCAGGTCCTGTTTTGACCCTAGGACAGCGGGTCGGATATTCCGATGTCAGTAACCCAATTTTGGGATATGAGCGCTGCCGTTGACCCGTTTAGGGTTCGTCCGCCACCAACTCTTTTCCAACACCCTGGCTCAGTATTGGAGATCCCCATAGACCTGGTATCCAAATATGTCGAAGCAGCTCATACAGGGATTACACTTTAGTTCGACCTGACCGGAACTGTAGACGCCACCGTTGATTCCATCTAGGGAATTCATCCGCTGCCGCCTGAAACAAGAGGAAGTGTCTTAGTGCGTAGACACTCCTCCCCCCTCTCTCGTTCGCTGCCACCAACGACCTTCCACAGGGGTTGGTTACCCCATCTCCAGTCGAGGTACTAGGCACCCACCAGTCACCAACGTGGAGGTGAGAGTAGGAGTTGATAGTGAGAGGCTAGAGTGGGAACGCTTGTGTTCTCATATAATCGCATCTCTACCCTTAAACCAGCCGAAGCTTCCCAAAGACCCCCAAAATGAGGGGATCGAGGTGGTATATGCTTCCACGAAACTCCATCTTCAAGGCAAGCAGAATGAATTGCTGACTGTGTTCGTTCTGTGTTAAATATTTGTATTAGTTCTGCTAATTCGTTTTTTGCACCAACGAAATTCGTAGCATTGTCACAGAATATAGTATGG